>JAJMIC010000008.1:0-641840 GCA_030583385.1 Spencermartinsiella ligniputridi | reverse complement strand
ACCTGGCTGCTGCTATTCCTGCAATCCAGGACGCAGGGGTTTATGACATTTTGACTGGTCAATTGCCTTCAGTCCAATCCAACGCAGTTGTATTCGAGGCTTCTATCTTCCAGCTGACTCCAGACTGTGGAGTTTTCACCTCAGTTCTTGCAGACGTCAACAGTATTAATTCCTTGCTGAGCAGCGTCTACTCGTCTCTCTCTGTGACCTACACTCAGCCGCCGTCGCCACGAACCACTAACACCTGTTACTCTCCAAGTACTTGTTCCTCATCCACGGGATCTTCAAGCACAGCTTCGTCCTCTGTAGCCTCTTCCGGTTCATCATCTTCTTCAGCAAGTTCGTCTTCATCGGGTTCTTCAGTAGCTTCGTCCTCGACTGTTTCTTCAATTGCATCTTCTTCTGCTGGTAAGTATGAACATGCCGGCACATTAGAATATGACTAACAAGTTTCTTCCACTCCAGCACCGCCAGCCTGCACCATCGTTGCCTGCACAGTCTCTTCACAGGCAAACTCTGTCGGGTCAGAGCTTGACCTCCTTATCGATGGTCTGGATTATCTGAGCAATACCTTGGGTGGACTCCAAACTGCTGCTGAGGTAGACGCTAACCTGCAGCCCTTGCTCAACGGTCTCGGCTATGTTAACAACAATCTGACTGCCGCTGCTAGTGCTCTGATCACCTTGCCTGAACCCATCAGTACTTGCGATGGAGCTATCTTGTCCCAAAAAGCTGCAACAATCGTCACTGCAATTGATTCGCTGCTTACAAATTTGGCGTCTGCTATTCCTGCAATCCAAGACGCAGGGGTTTATGACATTTTGACTGGTCAGCTACCGTCTGTTCAATCAAATGCTGTGGTATTCGAGGCTTCTATCTTCCAGCTGACACCAGATTGTGGGGTTTTCACTGCTGTCTTCGGTGACGTGAATAGCATCAACTCGTTGCTAAGCAGCGTCTATTCGTCTCTCTCCGTAACTTATACCCAGCCGCCATCACCCCGAAGTACAAACACCTGCTACTCGCCAAGCACCTGCCCGTCATCTACGGGAGCTCCATCTGGTACAGCTTCTTCTTCTGCAGCCTCTTCAAGTATCGCTTCATCTAGTGCAGCCTCCTCTAATTCAGGTTCGTCTTCAGCAGGTGCCACCTCAGCAGCATCCTCTTCAACCGCATCCACAGGAGCGTCCTCCAATCCGGCTCCACCTGCCTGCACCGTCACTGCTTGCACAGTTTCGTCACAAGCAAACTCGGTCGGTTCAGAGCTGGATCTTCTCGTTGCTGGTTTGAATTACTTGGCTACTACTCTAGGTGGACTTCAGACGGCGGCTGAAGTGGACGCTAACTTGCAGCCGTTGCTCAACGGTCTCGGATATGTGAATAACAATCTGACTGCTGCAGCCAGTGCTCTGGTCACTTTACCAGAACCAGTTAGCACTTGTGATGGAGCCATTCTAGCAGCAAAAGCTGAAACAATAGTCACTGCAATTGATTCTTTGCTTACCAACTTGGCGTCGGCAATTCCAGCGATTCAGCAAGCGGGAGTCTACAACGTTTTGACTGGTCAACTACCTACAGTCCAATCCAACGCCGTCGTGTTCGAGGCTTCTATCTTCCAACTGACGCCAGACTGTGGAGTTTTCACCTCAGTTCTTGGAGATGTCAACAGTATCAATTCCTTGCTGAGCAGCGTCTACTCGTCTCTGTCCGTGACATACACTCAGCCACCTTCACCCCGAACTACTAACTCTTGCTACTCAGCAAGTACCTGTCCATTATCCACCGGAACAGCACCTACTAGCGGTGCTTCTTCTTCTGGTGTGCCTGCCAGTGGTGCTTCGTCCAGCGGTGCTTCGTCCAGCGGTGCTTCATCCAGCGGTGCTTCGTCCAGCGGCGCTTCACCTAATGGCTCTGGTTCCGGAAATGCTGGGGCAAGTACAACTTCTGGACTCAATGAAGCTTCCTCTGGTGCTGGTTCTCGATCAACCCCGACATCTACCGCAATCACTTCTGGTTCTGGTTCTGGTTCAGGCTCAGGTTCAGGCTCAGGTTCAGGCTCTGGCTCAGGCTCTGGCTCAGGTTCAGGCTCAGGCTCAGGTTCAGGCTCAGGCTCAGGCTCAGGTTCAGGCTCTGGCTCAGGCTCAGGCTCTGGCTCAGGCTCAGGCTCTGGTTCTGGTTCTGGTTCTGGCTCAGGCTCTGGTTCTGGCTCTGGTTCTGGTTCTGGTTCTGGTTCTGGTTCTGGTTCTGGTTCTGGTTCTGGTTCTGGTTCTGGCTCTGGTTCAGGCTCAGGTTCTGGCTCAGGTTCAGGCTCTGGCTCTGGCTCTGGCTCAGGTTCTGGCTCAGGTTCAGGTTCAGGCTCTGGCTCTGGCTCTGGCTCAGGTTCTGGCTCTGGCTCAGGTTCTGGCTCAGGTTCCGGTTCCGGATCAGGCTCCGAAACCACTACTGGCGCTGCTCAGGCCAACTCTGCAACAAGTCCCGACACTAAAATCTTCTTTGGCTCTTTAGTGTCGCTGTTTGCTATTTCGATTCTCTTTTAGATGATACTTTTCATATTCTGTTGTTCGTTATGTGTTTTCAATTTATTCAATTCTTATTATCTTCTGACGCACCTGCTATGAATTAACCGGCCTTATTAACAAAATCCTTTTGTCACTCTTTCCAATTGTAGATGGATCAGCCCAGAAGAATCATACCGGTCCAATTTCAAGCGCTTCACACTACTGAAGTTGAAAAATCGGTTGCCAGTTCTGCGAATCGAACGCTCTTCTGAGATTACTGCTGGCCTGTAATTCCACAGTTTTCACTGGATCCTAACTGATGTTTCCCATGTGATTTCCAAACTTGTCGCGCCAACAGCCGCCTCGGTCAGTTTCAGCGGCATAAAACGGTTCATTGGCGCCGTTCACCTGATTTTGCCAGAAGTTCGTAGTGAGTTTCACGTCTAAGAGCCAGAAGAACAAACATCGTGATGGTCAAGCAAATCTGTTTCATCAAACGTGGAGTTACCTCGACAACAGGATGAGTACGGACTAAACATCACGGTACTAAGTTCAAAGAGTTGAATGGGGGAAATGCAACTCCATAAATACTAAACCCAATGGTCCCAACAATGACAATCGGCGTATACACAACTTCAGTAAGACACGTAATTGGACTAAACAAGAGTAGTCAGAACCGAATTTTACTCAAAGTTCCTAACTTACACCATTACTACTTAGCGCTTCAGGGACGGTGAATAATCAAAATACCTCCTCTGGGCTCGACTTTTCATGGTCACGGGCTGGGCCGTGAACCGAGATGAACGCTTAGGTATTTTCGGGCCTTCCAAGTAAGTGGAACTACCGGATGCGAAATCTTATGTAACTCATCACAGACCCTCTTGATAAAGCTTGTAGGTGGAATGTCCAACCTCTATATTTAACTGCAGATCTCAAGGCAATCTGGCATGTTCTTCTATGCCCTCTTGGTTAGTGCCCTCTTGGTTAAGCGCGGTGTGGCTCGTCAATACCTGATTAATCAATTGAAGCTTAGATTAGGTTTTCCATTGCACAGGTGGCTGCACGGCAAAACAAATTATAGAACGTAGTCTGAACTTCATGAAAATACTAGTTTTCTTTGTGGTTTGACGCGAGGTAAAAGAAGCTGTAACTAGTTGATGACATGGCTCTTATTTAGACATTTTGATCCACAGAGTTTTCAAGACTTTTGACGATTGTAAATCTTTTGCAGACAAATAACGCTCTAATCCACTAGTACCAAAATATGTGACCAACTTAGTGATAGAGAAAGTTAACTCAACTAAGTTAAATTTTCTATCGTAGGTTTATCACTCATTGAGGATTGGGTTGATAAAATAGGAGGATTCTTTGTCACACTCTCTCAAATGTTTTGATCGATGTATTTCCGGATAAGAAACTACTCAATTGATCTTGTGATATCTGTCCCTTTCACATTAGACGTAAAACAGACTTGAAAATTGCCAGGAACAATAGATAATAAAGAGATCGTTTGCATAGGAAAGTTCAAATAGCGTGTCACTTTAGGCATATGATGTGTCTAGCATAAATGCAGTTGCTGAGAGTTTTTCTCATATATGGAAACTCTGACTTGACTCTATTGTTTTGGTCGTCGTTCTTATGAAAGCCTATTTGTTAGTGATCATGCGATGTGATGCAAGATTATGCAAGAGGCTTTACGATAATGCAACCATATATCAGGATATAAGGATGTCAGCATATCTATTTTACTCGACAACTGGACATACAAATCATTGACTTTGGGACCAAACCCTCTTCAAAGCTACAAACTCTTAATACAAATAAAAAGATGAATACGTTCAATACATGACTGAACAGCACCTCTGAATAACTCTCCAACTAGACCCTCAACTAAGATATGAAACAACCCCCAGCAACCGGTACACTATTCTCATCTATGCCTTACCATCTTGCCACAATCCCGTCCGTCTTCTGACATTCCCGTCTGGTGCCACTTCTCTATTCCGCTTTCTTACTCCCCCTTATCAGATCCCAATATCTCGTGACAGACCACGTGACACCATTGTATATCTTTGCTTATCGCGCTTCAAATATCCAAAATCCTCTGTCATCAACGGTTGGCGCCATGTTCTCAGAATGTAAGTTATCTTTATCAAATAACATCAAATATTAAACTAACAAGATGCATCTAAAATCCTTAATCAAAAGCCAACCACTGCGCCACTGTTCCACTCCGAAGAGCCGTCGGTTTATCAGTGGCGATCCAAATACGTCGCATTGAGCGACGGAGAAGACGAAGATGACGAGCTAGATGACTCGGAACCGCCTGATTTCTTGACCCAGGGCATGCAGAATAGTACGTCGACTGTGGGCAGTCTCGAAAATGTGCCGGGCAGGCGCCATAACAGCGATATGGAGAGCATACGGCTGACCGAAACGGTGGGCCCCGAGGTTTTGGAACCTCCTGCAGATTTAGTGGGCCCAGCGCCGTCAAATACTGGCGCAATGGGAATAGAACCATATGAACCTGCTGTCCTGCCGATTCAACCGGGTCCTGATCAGCCTCAGGATGAGGGCCACACTGCAAGCTCTGTTCCCCCGCAGACCTTGTACAACCCAAACACCCCGCGGTTCGACGCGATATGGGGAAATATTTATATAGGGCTACTGGCCATGCAGATGGCTACGTCTTTGATGATTTATTTATCGACCTGGGAGCCTCAGAAAGTCCCACTCGGTGACAGCATGTACACTACCTTGAAGACAGCCTGGGGTACGTTCGCGTTGGACATATTTATTGCCCTGATAGTATCATGTGGGTGGCTGTATATACTGCGAAAATGGGCCCAGCCAGTGATTAGTGTGTCGTTAATTGCTGCCCCGGTCAGCTTAACAGCCCTGGCTATATACTCGCTGGTCATGTCATATCGGTCTCCATATGGTGGGAGTGCCATACAAGACAAAGTGATGAGATGGGGAGCTTGGAGTATTCTTATCGGTCTGGTTGGATGGGGATACATTATTTATAGAGGAAGAAGAGTGCTGACCAAGAGCATAGGATTGATTCGACTAGCCTCACAAATACTTGCTGACAATCCTCCTATGTTGTTGGTGTCTGCTGGGACCATTGTTGCGTTCATAGCCATCACTTGCATCTTTATTTCATTATTCACTCGCGTGTTTCTCCGTGGCCATGTTATTAGAGAAGGCGGAAAGTTACTGTGGTCCCTGAATGCTAATTCGTGGTTATTTGGAGCAGCATATATTTTCATGTATTTATGGACGTGGGGCATTGTGTCTGGGGTGCAACGAACAACTGTGTCTGCCACTGTATCTCAGTGGTACTTTTATCGACACGAATTTCCTCAGCCGTCACCGAGACAAGTCGTGTATAGCGGATTCTTGTACTCTATAAGCTCGCAGTTTGGGTCGATATGTTTGAGTGCATTAGTGGCTTTGCTTGCTCGTCTGCCGTTTTACATTTTACCGGGAAGAGTACTGAGGTTTGTTCAGCTGATTGTCTACAATCTAGCTTCAGCATCGGTACTTACATTGACAAATCCATTGGCGTTGACCTATGCTACTATCAATGCTCAGGGACTAGTATCATCTGCTTCGGGGCTTGCTACATTACAGGCATCTCGAAGGGGTGGTGAAAGTGCCAGTGGAGCGGACGCAACTCAGACCCCGAGTCTGACTTCTTTTACTTCGTACCGACTAGCTAAGGTGCTGTTGATGACCGGCCGAGCCATCACTGCCCTGTTTCTCGGCTTTATTGCCTGGATTCATGCCGCAGATGCTGCCAATGGCAGTTTGTACGGATACATGATTGGACTTTTCTCGTCATTCATTGGCTGGTTCACCCTGGGAGCCACTGAAGGAACATTATCAATGATTGTTGACTCTACGTATATATCTTATTGCTTGGAAGGAGACGGCGGTCAGCATTGTGCTGATGCTACACGGTTGTTCAGCGAGTGAGACATTGAGATAAACATATACCTGTCTGAGCCGTTGTTATCAAGTGCATTTATTATATTATCACATTATTATTACTTAATATTCATTATTTGTCAGTTAGAGGAGCATTGATTGTTCTTGAACTCTTGTCTCCATCTTCAAAGACCCCCGCTGAACCCCCACCACACATAAATTAAAAACCGTAAAATGAGATTAAGTTATTTCACATTTATCAGGAATCTAATCTGGACACACAACCACCAATATGACGGAAGACCTGTCGAAACTGGACACCACGGATTACGGGACCATGTCTCCTCGGGCCTTCACTCCCGTTTCCTCGACCCCTCCGTTCAGAAGACATATTTCTCTTCAACATAGTGGACTGCTGAGTCTTTCGAGAAGAACTTCCGAGGATCGAAGTGACAGTATGAGCCGGCTTGGCAATTTGCATGAGATGCGACCGTTTCGGTTGGTGGGAATCTCGCAGCCGCTGTGTGACTGGTTAAAGTGCCTTAAATGTCCCGAGGACTTGGCCAAGATCAAGAACAAAGCGGTGAGAGAGTACTATGAGAGGCAAAATGTTTTGATCACCGAGTATTGTGCGGTTGACAAACTGCTGGATTCTGGTATCCCCGTTTCTATGCTGCGTGTCTATGGAGATGATCTTACCCCGGTGACAGAAGAGCAGGAGTCGCTTTTAGATCGTGACATCGAAGAAGGGCCAAGTCTTACCGGCAGCAGTAGTCACAGTTCTTTGAATAACAGTTTCCGGCCCCGGCAGGGTGTTCCAGGTAACATCGACGTCGAAGTGTATCCTTTGTTGGGCTATAGTGCCGAGGAACGATCTGGGATTGTCATGTTTGCGATTTATGTGAACTTCATCGTCAATTTTTTCCTATTAGCAGGTAAAATCATAGTGACGATAATGACTAGTTCGTTGTCGGTGTTGGCATCACTTGTGGATTCGATCTTGGACTTTCTCAGTACTTTGATTATCTGGATGAGTACGAGGTTAGTCGATCAACGGGATTGGAGAAGTAAGATTGATTATCCGGTAGGCCGGTCTCGATTAGAACCGATTGGGGTGTTGGTGTTTTCTGTGCTGATTATCGTCTCGTTTCTCAAAGTTGGCGACGAAGCATTGAATAAACTCATTGATGGGTTTGGATTATGGCCCGGAAAAGAAGCAACTGTACCTCCCACTGTCGAGATAGGATTCTCTGCATTTTTCATCATGTCCTTGACAGTGCTGGTCAAAGTATTCTGCTACCTGTGGTGTCGCAGCATCAAATCAAGTTCTGTCCAAGCTTTGGCTCAAGACGCGCTGACGGACGTCGTGTTCAATGTGTTCTCTATGATCTTCCCTATGGCAGGTCATTGGCTCGATAAATGGTGGATGGACAGTTTAGGAGCTTTGGTCCTGTCGTGCTACATTATTTATTCCTGGGGTCAAACTGCATTAGGGCATATTGGGAATCTCACGGGATCAGCAGCTTCGGTCGAAGAAAGACAGACTATCTTGTATTTGTGTATGCGGTTTTCTGAGACCGTGAAGACCGTGACAGCTTTGAATGCTTATCATGTTGGAGACAGAATTATGGTGGAAGTGGATGTGGTACTAAGGGAGGGACTGAGTCTGAGGGACAGTCATGACCTGGGGGAAGCTTTGCAGTATGCTTTGGAGACGCTGCCATTTGTTGAGCGGGCATTTGTACATTTGGATTATAGGCCGGGAAATTTTACGGGACATATTGAGAGATAATTATTAGTGCATTGGCGGGCTGGCCCCGTACGGCCGCCTGGGACTCCGGGACATTGAACAGAAGTACTACTGGATTCTCAGCCAGTATATATATATTTTTATTTATTATATTACAGAGAAGTAATTAATTGAATTAACCGAAGACATAATCATTACCTTGGAAAATTGTGATGGCATTCTCACCATCTCCTTCATATCCGTAACCTCGCTTTTATTCCGCGGCAAAGTTACCCTGTCTAAATCTTTCAGTGCCTCCTCTGACCAAAATGTCGAATTCGATCAAGCTCGATTATTAAGATATTCAGATATTCGTTATAACAGCCCACACTAAACTCTTCTTAGAGCAATAAACTCATTACCAGCAAAAGTCGTAATCATGCCCCACGCCGACTACTCCAAATTCCAAGCCACATCCAAACAAGAAGCTTACGAAGTACTGCTACAGTCAGCCGAAGCTCTGTTAGCGGGCCAATCCAACTGGGTAGCTAATACGGCAAACGTTTCTTCATTATTATGGCACATGTATAAATCTCTAGAAGGTCCGCAGAAAAATGTCAACTGGGCAGGCTTTTATGTCAAGGATCCACAAGTCGAGAATCAGCTAATACTCGGTCCATTCCAGGGCCAAGTCGCGTGCCAAAGTATAGCCTGGGGTAGAGGAGTTTGCGGAGCAGCTGCATTGGAGAAAAAGACCCAGCTTGTGAAAGATGTAAATAAATTCCCCGGTCACATTGCCTGTGATGGTGAGACCAACAGTGAGATTGTGGTTCCATTGCTCAAGCACGGGGAGTGTGTTGGTGTCATAGATATTGATTGCATGGACTTGGAGGGATTCGATGAGCTAGATCAGAAATATTTGGAGCAGCTGGGACAGTTGTTAATTAAGACCTGTGAGTGGTAGTCGAGAGTGGTCAGCAGATAGATAATTCAAATTGAACGAGTCATTCTTGTTGTTGTCCTACTACCTCCACCAAACGTAAAAGAAGCATAGGGATACAAATGCAAATAATAGTAGCCACGCTCTCCAGCCTACTCCTGAACGTTGAGCCATGCGCATCATGCGGCCAAATGTTCCTTTCAGGCTTGTGCGGGCATTTTCAAAGTTTTCTTCCATTGAGTTGAGCAGTTTGCTGGAATCTCGTACTTCATCTCCTATTCGTACGGTAATCTAGTTAGTAAAGGTGCTAGAATTAAAGCTCAGTGCTGGCATATCAGTGCAGTTCTCTGGGCACGGGTCAAGACAGAGGTCCGGACAGAGGTCTAAGGATGTCAAACAGTCAGAATCAGAAAAGACTCAATGACGGAATAAGCTTCCCAGCAGTTTGTGTCTCGACGTTATTTTGGAGAACAGCATGCCCAGCAGTCAAGCATGTGTGTAAAACATCTTGCTTCAAGACGACCAGACACTCCTGGACAATATCCAAGTAGTATCAAGCTTGCTAGTGCTATAACCACAACACTCGACGTCTCAGAGCCTGAAATCCACACTTATAGTTGTCCACATTTGGTGACATCCAGCGAAGCATGACATTCGCCGCTAGCTCTTTCCGTCACCCGTAACTTATCTCCTCAATTCCACATACATCTTTCAACATTTTCACTTTCGCACTCAGCCCTTCAATATGCTCTTCATTCTGACTCTCCAGCTGTTGCAGCACCGCATCGCTATAATGACTGTCCGGCGTGGCTGTTCGGTTGTTGTATGGCGTCGATGATCTGCTGGTGCTTGAACTATTTATAACCTGGGCTGGGTTGTACGGACCCACGTTGGCGAATAGCTGCGTTCGCTCTTGAGTCCGGTCCCTTTGATGGAGATTTGAATATCTAGATGTCATAATTGACGTGAATATTCGCAGAAGATACGTGGAGGTCAATTGATCGATATTAATGTTAGTAGGGTGGTGATAGGCGGGTAACGATCTAGTTTATTGCGTGGGAGAGTCTATGGTGAGTGCTTGACATGAATTCAATAATTATATAAATATGAACATTGAGGGATTCCCCGCTCGGTCGCGACAGGCGTCGGCCAAGTTGGAAAATAAAACCGTAGATGTTGTCACTGTGGGGTTTAGCGATAAGATCAGTGTAATGGTAAATGTAGATGGGAAGGTCTCTTCGATGGTAAGTACTTCATATGGGAGGATTATTTACATAATATATAGTGAGAAGTGAGCACAACTGTGAGCAGTGCTATTATGTTACATTCTTTGATAGTTGACCTCGTAATTATAGAAGTTGTTGGGGCGCTAACAAGTACTACATCCCTCTCCTCGGGAGTGAATTACTGTACCTAAAAACTTCAGAACCAGACCTCGATCCTCTCCCGTATTTGGATCCCACAGCTTTGTACGGGGACAATGAAATAAGTAGGCTGTATGCACTTCAAATAGCTTCTATAGTAGTTAAGCATTCTCCAGAAGAGTCTCGGGGCGTTTTAGTGGGAATTGGCAGAGTTGGACCGGGACCTAGTGAAGAGATCAACCGAGAGCATAGAAATGAAATGGTGGAAGTAGTACGGTTAGTAGAAGAGTGTCGAGTGTGGTGAGTGTGAACTCAAATGTCAAATAATGCATCAATGTACCTGTACAAGTACAATGTAAACTAGTGTAAAATAATTAAACCGTTGTTCTTCGTCTCTGCCGTTCGTTTTGTGTCCTTGTGTTCTTAAAACTCCTCGTCTCCTACCTTCACCACCGCAGTATCTTGAACTTCAACATGCCCTTTGCCCTTGCTCTCATTTCGTACCAATTCCTCAATCTCTCGAAACACACCTGGGTCTATAAAGCCAATTAGTTCCCAAACATCTGAGAAATCTTCATCATCTACTTCTCCAATCAATGCTTTAACCTTTTCAGAAAACTTCTTGGCATCTTTAGATGGCGCACTGACTCGGATCTTCATTCGAGCCCGGGCAATTGGGATCACCTGCTTGGCAACCAGCAGTTTAATAGCCTCCAGAGACTGAAGCTTGGCCGACTTGGTTGCAGACAGGTTGAAGCCCACTTCTTTCAGTGCTTTCTCTACGATTGAAGGTGGGTATGGCCGTTTACTTGCAGGATTTACGCATTTACCAGCCACTTGTTGGACAATGTCGGCCAATACCTGTGATTGTTGAGCTTGTCGTTCCTTTCCGCCGACTTGCAATTCTCCTTTCTTTAGGATTTCGAGAATGATTTCTCCGTGGTCGGTGCTATTAAACGCAGCTTTGAGATCTTCATTACTGGCCACTTGACCTTTCGAGACATTGAGGAAGACTTGGGGGATTTGCATTACCTCGTCAAGGTCCTTTTCACTGGTCAGGCACAGAAATTACACTCTACAGTTTTGGAACAGTCTACAGTTTTAATCTACTTACACTCCTTTCCTCCAGTCCTGGACCTTATTCTGGTAACAGGCAATTTCAAACCGTTTTTTGCCTAGTTAGGGGGATATCTTACAGAATACTACAAATTTATTCTACGCACCCTTTTTCATTCGAACAAGTGATACATTGGTCAATTTAATTGACCCAGAGGGTTGGTTTATAATCATGGTGAGGAGTAGTAAAACGGATAACTTCGGAAATAGTTTTATCAGATCAAAAGATCAAAGAGTTCAGCCGTGCGTAGTCAGTCAGCCTAGGTTAGGGTGTGAGGCTGACCAGATAGTGTGTGCGGGGGAGAGGTAACGAAGGGCTAACATTTGTGGTGTGGAATTGTTTATACAGTTTATCGGTCAATCCATTGGTTGCTTATAAGTATGTCACAAAAACAATAGAGAGCATCACCATAATATGGGGCATAAGTAGATATTCTCTTTAGTGTGCTATATGACCAAGAGATGTAGAGTAATGGTTGATAGTAATGACACAATGAAAAATGCACCATCTATGGAAAGTCTATTTTTACAGAAACACGTAAAATGTGATAATGCCGTACATGCTTCCCTACGTAATTCCCACATGTGTCAACTGCTATGTGGTTCCTCCGTAGTAACGGCAACGACATAGTTCCATTCTCGACGATCCCCCTGTCGGATCGCAGATCCGACGTGAGGCTCCTGTCGATCTTGGGGAACTCAGAGCATAACAACTCTTAAGATGCTAACGTTATAGTTATACATGTAATTACATAACAGTAAAAAGTACAATTGCACAAATTATTGTTTAACATTTAAAACTAAAGCACACCACAGACATAGTACCCTTACATCTATGAACACCACCCTGTTAAACACCCACCCTGCAGACCCCTCCTCGTCTGCCCCTCCCTCCTTCGGGATCCTCCTCCTCACTCTGCACTCATCTCATCGCGTTCCTGATTACTAACCATTTACTCAAGCAAGGCGGTGCAAAATTTCACCCAGACCCGGACTCTCGGCTGGCAATCTGCCGTGGTTTCCGCAATCCAAAGTGAAAATTATGACAATCGTCAATCGGATTGGCTAGCAATCATCTTTGAAAGTGATGCATATAGCAGTACAGTACGTAATAATAACAATAAATTGCCCGTCGATCAAAGAGACAAGTCACACATCAATTGTTTGTAGTGCAAAACCCTGACGAGTTTGTTTGTACTAGTGGGAATGCAAGTCAGATAGCTTATTGGCGGGTTTAGATTACTACATGTACACTTATTATTTATTGGGAGAGCAAGGCTGTGTGTATTGTGCTGCCGGCTACTGCTGATGCTAGAGTCATACGTCGCTACCATTGTACTGTATAGCTAATTAGTGGTGGTACTAGCTAGATTATTATCACACTAAGAAGTTAATTAAACCCCTCGTAAACAAACCTATAAACAAAGCACTGCAACTAGATATATAATAATAATATTTTCTCGTGCACACAACAAAGAACCCCAGTACGGTGGTAACTCATTGTCTTACTTTTTTCAACAGAGAGTAGTAGCCCGCCCGAGAAATTACCCCAACCCACCACTATTTTGGGACGATAGACAGAAGAAAAAAATCACAAAACCTGTCAGATTACCTTTTAACAATCAATCAAAGCAAAGTTAACTGGGAAAGAAAACACCACCACCCCGGAGTCTATTCATTGTCTTTTTTTTTCCCCAGTCCTTTTTTGCTACTCTATTGAAAACGGTTTTGATTACACAACACTTTTACGAGCTAAAAGAACTCTGCACTTCAATTTACGCCGGTGTCAGTTACATTCTCACAAAGAAGAAGCAAGAAGAAGAGAGAAAGATTGTGCTTGTTTAGTTGGCTCTCTTTATGACATTGTTTGGCAGTTTTTTTTTCTCGTGTTGTTTTTCTCTAAAGTGAAATCGTTTGTAGATAGAAAATAAGTTTGCTTTTTGTTCTTTTTCCCTTGATAGTTTTTACAGTATATATCGTGAATTTTTGTGTATAGCTTTTTTTTATATTGCGGGTTGTCATTTTTCTTTCGTCTATCATTTTTTTGCCGTCGTCATTTTTTGTGTGGTTGTAGTTTTAATTGTGGAAGTTTGAAAGCTTACTGTGAGATTTTCTTTGTGTGAATTTTGCAAATTGTTTGAGTTGCGTGTCTAAGCATTTTATTATTTGAGATCCATGTCATTTCAGGATAACGTTCAAGTCCCCGGACACATGGGCATCGTAGGCCAAGCCGGGTCAGTAGGTTCGGTTGGCTCTGCTGGCTCGGTGGGTTCGGGCTCTGTAGCGTCTCATGGCTCTGGTGGACCCATCAACATCTCAGGCATCGTGCTCCAGGAACCCAAGAGCACTCTGTGGATGGGCGAGTTGGAACCCTGGTACGACGAAACTGCGATTCGAAACATCTGGGCCAGTGTTGGTGAATCCGTCAATGTAAAGTTAATAAGAGACAAGTTTTCTGGTGTCAATGCCGGATACTGTTTTGTCGACTTTACTTCGCCCACTGCTGCCTCTAAAGCATTACAAACTTTGAACGGAGCCCCAATCCCAAACACAAACCGAGTGTTTCGATTGAATTGGGCCAGTGGGGGAGGATTAGTTGATAAAAGAGACGATCGAGGTCCCGAATACTCTATTTTCGTGGGAGATCTGTCGTCAGAAGTCACTGAGTACGCTCTACTACAGCTTTTTCTGTCAAGATATCCCTCGTGTAAATCGGCCAAAATTATGACCGACCCTAGCACGAACCTAAGTCGAGGATACGGGTTCGTTCGGTTCTCAGATGAAACTCAAATGCACAGAGCCATGGCTGAAATGCAAGGTTTCTATCTGGGCAATCGACCTATCCGAATCTCTACCGCCACCCCAAAAGGTAAAAGTGGTTTAATACCTACTGGCCCAGCTATGGCCGGCAATGGTATCAACGGTATGAATGGAACAAATGCAGGAGGACCAACAGCATCCCTTGGAGGTGGTCCTGTTGGTGCCGGTGCCCCAACTAGTACATATGGAATGGGTGCTGGCGGAGGATACTATGGCGGTCACCAGCCCATGAACCAATTTACCGATCCTAATAACACCACTGTTTTTGTCGGCGGTTTGAGTGGCCAAGTCACTGAAGACGAGTTACGAAGATATTTTGCACCATTTGGTGACATTACATATGTGAAGATCCCCCCAGGAAAAGGTTGTGGGTTTGTTCAATACGTGCAACGACATTCGGCTGAAGCAGCCATTACTCAGATGCAGGGTTATCCATTAGGTAACTCTCGAGTTCGATTGTCATGGGGACGATCCAATGCCGGCAATGGGCCTTCGCCGACTGGACCAGGAGCCGGAGTAGTACTAGGAAATGGTGCTGGTGGTTTTGCTGGTGCCGGTGCTGGTGGTCCATCCGCCTACCGAGCCGGTGGGCCTCCGCCTGTATATCCACAACTTGGTCTTGCCGGTCAGCCCCATTATGGACCATATGGACCTATTGTTAACGAAGGACATGTGGACCAGCAGGGAGTCATGCTTGGTGGAGCAGCTTCCAATCAACCCGAGCTTACGGCTGTTGGACAAGATCCTAGTGAGCCTGTGCCCGTGGCTCGATTGAATGAATTATATTTAGCAGCTCGAGATGGTCGATTAGACCGAATGGAAGCTGATGGACGGGGATATCATGGAGTGTATGCGCAGTAGGTTTTTGGAAAAACACAAGAGAGGCTGAGCGCAAGGACTTTGTGATAGTATATTTATCGATGATATTGGTAGTATTTATATCATTTATATCAGTCATGTAGAAAATACATGTTCGGTAACTTTAATGAGCAGAGTACTTGTAGTACATTGTACTATGGTGAAGGAGGGTTCAAGATACAACCGTACAGGAACAGCTTTTATACTGTAAAGGACCAAACGTTGCGACAGACTTTCAGATGACATTCCAATGGTTTTTTAGATGACATTTCGAAGTTTATAATGTACCATTAGTGGACAACCTCGTATATCTAAGTCATAGAATATAATGTTTATTCTTTCATTCACTTTACAGTCTACATGTCCATGCATCCACTCCTCCATTACATTTACAGCCTACATGTCCATGTATCCTACCTCATTATCAATCTCCCCGATCAACTCTAGCCTGATACACTTCTTTCGTCTCCTCTGTTCCTCCTAAAGCCTTGTACAGACCTTCTTCAGGATATGATCGAGGAGCAGCAGGGCTTTTGTGATCCGCTGTGAAATACACAAGGCCTATGAATCCTCCAATAGCAGCAGCAGCTGTCAATACATATCGCACTGCTGTCTTGTTGTCCACAATATTGTATCGATCCGGAGACCATATGTCGTACATATCATTAAATGGATGGACGGTTTCGCCATAATTTCGTCGGCCCTGCTTGTCGTCATATGGCAAATATGGGTTTTTGAAATATGTTTCTTCAGCTTTAGTTTCAGGATAATCGCCAAACTGGTTAGCTACAGAGGTGAGAGAAGAAAACGTGAATCGGCATTTCCCGGTTTGCTTCGTCGTCGTAATTCACACTTACCTCTCCATTATAAGGCTTTGACGAGTTGAATCGCATGCATCGAGCAACAGTTGACTGCCGGCTCACACGAGCAGCAGTCCATAATGAACTCCGAGTAATTCCATTCATGCTTTACCCAACTATTGTCAAATATTCAATATTAAGCACTGCGATTTTTATTTGTTCAGCTTTCAATTGGGTGATGGTCCTGGTTACCCGGCACACGCACTCCTTCCCAATCTAACTCGCCCGTGATTATAACCCAATTTTCCAGAACACCACCACTTTCTATCACACAAGGAGTAGGAACCAGCACTATTTTTACGAATCTCTCGCCCCACAGAGCCGTCTGGATTATGAAACTTTGCAGGTGAATTATAACAGCTGTGACAATTATTTTGATGGTAGTAATACTTATATATATTGCAGCAAGCGTTTAAGAAAACGGATTAGTCACGTCATGCCACCCACGAGGGCCGGGTCTTTTGGTGAGTGTTTCCATCTAGGAGGACGGTAATGGTGCTGAATCGGTAGCTAACAAGACTCTCCAAGAGAATCGAGGCAATCTAAAAGGAGGAAACTGTCGCAGGCGCCGGAAAATGGAGCTGAGTCGCCGATTTCGCCTTTGGTCCGCGAAAATCATGACAGCCGGCGGAAATCGTCTCGGATGACAAATGATGAGAACGGTACTGCCAATGGCAGGACAGACACAGGCAGCTTAGCGCAGCAAATCAAAGTGAAAAAAGACGAATTGACGCGGATTCTCGACCGCCAAGACGACCATGTGCGAATGCTGTTTCAGCTCGAAAAGTTTGTGTCGTTGGTCTATTACGACCCTCAAGAAGCCAAAAAGGATCACAGTAATGTGTTTGAAGAGTTTCGCCAACCGTACGACTTGTGGTCCAAGGTCTCGGACGCAAAACACGGCGGAACCAGTCGATCTACGCGTAGACAGATCAAGCATCAGCAGCATGTGATTGATGTGGAAAATGAAAAGAAGGAGAAGGAGGCTGAGAGCAAAACAGAAGTGAAGGTAGAGAACGTAAGAACAGCGAGGATTCCTAAAACAGAGAAAGTAAGAACGAAGACTCCTAAAACAGAGAGTGTGAGGCCGTCCAGAACTCATGGCGGAAAGCATATCAAGCTAGAGAGTGCTGTAGTGAGCAAGCAGTCAAAGTCGAACACAAAAGGTACCGGCAAGGGCAAAACTGTAGAACGTGCTGTGCACACTCCAGTGAAGGCGACCAAGTCAAAGCCATCTTCCAAAAGTAAACAGCAGAAAAAAATCCAAGAGATTGTCAGTGAAAGTGAAAGCGACATTGATCTTGATGAAAGCGCACTTCTATCTGACCCTCCTGGCCCTGATTTCGATATTGATTCTTCTGATCTCGACACACCAGACGAAGACGCTGTTATCCCCAAGTTGAAACTCAAAGTTTCTATCCCCAGGCAAACCATCACGCATCCCTCACATGCCCCCAAAGTCCAATCCGTCGATACACTGAAATCAGCTGAACCCATAGAAAGGTTTCTGTCATCTTTTGTATCTCTTGACGACGATATGTCTGAGCAACAACGCGCCGCATTCATACAAGACCAAATTGATATCCGTAATCGCATTGGTGATGCACGCCGGCGTGGCCTTTTGATTGAAAGCTTTGAAACCACTAGCCAAAGGAAACCCGCATTCATTGACCCTGTAAAAGCCAATTTGGCAACTCACGGTGATCACTTGGTATCCCAAGCAGTATATTTCGCAAAACTAATGTCCGACGAACGAAAATTGCATTTGTCCACGGCTCGAAAGATTGCAAACATGATAGATTTGTATTTTAAGCGACTTTCCGGAGCTGAGGAACGAGAACGTAAAAACCAAGAAAAGATGATCCGTCAACTGGCGAGACGGACTGCGACAGATGTCATGAAAAAATGGAAGTTGGCCGAAAAGGTAGTGATGCAACGAAGAATACAACAGATGGAGGAACAACAAAGAGCAAGGGGAAAGATACAGCTTAATAATATTTTGGAGCATTCAGCTCAACTTCTAGAAGCCCGGCGCCAATTTCATGACTCTGACGATGAGTCGGATGCATCTAACGAATCAAACGATGATGAAAGCGTGGCTGATAATAATGGCAACAGTGCTATATCAGATTCAGATTTAGAATCCGAGAGTTCTGGCGACTCAGAAGTCATGTCTTCCAGTGACGAATCAGGGGATGAAAAAGTCGATGTGGAAGCTGATCAAGGCGATGAGCACATGACTGTGGAGGAGCTCAAAGCAAAGTATGCCAAGCTTGCTGAAATTGAGAATGATCAAGCCGATTCCAAGCTTGGAAATGGCGACGCCATTCTCTCGGCGCTATACACTAATGGCAAAGTAAGCGAGTCGGAGGCAAACTCTACCTCTGACGAAAGTATCACCATGGATAGCGAAGAAGATGACAGTGAAGAGGAAGCAGATTCTGGTGATGAGGATCAAGAAACGACTAAGCCCGCGCGCGGCTTATCCTCCCTCTTTGGCGCTGCAATTCACGACAGTGATTCTGATGAAAGTGTAAAATCGGTGGTTTCCTCAAAGTCAAGCGTCAAAGAAAGTCCAACTCCGGTATCGTCACCAGAGATCCACAAAATTACTGCTCCTTTCCTGCTACGCGGGACTTTGCGAGAGTATCAGCATGATGGGTTGGACTGGCTTGCGGGTCTTTACAACAACTCAACGAATGGAATCCTTGCTGATGAAATGGGTCTAGGCAAAACTATTCAAACTATCGCATTGCTTTCTTATCTTGCGTGCGAAAAAGAAATCTGGGGACCACATCTAATTATCGTTCCTACCAGTGTAATGCTCAACTGGGAAATGGAGTTCAAAAGGTTTGCTCCAGGCTTCAAAGTAATGACTTACTATGGAAATCCTCAGCAAAGAAAGGAAAAACGACGCGGCTGGAACAAAGAAGATACTTGGCACGTATGCATCACTTCTTATCAATTAGTGCTACAGGATCATAACGCTTTCCGGCGCAAGCGGTGGCATTATATGATTCTCGACGAAGCTCACAACATCAAGAATTTTCGGTCCCAGCGATGGCAAGCCCTACTGAATTTCAACTCTGCACGGCGACTACTTCTTACTGGTACTCCTCTACAGAACAACCTCATTGAGTTATGGTCCTTGCTATACTTTTTGATGCCTTCATCCAAACAGACTGTCATGCCGGAAGGGTTTGCTAACCTCAAAGACTTTCAAGAGTGGTTTGCTAGACCTGTGGACAAACTCGTCGAAGGAGGAGCGCAGGCCGACGATGAGACGCGGCAAACTGTCAGCAAACTCCACCAAGTGCTTCGGCCATATCTGCTACGTCGGCTAAAGGTTGATGTAGAAAAACAGATGCCTGGCAAATATGAACACGTCGTTTACTGCCGGCTTTCAAAGCGTCAGAGATATTTATATGATGATTTTATGTCCCGTGCCCAAACCAGAGAAACACTAGCCAGTGGAAACTTTCTCAGCATTATCAACTGCCTTATGCAGCTACGAAAAGTTTGCAATCACCCTGACTTGTTTGAAGTCCGTCCTATTGTGACCTCGTTGGCCCTGAACAAGTCGGTTGCCAATGGATATCAAGATAATGCTCGAGTTATAGAAAAGTTATTTCACAAAGGTGACGAAGACCGACTTGTCAATCTATCTACCTTGAGCTTGCTCGTCAACGATGTATCTATGACGACCCAGAATTACATGACTCTTCGGCGAATACGAGGCACCATGAAACTAGCTCGAGAATTAAGCTCCCTTGCCGCAATATCGGCGCCAATTGAACCTGATTACGTGTCTATTGAGAAGCACGCCCGTTACAAGCAGTACATGGACAGATGGACTTTGGCCGAAAAACTTCAGCACGCGATATACATCAATGCTTTCCGGTGTTCACGCAAGCCAATGTATTTTCAGAATGTGATCGATGCAGTTTCAATTGTGCCTCGACCTACGAAGGGATTTGATTGGTCTGATTTGCGAGTGATGAAGACGTTGAAATTATCGCCAAGAGCTAGAGAGCTCGAGATGAGCGATTTGATTGACAAGTACTCATTTGTAACTCCAAAGATCACATATTTGGATATGCCACAGCTAATTCTAGGAGAGAGCGTGGTGAATAATGAGCAAGTCGAAGTGTTGCGACGACAGGACCTCTTCCATCAGTCTCAAGTGAAGCTAACTATTGCATTTCCAGATAAGAGACTTCTTCAGTATGACTGCGGAAAGCTTCAAAGGTTGGCCGTGTTACTGAGAGACTTAGTGAGCGGGGGCCACCGAGCTCTGATCTTCACGCAAATGACCAAGGTGTTGGATATCCTCGAGCAGTTCCTGAATATTCATGGATTGCGATATCTGCGACTCGATGGAGCTACGAAGATTGAACAGCGGCAAGCTCTGACTGAGCAGTTCAATGCCGACAGTCGTATCCCTGTTTTTATTTTGTCTACTCGTTCTGGAGGACTGGGTATTAACCTTACCGGTGCGGACACAGTCATATTTTACGATTCAGACTGGAATCCTTCGATGGACAAGCAATGTCAGGATAGATGTCATCGTATTGGCCAGACTCGGGATGTACATATATATCGATTTGTATCTGAGTTCACGATTGAGAGCAACATTTTGAAAAAGGCTACCCAGAAAACTATTCTAGACAATGTGGTCATCCAAGAGGGAGATTTTACGACCGATTATTTCAACAAGATTACGGTCAAAGACATGCTGGGAGACGTTGTACCGGATGTCAACATGTCCGACAACACTCTTGGTAGCAAGTCGTTTGAAAGAGCACTGCGGCAGGCTGAAGATGCAGACGACGTGGCGGCTGCTAGTATTGCATTGAAGGAAGCCAATGTTGACCGAGAAGATTTTGTGGAAGGAGATCCGAACAATCGGGATCCTAACAACCGTGCAGTTTCATCGTCGGTTGGGCCTGATGCCAGTCATCCAGGTTCAGGTCGAGCAAGCCGGGCCGAGTCTGTCGTGCCTAGTGATTCGGCGGGGGTTGCTGGTTCTGCGGTGTCTGAACCAGAGACTATTGAGCCCTCGGTGGAGCCAGAGGTTGTTGAAGACGAAGAAGATGAAGAGGAGGAAGAGGAGGTGGGAAGTGTGGATGACTATATGATCCGATTTATTGAACGAGGCTATTTTGAGAACTAATGACTGTATTATAGTATTTATGAGATAATGTATATATCAAGAGATTGCAACATGAGATAATTAGTGGAGTGGTATCATGAGATAGTACCCTTCTTCAACCTCGCAACCCGATGTTAGATACCGGAAGCGTGGTTAATTTCTATGACGTAGTGGATATGTCAGGATCCGCAGGGCCAAAGTTGCTTTCTCAGCGTGAAAACTAGCCTCTATCTCTACTATATGTTCTGCCGACATCACAGTGAGTTGAAGCCAGTATTCCTAATACGCCAATGAATACTTCGAAGCTCACACAGCGGATAAGTCGTAGTTATTCAACATCTTCCCCGCAACTGGCGCGGTCAAGCAACGTTGCAGTATGCATGCATATACATTGCATTAGCGTCGCATATACTTACTGTTGTATGCAATGGTACTGAGCAAAAGAGCAATATTCTGACCGTAACCGGACCATGTATGCCGCGAATGTTACTCACGTTGCACCTAATTGACATCATTAAACGTCATGAATGAAAACCTTTCAGATCTCACCACAGCAATGCACCCCCAAACCCATGGTTTTCCGGCGGCGGCAGTCGCGTGACTTTGACTAAACAAAGAGCAACCTGTGCCAATCGGAATATTCATATAAATTGGAAGCAGGTCGCCGCTTTCTTGTCTCTGAATTAATATATCAAATCGTCTTATAAATACCATGTCACTTACGTCTAAAGAAAAATCTGTACGTACCTATTGCTCAATTCCTTGCTGCAATGCTCTAACAAGGTTAAACTTCACTTCAAAGGAGAGTCCGATGACTTTGTAGTGTTTGCTGAGAACGAAGACATTGTCCATAAATTCCGAAAGGACAAGTCGGTTCCATTGGTTGAGGTCGTAGAGGTGTTTAAGATCTTTGTCTCCACCGGCCGACATGGCTCGCAAGGAAATTTTGACGAAGCCAGCAACTCCACACTCCAGAACAACTTTGGTACTGAAGATAGAGACGAGATCATAAAGAAGATTGTGCAAGAAGGAGAAATCAAGTCTACTTTCGGAGACGTTGTCAAGTCCCGAGAGCCTAACAATGTTCGAGGTAACAATCCTATTTAAGTTGGCGGATGAGTAGTTGATGTGTGGGCCAATTTGTATGGATGACAGATGAGCCTGCTTGCCGAACATCTGAAGTAAAATCTTTCAAATTGCAAGATTGTGTTTTGAATGTTTTACTATATTTGCATAGTCAACCATAGTCTCAATTTATATATGTTTTGTCAATTGGCGTAAGTGGATGGCTGCGAGGTGTTCAGCTAGTCAAAGATTGAGCACATGAGAGTAAACCATATGAGAAGATACCCAAGTAAACTAAACGTCTTTCACCCTAAATGCAGATTCTGGAAACGAAAATTGTGAAAGTGCCTTTCATGAAATACCAGAGACTGAAGTAGAGATCCTGCGTTAGCGGGCGTACATACCGTGCAATTCGACAAGCTCAGAATCTATTGCGATAAAAGCTGCAGATGCAGAATACATTCACCTATTCTGCAGACATTGACAGCGCTGAGCAGTGTAATAGCAGCTGTATGCGAGGAGTGGTATTTGCAGCTGGAGTGTACTTGTTCTGCCCCTGCGTCCGTTAGAGAAAGTGTTGGTAGTCAAAGACACCGGCGGAGCGAACAACTTACTGATATCTGTAACGAGCACAGAGAGCGATTGTAAGAGCAATAAGAAGCAAAGAATGCTCTGTATTGTCGACCAATGCTAAGCTGTGGCGTAGTAGATTCTCAAGTTTCAAAGTAATTGGACAGCCAGGTACGAAGGACGGCGCTACTAAGATCACTGCTAGAGATTTCACTCTACTCCGTCTATGCTGATCAGTTCACTACGTGGTGCACCTTCCTTCTCCACTCTAGAGCAGCTCTAGACTTTTCTGCCCATTGTTGCCCATCTACCTGGCCCACTAGCGGTTCTACCACTATTTCATGTTTACAGCCTGTAGTCATTCTTTCAACCCCGCACTTGTATTCTGCACACCACGTTCGACGCAATGCAATTCCCCACAAAAATCTTTCATTGTTAACGCAACAATATAATTAACCAAACCAAATTCACTTTAGCGTAACAACCGATCGACACTGAGCTGCTTCTACTACACAAGCTAACACAAGTACATAGTTACAACAAAGTCATCACAAACAACTAATTTAATAGTCGATCTAAAAAAGGTTAAATACGAAATTTTCATGTTCCATCTAAAATTCAATTCGCCGTGTTATACGTAACACGGCACCAATTCTTCTACAAAACGCCCTGCTAATCTCTCGGCAAACGGCAACACCACAAGCACCTTATTGGTCAGCTTCCTCCCTGCGCCATCTGCTGCAAAATTCAACGGCTTTTGACCAATCGGGGTTAGTATGCGCCGCAACCGTTGAACAGTGATCGCCCATTGCACGGCGTATTTCACGGACTGCCGCAGTAGTCTGAGGTACGCCCGCTGGGCTTCTAAAGGATATCCCAAATAATAATCCCACTTAAACTGTCTTTGAATATATTGTTTAAAAGAACAGGTTCACGTTTTTGGAGCAAGGGATCCCGTTCAGTGATTCGTAGACCCCACCTGTCAATTATCTACTTGTGTCTGTGAACACTTGTACGTTAGGTACCACTTCAGTACCACTGCGCAGTTCCCCCGAGCTTGTATAGTATTGACGTGCCTCGATCGGACAACCTGTCCCGCATTCCAGATCGATCATAAACAGCTTGGAACCGGTGCGTCAACCATTATTTACACAAAAAGCTTATACGAGCCACCGTTGAAATTTTGTGTTTCCTCATTCGACCTCGTGAGACATTAATTTCCAAAACTTTAAAAATCAAATAGTCTCATTTTGGGAAGTTATCATCCAGACCACGCTTTGGTGTAACGCAATCAAACATTAGTACCTGGCTTAAATCGTGATTTTTTGTTGTCGCGGTTTCGATTGACGTTGTCAAAATATTTCTTATCGCAAACTTTTACCCCTCTCCCCCTCGAGGATCTATTTGCTTTAACTTGGACCTGTACTCATTGAAATAACCGTCTTTCATGTCCAGTACTGCGCTTCCCAGCGCTTTGTACTGGGATACAACTAACCCGGACGGTGCTGTGCACAAGTCAGGGAGTGTAATAACGGGCGTATCATCAGATACTAATGAAAATCTACAAACTATCCTTCAGACATTTGGATCGGTGACCACAGTGTCTACCAAAGAACACCTGGCTGTTCATTTATTTGCATACGAAAAGCATTTTCGAGAACCTCTGATAATATTTGTTGTCGAAGGATGTGGAAGAGATACTATTGCAGCGAGCAGGGAGATTGTCGAGCTTGTATCTGGTCAGATGGCCCATATTCCGGGCGTTCTGGTCGTGTTAGCAGAAGCTCATGAACATGACTATTTCTACCAACTGGGCGTAAATCATGTGGTTGGAAAGCGTATCACAGCATCGGACGGTCAAAAGATTGCAGCCACGGCATTGAAACTACGGCAAATATTACATCACCGGACTGAAGAAATCAAGGGTTTAGTTGGCCTCGCGAAAAACGAACTTATTCCCCTAGGCTCTCGGTTCCCGTTTGCTTACTCAGAGGCGGAATGCAAGTCGCAAATGGCTGAACCAATGCATGTTCGAGGGTTATCACCACCACCGTCCTTTAAAACTTCTCCAACTATTCATCATCATCATCCCATCCCTTCAATACCACATGTAGCATTAGATGTTTCCGAGGACAGGGCCGCTCTTGTACGGAATCAAATAGGTGACTGGAATTTTTACGCCCAAGATCTGTCTTACAATGAACTACTACTGGCTGCATTTCTTATGATCAAGCATGCATTTTCTGTTGAAGAAGTTTCCCGGTATGTGATTTCAGATGACCGAGTACTTTCATTCTTGTTTGTTATCCGAAACTGTTATCACAAGAATCCGTATCACAATTTCCGACATGCTGTGGATGTTTTACAGGCCACTTTCCATTTCCTCCTTTCTATCGGAGCTCTTCCTCCTCTCTCTGATTCGCAGGTCAGAGGTGCATTTCCCAACAAATTGATCCCGCCAGTTGACGCTTTGGCACTACTTGTGGTAGCTTTAGGTCACGATGCTGGCCATCCTGGTGTCACCAACGCATTCCTAGTTTCCATGCATGCTCCCCTGGCGGAAATATACCATGACAAGAGTGTGCTGGAGTTCTATCACTCATCTACGCTTGTCCACATTTTGTGCAACTTGTGGCCAGAGATGATCAAAGAAGACTCAATCAAGGACCTTATTATAGCGTCGGTCCTAGCAACTGATATGGGCATGCATTTTGATTATATGGATCGGCTCAACAGCGCTATCGTGAAGCTGGAACGACAGAATGGAAGAAAAGCTTCACCGCCTGCGGGATCTGCAACCAATGACCTCACGACTCTTTTATGTTGTGCACTGATGAAATGTGCAGACATTAGCAATGTGACACGTAAACTGGACATCTCGCTGCGGTGGGGAGCAGTACTTGCCGACGAGTTTAGCGTAATTGGCGAACTTGAGAATGAATACGGACTGCGGCGGAACCAAGTGTTTACCGAAAAACGAAAAGGGAGCCTAGAGAAGGGACAAATCTTTTTTGTCCAGACCTATGCTCGACCTTTATTCACGGTTATTTGTAAAATATTCCCTGAACTAAAGTATACCTTGGAACGAATTGACGAAAATACAGTGGCTTGGCAAGAGCGTATGGCTGCGTAAGCTTATGACTTGGAAAAGAAAGGATACTGCGTAATGTAAAAGAATATGGAACCATTCATGTATTCATCCGCTATGTATTTCACTATTATGTTAGATTAGATAATGATAAGCATCTATTAAGACGTCTCCCTTTCTGGGAATAAAACCTAGTCTAACTGCACCTGTGCTCCAGGTTTTGCTTCCTTGATTTGTTCAAACACTTTGAGCATCTTTCTTCGAGCTCCGAGAGCATTGACTCCTCGTGCTTCTAAGTCCTCGTCACTCAACTGAACAAGTTCGTCCCATTTGAGATCCGCTAAATTGTCCGTGTACTTGTGAAGCCGTAGGCTGCGCAGCCATGCCCCGATGTCCTGGAGTAAATCCATGTCCATGTAATTGATCTCCTTTTTAGGCGTGGTAGACGCTGATTTGCTGGGATCGCGAGATGGAGAAGTTTCAATCTGGGAGGAAAACGATCCACTGGCACGATGTCCATATTGCGATCTACCAAGACCTGATCTACGGCCCTGAGGAGAAGTGCCTCTGGCGCCACTCCAGGGGGGTGTACTGGGCTTCTCGAGGTTAAGGTTGAGGTTGTTCAATTCCTGCTCAATCAGCTTCTGCTCCTCATCGGTTATGATACTGCCCCTTCTGCGGAACTTCTTGACATCAGAATCTAACACCGCCCGACTGTTGACGGTGCTCAAAGCCGCTAGTTTCATTGCCGTAGAGCTCATGATCTCAGCGTTGATCTTCTGAGGAGTAGCGATGTTACTGGTTGGTGTGTTTACAACGCTGGCCCAGTTAGTCACTCCTTCTGGGAGGTAACTTGAACCCGACTCTTCCATGACCGACATGGACTTGTTGTGTTTGTATTGAGATGCTTTGGGAGCCCCGCGTCGTACAGAAAACGGGGTAGATTGTTGTTGATATGATGGGGGCATGAGGGAGGCTTCAGTGGCCGATTTGGGCCGATTGATTTCAGCAGCCCACGGAGTTAGCGGGCTACCAATGGGACGAGGGAATGGTGAAAAGCTGGTGCTGGGGGGGTACAAGTCTGTTTGTGCAGAGTTTAAGAAAGGAGATCCAGACTGAAGATAGCTGGCGTTAAATGATGAGTTGTTGGGATTGGGGCTGGCAATGCTGATGCCGGAGTTGCCGTTCTGTCCGGCTTGCTGTCCTTTGAGGCTCCCTAGCAGACTTGATCTTCCAGAAGCATGGGCACCACCATCAGAGGGTCCAGTGCGTAATGTGGGGGATAAGGGGGCTTGCGGATATGAATGCTGTCTAGATAAGGATTCTCCCAGTGGATAATCTCGTTCCGGAGGGTTTGTGGGGCTCAATACTTGAGACAGTGGGTCATTATTAGCGATTTTCTGAAGCACCGTGATGAAAAATCGGATCTGAACAGGAGTGGTCTGCTGCAGTAGTGCATAGAGAGCTGCTGTACGTTCACCAACACTTAGCACTTCAAACCACTGCTCGATAGCATGCAATTCTTCCTTAAAATTGACATCAAGAGACACTTCAGCCATTTCTTCCAAGGTACTTTGGTATAGTTCCAGATCTGCCAGCCACTTCTCAGTAGCCTGGTCCATATCGTCTACCACCGGCTGCATTTTATGTGGCGTTTGCAGAAATATCTCAGAAGTTGGTCTTGCCCTGGCAGCCAATGGGCTGTCAAAATTGTTCAAATCCATGGATGAATCTCTTCCTAAGGAATTACTGTGGCCGTATGGTCTTCTCCTGATAGGAGGCTCTTCCATAATAATAAGAAAACCGATCAGAACTGACCAAACAAAAAAGACCGACGTGTGACGGGCGCACGGCGAAAATGAGAACGGTGATATGAGGTTCTAACTGGGATTTTACCGCTTTATAGTAAGACCAAAGTCAGTCACACAACAATCAATGGTTGAGCCGCGTCAATATCCCACAGATTGTGGAGTTTAACTCTTGCTACTACCTGTTCCTGTTTAATGCAAAAATATCACACTCTGATATTGAACCAATGGAACGCCGATAAACTTTCCAAAACTTCAGCGGGTTTCGTAGAATTAGAGTGATTGCACCACAAGTATATCAAGACAACGGGCGTCGTTTACCGCTCTTCCCAAAATTATTGTACGCACAGAATAACACGCGCTTTCTCGCGCAATTTTTATGAGATATAAATAGTAGTACTGGCCAGTGACAAATGTCGTTTAAACTCGCAGGAAATGGTGAAGTAGGGTTTGGGCCGTCACCAGGGGTGATTACGTCAGAGGGGAGTACGAGATAGGAGATAACGTAGTTGATTAATTATATTGTGCGCTCCATGGCATGCTAAAACTGACAATGGTTGCATTTCAACCAGACCATGTTACAGGTGTTCATTTACTGAAACCAATTGTACGGACCTGCACTATTTCTCGGCAACCAAGCGGAAGGGACCGGTCTGCTTCTGCTGCTCTCATGTAGTTCCACCTGTGCACTAGCAAGGAGAGTTACTATGAGAAAATGTGTGGAGCTAATAAAAGTGACTGCAGTTGCAATGCGTTAATACTGGCTACGGGTGGCGACTGGTCAACATCGCTATTATAAAGGTGTACAATGTCGCAGGTATTAGCCTTTTATCATCAGGTTCTAACGCCGCTGTATCAATCATATTCCAAGTCTTTTCTTTGGAATTTGCCAGTGATGGTCATCTTATCGATATTCTACTGTACATTTTATATGAGAGCGGTGAAATGCCACTCCGATAGTACATATTTATACATACATGTACATGTATTTAACGAAAGAGGTCAATGATCTACGAAATAGTGGAATGCAGCAGTAGTGCTCACAGTGAGGATACACTATACAAAAATTTCAATATATACTCTTATGCCAACTGATATAATTGAAACCTACGAACTAGAAGTTAGAGTTTGAAATTGCCCATGGTGGTGAAGAATTGGGCAAGATAAAAATGATCTCCATGATTCTGCACGGCTCATGCAACTTAAATTTTGTCTGAGGAAAATAGTTAAACATCCCAAATGTCCACCAGAAACGTGTCAATTAGAATATTTTGTAGCATAAATAAAGGACACTGATGTCGCACTCAAATTTAGTAGTTGTGATATCTTCTGCGTCAGAAAGGCTGTGAAGTGTCCTGAGTCATACCGCTCGGCACAGCCCCACAATTGTAATATAAACGCAGCTGCTGCTACGATCTTTGATAATTCAATATTCAATAATCAAGCTGTAGAAACCCAATCAGCCATGGGTATAATCTTTGGCCGAAAGAAGAGCCCATTGCTCCAGCAAACTCACTACGTTTCAAATGAGGTCTCTATTCCCGATTATTTCATGAAGGGCCCTGCAGCAAAGCCCATTACTCTGGAGCACCTACCATTTGCCACATCCCCAGTCCCAGAATATGACGGCACACTAGCAGTCGTCCTAGATAATGTCTTATCCCCAGAAGAATGCCAGCAACTCCTAGATCTAGCAGAAAAGAGTGTCCCGCTTGACAAAAAAGGTGCTTCTCCATGGCAGCCTGCACTCGTCAATGCTGGCGTGGGATTGGAAGTAGCGATGACAGACTACCGAAACAGTGATCGCATTATCTGGGATAACCAGACTATCGTGGACCGACTATGGGACAGATGTATCCAGGCCAACGGATTGAAAGAGATCTTGTCTAGAACGCCAGATGATAGAGACGAACTCGGGGGCAAATGGGTATTTGAGCGAGTAAACGAACGGATGAGGTTCCTCAAGTACACGCGAGGCCAATTCTTTAAGCGTAAGTGTCTGCTATATAGAAAACCTGGCATTGAGAATTGTCGCAACTAACTAAGCCCACTGCGATGGTCCATACTACTACGGCACTGACGGCAATAGATTTCAAACCCACTACACGATCCACCTGTATTTGAACGACGAGGGCCTTGCAGGGGGTGCAACATCATTTCTGTCCCGCGATAAAAAAAGACGCATAGACATCAATCCCAAGGCGGGAAGTGTATTGATATTCCAGCATAACAAGTTATTTCATGAGGGTGCAAAAGTAGTACGAGGAGTGAAGTATACAATTCGGACGGACATTCTATATCGCTGGCAAGACGACGACAAATAACATGACTACACGATTTAATAGATGGTCTACATTCGGATACTTATACCGTACGGTATGATACTGAGCATCAACGGATCCGTGACACTGCATTAATCGATGTTTCAATCAGAATGTCAGCTCACATGGGATTATGTAACTCACGCTAGTTAAAATTAACTAATTAACTCACGGATGGTGAATAATATGGGGTACAGACACCCATACAGCACTGCAGTAGGGCTTATAATAATCAGTACAAGAACAAGGTCAATTAAACAGCTAAACTTACAGAAACTCTGTCAACGACTGTTGACTATTTACCATATTGACAATTATACCATTCACCTCTTTATCGGTTTTATCCTCCCCATCATTATCCACTTATAGCTTACCCAACATTTTCCTGTTTACACCTCGTATGACACAAAACCGTCGCGTGCAGTGCCTGCCACTAGCTTCGCGCCAACCCCACAGATCGGACGACAATGACCCATTTCTCTGGCCGCATCGAGCGAAAGCTAGCTCAAGCAAAGAGATAACAATAGATGGAGTAGATTAGCAATTATACCAAAGAGAATGATTGAAACAACAAAGATATTGCTTTAGAAATAATCTAAATTAATTAATAAACCATTTAAATCCTGATTCCAGTTACAGGCTCTTGTTTCATTTTGTTTCAATTCAATTGTACCACACTAGTTATATATTACCCCGTACTTTTGGTAACCCTCCAGTAGCATGCTGGCCGCGCTTCAGGGCAAGTGACACTGAACACTCGCAATTCCGTTTATTTTAGCTTTTCTCCCCTGCCCCTCGGTTTCCTTTCCCCCCTTTCTTGAAGGAAACTAAATAAAAAAAAATAAACCTCGTAATCTGAAAAGGCGCGATTTTTTTCCCTCCCTTTCTTACTTGCAACCACTACATATTGCAACACAACGTGCCAAAAAAAGATAACAGCGAAATATCAACTACAAATCGTGTGTTTAATAAAACGTTTGCATCTTGAATTTTTTTTTCTTCATCTATTGCTTCTCTAACTTTTTGTCTAATCAACAGAGATTAGAAGTGATTAGAGAGTGTGATTGCGATAAGAAGAAAAACACAAAATCCCGTTTCAACCAGAAAGCCAATCAAGAGAATCCTCATCTAAGTGATTTTCATTGTTTCCTTTCGCTCAATACTACATCAATATAATATTATTTTTGTGGGGTCTAAGACACGACTAGAGTCCGGAAAAAAGGCACCGTCTATTAATAATAAACCCCGTGTGTGGTCCTTTTGCGTGCTTCTCCTCCGCCGTTAATACATTGATATTGATTGACGCCGGACATCTGATCCCCGAGCTGCGTGCGTGTGTATCCCTTCTATAACACCCGTTTTACTATTATTATTATTTAAAGTGGCGGTTTAGGCGACTGGGTTTTTATTCTCCTATCTTTTCTATTTACAACAACATGGCCGAACAGACCGAGGCTGACTTGGACTCGATTGTCGACCGATTACTCGAAGTGCGAGGTTCCCGACCGGGAAAACAGGTCCAGCTCCACGAACACGAGATTAAGTTTTTATGTACCAAGGCAAGGGAAATTTTCATCCAGCAGCCAATTCTGTTGGAACTGGAAGCTCCAATTAAGGTGGGTAGTACGAAGTATGGTGGGAACGACTGTGGAATGATCAGTGATGCTCCGTTTGCCCATGTGGCATTTGGGAGATGTTGGATCGGCGTGCGGCATTTGCCCGGAACTGTTCCTTGTTGAGATCAGTAGTCGTCTTGGCGAACTTAACTAACTAGATTTGCGGTGACATACACGGCCAATATTATGACCTCCTCCGTCTATTTGAATACGGAGGTTTCCCCCCAGAAGCAAACTACTTGTTCCTAGGTGACTACGTGGACAGAGGAAAACAAAGTTTAGAGACAATCTGTTTACTACTGGCGTATAAAATCAAATATCCCGAGAACTTCTTCATCTTGCGAGGAAACCACGAATGCGCCTCAATCAACCGAATTTACGGATTTTATGACGAATGTAAAAGAAGATATAATATCAAACTATGGAAGACTTTTACCGACTGCTTTAATTGCTTGCCAATTGCAGCCATCATTGATGAAAGGATTTTTACCATGCATGGAGGACTCTCGCCGGATTTGAACTCAATGGAGCAAATCAGAAGAGTCATGAGACCAACTGATATCCCCGATATCGGTCTGCTCTGCGATTTACTGTGGAGTGATCCCGATAAAGATATCACTGGCTGGAGTGAAAATGACCGAGGTGTATCGTTTACATTTGGTCCCGACGTGGTGTCTCGATTTTTACAAAAACATGACATGGACCTTATATGTAGGGCTCATCAAGTCGTGGAGGATGGTTACGAATTTTTCTCGAAACGGCAACTCGTCACTTTATTTTCGGCTCCCAATTATTGTGGAGAATTCGATAATGCTGGAGCCATGATGAGCGTGGATGAAAGTCTGTTGTGTTCATTCCAGATTCTTAAACCTGCTGAGAAGAAACAGAAATATGTTTACGGAGCAATGGGTAGTGGTCGACCGGTTACTCCGCCTCGAAAGCAGAAAAAGTCATCAAAGTCTTGAGGAACAAAGAAAAAAAATTTACACAAACTTTGAATGGTTTCTTTTTTGTTGCCTTTATTTATTGATGGATTGAAAATATCTATCATAAATATATATCTGTCTCTCGCTCCTCCAACTCTCTCTCCCCTCCGCGTATCCCCCCCTCCTGCGCACACCTAGATATTATATGATAAGGTGTGTGGTAGCATCTGCGTCATGGCTTTGTATGATGTAATCGCCAATGGTTAGATGCTAGTGTTGCCTGTTAAGAATAAATGATGATTTTAATTTTGCATTCGTAGAATCACACTGTGGCACTGTAGTTTGTTGACAGATGCCTACCCACATAATTTCTGCCTCGTATCTCACCTGCTACATTCAAACATTCCAGCATCGTATATCTATCGGGCTTTACTCGACAAAACGTCGTGCAGTATAGATATAACCGGGATGACTTCGGTAGAATCCGTGATTTCGAGATTGACCATCACTTCCCGAAGCACTCTATTCACAAATCCTCTCTTTTGAACTTCAATTAGAGTCGGCTGGAGCAATTTAAGAAACGCTGCCAGCCATTGACTTAGGTTTCGCACAGTCTCAACGACCTCGATGCTCATGATTCCTCTAGAAATACACGCGACAGCGCTAAGAATGAGTAGCTGGTTGTGCAAATTTGTATAATCCAGGGGTACTCCATTTCGGTGGTCAAATAATCTGTCAAAATCTGTCAACAAATCGCACAATCGTTCTTGATCCCTTGCGGCATCAGTTAGTCCTACAATTTTTGCCTCAAACTCTTCTGAGCTTGGCTGTGGTGTAGGCAAAAAAGTAGGTGCTTGGGATTCGTTTTTAGACTCCGGTTGTGGACTTTGACCGTGAGAGGACTCATCAGAGCTTGATGAGCTTTCTGAAGCGTTTTGCACAGTAGGTTGCGCAACAACCTCGGACTTCGTGTGCCACGGTAGATGGCTGACAGCATTGGTAGCCCTCTCAAGGGGAGTGGATACTGCCTGCGGTATTGGCTTTTCCTCGCGAGCCAGACTAGCTGTTGAGGACTCTGAAGAGGACGAACTAGAGCTTTCCAAATTTCGCTTGTTGACATCGTTTGCTTTTCTGGTTGGCCTTCGAGATCGGTCCTCTTTAGTTGGCCCTTGCGATGGCTCCTTAGACTCACTTGAACCTTCTAGTAAATATGTCATTCTCTTTTCTAGCAAATCAATCCGTTGCAGTAAACTCTTCTTTGTAGCGTCAAAGAATTTTCGAGTGACAAATTTTCCTGATTTTACCATTGTCTCTTCCAACTTGGTCATGTCCACTTCAGGACGTTTTCGAGTGTCAGTAAGTTCTCTCGAATACTCAGGGTCTATGGGTTGGCCCTTCTCTGTCTTGCTGGTTCTCTGTGTTCGTTTGTTTTGTCTCGAGCTGGATTCCGGAGATGGGGACATGCTTTTTTCTGCTCTTCTATCCACCTTTTCAGTTACGCTGCTTTTGTTAGAGGGCACAAGGATCGCCGGATGGCTTAGATCATTCTTGGTCACCGAGAAAATGCCTACTCCACTGGAATGATAGACGTACAAGTCAAAAATCAAGTCTGGTTTGTTTTCCAGGTTCTTGGTAGCGGTTATGTCAAGAATTTCCAGTTCAGTAGATAAGACAGATATCGACTTGATGCATCTTGATTTCTCATCAGCTAGAACAATGTAGACATTCCCTGCCTGCCATACTATTCCGTACTGTGCAAAGTTCGTAGCTCCATCTACAGGTATCTGTAAATCAGCTGAGTTTACTGTCAGACTCGCATTGTTAGGCTCATAGCTTATATGTTGTCCAAGTACGACGATGTCGTTATGTTTGGGCAAAATCACACAGCCCTTTATGTCCTTGAAAAGTTTGTCGTTGTTGAACAGCGTTGCTTCACCGTCCACTTCTGCGAAAACAGAATCACTGGAGTACAGCCAAAACGGGTATTTCGAGGTCGTTGAATACTGGGCTCCTAGTACATACTTAGGACAGGAAAGTTGGTGCTGTAAGACTGGTTCGAATTCAATGTTGTAAATGTACGTTGTGGAATCGCTGTTTGTCTTTGAAACTGTCACGGCAACGGTCCGAGCTCTTGGCTTCAGGGAGACAGCCTCAATGACAGAGCCACTTTCCCCCGGTATATCAACTACCAGCGGAAGCACAGCCTGGAGATTGTTGTTGGAAACCTGCCAGATATACAGCTGGAGGTCGACGGCAGCGGCGATCAGACAGACAGACTCGAATTTTTCCATTTCAAGAACCGTAAAGGGAACAACGACATTGTTGGCTTTGAGAACAACGTTCTGCGCATCCTTTTGGTTAATTATTCGCACCTGGCCGTTTTTGCTCGTAGGATATACGATGAAAAGCTCGTTGGCTCTGATGAGAGCGTTTGTGGGCCGGTTTTTCACATTGACCACGGGACTTATGCGGTCATTGGAGATGATTACTGGCTCCAGTTCTTTCAATATTGGAGGACTTCTGTCACCTTCAGTTTTGACGCTAATCTTCATCGTGATAGGTGTAGTAGATCCTGATCAAGGTGCGATGATTGGCAAATTTGATGATCTGAAATCGGTGAAGATCAAAAATGGAATTTCCAAAATGTGGATGTCTTTTTTCTTGGTGTGGGGGAACTTTGTTTATGACCGTGTAGATGATAGTCTAAAATGCAACGATTTGAAGACCTTCCGGAGATTTTAAAGGGTCAAGTGGAGGTTTTGATCAGTAAGTGGTGTGGCGTGTGAACAGAGAATTGGGGTGGACTGACAAGCAAAATACCCCGAGATCGGGCCAGTGCTGGACCAGCTGGATCAGTTTTACCGAGACAGAGATGACGTGAAGAGGCGGAAGGTGCCTGGACAGAGCGGGCACAGTGTGAGTGAAGATGGAGACAAGGCACAGGTGAAAGTGGAGCTCAAGTCCAGTATAGCTCTAAAAGACGTGTCAATGCTGCTGCCAGACCGGAAAAAAGGCAATCTGATAATCACGTCGAGCCATGTCGCAGTGGCCTATCAAATGATCCCTGAGGTAGTGACATCTTTTGCTGTAGAGCGAAGAAATATAAAAGTTTGTCTGATACTAAACGTTCCAGACAAAGCCAAACCTCAATGGAATGTGATACTCTGTGGTAAGAGCAGTGGAGGAGGATCAGAGGAACCCGAACCGTTGATCCAGTTTTCGATTCAAGAACAACCGGGGTCTAAGATCTGTAGTTCTCTTCCAGATGTGCCAGACACGTCGTCATACACTACCAGAGAGCTGGTTCCTCTGGTGTTCAAGTTTGTACCTACGGTGGAGAGCGACACTGGGCGGGGCTTATGTGTGTCTGCTCACCGAGGCTCGAAGGAAGGACTATTATATTTTCTAGATGGCTGGATCTTTTTCGGGTTCAAAAAGCCTATGTTACTGATACATGTGAACTCGGTTGAGTCAGTGTCATACTCATCAATTACCAGGCTAACCTTCAATACCACCGTGAGACTGGTTGATGGGCAAGAATATGAGTTCTCAATGATCGATCAAAAAGAGTATGAGGTGATTAACGACTATGTTGTGAGCAACAGTTTGAGTAATCAAAGCATGAGTGAAGCTAGAAGGGCGAAACAATCTGTGAAGCCAGAGTTTTCAAGTGAATTGGAGAAGGTAGTACCATTAGTGCCTAAGGAGGAGGATGAGCCCGTGGCTGACCCAGGGAACGGACCAGCGAATGGCCAAGGACAAGAACACTTTGATGACGACGACGAGGACGAAGACGAAGACTACGAAATTGCTTCTGACCATGAAAGTGATTCAGAAGAGAGTGATGAAGGTGGTGGTGATGGTGGTGACGAAGATGAAAACGAAGACCAGGAAGAGATAGAAGAAGAGGCAGAAGAAGAAGAAGGCGGATATGAGGAGGATGATGAGAATTGAGCTCACTCCCATTCGCCTACGTCACACCCAATATCATGTCATGTCACATTTATATATTTGTACCATCATAACTCATTACATCGTAAATCATAACTGGGAAATCACCTGTTCCAGTTTCGAAACCAGTACACCAGACTGTTCTGTAAGCCGTCTCAATACATGAGAGTCCACACTTAGCAGTTTGTCTTCCTCCTCCTCCGCATTGGCACTATCACTACCAACGACATTACCAGTATGACTACTCCCTTTCAAATCCCCTAGGACCAAAGGCTCTTCCAACCTCAACTCTTTATATACACTGCCTATTTTGGACTTGAAAAATTCAACCTCTGTGTCCTCATGTGCAATAGCCACTATATCCAGCGACTCTACGATTGTTTCATTGTCTAGCAAAGTTCTATTTACATCGTCTTCAGGAATAGATAATAACAACTCTTCTAACCTTTTACTACTTGACGAAAAGCTCTTTACAAGTTCCAAATGGCCGTCCAGTTTTTGGTTGCCCTTGGAAATAAGGTCCGGTATACACAGATCCCCGTTGAAGTCTTCGTCCCAGTTGTCTGAGTCTGGTTAGACCACAAAGACGACATATACTATTACCACTATACATACCTCGAAATTGAGACAGCTTACGCCGGTGCTTTGAAGTCATTGTTGGTATACCGCTAACAAACGTGGAACGCGTCGGGTTAGGTGTAAATATGTAAATAAATAAGAGACGGTACGCGCGTGGGAGGTAAGTGAGGAGCGCTAATGCGGGGACAGAGATGGAATTGAAGTATACCAGAAGATTGCGTATAGTGTAAATGTATAAAAAAATAAATATATGACATATAAATAAACCGAATCGGTGATAAATAATGGAGGGATGAAGAGAAAAGGACATCCTCCGTATATACAGTCTATAGTATGCGGGCTCGAGCCATAAAAGCTCGGAAACGGTCAAGAGCCCTCTTCAATGAACACACGTAGAGAGATTAATTTGGGTAAACGCCTCAGGAGGGCATCCTGGGGTGCACCCTAGGATTCATAAGAGCTCTTGGAATTTAGGCAGAGTCGGCCGCTCTCCCCTAAGAAACAAGTCTCTTCCTTCTGAAGCATGTATCTCCAAGTCAATGTGCATTTCAGTAAAAGCCTCTGCTACGTCACCGTCAGTGGCCAGCAAACGTCCTCCTCGATTTGCATTTCTCAGGTTTAATGGTCGATGAGGTGCGATCTTGAAAGCACTTCTGCCATTGTCGATGAGTTCTCCAATGGTGGGTGGAGAGTTGGCTCGAGGGTTGTAGGTGAAATCAATTTTCTGATCCTGGAATCGAAGAGTAACTGGTCGGACATCGGGCGGAGGTTGGTATCTAGTGGCGGTGCTGGCTGAAGACACTGTCGAAGCAGCAGCAGAAAATGTGTCTGGACCCCGGTTGATCGGGAACAGTGCTTGCAGACGGTCCAGGTTGGAGGGGTCAGTTAATGCGCCCTCCCCGTTCAGACATATAAATTCATAAAAGACGTTTGTCAGACAGTTGATGGTGGGATCAAATCCAAACTCCATGGCACACAGAGCCAACTTCTGTTTGAGCGAGATTAAAGTAGTCTGTCCGAGGGACTTGACCAATGCAGATGAAATAGTATAAGAGAGTAATGCTCGGCGCACAGATTCAGCCAGTGGGGCGTTGGTAATGCCCTTGCGTTCAATGGATAAGCCCACTGCGCTGCTTAGCACAGCGTTTCCAAGAAACTCGAGGTTGTTGCCGTCACTTTTAGCGGCCAGTGACAGAGAGGAAGACTCCGAGCAAGAACGCATGAGGGCAGCTAGCCGGTCAATGCTTGCGACAAAAAAATTGTCTCGGTAGGATAGCGACAGTTTGGACAAAGGAGGTAGACTGTTGTCACTATCTCTCGAGTCTGGGGTAGGGTCGTTGGTGTTACCTCCGGGTCCCGGGGATGATACCAATGCAGCAATGGACAACCGGTCTGGGGCACTCAGGTACTCCAAAGGTTGCAACTTGTTTGCCACTGCACTGCTGACCGGCTCAAGCGAGCTTCTTCTCTTCTTGAAACCTGGATCAGCCATAAGAGACGTATGGCTCGTCCTCTGTGTCCTCTTTCTGTTTCGTCTCACCGACTGAATGGCAGCCCGCACCAATTTGTCAAAGTCACTATGGTTTTCCGGTGGAAACCCGTACTCAAGCCGTAACTTTTCCGACACTTCATTGATCTTATCATCTTGCTCCGAGGCCTTTCTTGAGCTCAGACCCAGTTCGTCAATCAGCTCGAGTCGTCTGGCCGAGAACCGTTTCCATTTGTTGTCGTCGAAGAAATTCAGTTTGGCCCGGATACTCTGGGTGACTCCCGAGGCACTAGTGGCTCCAATAGGAGGAGACATGCCTTCAGAAGGCGAGGACGTAATAGTAAGTTTTGGGGGTTGGTGGTGATGCTGCTGATGATTATGATGACGATTGTTCAGCATGCCTGATACCCGGTTGCCGTCGTCATCCTGAGGACTCACTGATCTTGAAGAGTCCACGTCCATAGAAGCCATATTTACAAGACTAACGGTTGCAATCATTCAGAGAGAGAGCTGTGTATAGATATGTGTTCTGATTGTCTTTGTTAGGTTTTTGTTTTGGAATCGGTTGGTCAGGCTCTCACAGTCATCTTTATGGAGAGTGTCGGTTTGTATTTGTAGTTTTTAGAGTAGTAGGTAAGGCTGTGCAATGCAAGGCCCCAGCTAAGCCGAAGGGGTTAAGTTCAAACGGCGACAGTAGCAGGAGCAGATTCACACACGTACAGGAAGCACAGCAAAAACGCCTAAGCGGGAAAGGAACAGAATTACATGCACGATGATTGATGATTAGGAACAGAAAAGTTTGAGAGTAGAATGCGGTGTAAGTGACTATACAAAAGCGACAATAAAACTATGAGATCAGGCGATTTTTTCGGGGAAACATCACACAGTACGATGATAGAGAATATCAGATTGATTTGAATTACGTACTTTTTAGTGCCTGTTTCGTGATCCAGGCCCATGGATGTCACAACCACAACCATTAAAAAAAAAATTTCTTGTCTATTTCTGCCTCAGGGAATGCGAGTAAGCGTTCTATACGATTAGTGATGCGGATCGAGGATTCGGCTTTGCTGGCTTACGTCAAACTATGCAAGCCAACCGTTCCAGGCCGCAGATCAGTGCCGATCGACTTGGACTTGGAGTTACGTATAATTTTACGGTAAACATGTCAACATAGAAGATGCTGAAAACAATGAGCCAATCCACACCCAGAAACGAAACAGAACAGAAACAAATATAGTTGGGTCACTACATTCCTGATATATGAACCACACATAAATTTGCTCGTTGATTCTTACTCTTGCTAAGATATCATCTCCGCCGCTTTGAAGAATCATTGCCTATTCCAAAAAAGTAGGTGTATAGTTACCAAAAAAGCATATTTAAACTAGGAACTTACGGAGATAGACTGCATAGCCTTGCGCATCAATAAACACTTAGTGATCGGCGCCAGTGCGGTGATGATGTTGCCGATCCCACACTATGCATAGCTCAAGGCGAAGAAGGCTGGTACATCCGAACGGACGCTCAGGGCAGTATGAGCAGATTAGTGAAAAAAAATTCTAGATTGTCTTCAAATCTCCAAAACAAATCATCCATCCTTCTGTTGGTAACTCTTGTCTCGCCGTTTGCAAGGCAGTGCTGGCAGTGGAGGCTTGGGTTTATTGTCCCTAGCCATAGGGCCCGGCGAAGTTATCCGATTCTTCGTTTACCGGAGTTCGCCAGAGTCAGACAAAGATATATACTTAAAGGGTAGTGTCGGGACAATCTTACAGTGGTGGTGTTACACACTAGTTAGCTATCTGACACAAATCTGTACCAGCTGAAACACATGGTTCATACATTTAAGATCAGGATGCTGATAAAGTATATTTGCTTGATGTAATAACTACACGTAGTAACCAGTCATGAGTCAAAAGAAAAGAAAATGACGCGGTCAGATAAGCCTGCTCAGATACCAATGCAGTAAAGGTTGATGTAATGGGAATGGACCGGGGAGGAAGTAAATCGGAAAGGGGAATTTGGTGGTAGAATAATTATTTCATGAAGTTGGCCAATATTTTTGTCTGGACAACCAGTCATCTGTATTGTCATAGTTCTTTTCGGAAATGCTATAGGCTAAGTCGAGAACCGCGCAACCATTCCGATTGACAGGGTTGGACGATTGAGAGGGAGTCAGACACACTGCTGGGCTTTATGCCCTCAGTCTACAATTTACGGGATTGATGCCAATTACTTCCAAGTGAATATTTTCAATCCAGACACGTCTTCCTTCCTCTTCTTCTTTTTCTACAACATCACTTTACTCATTTTTAGCAAACTTGGTGAAATTTAGACGTCGTGTGTTTGACACAGTATGAAATTAATTCCGACCCGCATGACTGGTTCTATAAAATGTACAGCAATAGGGGCCCTTCTAAATTGGCTGACTTATTTCTGCAGTCAATGATCAGATCATTTCACATCATACAAAAGATGATAATTACTTTTCATTGACTGCGAGCCGTGTGGCTAGTGTCTCGTCCATATTTTCTGACTATTCCAGTTTGCATTAGTCTACCCAGTCCGCAGTCTTTGATCTATAGTCTGTAAGGTCTTGGCATTGAGGGGACGATGAGATGTATTGTTTTGTTTGATTTGTCGTGAAAATTGCCAAAGCTACATTGTGTTCCAAATTCCTTCCATCTAGCAAGCAATCCATGGATACTGGCAAATCGCGATTAGCCATTTCATAAAGATCAACCTATTATTATTAGACGGTATTTGACGTAGATAGGTTACCACGGCATTGTATCATCAGCCACTTGCCCAATCACAGATTAGCAGCAGACTGGTAATCATTTACACCAGACTGAACTAAACTTGCATCAAACGTTGCATCATGTTTCAGCTCATTTCAGGTAATAAAACTGAATATTTTGATGTTTTATCAAGGGCTGAGTTAGCGCGCGCCCACGTTAAGGAGGTGTCTGACTTCGCTAAACGGGGGTGGATTTTGATCATTGCAGTGGATACAGAGACGGGGGGAAGCAAGCATCCGACAACATTTTGGTACACATGTAGTGATATTTTTATCTTATCAATCCCACATTTTGAAAAAAAGGTAGCAGATATTAGAAATCCCGTTAATTGTCAGTAACGGGACGGTCAAACTAAAACCATGTGCAAAGTGATATGTTTCCTTCATTTTCAAAACCGTGATTGTCCAGCAGGTGTGATCTACTGATTCCCTTTTTTATGAGGTTAATTAAACTGCAAACATTATAAGTTGATCTATTAAAATGTGTTTTTCTCTTATTTAAAAGAGTGTTAAAAGACGATGTGTAAAATGGTCTTCAAGTATAAACAGAGTACCTCTGATGCTTGTAAATCACAAAACGAAGGTTGATCCGTCTACACATTCTGTTCTGTTCAGAAATATTTTAAATCATATAACTCGCTATGTATTTGTTCAAAAACATTTTCATTAACAGACATTAGAGTATATAATAACCGTGCATATTGTGCAAATCCTCTGCCGATTCCGGTAACGTGCATAAATGGTTGTGCATATTAAACTTAACGATAGAGAGCGCGGACACTGTTAGTGACATTTTTTTCCAAAAGAAACTATGGTAAGTCCAGATTTATGACTGTTTTTGCACTTGAAGATACTTGCAGGCTCATGGTACATATCGAACCTCAACTTTGGAACTTAGCGAGTGAGCCGACCTGACGAAGTAATCAGTAACACGCGTAGACCTAAACTGTCTCATTCTAAATATAGACGGTTGTGAAAAATAAACCGGTACCACACTCTGAATAGTGTCGTCAGTAATCTCAATCGTGTCATGGATGCTTTCAAGCAATGTACTTCTTCTGTGATGCAACAATACCAGGTCACTGATTATGGCACAATCACTCCTCCGTAGTTCTATTACAGTTGATGTATTGAATAAATACTCATAGTACTACTATTATCAGTGCCTAGTTTCGCCTCTCCGGCGGCAATACTTGTCAGCAAGTACCTCTTTCTATGCTTTCCAATGCTTGTTTCGGTCCTTCATCTCCAATGCTTCCACCACGCCTCCACCAATGCTCATAATCCATGCAATGCTCATAAATCACCAAACTCCTCAATATCCTTCTTTATATCAGAGTACTCCCTCTTGACTCTCTTTTCATTCCTATGCACATGACTAAACCTCCTCTTCTGCGAATCTTCCACCTGGATTGGATCTTCTAGCCCCAGTTCAAATGGCCCCTGCGGTTCACTAGGGATTATTTTAGGATATGCAACAGAAGACTCAAATGTGAACGCATTTTGAGGAATAGGAGGAGGCGATGGAGATGCGTGTGTGACGACATGTGGCACTGTTTGCCGTCGTGGTTGTTCAGTGGCTTGACTAGGGTGGCTAGCTAGACCCGACTGGCTCGATCCTTGGCCGTCCTGCGTGCTATTACTTAGCGTTGCATCATTCTCATGGAATAACCGCTGCTTTTGTAATGCCCATTCCAAAACATTCATATTGGGATCACTCTCCAAGGCATCCAGCAGATCCTCAACAGCATCTATGTAGCCCTGCGTCCTTCCCACCATGGTCTTTGCTCCAGACAGTTTGAACAGCTTTGTGACCGCATTGGCCGCTGTCTTGAACTCATTTATTAGACTGTTGTCCAAATCGGCCAATTCCCGGATTGCCGATTCGCGCGGCAGTCCGCTTTTCAAAGATGATAAATTGTCCATAGATGACGATACTATAATCACAAATATGATATATGCTAAAGCTTTTTAACCCGGTATGTGGTTTGCGTCGTCGTAACGTCCTGGTGCTTCTTTTTAGGTCTATCTTTCTCAAGTGCAGTGCTTCTCAAGTGCAGTGTGAGATATATAAGAGAAAAATGGGAAGATTATTTCTACGCACGTCATTCATATGTATTTGAGCATGTGGCTCGTGGGGCGCTGTCATGATATGTTGAGCCGTACAGTGAGACTATAAGATCTACAGTATGCACAAACTGCAGTTTACAGTGAATTCAATTGATATCACATATAACTATATATAGTGTATCAACTAAGTTATAATTCATAGAGTACTGCTCATCTTTTGAATTCCCTTTTTATTAACGCTTTCTATAGATTTTACACCTTATACCTTATAACAACTTATACCCAAGAACTAGAACCCAGCCCAATTGAACCGAGAGATGAGAGCCTTGCCTTAGGCATGATAGCCGGCTAGTACACCGTCATATGTATGGGTGCACTCAACCGATAGTATCAAATTCACCAACTTCAGTGTGCGATCGCTGCCTGTTTTGTCTCAGCGAAACAACAGTTTGGATGAAGCTTTGTGATCAAAAAACGACAGCAAGCAATGGTCACCCTCAGATTTGAGTCCTACTTCCCAACAAATTTTATATCCATCGTTTGTGAAGGCTGGAGGCATCGCGAAAAGACATACGAGGCGATATAGCAGTAACTGGGAGGAGATGAGTGTGCACAAGTGGGGGTGGAATATTTTTGGGCAGGAAGATTCGTCCTGACAAACAGCATATTGGTTCGCTTCGAAGTCCCAGTGTAGGTCTCTATCGGACCAACTTATCGGCCAGTCCTTTCGGTCCGTGTGACGAACTACTTCGAACTTGTCTTCTTTCATGTATTCCCATGCGTCTTCCGCACCGTCAAAACGATGAGTGACCAACTCTGTTATGTCATCTATTGTGTTCGGGGCAAGTTCGAGAATCTTCAAGTCTACCTCAGGGCAAACCTCTTTGAGATGGCCAAGTTGCTTGTCTGTTTCAGCCAGTAATTTTTTATCACGAATCAACTCATTGCGCATTCGTATGTTTAGCAACTGTTGAACGCGCGGTTCCAGTGCTTCAAACTCGGAGTAGTTGAAATCGTCAGACAAGATCCAGTCAAGCGATTGAGTTTCACTGGCTTGCTGGAGCGTGGGTACACCCGACACCGACACGTTGATTTCAAGAGAGGTTCAGTTTTTTTCAGACACTCTTTGCTCTTTGGGGTTTTGCTCTTTGAGATTTTGCTCGTCGCGGCTATTTTGCTGTTCCATGATGAAAAGTAGATTTAATTTGACAGAGGTGTGGACTAAAAGTGATCACCAGATGTTTGAGTGGCTACAGGTGGTTGTTTTAGGGGCAATTGCGATTGAAAATTATGTCTAGTATCAAATTTTGTGTGTACTCGAATTTGAAACAGAAATAGAGTGTGGACAGTGGACAGTTCAATATGTTAAAGGAAAACAATTGACTGTTCGGAATGAAAATTCAATGTGTACACACTCTGGTACTATTTATTAATAGTAAGGAGTATGAGCTACTTCGATGAGGAGCAGATACAAAGTGAAATGATCAACGTCCATTTATATTCCCCATCCGTGCATGATGATCGACAACGTTTCCCGGATAGGTGCATGATATGCATTAAGTATGCATGATCCTGACCGTTGGTTACAACAAACTTGGTGGGCACCAACTCAGACCAAACATCTATATCTTTTTATTGAATAGTTGAGCGTCTCCCAAAAAAAGACTATTTGACTGATTATAAATATCATTCTGGCCATACGCAGGATTGAAGGCGTGGATGAAATAGTTCTGTATATCAAATAGTATGAAAAGTTGATAGACTACCACTGTCTTGATTCTTTCTAATATACTCTGAGATACTAGTTCTTATTATGAACGTAAAAGAGAAGATCGGCAAGAATACTTAGATCATGGTGGAGACACCAGGTAAGGTATTAACATTTTTGCGAGAACCAGCTTTGGTGTGTATTCATCGCTATTGTCCCGAGCGAGCCTGTACCACTGGGAAACACTGTCCGGGCTACCTTGCCATGTGCCATGTGCCAGGCGTAAAAGCCTCGTTCCCTAATGTGTCAAACCAAGCCCAAGTGATATCTTCAAAAGCATCCCAGCAGCTGGAATTATGGACTCCATCTTAGAGCACAGCGTTGACTGAGGTCAATCCGAGCTGTTGATTGCCTGAATTGTGGGCCACTGTTTGCCATTCCACACTGAGCTCGCATACTCCAGAGTTCACCCCAAACCCCCCACACCCCAGTTACATGTTGTGGTATTAGTACCACTGTACAGTTGATCCGCTATCTTGGTGAAGAAAGAAGCAGAGGAAGCAACTGCCAAAGTAGTCAACAATTTAGTATTGTTCAGCTTTAAAATGAAGTTGAGCAAGACAAACAATCCACTAAATACATAAAAAACATATGTGGCTTGCAGGCGTTCTTTATTGTACCTGTAGTACACTTGCTCCACACTGACCTTGTAACTGCTTCGGCTAGTTCCCAGCCACATCAGTGGTTCGTACCCGCTTCAGTATATTTAGCACGGCATTTGAGCAGTTCTCCCCCTGCATATATACTGCATATAGACTATGGGGCTCACGGGGCGTAGCGCACTTTTGCGGCGTTCATGCATAATCGGATGCAATAGCTCGAGATTCCCGATCTTTGCCGGATCCGATGCGCAGTTTTGAAGTCCATTGTTCATCACAATTGAAAAAGATAAACCACGGTTACCCATATTTACTGCATTTCATATTATATTTTTGCCTTGTAAATACAACCCAATTACCTTACATCCCTCAACATGATGAAAGGAGCGAGAAAAGCCTTTGTGCGGGCCCCGCACCGCCTGATTGGAAATAAATCGCTGGAAGACCGGGTCATAATCGAATGGACCAAAGATTTCAATATGGCCGAAGTGGCTTTGGAGCTGTTGATGACAGAGGCAAAGAATTTTATCTCAGAATGGAAAGAGAACTGGACCTGTCAAAGGAATTTGGTTAGATTGTTATCGGAGTTTTACTCCCCTATTGCCGAAGACAATGTGTACAAGGCTGTGCAAGAGATTCCGGCCAGTTCAACAAGACTCGTGAGCCAGTTTCATATCATGGTTGATGAAATGGTGGAAAAGACTACTCCGGTGATTGCTGCTTTGGAATTAACGTTTGTCGCGCGATGTAAACAAGCGAAAGCGTGTATGGAGGGTGTACAAAAGGCGTTGAAGAAAAGAGAGCACAAGAAGATTGACTTTGACAGACATTCCAATACTGTAGACAAGATGTTCAAGAAGCCGAGCTTGACGGAAAAGGAGCAGTTGTCGTTGAACAAGATGGAAGCTGAGTTAGATGACGCCATTGAGGAGTTTCACGCCCAAGATGAAAAGGTGAAGAAATTCGTGCCCCGAGTTTTGAATAGCGTGAGTGAGTTCCTGAACCCATTGACCTCGTTATTGTATCTGTCTGAACTGAAAGTATTTCAAATAATGAAGGATCATCTCTACGCTTTTGCTCAGGCCCAGGGGCTGGCCCACAGCGGATCATCTCAACCTCCTGCGTATATTGCAATTATCGAGGACTGGGAGTCACGGTTCTTGACTATACAGCCTCAGGCAGAGGAAGGTATCAAGACATTGAGAAATGGAACCACTGTCACTACTCCCATGAACAAACCGACCAAGTCGACTCGGGAAAAGGCAAAGTCTTTGCTAGACCGGTCAGTGGATCAGACTACTGGTCTAGCGCAAATGGCCTATCAGCGGGCAAAACACCCGACTGTGTCGCATATTCGGTTCTCATCACCCAGTCAGGGAATATTTAGGTCCGAAGCTGACATTCTGGCATCACCGGTAGACTCTTTTAATTCCTCTAATAAAAGTCTCGGCAGTCCAATCACATCGCCCCACCTGGAAGTACCGGATGATCATACGAGAAGTCGGGTCCGTGCATTATCATCTTCCTCAGCAAGAGCTTTGTCACCATCATCCCTCAAGTCATCACAGGGCTCATACTTCATTCCACCGAAAACTGAGAAAGACGAGTATGCCACTGCCGTGTTTACATTTTCGGGCGATGAACCAGGCGATGTAGCATTCAGAGTAGGAGACAAGATCCGAGTGCTAGACCACGGAGACGAAAGTGATGACCAATGGTGGTTTGGAGAAACTTTAGATGGTAGACTGGGGCTCTTTCCTTGCAATTACGTGAAGCTGGGACAGCAGTGAGGATGCGTCACACACATGGGATTTACGGTATATTAAAGGCAAATCACTAAACAGGAACGACTATAGATGACTAATGCGATATTTATATGTACAGTACACCGTTGAAGGGCGTATATCAACGCTGACATAGTTCTGGTTGTGTCGGCTACTCCACCTGTCGTTCCAATCGACCCAATATACGATCTCTATACTGTTCCAGGTTCTCATCTTCACTCCACTCGTCTGGCTGGTCCGCATGCTCTCTGTCCGGCTCTTCGAAATCATCTTCATCGTCGTATTGTTTTTTTTGCTGGATGTTGTAATAGTCTTCTAGTTCATCTGAGTCCGACTCGTAGTCCTCGTCCTCGTCCTCTGGATAGTCATTTCGATAAAAATCTTCGGCTGGTTAAAAACCACACAGACACGGCGTAGGATATCACCCACCATTTGAATCCTCATCGTCCGTGGCTTGGACGTCAGAGTCTGTGTCTTCATCGACAATCACGTCACCATCCTCTGGATCAAACAATCTGATTAATTAGTTTTTATATGTACACCGTGATTTTTCTGTTTATCTCTTAAATATAATTGACCCCAGTTTTCCTTTCCCCCAGTAGTCCCCACTCACATTACTCCAACATTCGCACTATCAGTCTGCCACTCCTGAGTGGCATCCTTTTTCCTGTAATAAATATCGTACACGTATTCTTCGACTTCGTTGTCGGCTGTCAATTGCGACGGCTCAGTTTCAGGTTGTCGCGCAGCTTTCCGCGGCCGGTCGTCGACTTCTCGGTCTTCTAACTCGAGATACTGCTCAACCATGTCGGTCAGGCTCGCCGAGACATTGGGATCTTCGTGGAATTTGTCGATTTTCCGAGACTTTGGGAATCTAAACACCCGTCTTTGATCAGTTGCTGCTCCCTCGAGCACTTCTTCTCGTAAAACTACATCTGGCAGCGAGCTATCATGCTCAAATGTTCCGGCAAGAGTGAAAACTAGTCAGAAAACTATTCCAATCGTCCAACACGTGATCCAAGTTCACTCTCATTCGACTCACCAAACGGGTCAGTCTTCCGCTTTTTCCGGCCCGAATCATCGATAACTTGTTAGTTTGTTTTGTTCCAGACAGCGGCAATTCCACCTACCAAGAGCCTTTAAAGGATCCTGTGTCCTCTTTCGCTTTATTCGAACCGTGTGTGGAGGAATCATTGTTGATGTTAAGAAGTGATGTTTTGTTTGGGGTGGTGTGCATTGTATTGCAGCGTGGAACATGAGCCGCGTGCTATATAATGCATGGAACATGTGGGATGGAAAATCATTGATTCGTCATGATACTGTGATGACGCTGTCAGTAAGAGTACTTATTCGTAGACAAGGATAAACAGAACCTTATTTTTATTCGTAGACAAGGAGGTCCAAAAAGTTATCTAGTGGTGCCAACGTAGTAATCACACAGAAATGACGATGAACTGATCATATATAGTTGTCCCTTGATGCTTTAGACTACGTAGCGCGTTAATTTATAACACACTGTGATGCTGGTGATATGAAGGTAGGGAGAATAAAATATTCATGGCCTTTATGGAAACGGTGTTACGCTAATTTTCGGTACAGAGCTGGGAATAATCTTCAAGTTGTGTCAGAGAACTGCTTCGTTAGAGCGAAATAATCACTTGTTACAAACTGCAGCCAGAGATTTACAGCTCAACCTAAACATTTGATCAGAGTTACTAGAAGCTTAAGGAATTATTATACTCTCATTTCACTAAATGACTCCTGATATCCTACTAGGTTTTTGTGTAGCTGAGGACATGCCATAAATATGAACAAAATCAAAACGATCATAGCTAAACCAACATCAATATAGTTTAAAAGCTAAATTTCAATACCATTCGCTAAATTTTCATAATATTACTGACCTAATGATGGAATCGGTGACATTTCTTCAAATATATCGCAATGGTTTACTCGTAAACGTATTCTTTAAAAGTCCCGTACGGCTGAACAACCTTTCTTATCAGCATTAGTCTATTTTTCGTATTCTTGTGACATCAAATGACTTCCCGTGTTCGTCAAAAATCACGAACATGGCGTTCACAATTATCTACTCTGCTTGGACTTAATCAAGCTTGGCTCAATCCAGCACTGGACCTCGCTGTCGTCACTGGAGGTTCGACAGGTCTCGGAAGAGAAATCGCTAGTTTTCTGGTGAACAAAAACCTTTCAGTAGTAGTCCTAGATATACATCAACCAAAGCCTATAGACCGTATTTCAGGTGTGCATTACTACCAGTGTGACGTGAGTCAAAGGGATCTGGTAGAGACTGTGGTCGACCAAATCAAAGCCCGTCATGGAACACCAACAATTCTTATAAACAATGCCGGTATAATGCGCGGGAAGCCTTTAATAAATCTGAGCTTCAAAGAAATTAGAGACACTATTGATATCAATTTGCTGTCCAGTTTTATCACTATAAAGACACTTCTGCCAGGTATGCTGCAGCGGAAGCGCGGGTATATAGTGACCGTCGGGTCGGTCCTGGGGTATATTTCTCCAGCTCAGCTCAGTGCGTATGGAGCTTCAAAATCTGGGCTCATGGCTCTTCATGAGTCCTTGACCTATGAATTGGGGGGTCCATTACATAGCACTGTCTCGGGTGTGCATACTTTGCTGGTATGTCCGGGACAATTAAAGACAAGGCTCTTCGGGACAGTAACGACGCCCTCTCAATTACTGGCTCCAACATTAGAACCTCGACATGTTGCTTATAGGATTGTGAATGCGATTGATAATAATCAAGTCGGCGATCTCCAGCTCCCGTTTTATACGAGATTTATTCCTTTTCTGAGGGCCTTGCCGTGGCAGTTGGTCACAATGGCAAGAGCATATTCTGGAATGGATAGAGCAGTGAGGTATTATTAAAAGGCTGGTATAGTAGTTTGAAACCCATAGGGGGAAATGATAAGAACTTGCAATAGCTGGACTTGAGGTTTCAATTTTAGAGCTTTTCCTGAAATTGAAAACTTGCTTGCCATAAATACGGCCGAGTGGTAGGATATATATATGATATAAAAATTTGATATGAATATTCGAGCAATAAAATATGTAATAATACTTACTATTTGTAATAAACCAGTGATATTACACTAGTAATAAATGCGCATCTTCACGAGGGGGTTTTCGTAAAACTCTGTGCAATACAGCAATACCGTCATCCTTTACAAATTCAAAAACCAATAATATTATGCAGCCTTTGAAGCCAGGAATATGGATATGACTACTCTACACTACCTCGTACAACAAAACAAAAGATTTACATATTTTCTTGTCAAAAATAAAATAACACACTAACCCCTATAGTCGGTAGGATCCCAGTCAAAATATTCATAAGCTTCTGGGTCCCCTAGAGCCGCCATATCTATACTTTGTAGCTCAAAATCTTGAGCCCAAAAATTCTCCTGTAAACGTTCAGCTTTGTCAGACTTTGGGATAGGAATAAACCCCTTTTGCATACTCCAGCAAAGCAAAATCTGACCAGGCGATTTATTATATTTTTTTGATAAACGCAAAAGGGCGGGGTCTCTCAGCTTCTGACCCTGAGTCAGCGGACTGTAAGCTTCGAGCAGGATACCATGGTGGTTGCAAAAATTGACTATTTCAGTCCGCTGCAACCAAGGACTTAGCTCGAGCTGATTTACATACGGCTTGTACTTCAACCCTGGCCAATCAAGCAGCTCCTGCAGATGCCGTATTCCATAATTGGACACTCCAATATGACGGACATGCCCTTGGTCTAGAGCTTCCTGCAGCGCCCGATAGGTCCCCAATCGTCGCATTTTGTCGGTCTGTGGCGAATGGATCAGAATCAGATCGATATATCCGAGTTGCGGAACTGTTCTAAGACATTTCTCGATCGCCAGCACGGCGTTATCGTAGCCTTGCTGAGAGTCAAGCAACTTGGTACTATAGAAGATGTCCTCGCGATGGTTCTGAGTCGGATCAGACTCGATCCACTTGGCTATGCCTTGCCCCACCTGGGCTTCATTACCATACATTACGGCGGTGTCGACCAGACGGTAGCCCATATTGAGGGCCGCTACGACGGAATCACTAGTGGACCGCATGTAGCATGTCCCTAAACCAAACTTTGGGATAGATTTGACCATTTTCAAAGTGATAAGCCAAGTTGTACGAAAATAGTTAAGAGCCTACGACAAGTAGTTGTAGTGTTGATCTGTATTGCGTATTCTCTCCAAACTTATCTCTCCAAACGTATTGCGTTGCGTATTTATCGGCGGAGCTTATCGGCCTACTGTCCGCCTGAGCAAAAACTTAACGAGTTCTGTTGAACTGCGGAGACTTTGTTGACGGAGAATCCGAACCCTGTCTGGAAGCTTTTCATCGTATCATCCCCACGTAACTGTATGCACGTATCCCCAGCCGCTGCAGCCGACATGTCCGCTTAAGTCCGTGAACATCACCATATTGAGTTAGGCGAGAGATTCGACAGATGGGCATATGCTCAATTCGTGTTTCTAAACATGTCAGGAGATAGTTTTGTGATTCTTCAATTTATGGCTGACGTATTTCAAAGCACTCAATCAAACACGTCAAAGACTGGTTACAGTGCTCGACGGTTCCCGCCGCATGTTGATCCCGGCGGAGATTAACTCAAAATGGATATTCGTGGTTCCGCGGACGAGAACGGCGGACTGCAAACTCAGTGACTCTACTCGCCGGAGATGGTTTCCCACAGAGATCTTTCTGAATGGCTCTCAACGCTTGTAGTGTTACATTTGTCATTGACGCATAGCAGGAAATAAAAATAAAGTAAATAGTAAGTTTCTAGACTTGAAGACCCAAAATACAGCCATGCATGGATCGGCGGACAATTGATGTTAGTCGCCGAATTAACGACGATCATTGGAGATGTGCTCTCAGGGACCAGACAGTGGAGATTGGAGAGATGGCGTATACATGATAGGTACAAAGGCGTGGTACAAATGAAGGCGGGGGAGCTACTAAATGATAAAATGAGAGTATAATAGGAGTATGAGAGATAAACAAAAACTGCAGAGACACGAACGAGTCAAACTTACAGTTGATATTACAGTTATATTTGTGACAGGCAGTAAGGGGTGCGAAGGCTCAAGCATCCGAAGCAACTGCCCGGTGGAAATGCAAACTCCGAGCTATATACGGAAAGATTAAAGCGGGCCTAGACAACGATTATGGCAGAATGTATTAGGGTAAATTTCGGCGGCGGAGTTGTACATTTACTAAGCCGATAGTAATTAGATAGAGCATCAGAAATGAGATCATATACGGCTAAAGAAAGAGAAAAAAAAGAGGTAATAAAAATAAACTATTTAGTCAAAAATTTGGTTTGTTTGAAAAAGTGTGGGCTACAAATACGTAATATAACCTGTCTCTGATATTGTTGATCTCCATGATATCTCTTCATGATGTTTCAGTGGAGAATGATTTACCCCTCGTATAGTTACATGGTCGGTTCCTTGCCCACCAAAGCGATCATGCGGCTAATGCAATGCAACAATTGCTTTTTGTCGCTAAATCTGTTGCGGCTACTGCAAGACTATTTATTGTTATTACATTACACTCAGTGATCCGCGGTGGCCGGAAAGTTTCAATACGTATTGTGCTATGTAATCATGGAAAGCTAAAATTAAAACAGTGTGTATATATATACGCCTGCTTTGCTGTGATGATAAGCGATCGTTTTTTTGAAAACATCTTTCTCACGTCCAAGTGGAGTAGCTGTATCGCTCTATAACCCCCCTCAACCGCTTTGGATCCCCGAACCACCGGAGGCTCTCCCACGGACTTGCGGATTTGCGGAGATAGTGGCACTGAAAAGGCGTAGAAGCGATTTCACAGCGTATGCCCAGTTTTTTGGTTGCGGTAAAATATATCAACTCATACGCATTTCTATATATAAGAAGAGGAGCCGGCCAGGAGCAAGGCGTTCCAAGTTCAAACACCGTAGCTATACGACACGATGACCGAAATCACTAAAGCTCAGAGAAAGAGAGCTCTGGCTTGTAATAGTTGTAGGAGAAGTAAGAGAAAGGTGAGTAGTATATATAGTGAGAGAGGATAAAGCAGAGGAAAAGAGTTTTGATGTTGCAAAACTTTCAAGTTGAGAGCAGAGATACTGTTAAACCTGAGATAAATGTAATATGGCACTCAAGTCCGAAGTGAGAGCACGACGAGGGGAAAAGAGAAATAGGCTTGTTTCCTAATATCTGTTTTTGTGGTCTTCATATTTGCCCCCGTTCAATAAGACCTTGTCTGAGCCAACGCCGTTTTGATTCCACCGCTATCAACATCCGCATTGCACCTCTTCATGTATTCTGGTGAAAATGTGGTGCAATAGAGATGTGGTGCAGGGACCTGCGGAATCGCAAGTATTTGTCCGTCGGAGAAGGGCAACACAATAGACCTGCCTGATTCAGGTTGTACTGATGAAGGTCACCAAGTCTCGTTTCAGTGTCATTCTTGGCAAAACAGGCCAATTGGCGAACTTTTGACTTGGCAGCTCTAAAGGGTTTAAATTTGAATCGGTTTATACATTCAACCCCGTCATGTGCATCATAACGAGCAATCTGCAATAATACTCCTCTGGATATCTCCTGTGGATATCTCCTCTAGATATCCGCTACAGTGCGGTAGCTGCTTCCAATTGTGCCACTTCAAAGTAAACTAACCAGTGCGATGGAAATGAACCATGCAAGTCATGCACTCGTCATAACCGGGAATGTATCTACTCCATAGATAACAGATCCACCAGGTCTGGAATCAGAAATGTCACTGAAAAATGGACCATCAGCGAAAATGATACCAAGGTCGTGGCTGGAGATTCGGAAAGAATCCTCAAATTTTATGTCTCGCCAACGGAATCGGATAGTCAGATGAGCGACCACGAAGCAGCATCTATTCTTGGCCGCTTGTACGGCAGCACCACTAAGCATATCTTGAACAGCACCGGGAATCGCCGTAAATCACAATTACCGGCCAAAGACTCCATCAATATCCGAGCTCTTGGGTTTGGCTGGACCTTGGATCTTAGCAAAGAGGAATGCGACAAATACGTGAGCCAGGTGGTGAAGAACCATCCCTTGGCCGCAGACTACTTGGTGGCAGAAGACTTTTTCGATATATATGAAGCATTATTTTCGGGCGCTGATCCAAGAGCCATCACCCCTGGCGCCTATTTATTTCTTTACTCGATATTGGCTCTCGGGTCACTGTTGAAACCCACGTCCTCACTAGAAAACGTGCCTAAAGTTACTCAGGCTCTTTTTGGAGCCTCGTCTTCATTGGTGGGCTCTGCAATTATCGAATGCAGCTTCGAGTCAGTGTGTGGCCTGGTGGCCTTTGCTGTGCTGTGTATGCAAACCGGCCAGTTTCTATCTCAGATTAAGTTCTGCAAAGTGGCCCTCCAGCAGATAGTCACTCTGGGTTACCACCGGCGTGAACGCTATTCCCCGAGCAGTCTTCTTACTGCATCTCGATGTCGACTATTCTGGCACCTCTACGCGTATGTATATTTGCATTCGGTGTTCTTCACTTCAGGCACGGTAGATTTACCCATGGACAAAATCACCTGTGCTCCACCGATGATGGCAAGTCTCGAGGACTACAACTCGATGTTCCTCGATCTCAAAATCAAACTTATTGGCCTGCATGCTACAACTACTGCCAATCTCGCTAGAGCATCGCCGGAACAAGTTGACTCGATCCTCTCAACCTATTATTCTCAGTCTGATGGTTTAAAGTCCGTGGCGCTGTCCCAGCTGTCTGAAATCAACCATCCAATCAAGCATATGTATTACATGCTCTTTGTTTCAGTAGCTGTACATGTCCACATGTGCATCTTCCGCTCCCTGCCAATGCAGACTCCACCGCACGTGAAAAAGATGAGGAGCGAGTGTTGTCAACTTTTAGATCTGTCCTACAAATATCTGCTGGACACTAATGAGCGATACTCTGGTCCTAACTGGTTCTTGGCCCACCATATATTCGTTGCATTGGTTATGTTGACTTACTGTCAGCGTATGGAGCACAACGCGGGTGGAAACGAGTCCTTGATGAAGGGGATTGAGACTCTGCGCTTTCTCCAAGACGATATTCCTCACATTGACAGTTGGTTGGCCGTGGTCAAGAAGTTGCAAGAAAAGGGAGTCGCCACCGTTACTCTGCCTCCTATCAGGACGCAACCTAACGAGAAATCTCACAATCTTGTGCATCCACCCTCGCCAGTGTACACAAAGGACGATATTATGAAGACCCTCAATTCCCGGGACATCTCTTTAAATTCGTTTGTGTCTGACATTGAGCATAATGAAGCAATGGGGTGGTTAGCTGACTGGGCGTGAGAGGTAAATACAACGGCATGATAGAAGCATGATAGTGCATGATAGCAATGAGTGGGTAATGAATGGAATTAGAATTTGTAGATTATAACTTTCGTATAAGATAAGAGATAACATCGCATAGTTATGTTTCTGTTCTTGGGAAAGCACCTTGAAATGCCATCACCTATAGATCCTACTTAACAGTCGCACTGCAAATAGACGGGCTGTCACTCCAGGACTAATTTCATGTTGACTTATATTTGATATCAGCTGCTTACACAGATTCGGAAATCAAAGGCAGTTTTGAACTTTAGCATTTCAACTCTACTTGTTCCTCGCTCTCGTCGGGTTTCTCGCTGCAACCGCTCACGCGATGCGGTATCATTGAAATGCGGGGGATCACCCAGATTTACCCAATTGGTCGTTATCTTGCATCATTCCTGCATCCCCAATAACAAGGCCTCCTATGGCCAGAGTCATACAAAACCTGTCCTATTGAATCCCAAGGCGAAAACCTTTAGTTATAGCCACTTTCCACTGGTAACCCCCAAATGGCAACTAAGGGTGCTTCATGTACAATGCCAATCTTGTACTGGTTCAATCGATTTATTATCCTCAAATCGCCATATATGCCTTATGCAAAGGGTAAGGGAGGGCAAACTTATACCTTATTTAGTATGGTTTATCTTGGAGTCAGGCGATAATTTGCTACTCTTCTCCACTTTAGATTTAGCGGGGAAAGGGCCTCGGATATATTGGGTTGTAAACTATAAAAGGGGTTTACGTCCAGCAGTGATAACTTTCCCTTTTTATATTTACTCGAGTGTAAATTTAGAGTGTTTTCAAGTTCGTCAGATAGACAAGTTACCGATTATTCTCTACAGGTAGCTACATAGAATAAGAGGGAAATTTAAGGTAAACCTCTTTATATATTAAATTCCTTTATTATTATTATATTTTCGTCTATATAGTAATAGTACATAGTATCGTCAAACATGGTGTCTCATACTGCTGAAATCGATCCTTCTGCTTCTGACAGAGAAGTGATTCGGGATATGCTTAAGGAGGCCTATGAGAAATCCAAATTGCGAGCTGACGATGCTGAAGTTTTCTTGAAAGAGAACAAAAAGGTACTGGACGATGACCAGAAGCAGGAAGCTGAAAAGGAGTTGACGAGATTCCGACGAAACTCTGAGACTTTGGAAGATGCTTTGAACAAGTCCGAGAACACCAAGGGACGAACTTTGAAGAAGGTGTTTGCCAAGAAGACTTTGACCATCGTCAAGGACAATATGCCTGAGGAGGACCACTACGAGGCTTTTGAGAAGGTTCTTCATGCCAACGGGTTGGCTTAGTTAGGGTGGAGGGTGATTGTCTCTTATGTACTCAATGATAGTATGAATATATATATGATTATATGAATAAATAAGTTCAGTAAAATAGCAGACAGCATTGGTAAACCCAAGTGATGAGATGAGTGGAGGTCGTGGAATATCGTTTCCCGTTGGACCGACATATGTTGTATACATGGGACAGGGCTGGAGGCATCTCTATTACTGTCACAGACCTAACTGTCATAAAGCTCACGGGGAAATTGGCGGCATAGCATTTGGATTAGATTTATTATTAAAGATTGACATGAAACCTTCCGAGTCTGATGCCGGATGGGATGTGCAGCGCAACAGTGACATCGAACGAGAAAGCGACGGAAGACAAATACGGAAGCCGACATGAATTATTATGGTCAATTTTATTGAATAAATACCCTCAATTCGCACTGCAGAGTTATATGTGTGCAACCGCAAGTCGCTGGTCCGTTCACTGAACACTTACATACTTGCCTGTTTGTGAACTGAATGAGTTCTATGTGTAGGCCGTTCAAAGAGCCATAGAAGTTGAGTCACTACAGGCCACAGTGGTGATTACCCATGAAATACAATAGTTTTGGCTGTCGCGATTGCGGGACGTAAAGAGTATGGCACCAAATCACAAAACACTGCTATTAGTTTTATTGTCGTCGACGAGAAGACAGTTCCTTGGTTTCAAAGCATGGAGAGGATTCAAGATTGACCTTCACCATAGACTTTAATCTTGTCTGATGTAGTTGAAATCCTTAAAGTACCCATCAATCGCTCGCACCTAGCAGGATACCCCAATATATAGAATATTGTTCAAGTCTGGCGGTGAAAGCATGGCAAAGTAAATCAAGAGCTTGAACCGAGAGAGGGATGAAACACAAATTTCTAGATGAAGTGCTGGACAAATCTGATTTTAGCACCGCTCGGACACCTTCAGACAAGAACCAACATTGAAATGTTCAAATATTCATTTCCACATCAAACACTACAAATGTCTCTTCTGGAACTGGGTTTTGACAGTGGTGTTAACACAAATTTCTATGTCAGTATTCGCGGTGGTTTTTTGCACCGAAAAGTGCGCTTCACAAAGATATTGACGAAATAAGCACCGCGTCCATACCTCTCATCAACTGCAACGTTTAAATTGACCGATAATGGGCAGGGCGCAGCCACCGGGAGAGATGAGCGTAATCTGGGCGTGTACCGTCTAATAGAGCGTTTAACGTTTTGCGTCCTGCGTGCTTAATGTCATACTACTACTTTTTCGGCTTGCTTGCCCGAACTAAGAACTGATAAGTGAAAAGTCTCTCTAGCAGTTAGTGAACTGTCAGAATGCTCAATACTAGGATTTCCCCACACTCGGAGTGCAAACCCAATGATCCACCGGTCTGATCTCGCTTGATGGCCCTCTTCTAAATGTTCCCTTCTTCTTTGATACCGGGGGGTCCTTCACGGGGGACTCCACCTCCTCCTCTACAATGGAAGGCTTTCTTCAAAGCAAGCGATGTCGCAAGCTGGCCGTTCTCAAACTGGCCGCGGCTTGGACGCTTCAGGCAACGTTTCTCACAATTGCAACGTTTGCTGCATGAAACAGTCATTTTTTGTTTTCCATCTAAACCCCATCAAAAAATCAAGTCAACATTGGCCTGGCCCCCCCTGAAGCTGTCGTTTGGCCGACTTCACGATATGCGCCTATCATCTCACAGTACTACCTTTAATGGCCCAACTTTAAAAAAAGCTCATCCTTCTTGCAATGCGCTGTCGCCAATCCTACTGAAACAAGTTAAACCTGATTCAACCAATTAGAGCTGCAGTAAACTCATTCAATATACGACATTTTGGTGGAAAGATCGGACTCCTCTATGTAATGTCCCTTGCACAATCATGCGTGCCAAGAGGTGAAGCTATAGCTAAGCAAAAGTCACCCACGTTCCATAGACCCATGATGATTGATCCATGGGAGATTAGAGAGATCAATAATAAAAAGTCCGCAGGAGGGTTGCTTTCTTTAATCTGTTGATAATTTGGGACCCTACAGTCTTCTCAGGCTGTTGTTGCCTTTGAACCCGTGAATGTCGCACACTGAACAGCCGCTTTGGCTTTGATAGCTTACTAGTACTGCACGGATCAGGCACCGGCATCGCTGGCTATAGGGCCGTATACGCAAGCCCTGACTCTTTCTGCTTTCATCCAGCTATCCATCTCCTCTGGACTCAATGCCATAGGTAATCATTACCTGGCTTGGTACTGCATCCTTGCATCAGATCAACGCGGGGTGGTTGCGGGGGATATAATCAAAATAAAAATCTATTGAATGAAATGTGGTATTTTGAAGATTTTGATTATATCGGGAAAATCATGGACGGCAGTTATGATCCCTGGGACGATAGACATCTTCGATATGAATGTCAATCGTCTATTATCTGATTAACGTTTTTTTTATTTTAATTTCCTTTCGTTTATCAGTTTCTTTCGTGTGTGTGCAGTTCCCTTCCTCGGCCACCCACATTTTTCATCCATGTCATCGCGAAACGGTCCAGCAGCAAAGGTGTCTTTACACCAACCTGAGCTTTACCACATTCGCCTGATTGTTGCATCCCCTCACAGCACCAGAACTGAATTGCCTATTAGCCCCGCCCTTTTACCCCTCACTTCTGAATTTGACCGACGTTCATTCGTTATCGGCCGGTGATCATGGAGATCCGGGGGATTAAGCTCTGCAACGTTAATCCAGGGAAACAGGAAAAATAAACGAAGCGGCCAGCTGGTACGTTTTCAAATAAAAGGTAGGCCCGCTGCCTGTCAAGTAGAAAATAAAAAAAGACAGTTTCACTTCTCCAGGCTCTTTCATTGTTTGTTTGAAATATATCAAAATGGCCGAAAACGAGAAATCTGTCATTCAGTATCAGCATGAGGATGGTGACATCCAAGAAATTCCTGCTACCAAAACTGTAGGAGATGTCAGAGAAGATAATGTTGATGAACTGAGAGAAAAGATCTTTGCAATCTACGGTGGTGACAACAGCCATGACACTGCAACCACCCAACATGATATCGAGTATATCATTGACCGTATCGTCGAGATGACAGACGAGCGAGCTATGGAGATCTTGGTCAAGTCTATCGAGTACCATCTTGATGATCCCAATTTCCCCAGTGTTACCATGGAGAAGCTCAAGCTTCTTGTCCAAGGTCCCAAGGTTGCCCAGCTCGAGGAAGAAGAATACAGTATTGAGTTGAGAACTGAGGCTTCCATCATCTACTATCACTCTCCATATCCAGAGGTCCGAGCCGTTACCGACCCCTTTGATAATCCCGAAGCTCCGGTCGAGACCCTGCGATCTTATGTCCTTGGTTTTATCTTCATGGCCGGTGCCACTACCCTCAACACGTTTTTCAGTCCTCGTCAGCCCAGTATCAGTATTGGTAGTTCCGTCCTCCAGCTGCTTATCGCTCCCTGTGGTGTCTTCCTTGCCAAAGTGCTACCCGACTGGGGAGTCACTATTTTCGGCAAAAGACACTCTCTCAACCCTGGTCCTTGGAGTTTCAAGGAACAGATGTTTTCCACAATTATCTTCACAGTCGGAAACGGTCCTGGTGGAACTTACTACGTCTACTTGGTTCAAAGACTTCCTCAATATCTTAACCACTCGTGGGTCACTTTTGGTTACGAAATTGTTCTTGCTCTCTCCGTTCAGTTCTTTGGTTTCGGTTTCGCTGGAATGCTCCGAAAGTTCGTCATCTATCCCGTGCGAAGTCTGTGGCCCTCTGTCATGCCTACTCTCGCTCTTAACAGAGCTCTGCTGGTGCCCGAAAAGAAAGAGACCATCCATGGCTGGACCTTGTCGCGATATAGATTTTTCTTCATCGCCTTCATTGCCATGTTCCTTTACTTCTGGATTCCTAACTTCCTTTTCCAAGCTCTCCATTCTTTTAACTGGATGACCTGGATTGCTCCTAATAACTTCAACCTCGGAATGGTCACTGGTTTCTACGGTGGAATGGGATTCAACCCTTTGGCTACCTTTGACTGGAATGTGTCTGGAACTAACTCCCTCGTCACTCCTTTCTTCAGTGCTGCTCAGCAGTACATTGCTCGAGTTCTTTCCGGTTTGATTATTATCGGAATGTACTACAGCAACTACTACTGGTCGGCCTACACTCCCATTAATAGTAATGAGTCTTTTGCCAATGATGGATCCTTGTTCAATGTGTCCAAGATTTTGACCAATGGCCTGCTCGATGTTGAAAAGTACAAGCAGTACGGACCTCCTTTCTTCTCCGGAGCTAACGTTTTCGGTCAAGGAGCTTGGTTCGCCTGGTATCCTCTGACTCTGTTCTATGTCATGATCACCGAGTGGACCAGTATCAAATCTGCGTTTATCGGAATCTACCGAGGTATTCGATATAGAGACTCCAACTGGGCCAACCATGACGATCCTCACTCTCGAATGATGTCCAAATACAAGGAGACTCCTGATTGGTGGTTCTTGGTTATCTTGCTGCTGTCTTTGGTCCTTGGTATTGTGGCTTTGAAGGCTTATCCTGTGGATACTCCTGTTTGGTCTTTGTTCGCCGTAATTGCACTTTCTGCCATCTTCATTATCCCCTCTGCTGTTATGTTATCCATCGCCAACGTTGGTCTTGGATTCAATGTGCTTTTCCAGTTGCTCGCTGGTGTGTGGTTCGCCGGAAACCCTGAAGCTCTTATCATCGTCACTGCTTATGGTCAGAACTTCAACAGTCAGACTGAGAACTATATGTCTGATCAGAAGCTTGCCCATTACTCCAAGTTGCCCCCTCGAGCTATTTTCCGTGGCCAGATGATGTCTGTGTTTGTCAATTGTTTCATTTTTATCGGTTTCCTTAACTGGATGATCACTCATTTCGAGACTCAAGACTTGTGCCAATGGGATAACCCTCAACATTTTGTCTGCACAGACGCAGTGCTTGTGTTTGCCTCTGCCATTGAGTATGGTGCTTTTGGTGTTCGAAATATGTTCAAGCTTTACCCCATCCTTCCTTGGTGTTTCCTTATGGGCTCTTTGATCGGAATTACCTTTGGCGTTGGCCGAAAGTTTGCCGTACCCATCCGAGAGTACACCTTGCGACGAATGTCCGAGGGAAGTGGTGAGACCATTGACCGATATGTCTTCCGACCTCTGTCTTATCTCAAGGGATTCAGTCCTTCTGTTTTCTGGGCCGGAGCTCTTAACTGGACTGGAGGAAACAATCTTAGTTATGCTACCAATGCATTGTATCTGTCTTTTATTTTCATGTACTATATCAAGAGACGATATACCGCATGGTTTGAGAAGTACAACTATTTGTTGGAAGCAGGGTTTGATGTTGGTGTGGCCATTTCTGGAATTATCCAGGCTTTGGCATTCAACTTCAGTACTTCTAATGGAGTTTCTCTCAGCTGGTGGGGAAACACGGTTTCTACTGCTGGAGTGGATTACCAGAGTTATAACCAGAATGCTACGTTGTTGCCTATTCCCAAGGTTGGATATTTCGGGCCATCTCCCGAGAACTATCCTATGGATTTCTAGGTCAGTGAAGTTTAGAGCTGTTGTAGATGTTTAGCAATGTTCAGATGAGTGGTTGATTATGTTCAGTACGGTTCAGACGTAGATATTCATTAGGACTCCATACAGTCTAAAAGGTATAATGGATGCGTTTATATACATGAAAGCTTACTAGTAAAACCCGTAGAGAGTTCGGAGTTATGCAACATGACTCCGCAAATATGCGTTGTCGACTCAGAAATCACCTAACGATTAAGAGACAGTTTTGTTGATCAGGACTTTATTCTGTCCGTTGGCAAACTACAATGAATGTAGAATTGCAGACATAATAATAGAATTACAGATATAATATAGAATCACAGACATAAGAGATCTGGCTACTGATACAGACTTATGGTTAACTGCTATTTCGATAGATATCTGAAATAGAAATGTGGGGTAAAAAAAATCGGTAAATGAGCCGATACAAAGCTCGGAAAACTGACAATTGACCCAGCAGTTTAAAACGTTTGGCATAACTATTTGTGACATGATAGAATAGGGTGTCACCTTTTATACAATCTATTTATACAATCTATCAGATACTTTGCCCCACTCCAGCAGTTCGCCTTGCATTCACTTACATCTGCGCCCCTGCATAGTGCATATGGGCGAGATGTTCTCAGACAGTAGGTAAACGGCAAGGAATTATATTCTACAGTCTTACTATCACGTTTATAAAACAACTGATTTTTTTTCTCGGCTGTAAATGGCCACGTAGCTTTTCTCAACCCACATAACGCCCTAATGCTGTCTCGCTGTTATAATTATAAATCCTGGGCCTTCCGGTTATAACTGCTCTAACTCTGTCTCTGCCTTACCCTACCAGGTCCCCGATCGCAATACATAGAAAGAAGGAACAGCCGAATATTATTTCATGCCTCTTTCAGTTGTGTTAAAAACCGTTTTGCTATATTGATATTTTGGTGCTGTTTCGTTTATTTTGAACGTAAAGCGGAAAAAAAAGTCAATTGAACGCTTTTAACAAACAATTATTCGTTAGTCACTCTTTTTATCTTTTAACTCTTCTTTTTTTTTCTGGCCTGCTGTGAACAATGCCCGCTCCATCACCGACAGCCACTCGGTTTGAATTCGACGGCATCCCGTTCTATGTTAAGACATGGCACGCTAATCCCGACGTCGAATTCAAAGCCAAGATTTTGGTTTTGCATGGATTCATGGAACATGCTGAGAATTTTAATCACTTTTGGCCCTTTTTCGCCGAGCACGGCTATGAGGTGATCTTTTACGATCAGCGAGGCTCGGGCCAAACGTCCAGGACGAAGAAGGACTACTCAGTCACCAACGAGTATCATGTTTTCAACGACTTGGAGCATATTCTGTATGCATTGGTGTTGAAGAATTACAGCGGGAAAGTGTTCCTGTGGGGCTTCTCCATGGGAGCAGGAATCGTGTTGAACTACGCCGTCAAAGGTACCAACCGAGAACGGGTGGATGGGTTTGTTGCCAATCAGCCAATGATTGAGACCAGTCCCGACGTTACTCCCAATGCGTTTCTGAGAGCATTGGTACCCTTTTTGCAGCGTTTCTTGCCACGTATGAAACACACCCCTTACTTGCCTGACGAGTATTGCTCTGATGATCCTCAGGTCTACAAGTCTTATGGAGTCGACAAGTTTAGACGGAAATTGACTACTCCCGAGCACATGGGAGACGCAATTACCCGAGGAAAACGATTGTTGAACAGCGTTTTCGTTGGCAAGTTCGTTGACCGACCGGTGTATGTGGCCCACGGTACTGCTGACCGAGTCACTGATCCCAAGGCTTCTGAGAAGTTTTTCGGACTGCTTCATGTCCAGGACAAGACACTTAAGAAGTATGAAGGTGGTCCACATGAATTGCAGGCTTGTTTGCAACCCAGACAGAATGAGTACAGAGATGACGTCTTGCAATGGTTGGATGCTCATGCTGGTGGTGATTCTCAGTACAAGGACAAGGTCAAAGCCGTTGATGAGAAGGTGGCGGTGGCTGCTGTTGTTGCCCCGGTAGTTGGGGTCACGGCGACTGCTGCGACTGCTGTTGAGCCTGCTGTCGAGGCTGCCAAGGATGAGCCAGTAAGTGCCAAGGTTGAATCTGCTGTCGCGGCCGCTAAGGTTGAGTCAGAAACTGCCAAGGCTGAACCTAGCACCGTCGACAAGGTTGTCGAAGTTCCAGTCACTAAAACCGCAGTGGAGACTGCTCCCAAACCTGCAGAACCGGTGAGTGAACCCGTTGAGGTCCCCACTGCCGTTCCCGTAGTTGCTTCTGAGCCCGTCAAGGAAGAGGTTGCTGCTGCTCCTCTGTCTGTTCCCGAGCCTGCTCAAATCGATCTCGCAAAAGAAGAGACTGTACCCGCTCCTGCTTCTACTCCTGCTGCGCCTGTAGCCGCTCCCATTGAAGCTCAAATCGCCAAAGAAGCCGAACCTGCTCCTCTCGAAACTTCCACCTCTGCAGCTCCCGCTGATGAGGAACCCAAAGAAGTGGTCTCTCCTGCCCCTGCTACCTCTGTCGAACCTGCTGCCCCAGTTGAGCCTGTCGCTGCTGCCGCTGCCGCTGCTGAGGTTCCCAAGGAGGTCCCTGTGTCTGATACTCTCGCCGTTCCTGAGGCCGACACTGAAGAGACCTCTGAGGCTTCGTCTCGAGAAGAATCTGCAGAGCCTGAATCTGAAGCTACCGGTGATACTGCGTCAACACCTTCGAAGATTGTGTCTGCTCAGCCGTCGAAAGATAATGTTGGAGGATCCAAGAACAAGAAGAAGAAGAATAAGAAGAAGGGAAAGAAATAAGCGGTTTGACCAGAGTAATAACCCCTCGGTAAATATGTACTATATGTGTCTTCAAATTAATTATTTTTCTAGTAGTTCTTAATAAGAGAGTTTTATATAATATGTAATTGATCAAATTTTTTTTGTTGCGCGCTCCGAGTGTTGTGGTGTGATTTCCGCTCTGACATTGAAGAAAAAAGGTTTTGTCATCTCCTCAATTGCTTTGACCATGCCGCCTAGAAAGTCCAAGAAAACATCAAAACCTGCACCCACCACGGCCACTGAATACCTGGACGCCGGCGTTGACGAAGAAGACCATGGAGACCGATGGATTTCCTCGGGTGATCCGGCCAAAGCAGTTCGGTTCTACCAGAGAGCGTGCAAGCTGTATGCCCGTGCAATTGAGCTGGACCAGTTTGGATCGGTTGTCTCCTTGGACGCTGTATACAATGTGGCCAGAATCCAATTCCTGGTGTATACAAAGGTCCTGAAAACTGGCGTTTTGGAGTCCATTGCGGGAAGTCTCGAACAGGATGACTCGACGCTTCCAGCCGTTGCTTCTGATCTGGGTGTGATTGTGTCGACTCACGAGCTCGCCATACAACGGGGTCAGAGTGTGAGTCCGGCGCCAGCCTTGGATTTGCTACACAATTACGCTCAGGTATTGGTGGAAGCTGGAGAGGAACTGGGCTCCAGCGAGTCTTTCTACAAGGCGTTTCAGTTGATGGATGAGATTCTGCAAAGAGAGACTGCTGAGCTGGAAGTCTTGCTCAGTGGAGGAGAAGATAACGAACCAGAGGAATTACCAACGGTGGAATCGGGATCAGTGGACGCAGGAGACTCTGGTGACTCTGGCGACGAGTCTACTTCCACGTCCTCTACAACTACGCCTACTAGTTTATTAGAAACATTGGTCTCGTACCTCCAAGGGCTTACCGCATTTTACTCGATAGCCCTGGAAGGGAAGATCATCAAAGACCCGTCCTCCCTCCAGGAAACGTCTAATAAGGGGAATGAGCTACTTGACAAAATACATCAATTACTATCTCAGTTTGGCCCTTCTACAAACACTACACTATCTATAGATCAACGACAAACCGACGAAACAGTTCTTGCAATTGCCCAGTATCAATGCACCTCTACCATCCTCTCGGCTCTTGCCTCGGGATCCGCACTTTCCGCCGCGATCCTCGATCCGATCTGGAACGACGTCAATCTCCAATCTCGTGACAGATTCATGGCGCAGTCAGACAACCTAATGGAACTTGCAGGACAGCTGTCCCAATCATCGTCATCTCTCAACGAAGCATGGGCAGCTTATACGAGTGCGTCCAAGTTGCTAGATGCGGGGTTACAGATGAGTCAAGGGATCCAGCGGGACGCAGTTTCAGCGCAACGGAAACTGTATACTGGCAAGGGGGATATTGAGTATCTACGAAGTCAGTTACAAGTGCCAGCGGCGATTAAGAACCAGGGCATACTATTACAGAACTCAAAGACATTCTACAACAATGCTATCAACTTGTCGTCATTGGGGACTAGTCTCGAAGATCAGTTGATCATAAAAGAAGCCAAGAAGAAGACAGCAGCTCTGGAATCAAGCAATCCGAGCCAACAATGGCAGCTAGCCCATGATTTTTGAGAAGAAGAAGAACCACCACACCTAAAAGCGCGCCCTCCACAAACAAAGATCATCAAGTACAGTACTAGCACGGCAGTAATGTTCTGTTACTCTTTTGTGGGGAAAAAAGCCACTAGTGTACGGATCTTTTACTTAGAAGGGGCGAATTATTTACGCGTACAGCAATTGGTGGCTAGGGTCTGCTCTGTAGCCAAGCTTTCCGCTTTACTCGAAAGGGGAGTGATAAGCGGGGGGTTCTGCATCAGTTTCAGCCAGCTGACTTGAAGCCCTCCTGCACAAGTGGTACCAGTCGAACACGAAATATTGGTTGCGTCCTGGGTCCAAATAGAGAGAATTCCCCAGGGCAATGCGTTTGCTATACAATGGTATTGAAATGTCTACACTCACACACTCAACTCCGGTTGTCCTGACTCCAATATTCGTCGAACCAATTCCCCTTCTTTTGCTATCTCGTTCGTCTCTTGCGATGTACCCTACCCCACCCTTGCCAGGCCCCACTACCGTATTTGACCTGTCATCATGCATTCTTAGTGTTGCCCATCATACATTTAAACCTGTACCTATATATACTTCGTGAGCTCGTGGCATATTGCTTTCTTCACGTCTACATTTGGCCGATTTGAATAAACTTGAATATCTTTGGTTTTTTCATAATATATATTTTATTAACTGGTAAGTGTGCTGACACTTTAAAGCACGAAAAGTCTGAGCTTTAACAAACTTTAAATCAGACTTTAATTCTGAAGCGGGGTTGAGGTTCAGTCCATTCTCCCAAACTTATTCCACTGCAGTGAAACTAACCAGTATATGGGATTTTTCAAACGACTACGATTGGTTTCAGTAACCCCAGGTGGTCCCGCAAATCGCAGTGATAAGAACCTTGAACAACATCTCCAGACCCTCAACCGCGATGATGTAAGCGTTTACACCCGCATGGTGTTAGAAGAAAACAAAAAAGTGACCCTGGACGACACCCAGATCCACCCTCCGGACTATAAAGTTCTGGCCCCACTCTTCCCCAGATACCCTATCGTCCCCAGGGAAGAAGAAGGCAGGGAGCCTCTTCCGCCTTACATGTCGTCTATTAAGCGAGAATCGGTGGCTATGCGGAAACCCGAGTTTGCTAGTCCCTATGTGCCAGCTGCCCATAGATCTTGGTCGACCGTGTATATGAGCTTGGACAACACCAAGCTGACACTGTACAGGGTTTCGCGGAAATCCTCATCGCGAGACCAGCATGGCAAAAAAGAGGTCGCTTTTAAAGTGAATCACATGATTCGCTCCTACACTCTCCAGTATGCTCAAGTTGGTCTAGCCGTAGATTACCAGAAACGACCGTTTGTGCTCAGACTGCGAGTCGAGAATGAGCAGATCCTGGTGTCATTTGCTTGTCAGGAGGACTGTATAGCTTGGTGCCATGACCTACAAACCGCTATTGATCTGTCTTTACCTCTGGAGGAGCGGGATCTCCCTACGTACAGATCGATTCCTGCCCGGAGAAGGCGATCAAGACGTCGCAGGGGATCTGAGATCAGTAGTGATTTGAGTCTGAGGCCGAGTATGAGTGCCAGGAGTTCAGTAAGCATGTCTTCGGCTGTGGTCGGTAATACTGCTGGCGGTATTGGCGTTGGTTCCGCTGCTGGGTTAACGTCCAGCACTTTCGTTAATAGCCACGCAGTTCGTCCCACCCTCGACATTTCTTGCAGACGTTTGACATTTGAAGAACCTCGCCGACGGCCAGCTTCATACGTTGATATCGTCAATCGTTCTCGGACGTCTCTCAGTCCTACGATCAGTGCAACTTCAGCTACTATTCTGGACAGACTGTCTACCAATGACGAGGGTGTGTCAGATTTGGAGGACGATAATGAAGAAGACGACGGCTCAGAAAACGCCATTGCCCCGACTTCTACGCGGACTACGACATCCAGTACTTTTACTTCATTCTACAAGTGGAACCCCGTGCGGCATGTTCACAGCAGAAGTTCGTTTCTACGGTATGCTACTCGCTGCCTGTCTTCCCTGACCGCAGATGCGCCGTGGATTGACAGACCGATAGTCGTGGACGGCAGAAAGTACATTGTTCGGGAGAACAAATACGAGCCAGTGTCGGCGATCCAGTGATGAAGAACATGATGATTGTATGCCAATGGTAAGCCATTGACTTTGTACACTAAAATATTTATAGGATATAGAGAATCAGAGCATCAATGAAAAAAAAAGTGACTGCAAGTAGTTGTAAAACATTATTTATTATAGTACGTAGAGATGTCGATACAACTGATTCCCGGAACCTCAGGTTGAAGTCAGTTCTGGGCGCCCAGCAACGATCTTTAATCTACACAGATGATGCTATATGCGGGTTTTATAAGGAAAACCAACTAAATAAAAATCTTCTGTGGTTGATGTTAAGGAGCTAAGAGGAAGTTTCTGGCATTCTTTTTATAGTGAACGTGTGCTGAAATTTCCTCATGCTCAGCAGTACAGAAGGTGACCTCTATTTAAAAGTGGATGGCTATGAACTCGATAAAACGCCCAATAGATTTCTGTTTACTTTCTGTTTTTAGTAGGCACTGTCTTACTATTTCTCTTGAACCTACTGACAATTCGATAATTTCAATGATAGAGTTCGAACTTTGATTTAAAGTTCGGCTAGCTGCATGATATTGCATACATATTTTCATAATAGGTGAAGATCGACGTTATTACTGTCGCGTTCTCTGGAGTGTTTGCAACATTCTCTATTGAATAGACAGTTGAGTGATGTAATAGTTTACTATGTTACCTATGCAATATATGTTATCAATCTACACTGACTTACTCATCAACTTTCTCTTCACAGCAGTCCAGCGAGTATAGCGGTGTCTTCTGCGCTGACACTTGGGGCATCTACATCCCTCATCTCCGACAATATCGTCAGTTTGCGCAGTTCTGGACAAACTTTTGACCAGGGATATGAGTCCCTGCTTGGGCCCCGAAAGACTGTTTAGGCTCCTCTCTCTCCCGGCCAGTTTCTCCTCTGTGCTGTAAAGTTCAAGTCGAACTTCTCGCAGGGGCAGGGGTGTTGGGGCTATCTTCTCTTTGAACTTGGCAAACGACACAGCTAGACTGAACGCCATCAAACTTTCGTTGCCGATGTTCCGTGCTACTAGATGCAAATCTGAAACAGTTGTACAGATGTAGGAAAACAAATCTCAGTTAGTTATGTGCCTCTTATTAGGCTAGTTTAATAATGTTACATGTGTGCGTCTGACCAATGTCCATTGAGTGGAGATCTATGGTAGTACGGGTTGTTCTTGACGCTAATTAGCTTTTCCCCGCTTAGAAACCATCACTAAATATTTGTTTGCATGCTGTATCATGCAATAGCTTTGTATGGATAGTTTAATAGATACACATTATCAATGCATGCATGGGCTGCCTACAGCGTCTGAATAATAGTACAGCACTAGATTGACACGTAATTTTCCCACAAACAGCTTAGCTTGAAACAGTTCAAACGGTGAAGAGAAAGAATTTTTGTTTCTATTGCATATGATACTACGCTACCTATGAAACCCCGTGGCTGCGTGATCTGAGTGATCCTAGCTCCATTCACGATCCCTTCCGACGACCCTGCGTCATATAATGATTGTATTCGTCAAGAACTTCCTTTTTCGTTTCCTCTAGCTGTCGCATCGCCAGTGTGTGGGAATTGAGCACTTGTTCTAATTAGACAGAGTATACAACCACTCAGTTGTGGCACGTACCATCTCTGCTCAGTCTGTTTAATACGAAGTTTGAATGATAGCTAATACTTCTGTCGCACTCTTCAATCTTGGTTCGAAGAGTACGGATCTTGCTAGGGGTGGCCATATATCACGATACAATTAGTTACGATGAGAGTGTACAAATGTATTGTAGTGATTTCAGAGAGCAGTGAGTTTGAAGTAATATATCAGATGAGTAATGCAGATTATGAGATATCACTATGTTGATGGCTAATCGAAAGTCAAAGTTGACGGGAAAAGTTTCAAATTAATAAGCGGGGTACAGTTAATGTAAGAGAACGAAATGAGTTAGAAGTTTCATAGATAGCTGCTATCTACACAGCCCTGGAATTGCCTTGCTTTAAACTGCTGATACTATCTGTACTTAAGAGTGACGGCCAAGGTACGGCGGCGTGCTCGTTAAAAAAGCTAGATGGACATGAAGACATACAGATAAAATAATACACTATATCATATATTCAGTTATTTCCTGTGCTAATAATAAATTTTCAACCTGATTTGAAAGACAACAATGTTCCTGTTGACTTTCCCGTTAGACGCTCCGGCTGGCTCTCCCCAGTCCGCCCAGTAAATATAAATCGTATGACGCAGGGGGCGAAATCTTGGCTAAAAGCTTAGATAAGATCACCTGGAGAAGAAGACACTACGAATGGTGAGATGAAACCTTGGTAGCATTCCAAGAATCTACAATCAATTAGAATCAATATTTATTTTTTATATTTTTATATACTTCAGCCAGTTCAACAATTCAAATTTGACCTTTTACTTCTTTTCCTCCTATAATAACATGCAAATTCTCAATAACTATATACTAAACTACCTAACCGGTAAATAACAAAACAATGCAATAATCTGTAGACGGACTAAGTAACTCTGTAAACAGGTCACTCTACTCTTGCAGCCCTCTCTTCTACGTTCTGTCTCCGTGCTGTATATTCTTTCTGACTACTCGCTTCCTCGGCCCCTGGTCTTTTTCTGTTGTTCAGCCATTCGGATTTCGTTGAGTCGACTTTCAATTTCATGCATTCGGGTTTTGATTTCTTTGATGTCTTTTCGGTTGTAATAGACATGCCATTCTTTGAGTTTTCGGTATGGTTAGTAGGAATCAATACAAGTATCAAGCATCTTGACACCACTGGAGCATCACAACTCATCTACATACCTGGCATGTTTACAATTCTATACGTATAATCATCCTCCTTGCTCCTTAAACTATTGTTCAAGTTGCCCCATTCGTTCTTCAACAACTTTTTCTCCGACACTTTAAAGAACATATTCAAATCCACCAAGTTCTAGTTCTGGTGCTGTGTTGATGTAAGGTGTGTTGTGGTACGATGTATTGTTGTACAGTGTATTGTCCTGTTATCTAGGATATTCTTCCGTTTTATATCTAGTTCACTTTTTGGCTGATAGGAGCTGAGGCTCGCACTAGTATGTATCCGTTGTTACTCTCCTTACGAATTGTTTACACTATCACGTAATTCACGCGATTTAAATATATTTGCACCAGACGGCTGTTTTGTCAGCCTCGTATTGGAAATCCTTGCAGATGTCGCTCAGCCCTTTCTGTCGGGTTTCAAGTTCTCTGACGTTTCAAGGCAAAGGAAAAATGTGTCACCGGATTATATGTGTGATTTGTGATTGTATAGTGAGAGATTATTATTATTATTATTTGCCCTCCTCTCTGTTTGGCTGTACACATTCGGTGGGTCACGGATCGCCAGAAGGTGTAAACGTAGAAAAAAGCAACCTCTAAGCGGGTACAATCCACGGGAAAAAGTAATTAGTGGTGCAACCACCCATAGGAAAACTCGGATTCACGCTGTGACTTTATGTAAGTGTATCGCCACCGCGGAGGATGCCGATATTTCACGAAGCAGTGAACGGATGCAGAATTTTCTAGTTTATTTGCATTACTAAGCCATTTATTGTTGTGTTTATAGGTTTTGATGGAGTTTTGGATGTCGTCTCTTGGGAAATGTCGTCGTGTGGTGCCCTACCCCTCCCTCACTCTCACTGTGTGTCAACACGCCAATCCCCCAACTCTCTTATCGAGTATGCGATGCGCCTTTGTGCATGTAGTCTAACTCGATCTAGTAGAGATCATCTGTGGGCTCGCATCGCTAAATTTCATTTCATCGCGCACTTCACAAGCTCCGAGGTGTTTGGTTGAAGCAACGCACTAGTTAGTGTCTAGTGGTGTGACAAGGTAAGGTCATAGAATGGTATGAAACTACCACCACCACTAAAACAACTACAATCATCCACAATTCACCCCTGCCCTGGCTCACCCTGCAACAAAATAATACTCAAACCCGAAAAAGCATGGATATCAAACAGCAGGGTACAGGGGAAGAAGAATGGAGAGGGAAACTGGGGTAACATCTTATGTAAGTACAAATTTGGGTCTATGATGTAAAAGAACGTCACAGAACGTCAAAGACGGGCTGTGTGCGTCAGATCTAATGACTGAAAATCGCGTTAAGAATGTCATCGAAGGAAATGACTTCATACTCAGTCATCATCGCCCTTGTAGTAGTCAACAGTTTGTAGATACAAATAAAATAATATTCATCGTAAATCGATATATGTCTATGTTATCAATACAAGTAGCATGTTAGGAAGTGGTAGACTAGGTGGCACTATAATACATTCTTCTTGGTAAGATAGTCAAACCTCGAAAACGTGTATCCAATAAATGGCAAGTCGTCTCGGACATCCTGTTTGCCATTGTTCTGCTGCTGCTGTTGGTCAACAGCCGGCTGCTCAGGCAACTGCTGCAGCTCGTCGGTAGGGAAGTAAGAAGTATCAGTGATACTGGTCAACTTGGGCACGAATGGAGCATGGAAATCACGAATGCTACCCCAGTCGACGCCTCGGAAAAACGGATGCGACTTGATCTCATCGGCCCCACCATGTCGCCCTAGCCGTTGATCGGCCGAAGTTAACAACCGCCGTACAAGGTCCTCGCTCTCAGCAGAAAGATGGATGTCGTCAGGAATAACCAGATTGTCCTGCCAATTGAGAATCTTGCGGTACGTCTCCGGGGGAGTCTCGGAACAAAATGGAGGCCAACCCACCAGACATTCATACATGATAGCTCCCAGTGACCACCAGTCACACTCCTGACCGTACCCCTTGTTGATGAAGATTTCGGGAGCGATGTAGTCTGGAGTTCCCACTGTGGAGTAAGCCATTACCCGTCTCGACTTTCGCCAGGTCGCCATTTGAGCTCGATTGTTGATGGTCAAATGAATGGCATCGACCATCATGCTGTTTCGCCCATTGCCGTTGTTGTTGTTGTTCGGCGTATTGGTGCTGGTATCCAATAGTTTTCTGTAATATTTCGAGTCATGCATTTTGTGGAAACCCGTAGACAATCCAAAGTCACTGAGTTTGATGTGCCCGGCCTTGTCGATGAGAATGTTATCTGGCTTTATATCTCGGTGGATGAATCCCAGTTTATGGATAGCCTCAATAGCAAGTACACATTCGGCAATGTAGAACCGGGTTATGTCTTCGGTAAACACGTCGTACTTGATAAGCATGGTCATGAGATCTCCACCGGGAAGAAACTCCATGATGAGGTACAGGTATTGAGGGTCTTGGAAAGAGTAGTACAAAGACACGACCCAGGGCGAGTCAGAACCAGCCAGCACGTCTCGCTCCGCTCGCACGTGGGCCAGTTGGTCTTTTTTATACATTTCCGATTTTAACAGGGTTTTCATGGCGTAGATCTTTCCAGTATCCTTTTTCTGAACCAGACGAACTTCACCAAACGCTCCTTTACCAATAACCTTGACAGTGATAAAGTCCTCAAGACTCAATCTAGTTCGACGTAAACGTAGAAACGCGGATTCTTTCTTTCCGAGCGAGAGCAATGTTCTGTTCTTTCTTTCTTCAGATCCCCTGTCCTGCATTAGGGACTGTTCGGTTTGAACTCTTCGTTGATTTCGCTCAATGGCATGGTTTACGTTCATGTTGAAAAAGTGCTCGATTCTCAGTTTGATAGCGGCAGCTTTTTCTTGAGTGGTTTGAGAAAACTGCTCGGGGTGTCGTTCAAAGTAGACATAGTCAGGGTTGTTGGTCGAGGGCGGCGGGTTGTTGGTGAGAGCATAGTGGACAGAGGGTTGAGAGTGGGATTGCTGGAGTTGATGTTGTTGTTGCTGAGCTTGGGCTTGAGCTTGAACCTGTTGCTGTTGCAGAGCCTGCTGCTGTTGTTGTTGAGCTTGTTGTTGCTGCTGCTGCTGAGCCTGAGCCTGCTGCAAGTAATTCGTCTCGTACTCCATTTGTACTGGCTGTCCATACATAGCTTGAGCTTGAGGACCTCCAAATTGCAGATTGGTCGCAGCCCTCTGATTCGCCAACAGAGACGCTTGACTAGGACTAGGCAGTTGCAAAAACGGAGCAGGAGGTTGGCCCTGGGGCAACAAGTTCGATTGAATGAGACTGTTTGATGAACTCGTAGATGCCAGCGACTGCGAGCTCAACTGACCAGCAGGTTGTTTATAGAATCGATTGTTGTTATTGTCAAAGTACTGTTGTTGACCAAACGGTTGACCAAATTGTTGTTGTTGTTGGCCAGCCTGTTGACCAAACTGCTGCTGCTGGGGTGGTTGTTGCTGCTGATTCTGTTGATTCTGCTGATAAAAAAAACCAGAAGAATTGGGAGATCCGTTGAACCCCTGATTCGAATACATCTCGTTTTGACCTCTGAAATTTGGTTCAAAAATGACGTGTGGCTTTTAGGCAACGAGATCTGGGCAAACTTGCCAAATTCAGATGGAGCCTGCAAATAAACTCAAAAATACGACGCACAGTATCACACTTTTTTCAACTGTTGTCACGTCGGCCGGTAAGTGTGATCGGTAGTATATCGTGGGAGCTAAAGAAATTATTATTATTTGCTTCTTATGCAAAATCTTCGGTTCGCCAGTCAAAAGCTTTATTTTTTTTTTCAGGGGTACGCTTTTCGTAAAAGGAGTGTGAAATTGAGCGCGGTTTCGATTGTACAATTTTCGAAAAAATAATTGACGCGTGTACTGTTGCAATTAAACGAAGAAAGACCACAGGATTTACACGGATTTCTGTCCAGTGGCGACTTGAATGCACAGAAGTTTAATGAAAACCTCCTTTTTTTTATGACAGCCTTGATTCGTCGTGTCTATTGTATTGCCCGCCAGGGGTATAATAAATCTAAAGGCAAATCAATTGAGCTGTAAAACGTATGCAATAAAAAGTAAAAGCACGTAGGAAAATAACACTAAAAGGGACTTGGAGCGTTGAGTTTTGTGTAATCTAATTCCGCTCTATTACCAATATTCAATGCAATGTAAATAATAAAATATATGGAAAAAGAAGGGTGTACAATATATTGTCAACGTTTTGGGAATATTAAAACGTTATTGGTGGGTTAAATGGGGTCAAGCTGAATTTAATTTTACCAGAGCGAAAAACAAAAAGCCCGGAGTGCGAAAACTACAATTTTGATGCGTTGAGAGATGTGAGTACGGTCCGTCAGTCCATCCCGCAGCACGTAGAACGGGGTACAGCGCTGTAAGTGAGCACTGGGTGGTGCTGGCAGTAGACAGTTTAGTGGTTACGGGTGTAGTAAATCTCAGCACGGCGTTCTACCGTTGCAGTGGGTCGAGCCGAGGAGCGCGTAGAGATGACTTCTACGGAAAGCGGTGGAGGCAACAAGTAAAAACATCATCGAGATGAGTGGTGCAGGTCGATTTGGCACATTACAGTACAGTCTACTATTGTCGTCTAATACGTTTGCCGCTCGTATATAGGAAAGCTTGAAATTGCAACAATCCGTTCGGCCCGTGACAGTCGAAGGTCAGTTGTGGGCCCAGGAGGCAATTGCAGGTCGAGAATTATCTATCTCGGTGACAATAGCATATTAGAGTTCAGTTGTATAGTTTAGAAACGGCATGTAGAATGTGCGTGGTAGTAGATGTTGGGCCCCCGATCGAGAGCTTAAATCATGGGTAAGTTTTGAAAGCTTCTGCTAAATGTGAAATTGGGATACAGTACATAGTTGAAATCTCTATTGATATATCAGTCATTTTTCTATTAACCAACGGGTTGGATGGTTCTGTCCCTCATACGCGTCCAATAATTGCCAATGTAGTCTCAAAGCTCATGTTCTGATTGTCCATTCTCTCCTTGCCTCGAGGCCTCACTATCCACTATCCGCTGTCTCATTATCAATTGTCTGATATACCAAAGAGCTCATTTAATACAACCAACGTACACGACACCAAGTCAATTTCTTATCAATCTTAATGATATCGATATTTCAAGGCTTCCAAACCGTACGCACGCAAAGTAACATACGTACAAGTCCTGCCAATCCACAAAATGCCTAAATCTAACTAGTCCCACAGGTACTTGAGGTCTGTAAGAGACATGAAAAATCAAGAAATTACCATAATCTACCTCATTCCGCTGAAATTTGCGATTTTTGTTTTTTTACTGATTTTGCCGTATGAGTACTTCTGACAAATTAAATCTACAACAACAAGCCTTGATGGCCAAGTTGGTAAGGCGTATCACTAGTAATGATAAGATCGTCGGTTCGAATCCGGCTCGAGGCATTTTTGTTCACAGCCTTCACTCTGTGATTTTTTGTTCAACCTTCATCCATCAGATATTAAACTTGCCTAACTTTATTTGTTTATTTTCATCTCCTCATTCTATGTTATGATGCCCCTCCCGTTGACTCTTTCAGACGCGTGATGCTTTGATCAATGAAAACGTGAAATCCTTGTATTCTTATGTGTACATGTACGATCTTGAGGTGAATGATGATGAATTGTACTACTCCTGTCTCTCTAGAGCTCCCTCTATGAAGGTTTCTTGTCTGCTTCCCTTCTTTGGATTGTCATTTCTGGGCTAGGTAAACTTGTCAAGTAATGGCTCCGACAGTTGCTGGGTTGAGTTGGTGATTTTTCACCATTGGCTTCCAGAACTTCCGGGTTTTGCAATCCCGAGCTTTCGGAAAATCCTGTCGAGCGATCTTTGAGGCTTTTGAAAAAAGTGCAGGGAATTGAGTAGGCTCCGATCTGTAGGAATGCCAAAATTATTGACTGGATCGTTTGGATCCATGTCGTTCCAGTGCGCTCATTTCCCTCAGGAGCAACGAATTTCAACTGTTCGCGAACGTCTGTAATATATGGAGTCGACCATCACATTTAATGTTGAGCATCTGCAGGTCGACTTTACGGCAGCTACGGACTCGGACTGCTTGACAGAAACCAGATACCTATCAAAGGTTAGGATAGAGTTGCTAACGATAGCTTCGGCGACTTGGTTCAAAGATGCCGGATCTCAGCACAGGAAATGGGATTAGCCATTCATGGAATTGTCCTCATCCTCTTGAATCAAATAAGATTCGCCTCCTTTTGGCATGCATGTTGTGAACCCTGACTGCGATTTGATGTCCACCGGTCGGCATACTAGGATTCGCGTTAGGCAAGAGAGTGTCATGGTCTGAAAGATTTCTTGTGCCTGCTCATTAACGCCGGCTCTTGACTCTTCTGGCTCGTCACTTCTCGCACTTGCTGTTGTGGTAAGTGACCCTTCTCGCGTTTGGCCCTCGTCCTCAAAGATTACTTCGGTATGCATAGCTGTGGCACGCGTGGACTCCTCTTGCGTTTCCCCAAAGTTTGTCTCAGCCTGAGTTGCACTATTACTATTTGCTGCCACTGTCGAAAGTGACCCTTTCTGCGATTGACTTCCATCGTCTAAATTTGCCTCGGTACGAGATGGCGCTGCTGTTGCCGCTATGGGATGCAAACCTTCTTGCGTCCGACTCTCCACGCTCTCCTGGGGAACACATTCCTGCACTTGCGTCACTGGCACCTGCAAGATATTGTTGTAAAGACTAGGACATACCCACTTGGACAAGTCCGGACTGTGAGGGATGCGGTCGTCAACCCACCCATAACCTCGTGTACTAGATGCGCCGATCTGTGAACGATCCACTCCAAATAAAGTTTCAAAAAGTTGTGCTAAGCCAGACAACTGGGGTGGGCCCTCTTCCTCTTTTGAGATCGTTGCACACATGATGCCGGGTTTTGTTGTCAATGGGCCAACTTATGATTTCAGGGAAGATACCAGAAGGCAAATGATTGAGCTTTTCGCATTGCAACAATCGCACGTTCTCGAAAAATGGTTCTTCACGTGAAGTGGCTGTCATGTCCAGTTGGTCCTTAATGTCCGCAATTGCAAACGATTCCTCGGCCGTCCAATCTGTTGTGGCATGCTTTGCAGCCTCAGGGCACATATCGGGAGCGTCCTTTTCCCTTGAGGGCGATCCGTACATGTCATGGATTGGAAATGCTGGCACACCGAATGCTATTATGATCCTCAGTCCAGAATCTTGTAATTTGTTCAAGTCTTCGAATTTGAAGTCTGTATGATAGGCATAAGCCTCCAAGTATTTTGTATAGCCAGCTCTAAAGGCTAATGCGCTGGCCATATTGAAAATCTTGAAGAAATTTGGCCAATATACAGTGCAGCCAAGCAATCCCGTTGGTTGTATCTGGCGAAGGAAGTACTCCCACTGTGCGCAAAGACTGGCAATTTCTTTCAAAACCTCTGCGTTGAGGTTCGTATCTGTCCCTTTTAATCGTGGTCCATTCTATGGCGATTCCAAGATTGACGCTAGTTTCGAGGAATGTCATGCGAATAACTTCAAGTAGCAGTGGCACGAGGTGTGGATCTGACAGAAGCTTGCGCCCTTCTATCTGAAATCTTTTAAACGCCTGCTGCGGTGTCGTACGCATGATGTTATAGTCTTCGTCCAGGACCCTCTCTGCAGAGTCCCGTAATTTCTTTGCAATATGCTCTTTGTATTTAACCGGGATGTGACTTAGCCGTCTTTGTCGCATATATTTAGGTGCATCACGCTTTTCTACTTTTACAAGTTCAAAAGCGTCGTGACGGTCCTCAAAGGGTCCTAACTCGCAGTGCCATAGCTCCATATGATGTCGTAGCCTCCGGAGTTGTTTATGTTTGAACTTACAATCTCGACAAAGCACGCTTCAGTGCCGTCGGGATGAAAATGCGAGGTTCTCTAACTTTGCAGAAATCATCTATGATGTATTCTTTTGGAACGAGATGATCGATGAGCTTTCGTCTCATTTTCTTGTGTTGTTCCATTTGGACATTCCAAAACACCTCGTCTGGATGTTTGACTGATGGTGGGCTCAGCCACTCGACTGGAGTGTCTGGTGGAATATGTCGAGGAAGCTCGGAATAGCCCTGTGGTGGCAAAGCTTGACTCGTAGACATTGTTGTTGTTGCTTTACTGTATTCAATGGATTCGTGGATGTATAAAACGGGATGCTAAAAGGATTGAAGTGGCGTGAGAGTCTCAGGTACGGACTCAGTGGTGGTGGAAAGTTCAATTGCCAAGTGGGTGGGCCGCAAGTATATTTCTGAAAGTCAGTTTGCTGATAATCAGTTTGGCAATTGACTGTTTCTTCTGTTAAGCATGGAAATAATAACCTAAGTAGTACATATTGAGTTATGACTATAGACTTCCGGGGACCAGTGGACTCTAAGTGGCATGATAACTTCACTAGTCTTTTAAATACAAGGTGGACTCTTTATACTTTGTGTTTTGTTACAAGAATAATAATAATATACAGTATACAATTGATTAATTAACATACAGCTGTACAGAGCTCTCCAGTCAAACTTTCCACTTCTCAGTTTCCCCAACTTTCAGTGGGGGGTCTTCCTGCACGCTTATGCGCTAAAAGGTACAAACGCATCTTCTTCCTTTTCTTCTTCTTCATACTTGTCATCATGCCAGCTCCCAAGCCAAGTACGAACCCAACCACTACGGCTACAAGATCCAACGGATCTACACGTAGTAGACAAGCCACAAATGCGATATCAGGTACTAGCAACCCAAGTTCGGTCCAACAAATCCCCACCCAAACTCTTCACAACTACCAGCAGCAGCCATTCGAGAGTATTAAAGACCCTATGGACTTTGAAAGTCTACCAATAGCTGCATTACGAAAATATCGAATAAAGAACAAACTGGCCATTCGAAGTCCCTTGTCACTGAACGGATACATGCTGGACAGCCCTATAGGGAAAAAGACTCTTTCGTACCGTAATCGAACTCGCGCACCGAAATATGAGATCGCAGCACAGGTGAAGAAGCATTTTTTAAGTCAGCCAGTGCGAGAAACAGAGACTATTGTCGATTTTATTTATGCAGTCAAGAGACAGGGTGAGTATGAGTACAGAGTCTGAAGTGTACACCAAGTACACATCAAGCGCACACCAAGGGCTATAGAAAACTAACAAGATCAAGCATTTAAATTACAAGCAAATGTGTAGATATATGACGATATGGTTAAACAATAATAATTTATTACTAGAGTTCTTTCTAATCAGCAAGAAATTGACTTTTGTTCCTTAAAGATATCATCTACCTGCTGCTGGTTACAGTCCTCCATTAAACCCGATCCGGCTCGTGGAGATATGTCTGACCCCACGGACCCCCAACCCTACTTCACCAAAACGGCTAACGTCAGAATGATATTACCCGTTCAGCTGGCATTTCTGTTTGATCAAGATATATCAGTTCTGGTATTTCTCGTACTTTGTAAATAATGGCTGATAGCTCAACCATCACATTCTTCGCCGTCTTGGCTATCATATTCGTGGTAACCAAATGGGTGTTTGCATCTTCCGGAAACCCAGCGGCGCCGAATTCTCGGCCAAACGCTCAGTCGCGAAGAAACGCGCCCGTAAGAGATCTACCTATCACTCCACCAGCATATAGACGTCAGATAACGCAAAGCATGATTGAGGTAGTCCAGACTCTAGCACCCGGGTTGACAGAGGCTCAGATCAGATATGATCTTGAGCGAACGGGCAGTGTAGAGACGACGGTGGAGAGATATTTGTCCATGGGATCATTACCATTTCCTCCGGGATATAACACAGCAGCAGCTAGTATAAGTAGTAGTAGTGGTAGTGGTTCGAAGTCAACAAGTTCCAAAAAGACAGATTTGATCTCCAGATATGGACTGAGTGATTCTGTCAAGGACATTTCAGACGAGATTTTGAATAAACCTGTTGAAAAAACGAAATGGAGCACATCGAAGGAGGAGCGACAGGCCCAGCTCAAGAAACAGCAAGCTGAGATGATATTAAGGGCTCGAAGGAAGTTGGAGTTGAAGGGCGAGTAGTAAATAGTAGTAGGGGGTTGTGTGGGCAGGTAGATCGTTCATTTATTAAACATCTATTTGATATAGCAAAGGGTTACCAGGTTACCAATAATAGATATCTTGTTTTTTTGATTAGAATAGAGAGTCGATCGACTATCGATCCGTGTTCGTACAGTGTCGTAGGATAAATAGGACAGGGGAGTGTCAGTAGACCATGAGTTGGTCAATCGAGAGTACACATTCAGTGCATGATGACGGCCTCAGGTTCGTTTCGTATTTCCACAACTACTGACGAATAATATTCCTCTTCCTCCTGTTAACACTATCACTATACAACGGAGGTCCATCCCAGTTCTCATCACGATGATTAGTAACCACTTCCACCCGATCAGCAATTTGATGGTGCCGTGTGATAGTAGCACTCAGACGATTTCCATCTGCAAACGAACCATCAAAACTGCTTTTAGCTAGCTCTGCATGGCTGTTTTCGACAAATGTGACCTCGGCCATGACGATTCCGTCAACCGATGCACATCTACAGTCTGCTACTGGGCCGATATCTTCTACCACAGCCAACACATCCTCTCGCGTCGTGCCGTCTGCTAGATTCTTAATGACTACTATGGGAGGGAGACTGGCGTTTTTAATTGAGAATATTCTCCGCTGGTGGGATGTCTGATATTGACCATGTTGCATGGCTTGAGGACCTTGCGGTGGCTGAACGTGTTGGATCTGGGGCACTTGTGGCATTTGCTGGACTGCTTGGGGTTGTGGAATATGTTCGACATGTTGAACAGGCTGGGGAGGAGGAGGGGCAGGTTGATGTTGGATCGGTGGGGCTTGTTGGACGGGTTCAGGACCATTCTGTCGCTGGGCTCTTTGACTTCGAGACGCCGCCGCCGGATATCTTGGAGGTTCACGCTCATTACTCCTGTTGGCAATATTTCTATTAGCAGGACCGCTAGGAACCTGTTTGCTGGAAGAACCATTTGATTTATCCGACCTCGGCGGTTGGGATGCAGTTTTTTTCTTTGGTCCGGTCGGTATGGTGGCCGCTACTTTGGATTTGGCCTTTCCAGTAAGCAACTCACTCCGTATTGAGCTGACGTGTTTATCGCTCTTTGATCCGCCGGAAGGTTTTGGGCTGGCGGCGCTGACTGCCGCTTTCCCGCCAGCATGCTTCATGTTATTGATTGCCCGGAAAAGCGGGTTTGACACCAGTTTCAGTGGCACAGGAGGAGTGGCATTTTCGGTGGTCTTTTTCGCCACTCGTGCTCTTCTGGAAGCTGAATTCGGTGATTTTGATACTCGGGAAGCAATGGAGTTGGCGCCTAATGATGGATTTGACTTCTTACGCGCTGGTTAGGATCGGGGAGTTATCGTAAAAGGGTTTAGTCTCGGAGAAAACGTCAAAAACATGGATTATAATTCACACTCACATTTGGCCATTTTATAATTTACAGAATTGAAGGGATTTGCATCAAAACCTAGCAAAAGAATCAGAATACCGATGAAATCGCTCGCTCGGAAATATATTCAGGGAGATGAATTTTGGCTGGTGACGAAGCTATTAGGTAAGGGGTCCGCTGTGGTATGTCGTGGGATTGAGGAAGTTAGAAAACAAGAAGAAAGGTTGAGGAAGTTAACAGAAATCAGGAATTGAATAGAAATTAGGTAATTGAATGCACTTGAAAGCAGCTTCTATATAGCTATTGTTACTCTCTCCCAAAAGGTGGTTCTTTAGTCATATGTATAGATCTATATCATTATACACTGCTAACCATCACAGCAATTACACTCTCATCATTACACTCTCATCATTACACTTCTCATCATTGCACTCTCAACATTACACACTCATCATTACACTGCTCACCATCACACTCATCATTACACTCTCAACATTACACTGCTCATCATTACACTCTCATCAGTACACTCTCATCAGTATGTTCTCATCAGTACACTCATCATTACACTCTCACCGACGATCTGACACAAACGTAGGAGAAATTCGTCTCTTTTTCTTTCCCTCTCCGTCCGGCTCTGATCCTGTTTTCCCATCTGATGCTTCTCTCTTCCCGTCGGATGATTCACTCAAGCCCTCTCTCTTGCCTGACGCTCCCTCTTTCGTCTCACTACTCTCCCTCATGAAACTCGTCACCAACGTCGCTTGCCGTGTTGAAGGAGTCCCCGGAGGTGTAGACAGGCTCGACAGACTCGATAAACTTCCCAGACCACTGCCATATCCGACAGGTGGCACATTCGAAATAACAGGAATAAGACAGTCTGCAGTGCTCGCCGGACTCGCAGGCTCGGCAAATGATGCTCCTCCTCCTGTAGAACCCGGGGTCGGCGCACTCATAGGTGGAAGTGCTGGTCCCGAGTTTGTCAAAGTCCCACTAGACGAATGCGAACTGGACACTCCATGATATACGTGATCCATCGGTTTGTCGTAAAGCTCACCCAGTTCTCCAGCGTCAAACGTAATGACGGAGCAGAACCCGTCGGTGGAAGTCATAAACAGAGTACGACCGTCGGGAGACCATGTCAAGTCAGTGAAAGTAGCATAGTGTAGGTTGCTAACAATGCATAATGGTGTTTTCTGCTGGGTATCGTAGACAATGACCGAGTCTTGAGTGGCCACGGCGTAAATAATCCTGTACTGGAGTTTAAACACCGGGCTGTTCATATCCTCACCTTGTGGACTGGGAGGAACGACAGTGGTTTGTTCTCTACCGCTCTTGACGTCCAAATTCACGTGCTTTGTTGGCTTGACTTCCACACTGTGTTCTCGTAGTTTGTACAGTATCGGAGAACATTTGACAGCCAGCGAGGGCTTTTTCAGACCCGGTAGGTGAGCCACGGGAGGTCGATTGAGACCAGCTCGAGTGTATATGTAGACCGTGTTTGTAGTTTCTTCCGTCTCCTGGTCACTGCTGTGAGACGGACCATTGAGATATTTAAATAAGCCCGATGGCGTAAGCAATAAACTTCCATCTGGAGTAAATGTTAATCGTCTGAAAAAAGACGTAAATGCTTCATTATGATACAAGGCGCTCAGCTTCGTGACAGTCGTACTGTTGGTAGCAGTAGCTAGTGATGCTGAGCCAAGGTTGGGAGATCCTAGCTGGCGGACCGCAGGGAGTGGGATAGCTGGACTGGGCGACTCTGACCGATTATTGGCAGAGGAAAATGATGATTTTCGAGAGTGGCTTCGGGAAGTCGATGTGGGAGGATTCATGAATGAGGTACGAGGAGTCCCGGGGGCTGGTGCGGGTGAAGAAGCACTTACTGGAGGAGGACCACCACTTATTGAACTCGGGCCCGGAGACTGGGGGTACGTATCACTCGAGTCTCTTCTCGCCCGCTCTGGTGCAGGACTACCAGATATCCGTCTGCTTGGCAGCTCGGCTCGTGAAATCTTGTGCGGGTTACTGAGCGAGAATTGCCCGTTTTTGCTCTTCAGAGTGTATATGTGCACACTTCTGTCCGAAGACTGGGTCGCAATGTATTCATTGAGCGGGTCCCAAGCCACGCCTTGAACGTAATGGAGATGCTCAGCCAACTGGCGTATACATTGACCGTTTGTGGCATTGTATATCCTCGCTATGTTGTCCATGCTTCCTGCTATAATATACTGAGAATCTGGCGACCAAGCGATATCGTAGACCTCGGAAACGCTTGATCGACAAGCATGACGGAGTTTCCACGTTTCTTTGTCGTCGAGCTCCGAATCATCGCCAAACTCCTTTGTAATTTGGTCACTCAACACCCACAGTAGGATTGTGCCATCGTCGCCCGCACTGGCCAGAACACTGCCCTTGGGGTCGAACCGCACAACATTCACTGCCTGCGTGTGTTTACTCAACGTCGACAGGTAACGCACGCCATTAACTTGACGGTGGTCTTGTTCATCATAAACAATCTGCCATATGCGGACGTTATTGTCTCCTCCGGCAGTCGCTAACCGTTGGACTTTCTCACCCTCGGGCCCATTCTGGAAGTCAGCCGAGTATATTGGCTGGTTATCCAAGTGCCAGTGGATGGTGAGAGCTTTTGCTTTCATGCCGCCGCCCCACAACAAATGTCAGACTAAGAATGATTTTGTTGGCGCGAAACAATTAAGTTCTCGGGGTTCGCGAAATTTTGGGAGGGAGGTTGGGTTTCTCTTTATATCAACGGACAGTATTTTAAATCAAAATTTATTCAAAGGTGCCCGGACTATATTGGTGGTTTGTGGATTGCCATATGCCCTACCTTTTACAGACCTAGTGGGTTCCAAGGATGTGTAGTTCAAAACGTAATTAAGGAGAAACTGGAGAAGAATGGAATCTGGGGGTTGTTGGGAGGTGGAGGTCGAGATTATTTGTTGTGGGGATCTTTATGGAGGGTGGATGACAATGGTGGATTATTATGATTTGAAGAGATGGGGTGTGATATATTATTACTATGTGTTTGTGTTATGAGTTCCACTAGGTCACAGCTTTGTCTGCACAAGGCGGACAGAATTATAAACACATTAGAATCGACTGGACAAGCAAGGGAGTCGGGGATATAACACAAAGCGATCGAGGTTGTAAAGTCGACGGTACATTAAGATATAGAATACGTACGGTAGCTAGCTATAGTTTGAGAATAGCCAAGTACTGAGCCTCCAGCGTTAGTAATTGACCAGTGTTGCACGAATTATAGTACATTGAAGCAACTGATTGATATGTACAAATCGTATTCATTACTTTAACTATAACAATGTGATCGGGTCATGCGCCGAGAATTATCGCTAAGAAATCCAAGAACTTGGTACCGGTCTGGGTTAGGAGTACAGGACTACAAAAGATTTTCCGTGTTGGTTGAAATTTCACCCTTTTCCTTAACACTGATTCTCAGTATTGTCACCTCTAATATTCTCGTAGAACATAATTAATCAATTTGTTTTGTTGCTTTATTACTCAATATCTCTCCAGCACGCTTGTCAAATTCCGGTCATAAGTGTCCCATCTAATGATCGAGCCGATGCTAGTGCTAATATCAACAAGTAGTCTTAGTGCTATGGTGGACGTCTTGTGATTTTCTCCTTGCCGGTGTGCTTGACATCAAGTATTTCAAAACTGTCAATTAGCTATAAATAATAATCAGATACTTTAACAGAACAGTTCAGTTCCTCCTCGTAATACACTCTATCGCTGCCTTTTGGGCGATTGTACTTCTCAGAATAACTGTCTCCGTCAATTTTTCCCACCGTATACTTTCCGCCTTGCCATGGCCACCTGCTCTATGGGCAACAGTGATTATTCTTATAGCATTGCCAGTGACACCATACATGGCTTTGGTGCAAGGTTGGATCTTTACAGACCAGATATGAGGAGCTGTCTGGGCATACTCTGTGATTTTCCAATCGACAATGGCCCCTTGATGCTCTGCAAAAGCGGTTTTAGCATTGAGCGGGATGATATCCATGATATTGGCGCCTTCAAACTCTGCCTCTTCCATTCTCGAGTGCAAAAACTCTGCTAGTTTAACAATAGATTCGTGGTCCAAGACGTACGCAATGCTTTTCACTGCAATGAACACTCCAACATGTCCAAGAACACCCTTGTTTCCCGGATTGGTCATCAGGTCCATGTTGTGTTCTTCAATCGCTCCTAGTACCAGGTTTCTCTCTTGCAACGGGTCATAATGATTGGGAAACTCCTGCACATGTATTGCACTAATAAGAATATCCTTCTTGCTGGCCACACTGTATTCTGTCACTACAGCCTTCAATTCTTCAAGGTGCTTGAATCTGTCGTCGTAAATAGATACCTGTTCTATGCTTCCAAAGTAGTTGAGCAAATCGCTCACCACAGTAGATTTGAATTCGAGCGTCGAGTCCGATGCTTTGACATGTGTTCCGTCGTTTCTTCGTAATATTAATGCATGAAAATTTAGGCCTTGTCTGGATATCAGTCGTTCTATCAGACGAACAAAAGCATTGGCGCTGCGTCCAGTGACTAGTACGCTCAGCACTTCTGGATCGTTGTATGACTCCTTTGCCAGATCTACGACTGGTCCGTTCCACCATTTGTCAGTCCACTGATCTAACTCCTCGGAGTCCTCGGAGTGTTCCATCACTGGCTCAAGAAACCGGGGATCCTTCCACCAGCCTCCGTGGGTCAAGAGGTCCGACTCTATCAACTGCATCGCAGCCTTGCGAAACAAAAGAGGATTCGGCTCGGGGGTTCTCATCAATGACTTGTCGAAATCGTAGATATGCAGTTTCTTGATAGCAGTTCTCTCTCGAGTGCCTAATCCACCAATATTTGAGCTGTTCCAGAACAACAGTGGGTTCACGCGCAGAGCGGTTTTTGCCGAACTGGCAGTACGATGTTTCTTTGGCCCTTTGGCATTTTCAGCCTGTCCTTTCTTATGACCTCGTTTCTTGGAGGAATTAGGAGCCTTCACACCAAACAGCGGTGGTTCGGGTATACCGTGGAAGGGCCCGTAGCTTGGGTCGTACGGGTGGCCAGTAGGGTACATTTTAGGCTGAGAATTTCTGATCAAAATTGAATGGAATGTCGAGAAACTTGTAGATGATTTTAATGTGGGGCACCACGCTTAACGCTAAATTGATATTAATGGTACAGGCAATCGACACTGAGAATGTAATTTCTTGAACTTGTATTCCATCACAACAGACTTGAAATCTGACCTCGTAAACTTCATTAACTAATGCTAAACTATATAATCGTAGTAAAAAAAGAATAAAATTCGTAATAATATTGTGCTCTCTGGCTGTCCCTTTTGGTCTCTAAATGTCCATACCTCCTGGCATTCTCGACTGTGAAGCATGTCTACTTGCTCTCGAGTCTGGTCGGCCTCCAATTCTTGACAGAGACCTGGCCAGGCGGGACATCCGTGACTCTGGCCTTTCATTCCTGCTACTCTTTGACAGACTTGGTCTCAAAAAAGTAGGTAAAGTCTGTATCATTGGTTGAGGTCCCGAGTGAGTTGCAGTCTCTAGTTCTGCAAACATCATTCTCTTGCGGTCACTTAAATACATCATGACCAGTCCAAACGAGCACCCGAATAGGAACAACGTTGATGTCCAGCCTAGCCCAGCTGTTGCTGGCCCAGATTTGGTTTGAATGGCATTGTCCCCCAGGGCTGTGATCATGACGGCCGTGGTATTGGAACAACTTTGCTGCCAGACCATTCCAATCAGACAGAGCAGGAACGATAGGACGCTAACTCCCACCACCATAGGAAAGCCAACCCCACCAGTATCGGTGACAAAATGAATGGAGACGGCTGTGAAAGCAGTCATTATAGCAGCTATGACAAATAGCCAGGCCGCTACTGCTTTGGTCATGAATTGGAAGCCAACGTAAATGAGATTGAACGGGTCCTGGTCGGCTTTTAAACCGTGTGTCAAGGCTGTGATGTTTCTGGTGCACTTCCAGGAGCTGTCATTTGTCAAGACCTTGGACTGGGCACAAGTTCCAAAGTAGCCTGTTCTGACCACCAAGTCAGTGGCATTGGCTTGGCTATTGAGTGCCCCATAGGCATTCGGATTAACTATCCCATTAGCTACCAATGGGGCAGTATTGTAAGGGCTATACCGGAGTTGAATAAGATAGAGATTAGGCCCCCCAGCAGAAGACGTTACACAGCCAGCTATCAAAACGCATTGTAAGAGGATTGCCACGAATAGCACAAAAGTTATTAAATGTCTATGCTGGAGCTTTTGATTCCAGAATTCCGGATACAGGTATTCCATTGCGGATTACTGTCACCAACGGTTAAAATCTCAAGATTGGATTTTGTAATATTTGTTGAAGAAGATTTTCTGACAGATCAGATTTTATGTTACTATCAGTGTGTCACCCGCACTACATTTTGCTCACCTCTGCTATGCATTTACTACTGAATTCGCTTAGCTTTGGAGCCGTTACCTGCAGATTTTCAAACTGACATGGGCTTATACACTCTGCAGATGATCTGCTAGGCTGAGTACCGATTAAGGGCATATCTAAACAGTTGAGATTGCATGAGTGGGGAGCAGTAGGATGTGGAAGATAAGTGGATAAAAAGGTGGGTCTCGGAAGCGTGAGAGGAATATAATCGTTGTGAAGCTGGGAAATGGGGATATTGTTAGAGTTACCCCTGAAAATTTAAACTCTTAGAACTATACCCGATTAGGGGATAAACATTGGAATGTAGAATGTTAAATGGGCGGGAGAGTCGGTCGATCGATGCCGATCGATGCGAGCTGTGTCGATCTCCCAGGTACCGGCGACGAGTAACCACGAGGAAGTTCAAAAGTACAAGGAGGATTGGTGATGAGCTAAGTGTCAGATTTCATAGTATATACACACGTTTAATTATCTCAGCTGCCCCGCTCACCCGAAAAACTTGGAATAAGCTGCCTTTTCCATTTGCTTCCTCTGCTGCACCTTTTCTTTGGCTGCCTTCAACTCTCTACTAATTGCAGCATCTCCCGGCACAATCTTCAGAGCGTCCTCAAAATCATTGATAGCAGCATCCTCACTCTTGCTTCGACTGGAAGCCACTCCTCGTCTGTAGAATGCCTTGGCCCGGTCTTGCGCGGTAGCCTGAGGAGAGTTGAGAACGTAGCCTGCCGAAGTCTTTGCTTCACTATAATTGGCCAGCTCGAGGCACACCAGCGCCTTATTGAGATACAGGGTTAGTTTGAGCTTCATAAATTCGTCATATTCCGTCTTGTGCTGCTCCTCATTCGGGACTAGTTCATTCACATATCGCAGAGCTTTGGAGTATTTTTTGTCGGCGAGAACCTTGTTTCCCTTTTTGAACTGTTCAGTCGCAATCTGCTTGAGATGCTGGCAGATCTTGAGTGCCTTTTCGGGACTTTGATCGGTGTTAACTGACTCCTCATCGTCAGGATAATCTTCATACACGTCGCCGGTGCCGTCATCCACTGTCACTGTTTCCAGTGGCTGGGACGGATCGAGCTCACCACAGTCGGTAATGACAACCTCTTTATCAGGCTTATCGTTGGAATCAGTCTTGCTGTTCTCAATCTCACGAACCACACTCTTTCCCTGGATAACCCGCCCAAACACGACGTGCTTGTTATCCAAATGAGGCGTAGGCACTGTGGTCACGAAAAACTGAGAACCGTTGGTGTTGGGCCCGGCATTGGCCATGGAGAGCAAAAACGGAATCGAGTGTTTCTCCGTAAACGCTTCATCGGGGAATTTCTCCCCATAAATACTCTCACCACCAGTGCCATTACCGGCCGTGAAATCTCCACCTTGGATCATGAACGACTTTATCACTCGGTGGAACGTAGAACCTTTGTAGTGCAGAGGCTTTCCTAGCTTTCCTTCTCCTTTTTCTCCCGTGCAAAGGGCTCGAAAGTTTTCTGCCGTCTTGGGAACAACTGGTTAGTCCACTTTTCCACGGATGGCCTGCGACGAACTGTTTCATTCGGTTACTCTTTCATGTCCGCTCTCACTTACTATCATTGTACTTGTTAGTTCGCAATATTCTTGATTTATTACACTGCTTCTACCTACCAGCTCAAAAACAACCCTACCGGCTGCCTCGCCTCCAATTGAAATATCAAAAAAAGTTCTTGGTCGAGTCATTGTTCAGTAAATCAAAATATCTTTCACCAGATGTCTTGAAGAAAAATGCCCCCCAGCTTTGGTTATGCATAAATATCCGTGGGATTTCAGTCGATGGATTTTCTTCAATGTTCTTTGAAGGAGGGTGACTCTCGTACATTGCAGTGACATGTCTACACTATATGCTATATTGTATAGGTTAGTCTACTAGTTATAGTATATAGCTGAGAATACTGCTGCAGTAAACGATATGTTGCTTAGTTATCTAATCCATACACATATTATACATCAATGTGCCAAAGTCGTAAAGAACGTAATGTACCTAAAAATAATAATTAATCGTACGAAGTGCTCAAAGGAGCATGCGAAAGGGGGGTTGTCGCTCGTCGTGCAAGAGAGCGCGCTGTAAATAATGTATACGAGACAAACTCGTAGAAAGTAGCTTCTGTAGAGTGTCCCCTTTATAGTATAACACAACAGCCCGTAGACGGCTTAGTAGTGCTAGCCAACAGCGATGCCCGAGTAGCCACCTCAAACACGTCGTCGACTCCTTCTCCTGTTAGGGCCGAGCATTCCAAGTATCGTTTTGCTCCAATCTCTCTAGCAATCTGTTCTGCATCTTCAAAGCTCACAAACTCTGAGCTCTTCTTGCGGACCTCCTCAATCGCATTAGGGTCTGTCCGTAAATCTTTCTTTAGTCCAACCAGAACAACAGGTACTCCGGGACATAATTGATTAACTTCTTGTATCCATTTTGTTCTAGCATTGTCCAAACTATCAGGACTGTCTACTGCAAACCCAATTAAGATAGCATGTGCTTTAGAGTATGATAATGGCCGTAATCGTTCGTATTCTTCCTGGCCAGCTGTATCCCATAATGCTAGCTGGACTGATTTCCCGTCTACTCTGCAGTCTGTGACGTAATTGTCAAACACGGTCGGGTGGTATTCTTTGGGGAATTCTCCTAGGGTGAAGACACATAATAAGGATGTCTTTCCACAGGCACCGTCTCCCACAATGACTAGTTTTCTTGTTAGACGATAATACTAGAAGGAGAAGCACCAGGAGGACCGGCAGCAACAGAGAGGCAGCACCACTGCGGACGGGCAATTGGCACGGCTGTAAAGTGGACTAAGAACGTGACACAACTCCGTACAGTCCGTAAAAACCCCGTATAGGTAGAGACACAGAGAGTTCAACCGCTGATAGCGAACTGCAGCCAGAACACGTAACAGTGGATGTTGTCTAACAATTCTCCAAGTGTCTCCAGAGATAGAGTAGAGGAGTACTTTGTGGGCATGGTCAGTGAAGCCCTTGAGTACATAATATCACTCATAAACATGGTAGTAATTGGGACTACAACCAGTCATAAACTTTGTAGGTGGAAATTAAAACCCAAAACCAGCATTGTAGTACTTGAACACTCAAAGACTCATAGGCAGAAGTTTCCATTCCCATATGAGCTATATTTGGATTTGTTCAATTTGATTCTGGAAATTCGTCAACAGTTCAACATCTTTGACCGTACCAAATACTTAATATTACCATTGGACGGTTCTTCGTACTCTGAAATCTCGCTCTACTAGTTCTTTCACACACATGTCTCAAATGCTTCTCGTCTCCTCATACTTGACACTCTCCTGGTACATCATTGTTTCCCTTCCGGTCTTTTCCTTTTACTTCTGCTTCGTCGTCATTTTTGTACCTACCTCTTTATAACCTCTCTTGTAGCCATTGCAATTCAACTATTATTGTTCTAGTTTATAATTACTGGTTCTTCGTTTCTTCTTTACAAATTTATTCTTATTTTTTGTTTTCGGTATTTGTTGCTTGGCTGAATATCTGGTTTTAGTTTATCAGTTCGACGACAAAAGTCGCAGCAGCAGTGGGGGGCTGTGAGTGCAGTTGAGATGCACTGTAGTATACAATATAATGGGCTGTACAAAACGCTAACTGTGTTTGTGGGCCAGTGGTATCACAGCTACTATGGGGCTGTTCTGGAAGTCAGTGAGGGCCTGTTCGGTGGGGTTGGGGAAAGCCAGAGGAACCGCAGAGTAGCAGTGTGGCTGGACTCACAGTTACGGTGGTAGTGGAGAGCGATAGAGAGCGGTAAGTGGAGACTAAAGACTCCCGGGGAACTACAACGGTGGGGTACTGGGGGGGCTTGGAGGCCGACAATGGTAGGTGGTGTGCCGTGTACAGTATATTAGGGGGGTCGATTGACATGTCATTAATATAATATACAGAACTAAAACTATCTGGTCTACAATGTAAATCTTTTTCTTTTTACTGAGTACATACTAATGATATATTTGGCTATTGTTAGTTAAGGGTAGTCTCACTTAAATATTATACATAGCAAATAATTATTATACATCATGAGTGCACTGTATTACATCTGTAATGTGATCCTCCTCCTACGGTTCCCTAACCTGCGGCCATCATACCCCTACTCTGGCATTTTGTAGCATAACACAAAATTTGTGAGAATCAATTTGAGTAACCTAGTCTCGTAACCAGACGTATCCCTTTTCTTTTCATTTCTCATCAACCAGGTTCGTTTCTATTTTGGATACTTGCTATTTTTTATTGCATTTTTCATACTCGGTTTGTGGCAGGGTGCGGTTCCACGACCCCCCCCCGGAAGAAATATATTTAATCTGTTAAATATTAATACCTCCAATCTGTGTCTTCAACATAAGCACCACCAGGATGAACGACACCGTTGCTTCGGCTACTCCCGCATTCACAAGACCTATCGCACCGGGTTCACGGACGATTTACAGCCGGGACGGCTCCAAAGTCATTACAGTGCCTAACATAAACATGGCGGGGACGGCCACCACCACCACCAAACGCAGCGTGCCACGGATCCCGCCTGAGGAAGAAGGCGATATCGAGTATGTGGCCGGGGACGACATAGACTTTGAGTACGAGCACCACGACGACCACCATCCTCAGTCGTCGCAGGCGAAGAAGAAAAAGAAGAAGAAGAAGAAGCGCAGTGATGTCGGCACTCACGACGACAGCAGCCCTCACGAGTCGGTGAGGATCCATCAAGATGGAAACGGCATAACGATTAATAATATCGACTTCACGTCGCCGCAGTCTATTGCGTCGGCTGCCACGGCCGCTGCTCAGGCGGTGGTGTACAACGAGTCCGCATCCTCGTCGTCCTCAAAGAAGAAGAACAAGAAGAAAGAGGACAAGATATGGGATACCAGCACAGAGGAAGAGCGGCAGCGAATAAACGAGTTTTGGCTGAGTCTAAGCGAGGACGAGCGCCGCAACCTTGTCAGACTGGAGAAGGACACCGTTCTGCAGAAGATGAAGGAGCAGCAGAGGCATAGTTGTAGTTGTGCGGTTTGCGGCCGAAAACGCATGGCTATAGAAGAGGAGCTCGAAGCTCTGTACGACTCGTACTATGAAGAGCTGGAAGACGGGCAAAAGGCGCTCGAGGGTCCTACCTCCGACGTCGACTATGATGAGCATCACCTCCACCACCCCCACCCACAACAACAACTACAACCAAATCATAATCCGAATCAATCGTTTGACCTGTTTGGGTTCGGGAACAGCCTGGCCGTCCAAGGAGGCATACTCACCGTAGCAGATGATCTATTGAAAAACGACGGCAAAAAGTTCATAGACATGATGGAACAGCTAGCCGAACGGCGCATGGCCCGCGAAGAAGAAACTCTGGCGGCCGTCGCTGAGTACGACGATGAGTACGATGACGATGATCTGGACGACGAGGATGATGATGAAGAGGATGACGACGACGACGACGACGACGAAGATGACGAAGATGACGACGACTATGAAGACGATGATGACGATTATGAGGACGACGACATCCCGGTATCGGAAGATCAACGCATGGCGGAGGGTCGTCAGATGCTTCAAATCTTCGCTGCTCGTATGTTTGAGCAACGAGTCCTTAGTGCATACCGTGAGCGAGTAGCCCAAGATCGTCAGAAGAAGCTACTGGAAGAGCTAGAAGAAGAGAGTCGGCTGGAAGAAGAGCGGGAACTGAAAAAACAGCGGGAAAAGGAGAAAAAGAAGGACAAGAAGCGACAGCAGAAGCAGGCCAAGGAAGAGGAAAAGGCTCGAAAGGAAGCCGAACGTCTAGAAGCTGAAGCTGCCTTGAAAGCCGAGCGCCAAAAGAAAATGGATGCCGCTCGACAGAAACAACTGGAACTGAAGCAAAAGAAAGAAGCTGAAAGGCGCGCCCAGGAAGAGGAAAAACGCCGTCGTCTGGAAGAAGAACGCAAACGTGAACAAGAAAAGGAACGCAAACGGAAAGAGCGTGAAGAGCAGAAACGTCTGGAAAGAGAACAAAAGGAGCAAGAAGCTTTGAAAGCTAAAGAAACTGAAGCTGAACGACAGAAAAATTTGGAAAACAATCGGATACGGAAAGAGCATGATCTTCAAAATCACCAAGAAGAAGCTACTGCGCTGGCTAAACAGCAACATCAAAAGGAATTGCTGGCTAGTCTGACTCAAAACCGAGATTTCCATTCTACTCCGCTCCAGAAGGCTTCTGAACTTTCCTCCCCTGCATCCTCGCTGAGCACGCCCTCATCTCTCAGCGGTCTTCTTCCGAGTGTTGCCCAGGTTCCTGGTTTGATTCCAAATGGCCACAGCACTGTCCCTGGCCACATTCCTGGTATCCCACCAGGACCTTCTCCAATGCTCCAGCAACTCCATCCCGCTCAATATGCTCAAGACATCGCTGGTCCTCTGAATCAACAGGTCTCGTCTCCCTGGTCTATACCCAACTCTCAGTTCTATCCCAATTCCCCACTGCCGTACCGTGTTCCTGTGGAGTCCATTCCCGGGCCCGTAGACGTGAATCCACCAACTATCGCAAACCCAATGCCAATACAACGCCCATCGAGAGATGAGTCGTTGTTTATGTCATATGATGACCCGATCGATGAGATTTCTCGAGTAATGGGCAGTAAGTCTTTGATTGCGGATGAAGATGATTTCGTTCGTGCTCCTGTTACTAGTCATACTGGAGCTGGATTCTCTGCGTTGGCGAATGATCCTCTTACTCGATCCCAGCCATTATTTGGAGGCTCTACATCATTGTTTGCTAGTTCGCAACCAAAAAGTCCGCAAGTAGGATTTGGGTCTGGTTTGTGGTCGAGTTCATCGTTGACCTCTCCATGGTCTGAGAAAATTTCTGCCCCGAGCTCGTCTCGAGAGTCAGTGAGGAGGGCAGCAGTATCCACGTATCAAACGCTTTTGTCAGAAGGTTGGGCAGCAGATGGGTTTGTACCAGCTCAAGTTTTGTTCCATGCTACAGGAAAAGTTCTTGGAGGTATTTCGCTCAATCAGAACGATTTCTATAGTGCATGTGGAGTTTTTGACCAGACTCAAGCGGATCGATTTGAGGTTTTGCGAGATAGTGTGGGTCTAATCACTCACTTGAAGTACAAAGGTGAATCATTAAATGGAATGGGAATGGGTTATGGACAGTCTGAGAGTTCGCATACATGGCCCATGGGATTGGCCGGTGCTCTTTAGTATGTATATAAACGGTTAATTTATTCATTCATGAAAATGAGCTGGCGAGTATGGCGACCAAGCGAAAGTAGAGTGTAGCCAAACAAACTAAGTATGATGATTGTAAATCGACAATCATCCACTTTAAAAACGTGTACAGAATGTTATTTACAGAATTATAATAGATCTACTTGACAGATTTTCATGTCATATGCGACTCAATCCAAAGAGACGTTGTCCAGGACGGTAGTTCCGGAGCCAGGCTCACTCAAAAGCAAAGCCTCAGCCAGCTCCTCTTCAGTAAGGTTCGGAAACTTCTTATTGTAGTACTCAGTGGTAAGAACATTGATAAGTTTTGGAGCATCAGGAGCAGGGACCAAGTGGACGGCACAACCGCCAAAGCCAGCTCCAGTAACTCGAGAACCATAAGATCCGTTGGCAAGAGCAATCTTGCAAATTTCGTCCAACTCTGCACACGAGTTCTTGAACAAATCAATAGAAGACTGGTGGCTCTGGTTCATGAGATCACCTAATCCCTTGAAAAGTTCTTCGGTGTCGGTGGTGCTGTCCAAAACAGCCACAAAATCTAAAACTCGCTTGGATTCGAGATAAACATGCTTGGCTCGCTTGTAGAGTTGAAGTTTCTCATATCTGACCGGGTACTTGGTCATATATTTTTGTTTGAGTTCATCGACAGTGAGGCCAAGAAGTTCAGCTGCTTGTTCGGTGGTGTATCCGTCTTTTTCGGTCAAGATTTCTTGGACAAATTGGTCCATCTTGGCAAGTTTTGCCCGCGAATCGTCAGTGTCCTCACCGTAGGGGATTTCTGAATCAGCAAAGTAACTTTCAAGGACTCCTCGAAGAGTGCCAGCTTGAAGATTACCATCCTGAGGGATAGTGAGGCCCAACTTCTTGGCCATGATGTTGGCAGCTAGAGTGACCTCAACCACTCGCAAGTTGTAGTTGACAGGCGCGGTTTCGTGCTTGTTGGCAGTGACCAGACTGTTGGAGATCACAAATGCGATCTGAGGATCAGTCTTGGGGAATGCAAATTCTTTGACAGCCAACTTGGGTTTGAAAGACACATACAGAGCGTGATTCTTCTGGCCGAAAATACTGGCGGACTGATCCATTCCTCCAGAATTGACTCCCACATGCTGTTCGCAGGTTGTGGACAATTGCGTGAGCAAGGTCTTGGACACATCCTCGTAGTCATTAGCCAACAGCGTGGCCAGAGTAGAGCACACCACAAAGGCAGCAGAACTACTCAATCCACCACCAGCAGGGACATTACCGTCAATAACGACCTTCATGCCATTCAGAGTATGATGATTCTTTTGGTGTGATTTTAAATATTCATCACCCACCACAATACCACACTTCATGTAGTTGACCCAGTCAGATATACTAGCATCAATGGTCACTGGCTCGCCCTCCGTGGCCAAACTAAACTCTTCTGGCTGGAAAGTAGGCAGAACATTGGACACAGTTACCTTGTGATCCGTGGTCCGAGAGATAGCCATGACCATATCTGACTCAATGGCCATTGGTAGCACGGCAAACAGACTATAATCAATGTGGTCTCCAATGATATTGACTCTTCCTGGGCTTCGCAGCACAATCTCGGGAGACTGTTCGCCAGGCAGCTCGGCAAATTTCGTGAGCAGATTCCGATACCTCGAGTACTGAGGCACGGGGTTAGCGTAGATGTCCGAGAGATGAGAGGTGTGAGGGAGACTGTCGGTCATGATGACTATACAGAGGAAATTCCAGAAAGTTCACAAAGGGACTTATGATAAAGAAATATTCAACAGCAAAAAATCGAATGTTCTGAAGTTGACCCGGGAGAAATGTGGCCGATAATTTATCCGGTGCAGACGATGCGGGGGGCAGATATAAATGTTGAGTGATCAAACAATTAGAGTTGTTTGTTTAGTGGTGTGACGTTTAAGTTGGAGGTAAAAGGTTGTCCAATCCGCGTAGCAATATACCTGTTTCAACTGACGATGAAATTAGACTAGTACGTATACCCGAAGACAATGAGGCGTATTACCCCATTGGCTGTGATACGACGTTAGTGCGGGGATCTTTCAGTGCGCTTAATATAATGTTTGATATGAGGTGTGGGGATACAGTGTACGGGGTACTAGTTAAGTGGTCAAAACTGAGTAAAGTTATCAGGTGTACAGTATAGATTAATAGTGGTTATGTTTTTAGTTAATGGACTGGTTGTGATTGTATTTAAATCTAACCTATACTTGTACTGTACTATAGTCAATTGAGTCTCCAAATCTTCTGGACAGTAGGTCTGTGAATTTTTCAGGTTATACCGGGGAACCCGGAACCTTGAGCCGGGTTATAGGTCCGAGAGAATGGCCGGCAGAGATATGGTTCATGCCATGGACTCAACAAGATATGGAATTCTAGAGCTCTGTTTATTGGCTACTGATATCTGTGATTTTTAATTGACATGAAGTGGGAATTTATAGATTACTACTATTGGATTTTTCACATCATTCACTGAATGTCTACACGTAGTACTAACCTCCACGTAGCCGTTCCAGGTATATACTACTCAAATAACTTCCATAATCCTTGTAACTTGATCACGAAACAATTAAAACTCTGTAAGCACTGAAACCATTCCCCCTGTAAACTCATTGCTCACCTTATTTATTCCGTTCACCACTTAAGTTTTCGTCAATTTCGTCAAAATCCTTCCTCCCCTGAAAGCTGCATTCCACGTGCATTGGGACACTTCATCAACTTCACCAACTTTGCATTTCTTCAGCACTTTGCCATTTTTTCCGTTTTCGCTCCAACAATGTCCAAAAAAGGACTGTTGAACTTTGACGCATTCTCGAAAACTGTCGAAGATGCCAGAATACGTACTGTCTCTGGAGGAATCGTCACCATTGTGTCGGTTGTCCTGATCATCTGGCTGACGTTGAGCGAATGGGTCGACTACCGAAGAATTTCATATAATCCTGAGCTGGTTGTGGACAAAGCTCGAGGAGAGAGACTGGATATAAATCTGGATATCACTTTCCCAGACATGCCGTGTCAGCTACTGTCCATGGACATTCTGGATGCTTCTGGAGAGATTCAAGAAATGGTGGAACATGGGCTTGTGAAGACCCGTCTGGACGAAAGCGGACATGCTATTTCTTCTTCACAGATCAACTTTGAGCGAGAACAGAGTCAGATTACAGAAAAACCCGAGGGCTACTGCGGTTCATGCTACGGGTCCGAAGAAGCTGAAGATCAATGCTGCAATAGCTGTGAACAAGTGCGTAAGGCATATGCCAAGAAAGGCTGGGCTTTTCACGATGGAAGTGGCATGGAGCAGTGTGAAGAAGAACACTACAATCAGAATATTGAAAACAACAAACAAGAAGGCTGCAACATTGCGGGCCATGTTTCGGTGAACAAAGTGGTTGGAAATTTCCACTTTGCTCCGGGAGCGTCCATCACGTCCAATGGCCAGCATACCCATGATTTGTCTCTATACTACAAAGAAAATATGCCCTTTACGTTTAGTCACAATATCCACCATTTGTCGTTTGGACCAGAGTTGGAGCAAGTTTCTAGTTCCTACGCAGCAGAGCTTGCCAACCCGCTGGACAAGACTGAGAAAAAGACTCACAAAAAGGGATTCAACTATCAGTATTTTATTAAAGTGGTAGCTACGAGATACGAACGGCTGAATGGCCAGGCTTCTGAGACCAACCAGTACAGTGTGACCTCCCATGAACGGGGACTTGAAGGAGGACGAGACCAAGACCATCCTCACACTCTGCATGCTCGATCCGGGGTCCCTGGAGTATTTTTTGCATATGACATTTCGCCTATGAAGGTTATTAACCGCGAACTACGAGAGAGGACGTTTGGTACGTTTTTGACTGGAGTGTGTGCAATTGTAGGAGGAGTTTTGACTGTGGGAGCTGTGATTGACCGAGGCGTCTGGGAGGCTGATAAGGCGTTGAGGAGAAAGAAAGAAAAATAGGAAAAGAGCGCACCCCGCGATAAGGTACGTTCTGTACAGAGCAGCAACCGCATGTAGCCTTGTAATAGTTGTACCGTTTACTACACGGGCTCACTACATTATTATAGACTAGTACATACGTATGAAGTTATGAATGATTTCACTATAGCAATGTTAACCAAGCAGATGTATACTAAAAGCAGATATATATGCTACAAGTAGATATATACTCCAAGTAGATATAATAATATAAAAACCAATATTGCAAGGAGGTGTGTCTATAGATATCATTCAATAAATCTACAAGTTTCGCGTGGCTATCCATACATCCGCCAATAATATTAGTCGGTATGCAGGGCAATACATTATATCGCGTATCACAATATTATGGACGTGTTGGACTGTGCATTAGTATGTAATAAACTGTACATTAATTAATTACGGTTTTTGAGTCCAATTATGGTTCTAATTACGGGTGATTGCCGAGTCTCAGAATTCGAACCATCTAAAAATTGATGAGCTTTATGATGGGTTGATGTCTCAAGCTAGAGATTTCAGCAGTCATTGTTAAGTTTATCGATTGGTCGCGAGGTTTCAGGGGTAACTACGGACGGGTGATCTCTGGGTCCGGTCGATTGGATCATCGATCGCAGTAAACAACAGAGCTTCAGTAACAATTTGCGTGTGGATAACCCCGTAACTATCAACTACCCATAGCTTTTTATCAGGCAGTACAGTTACATACTGCAACTCCTGCTGCCACGGCACTGACTGTTCCATATGCTTTTAGCCTACGCACGGATCACGTAACGGTAATTAAAATTCATGCTCAATTATAAACTTAGTTACTTAGTTAACCTTAGTAAGGCCATTATTTTATATCAAACAGGCAAATAAGCTAATGTACAGTATCAAACTAGCATAAACACAACACCATAAACCGAACCACTTGACCAACGGGACCGCCTATCCCTTTGTTCACATCTCATCCTTTCTCGTCTTCCCCCCTTAATATTACACCTCCTCCTTAATTCCGCGCATACATAAGAGAAATTACGTGTTTATTATTATTGCCAAATCGCCGATCTGTGCTGTCCCCCATAATGTAATGTATGTACTGTACAGGTTTTAGTGCATACTTAGACATTTCACGCTGCAAAAGCAAGGTCACCCTCTTTTCAGGGTACGGTCCTGTTCCGGGGGCCAGGAATTAATAAATCTTTAGACTTCCCAGACGCCCCACACACATAGTAATATATTCACCCTGTAACCGGCTCTTTTAACCCCTCCCCTCGTCTCTGGTACATATTACATCTCTTCACCCTGTCACAACCCCCTTTTTATTATATCAGAGACAGTCAGTGAGATAGCGTTGTTTCATTACAAGAACGGCAGAACATAACGACAGAACAACAGAACAAAAGAGCTCTATTGCTACAGTTGTATTTATTGTTTATTCGCCTTTTTCCCGAAATCCCAACTGAGCAAAACACACCCGAACTGGAATCCCCTGTTTTGATCAAATTCTGGAAAATCGCTTAGCCAAAAGTACAAAACGACTCGTGTTTTTGATAGGTTTTTTTTTGACAGACATTCACTTTACAAACTGAACCAATAAAATCCACTCATTTGGCTGGTCCAAAAATATAAAACTGCTGGGTTAGAAGAATTTTGAAATTATCGAAACCGTCCACATCGGATAATGAGTTTGCATTAAAAATCTCTGGCCGTTACAAGTGCAATATACATTCATATTACTAAAACCACACTGCACCACACACACAACATGATGGTTTCCACTATAGCGTCGCCTTTCCAACATCAAGCGTCACAGTCGACCTCAAACCTGGTTCCCTCCTCGGGCGTGGGGAAGATGCCACCACCACCATCAGCAGGAGCAGGTCAAAGGCCGTCTTTCAGCAGAATAAACTCTGCTGCTCCAACGACAAACTCAGCAGCCCTGGGCAAAGCTGCTTCTGCTGGAAATCTTCAACAACTAGCTGCTGCTACTGCAGCCGCCGCGGCAGCCGCAGCATCGGGGGCGCCTCAGCCGGCCGCCAACCTACTATCAAATCGTCCTGCAACGGCCGAATCGTCTTTGTTTCAAATGAGCTTGACGCTAATATCACGGCTAGAACGGGTCCCTGGCATGCAGGTATACCTCGACGCTTGCGAGAACGATAGCGCCATAAACTCAGCAAGGCCAAGCGACAGCCCCTCTTCAGAATACCACCCTGACCTCAACAAGGAGGTCAAGAGTCCCACTGCATCAACTACCAGTTTACTGATTGGTAACATTTCTGCCGGAAGCAAAGTTGACCCGGTCACCAAACTGTGGAGATTCTTACGAATGGGGTCATCACTATGTGCATTATTTAATGTGCTGAACCCTAATAACCCTTTGAAGGCGGGAGCCCCATCAGCCGACGTTAAAGCATCTAAAAGAGCAGTCTATGATTTCGTTCAAGGTTGCAAAGCAGAGCTGGATTACTCTGATGATGAATTATTCACAATTTCCACAGTGTTTTCCGATTCGACCGCCGATTTGATCAAGGTGAGTACCCAGAATTTACCACAGTTTTTTAAAGTTCCCGCTCTCTGCATTCCATCACGGACGAGGAAATGCAAAGTGGGACCGGTCATGAGGACTGTATACAGACACAAAGCGTCTGGACGGAAACTTTAATCTAGTAGTGCTAACAAGGTCATCAAAACTATACAGTTAGTCCTGGAATCAGTAGAAGCTAGGCTCCACATCGATCAGCAACCTCGAAAGACATCGTCCGTAGAAGATTTAGCTCCTAAAGATAAACGGGCTAAAGTAGTAGAGGAACTGTTGCTGACTGAACGAAAATACGTTCAGGACCTAGAAGTCCTGGTGCAGTACCAAACGGAACTTCAGAACCTGGGAATCTTGAGTGCTGACACTGTTCACTTTTTATTTCCTAACCTATTCCAGCTGGTAGACTTTCAGCGAAGGTTTGCTGTGGGTATTGAGTATCATGCAAGTCTATCACCGGAAGAACAGCAGTTTGGCGCCCTCTTTGTCAACCTTCAAGAAGGGTTTGACGTTTATGAAGGTTATGCGCTCAACATGAAGAATGCATGCGACATTGCTCAAGCTGAAGTTGCCAAACTCACTGCTCTCAGTCACATCATTGAGCCTCAGTACGAACTCCAATGCTTTCTGATTAAACCAATTCAGCGAATTTGCAAGTACCCCTTGCTTCTTCGAGAACTTCAGAAATTTACTCCCAAGGACTGGGCTACTTATGAAGAACTGACAAACGGTCTCAACACCGTGCGCGATATAACCGAAGGCATCAACGAGACTCAACGACGATTAGAAAATGGCATCTTAGCAAAGGAACTGAACGACCGAGTGCGAGACTGGAGAGGACACAACATGGACGACTTTGGCGAGCTACTGCACCAGGGAACTTTCCCAGTCGTAAAAACTGGTTTCGAAAGAGAATATCAACTATACCTTTTTGAAAACATCATTCTATGCTGCAAGGAAGCTACCCCCGCCAAAAAGGCAATGACGCTGAGCAAAAAATCGAAATCGAAACGATCAAGTCTTGTGCTGAAGGGCCGAATTTACATGGCTTACATTACTGACCTTTCTGTTACCAGACAGGACGGCTATTTATTACACATTTCCTGGGGCAAGGATGATGCTAGTGACACTGGGTTTTTTGACATTCGATTCCGACACGAAGAAGTCTTGTCGCAGTGGGAATCCACTATTCGACGAATGGTGGCCAGATATCATCAGCATTCTTCAGGTGATTTATTCCAACATAGCTCGTTCCCTGATGGAGACGAGACCTTGGTTAACGGGGGTACAAGTTATGATGATGGATCAGATGAGGAGTTTGACGAATTTGGTAGAACCAAATTCCGATCAGGGTCTACGACGATTGATCCCTTGGAGGGCGGTCAGTACTCACCAAATGAGTCGGCGGCTGCCAGTGCTCGAAGTCTGTCGAGTTCGTCCGTCGGTTACCAATACCATCATCATCAACAGCAATTATCTGACAGTCTCAACGGGTTGCGGTTGTCAGGTTCGTCTGTGCGGTCCCGAGAAGGAAGTGCGGTTTCACTTGCTAGCACCAATCTTCCCGGTTCCACTGCTCCCTTCCCTGCATTGTCTGGTGGAACCTATGGCGGATTTAATTCAATTAGCATGCCCACTCGAAGCCGGTCGGCTAGTTCGCCAAACTATCCTGCATTGCCTTCCCTCACTGCTGGTTCGGTGGCAGCTCCTCCTATTCCTCCTATGCCTACGAACTTGCAGCCCAATGGTGGTATAGCTAACCGGATCAAGAGCGAAAGCGCCGTGCCTAGCTCGAGAGAACGTTCTACGAGTTCACAGGACAGTTCAAGCAGCTCGTCCGGCAGTACTATGCGGTCAAACGGTTCTTACAATAGCTCAACCGTTACAACTCCGCTGAACAGCACGGGAGGATTCTCGGCAGCGACACCAAAAGCTGCCCCGGCCAAAAACCTCAAGGTCAAACTGCATTTCTTGGAGGATTCATTTTTGTTGATCGTTCCAGGTGACATTCAATATCATCAATTGCTGGAACGAGTAGAGCGAAAGATCCGACTATGCGGGAAACAGATTCCCAGTCCTTTACGAATAAAATATAAGGATGAGGACGATGATTTCGTAACCATCAACTCTGACGAGGACATTCAGATGGCTCTAGAGCCTCGTTTAGAAAGCGATGATTCGAGAAGTAATGAAATGTTGACGATATGGGTTGCCTAATTTGTATAGATGAAGAAATAGTTTTTATTATTATGCTTTTTTCCTTTTACATTGTCATAGCCATAGTACTAAGTCATAAAATACTTTGGACCATCTCCTCCTTCTGGAACAGCCCAGTTGATATCTTGAGTAGGAACTTTGATATCGCAGGTTTTGCAGTGGATACAGTTTTGAGAGTTGATTTGGAACCTGACTCCATGCTTTTTGGTCTCATCTGGGATATATTCATAGACTCCAGCAGGGCAAAATCTGTTTTCAACTCCCTTGTACTTGGGGTAGGAGATATCAGTGTGTTTCTCCAAATCCTGATCAGGGATTCGAAGATGACAGGGTTCGTCTTCATCATGGTTCGTACCAGTCCGTGAGACAGAGGTGAGCAAGTCAAAAGAGATTATTCCATCAGGTTTCGGATAGTCGATTTTGGTGTACTTGTCGGCAGCCTCTGTGAAAGCAGCATCGGTCTTAGGGTGGTGTAAAGTCCAAGGAGCTTTTCCGCGAAGTATGAATGATTCCAAACCAGCATACATGATTCCTCCGTATAGTTTGAGAGGGTTGTGGAACGAAGGTCGAATATTTCGAACTTCGTTGAGTTCTTGCCAAACCCATGAGTTTTTAAGAGCCGTTTCATAATTTTCAAGAGAGACAGCCCCTTCTTCTGAGGAGCCCTCATTGGCAGTGATCTTCTCAAATGTTGCTTCGGCAGCCAACATACCGGACTTCATAGCAGTATGGGTTCCCTTGATTTTGGGGACATTGAGGAATCCAGCTGAACAGCCGATAAGAGCACCACCGGGGAATGACAACTTAGGAATAGATTGCAGACCTCCTTCGTTAAGAGCACGAGCACCGTATGAGAGACATTTCCCGCCTTTAAGTACATTAGCATAAAATGGATGATGCTTCATCTTTTGAAATTCTTGATAGGGTGAGATCCAAGGATTGGCATAGTCCAGACCAACAACCAGACCAACTGAAACCAGTCTTTCACCGAAATGGTACATAAACCCACCTCCGTAGACGTCCTTTGACAAGGGATAACCCATACTATGGGCAACATGTCCCTTTTTCCAGTTTTCTTCGGGCACTTCCCAGACTTCTTTTAGACCTATTCCGTAAGTCTGTGGGTCAGAGTCTTTACGTAGATCGTATTTTTTGATCACCTGCTTGCTCAAAGAACCGTGGCATCCTTCAGCCAGTAAAGTTACTTTGGCATGGAATTCCATACCCCGCTCGAAATTGGCTTTTGGTTTAAAGTCTTTCGAGACTCCCATATCATTTGTAGCAATTCCCTTGACAGAATTGGTCTCTGGATCAATGACCACTTCGCTGGCTGCAAAGCCAGGGTATACTTCTACACCCAATTCCTCGGCCTTTTCTGCCAGCATTTTAACAACTTGGCTGAGTGCAACAATGTAGTTGCCGTTGTTGTGCATTTGAGGGGGTTCTGGGATGGATATGGCATGTTTTTTGGTAAGAAATTTCATTGACTCAGACTCAACCGCAGTTGTACCTAGCGGCATTTCGTCTCTCCAGTTGGGTAGTAGTTCATCTAATGCTCGTGGCTCTAAAACAGCGCCTGACAGAGTGTGTGAACCCATATCAGGACCCTTTTCGAGTACAATGACTCTTAGCTCGCCAGTTCCCTTTTCTTGATCCAGCTGTTTTAGACGAATTGCAGCCGAAAGCCCAGCAGGCCCTCCTCCTACAATGATCACGTCGACGTCATCCGAGTCTCGTGGTTCTTCGAGCGGGTTTTCCTTGTCAGAAAGTGTCTCTTCCTGCCGAGCAACTGCCGAGCTCGTAAACAGACGTCGAGGAATTGATCTGGAACTAAAGCAAGTTACGCCGGTTGCTTGTCTGATATGAGACACCGACAATGCGAAGCCCGGTCTCACGACACAAGCAGTGACGCCTGAACGTGTTGCCAGTGTTTTCAAGGATCTTTGCACCAAGCTCTTTTGTACTTTCATTAATGTAGTTGCGGGATCAGCAGCGTAGCGAGCGGATCAGATCACACATAAAAGTATATATAATTATGAGCCCACAGTTTACCCGCCTAGCCAATGGATAAGACGCGATTACTACGACGGTGCGGAGAGTTGTCGGCTCAGAAAACACACACAGACTGTGAGAAATGGCAGCTGCAAACGATTGTCGGTGAGACTCCGGCAGTCGGAGTCAAAGGATGCATTCGGCATTTGGCGACGGTAGTGGGCCGTAACCATACAGAGAAAAATGATTTTTATTAATTAGTTAAGTGACTAGATATCTACATAACATAAATAGTTAGTGGACTTGTCAAGTCGGCAATTCCACAATTTCTCAAATGTGCCATGTAACAACTGAATACTATTTAGCAAGAAATAATCTGACATTAAAGAAATATAATACATAGACATGTAAAGTACAGTATAAACTTAGCCATTTGTCGCATTGAATTGACGTAGAGCACCTCTTTTACTCTTCCTACCGTTCCCTTGTAGCTGAGATCTGCCTGACCCTTAATCTGATATACATGTATCACACATACCCTGTTACGCTCATCATATATCCCTGCCCCTGTTCATCGAAGGACGCCTTAGATTTATTATTCTAACAATCTACTCATCGTCTTTACCCCGCACTTGGCACAATCGATCTTGACTTTTCGCCGTGCCTGATCTCCTCCGTCACTCACCATCTTCCTGATTGTCACATCCTCAATTCTCCATGGACAGTGAACCACCATTGGCTGCCGTCGGAGGCAAGCATATTTTGAAAATTGCACTCCGTCTGAAGACGCTGGTTGACACAATTGTCCCTGTGCAATTCGAAGAAACATTAATAACCAAGCCCGATTCTCCAATTCTGACCAGCAGAGTCGAGCGATTGGTCCTGGAGGCAGCAGGTGGAAAAGGCGCTGGCGCAATTGGCACCAGCAGCAGAAAATATCGTGCCGTACTAGTTTATGTGCTTTTGATTGTGCGCAAATGGAACGTGGTAAACTCTCTAAAAGTCCTATACGACTCGGAGCTGTACGAGTGCCGGGCACTTGCTGCTGAATACCTTGCCAAACGGCTGATAGAAGCTCAAGACGATGACTACTTCCTCTTCCGAGACATGCTCTGCCAGAGATATACAATCACGCTCCATGGGCGGGACGTACGGTCGGCTAGTGCTCTTGAACTGGCAGCTGACACCCATGCCACTGCAGTCATCAGCTCTTCTGGCTATCAGCGATGCATGAAATGGGTCTGGCGAGGCTGGATTGTTCAGAGCGACGAGGACACCAGCCAGTATCGATTCTATCGACACTTGACCGACACGCGGTTCTCCATTCACTTCAATCATGAGCGTATCAAAACCCCAAGATATCAAAATTATCTCAACCTACTGATCTCATTCTTGTATCTTGGACTGTATACAATTTCAATTAATTACGGCACAGTCAGCGATCATAGACTGAGTTGGAACGAGATTTGGTTCTACGTTTTCACTTTTGGATATCTATACGATGATATTCTAAAGCTCTACGATGTAGGATACGCTTACATTGGATTTTGGAATGTGTTTAATGATACGCTATATATCTTGGTTACAGTCTCATTTATATTCCGGATGGGTGCTTTGACATATGCCAGTACGCCAGACTCCAAAGTCCACTACGATGTTACTGCCTACTACATACTATCGTGCTGCTCACCGCTCATCTGGGGCCGGATTCTGTTGTACCTCGACAGTGTCCAATTCTTCGGTGCCATGCTCGTTGTCCTGACGGAGCTAATGAAGGAAAGTCTAATCTTCTTTGTACTGCTAATTATCATTTCTGGTGGATTTCTGCAAGCATTTTTGGGTCTCGACGTGGCAGACGGTGTCCGAGACACTAGTCAATTGCTCATTGGGGTTATGACAAGGACCGTTCTCGACGCTCCTGAGTTTGACTGGATCGATAAATTTCCATCACCTTATGGAGAGATTTTATACTATACTTTCACCTTTTTGATCTCGACTATTCTGTTGAACATCTTGATTGCCTTGTTCAACAGTGCGTATGAAAAGATCTACGACAATGCTACCGACGAGTACATGGCTCTGGTTGCACACAAGACTCTTCGTTTTATTCGCGCACCGGACGAAAACGTGTTTGTCCCACCTCTAAATTTGGTAGAGTTGGTCCTTCTCATCATCCCCTTTCAGTGGTGGATGTCAGCCGAAGCATATCAAGATCTCAATGCTATTGTCATGACCATTGTTTATTCACCATTACTAGTCTTCACCGCCTGGGATGAGATAAAAACTGCCAAAAGGGTTTCGTACAACCGATCCAGGGGAATGCCAGACGATGCTAATGAGGCTGACGAAGAGTGGGACCTGCTCGACGGTTATCGCGACTATGATGCTGGTGAATCAGATGACGGATTTAATCACTACGGAGCCGAATTGGAACAGATGGAGAGAGAGATTTCTAATGGAGATCCTGAGTTCCCTATTGACGAGGAAAGCTGGACGCAGGAAATTAAACAGGCCTCTCCGAATGTTGTGAAAGGAGATGAGAGTGGTGTAGGCTGGGAGTCATATCAGTTGAGCAAGCAGGTAGAGGATCTTTCGGTGCAGGTCGAGGAGCTGACCAAATTGGTTGTGAAGTTGGTGGGAAAGAAGGGAGGAGAGCGAGAAGAACAGCATGAAGACACGGAGTCTTAGAGTACACCTACTAGTTTTGGTTCTCGTGTACACCGTGCTCGAACTCGCTGCTGCCAAGTACAATACGAATGTAGTCCTGTATTCGAGTGTGCGGGTTCGTATACTGTGACCCTGTGGGCATTAACTTAAAGTAAAAATGAAACGATTATGCAAGAAAGCGCTATAGACCATATTCATCCAAACTAATCAAGTGTACAAATTGCAAACCAACCACTTCGTTGCAAACTAGCGATTTGTCAAAAATGGCTCTCAACCGCTCACGCCTGATATTTCGTGCGCATCGGCAGGAAATAAAGGTGAATTAGTTGTAGAAGGGTTGAGATTCATAAAATCCTTTTGAGTTCTGCCAAACAAACGTAGCAGAGTTTTGATATCTCTTCTTCGCATACCCTCTGTTAACTGGCAGCTTAGACCAAAATCCAAGAAATAAACTCGCCCGTTATACCACCTGATATCCTCCCGCCCGACATCGCCATGTGCGATGTTCTTGCTATGAATCTTTTGCAACGCCTTCAGTGCCAGACAGAAATGAACAGAACTAGTGAAATCGGGAGAGACGCTCCCAAGATCTTCGAGAACCAAGTAGAGGCCCCTATCGCCGCGTTCCATGTTATGAGTATCCCACTCTGTCATAACACCAATATCATAGCAACGGGGGATGTGTCTACCTTGCAGTTCTTTCAGCAACTAATAGGTAGCCATTTCAGTAGACCTTCGTCCAACAAATCTGCATTTTCAGGGCGAAATTTGTTATGATATAAGAGACTGAGAACTTTCATAACACAAGCACTTTTCGGCGTATTAGGAATGTTTAGCTTTGCTCCATTGAGTCTGTAGATATGAGAATAAAACTCCTCTCCTTTCTGCAAAGTGCCCTCCAATGACTCCAAGAAGTTAATTTCCTTAGACACACAGTTCTGAAGAACGTGGCAGTAAGCTTGCTGAGCGAGACCTTGAGCGGTCTCAGCTTTTTGAAAGACATCTTCATGAACATCTTTACTTATTTCCTTCCGCACCTCATCTACCGATCGTACCATAGCTTTAAAAGCGTTGATAACATTGATTGTTCATCTCCGCCATTCTTCCCCAGACATAACCAGAGGTTCAAATTTGGACATAAAATCTGCCATGCGGAATTTCCAGTCGCCAACATCAACCGCGAACAACTGGAAACCTCTGATCAGTTTATAACGATACCCGTCTTGATCTACTCCTTTATCAACCCGTGTAGACCTTGTACTTCATTTATTGTCGCTATACCTCCCGAATTATGGTTGAACAGCTGGCTCCGTGTCAGATTCGACTCCTCAACATGCATGTTTTCCCCGAAGTAAAAATGAGCGCGAGCGCCATTCGTCAAACTAAAATGGTAGATATTGCGAGGAAGTGTATCATGAAACACCTGGTTTTCTCCCTCAAGGACGGCAAGATACTCGTTACTTAAGAGCTTGGCACGATCCTCGTCACAAAGCGGACCGAGCAATTGCTCAAATAGGTCTAACTCTCCCTCAGAAATATACAGCCCCAAAGTAGAGAGTTCATTTGCAGCCTTGGTCTCGGACAATTGCACTCCACGGAAGAAATATCGAGTCTGGCCGCTTGGAGTATCTTCCGACAGCCCTTCATGCACCGCACTCGTCCAATCGGGCTTGCCCAAAAGGGGTCCATATTCGACAAGATACTTCAGTGTATAAACTTGTGAGTCTTCCAGGTCCATGTTACGGTGCTGCTGCCACTGTGGAAGAGTTAGAGCAGCAGTGTCCCACGAACTGCTCGTCTCGACTGGAACTTTCGGAAGCCCCTCCAATTTGCTCCAGAAATTTTCGTCAGACTTGATACCGCAGAACATTCCGAGCAGGAATGCATTTGGCCCATAATGACGCGCTTCAAGAAATCTATCGATATCACGTTCCATCCCACCGTAATTAAAAGTTGCTGCACCAAGTGCCGCTAAGAGGCGTTTTGCTACAACGTTCGTGATTCTAGGATCGTGCTTTGTAGTTTTCATAAGGATCTTCACACATGCTGCTCCTCGTTTTAGCAATTCATCATCTTCCATTCGTTCACAATCCAGTTTTACTCTGCTCAAAATATCAGCGATTCCAGACTTCCTGGTGCTATATGCGGATCTTCTAACTTCTCGTTTCTGGGTACCAAGCTTCGACTTATTCGCTGTTAAATAAACAAAGTACACCAAAAGCAGCTGGCCGAAGGTTTGGCGAGCTAACCAGGATTATCCTCATCCAGAAGAAGGTCAAAGTACCGCGGCTTGGGGGTGTTCAAGAACAATCTTCAAAAACTCTGCATCATCTTGGGCAGTATCACCGATACAATCTTTAAATATATCTGGTTCAACGATATTATATAAATCCCGTGGAATTCCAGCCGAAATACCTGGAATAAGCGAAATCGGATGCACTAGGCACTACAGCCCCAGGGGAGCCATGGACGGAAGTGCCTACAAGGGGGACCAGACCAGACGGGTGACAAGGGGGGAAACCACCTTCAGGATAAGGGACAGTTTCTCCGTTGGGGCCAAGCACATGACCCACTGGAATTGTCGTCTGAAAATCTGACGAAATGGTATAGCATAACGAAATCGATCGGGTGGAGGATTTAGGGATGGAAACTGGTACCCATTCATTTCTGACTCCAGCAGAGTCACTTATCTCGGAAGGTAACGAGCCCGGTATCGAATCAGACAACACATTGGATGAGTTTTCAGACCCCAAAAAACAGCTGGTGACTAGCTCCTTCAGTAGTAAGATGAGCTGTGAACATGTTTTCCTGTGAACGACTTGAATCCAATTGACCACGACTGTTGTCCTCGCCATCCACATTCTCTTGAGTTGTAGAGGAGACACGTAGTTTTCTCAAAGCTGCTCCAATAAACCCTAGCATAATTTGAGGATTTCTTTACAACATCTGGTTGAAGAATTAAGGTCAAAAGACTCCAAAACAAGGATTATCTAAAGGCAAACGTAGGAGATATATTGCACCTTGAGAAGTATGCATGCTCAGAGCACTGCGTTGCTGTTATCAGTCTGAATTTAGAGGCTTAAGCAATTCAATTCAACAATGCGGGGAAGAATATTCATTCTTCTTAATTAAAACGGGCTGTTATGCATAAATGTGGGCAAGCGCGCTGATCCCTCATCGGCGCAACGTTGTTTCAGCCGGGCCACTACCGGTTCACTAGACGAGAATATATCTGGAAAACACTTATGAAAATTATAAAACGAATAGCTGTTTATTGTTGACTATAGTTGACACGATAAAAAGCGGTGATCGGAAGTACACAGCAAATATGTAACACACCAGCGGTGTGCTGGACACGGACTCAATCTAATATATCAGATGTTTGAAAGTACTTTAGTACAACGTTGGTCGATGCAAAGCACCGGCTCGTATTAAAGCTACAGGTGCTTGTCTGAACATGGCCGTAAAACAAGTTCACTGAAGAAGGAACCTTGAACCCAACAATTATTTCTAAGTCAAATGGTTTTAGTTTTATGTTTTTACCAATTGGCGTACAAAGACCTTTTTTGATGCTACGGATCTCACGTAATATTTCTTCAGAATCGAGGACAAACTGCTGGTAAGTTTAATTTCAAATATTTAACTACTTTAGACACACCTAGTTCACTTTCTCATATCTCCCTTCTCCCCATTTCCCACATCATAGCCACCTCCTTTTTGTTATATCCAAGAGCTCTGCAACTTCTAAACTGACAAAACCAGGGCCATGTGAAACGGGGCGGTAACATACAAGCTACGAGTCTTGATATATTTGGCCCATCAATCATATACTCCAATTCAATCAACATCAGGTTTCAATCAATTGACGACTGAACGACTCGAAGTAGGATGTGAAGGCGCCTCAGCTAACATGGTAGACCGAGCGTTATTACACAGTGAATTAGTCTTAAATGTATAAAATTGGAACCATCTTCAAGGTATACCAGGGTAGAAGCAACCGATGCATTTTCTCCAGTTTTGCTCGTTGACTACTTTAATGGCTTATGATACCTACAATGTTTCGGCAAAAAATGAGACGTAACATTTGATTTATTCAATTTTTGAACTGTTTGGAGTTCTACAGATTGGAGCCTATAGGATATGACTACTCCATCGTGTTCACTAACTGCGGATGTTTCTATTCAATTGTACTCGAACGCTAGTAGTGATGTCTAGTGGTACAACAAATGTACACGTAGTCCATCATCAGCACACCTATTAATAGAGTAAATATAATCAATTTAAGTGGCTAACACGAATGCCAGTCAGCCTGAGTTTTTGCTATCTCATCGCTGAGGTGCTCCAGTCAATATTAATTGTGTCTGCCATAGTGTATCAGCAAAAACTTGTACACTCCTGTCGAATAAATGCCAGTTTACTGATATCAAGAATATATCACAAACTCTACTGACCTCTCACTCAATTGATACTTGATTAATATATAAAATCCTTACCCAGTGAAATGTGTACCAGTGAAATGTGTATATGCTCAATCCAATGACCTCATACATTTTCCAATCGGCATCTATTGCCCTAATCGTTTTAACGCCGAGGGCATTGATTTTAAAGTTCAACGGCCATGCACGAAAATGGGTTTAGCTTACACTCTATTTTATATATTAAGTTCACTATGTACCACGGTACTATACTGTATTGTATACCAGCTCTCCTCCGTTACCAACTCTATTGAATTCCCGAACTTCAAAAGAAAAAGAATTTGCGAAAGCGTTTCTGCCCATCATTTCCATGAAAGAACTCTCTGAACAAAACTTGACGTAAATGCAGCGTAATTATAAAGAAAAATATTGCAAACTGCACTGAACTGCACTTTTACTTGCCATCCCTGTGGATCACCCATTTTGTGTGTATAGCCTCTTTCTTCTCTGATAGTGCCAGATAGTTAGCACTTTAATATTAACTATAACCACTAGCCCTGTCGTCCCATGAGGCCTACCATTACTCGAACAGGGTTTTTTCACAATATTCTTTCTTTTTTTATTCCAATATGTGTGGCTTTAACCGATATACAATAGAGATATTATTACAGTTTTGAAAACCTTGTCAATAAAGTTCGATATCAAGGAGACTCCGACCAAGTGTCCGAGCGTATATTGTTGAAAATCCAAATGCCCACAAACCTTATTCTAGATAGCCACCAAAATTCATGCCAAAACCCATCTCTCATCGTTGAGAAATCCTCATTTTCCAACTGCTCTTTTCACCTGGATTTTCATACTACCCTACTTGGTTCATTTCACATACGTCATATCAAATGTGCCTGCTCTCCGGGCCCAGCGATCCATACCACAAACAGCATAAGTTTACTACTAGCGCAACAGTTGCTTTTTATTTTCCCTCGTGCCTGCATATACAGGCGGGCGGGGGGAGAGGTTGTTAGGGAAAAAAAAGAGTCTGCCAACAGCTAGCGCTATTTGTTAAAGTACGAGGTGCCTGCCGCTAGCTGCGTGTTGCTTGATATTTATTTTTCTGCGTTCCTGGTGCCTGAACAAGACAGAGAGAGATCTTAGTTGAATCACTTTCACTTTTCCGGCCTTTCCCCCCCTTAATATCTTTTGATCTACCGAGGCGACTATTCGACAAAACGCTTTAAATACGCGTCTGGTTACTACGTTTTTCCAATATTTCAGTTTGCGCTAAAGAAGGGGTCGTCATTTGAAACAGATTTCCCTTTTGGTTTTTCCTGTCATACAAGTACAGAGCTGAAAGTATTTCTCTCAACTCAAACGATCAGCTACAACAAACCTGCTGACCGGTTTTTCCTTTTAGATATTTAATCCCCCTGTAAAGACCCATTTTTCTAAATTGTTTGTCAAATCCACTCAAGAAAGAGAAATCCAAAGTTTAACGAAAGAGCTGCTACGTGGTGGAATGAAACTGAAGCTGCGAAGTGTGTGTGTATCTTCTGCTTTAGAGTTCTCTGTTTGTGACTTGGTACTAATATTCTTCTTTTTTTTTTAAATCACTTCTTGTAAAACGATTATGACCTTCTCACGAATATGAATAATAATACTTATCCGATTTCAAAATTGTATGGATCGAATCAACCTCATCTTATTACGTCTAATAGTGGCCTAAATGGCCCGAATGGTGGTGGCCTAATTGGGCCTCCAGCTACCGCTCCAGCAATGGTCAATGGCCCGCCAGGCAGCAGCAGCGGTAGTGCTGCCTTCCGAGCTTCGCCTTTACAGTCTATTCAACCACCGCCTCTGGTGAACTTGAGCACACAGCCGCCGGTCTTTGGCCATATACCGAATGTAACCATAGACAATAATGCCCCTGCTATTGGACTTGCGGGTCCCTTGGTTCCCGGCCCACATCATGCTGGGATGCCTCCGCTGTTCTACCCGCGACCTGCTTCACCTCTGCAACTCGAGGCTCAGTACATGCCGGTGTTATCAGATAGAATGAAGCCGAAAAAAATACTACGGCAGCGGCGCAAAGACCCGTCATGCGATGCGTGTCGTGAACGGAAAGTTAAATGTGACGCTACAGATTCATCTTCATGCTCTGAATGTTTAGCACGGCACCTTAAATGCCAGTTTACCAAAGAAACAAACCGGCGGATGGGTTCCGGCCGTCATATTCGTGATCTGGAGTCGAACCTTGAAAGGGCTCTGGTCCATATATCTGAGTTCAAATCCATACTACGAGATGCAAATATAAAACTTCCTGAACATCTCATGGCTGATTTGCTTGTCTCCCCAGACGATCAGTACATGGCTGAGAGCTGCGACGAGCAAAGTAAGAGGACAATCCGGAAAATCGACTACTCTGTTTACAAAGCCTTCATCGGTGAATATGGGAGATCTCTAGGGCCAGCGGTTTTGTCAGAAGAACTCACTTCTTCAGCAGCGACGCCTTCAAGTGAGTATACGCTCTCACGTTTTGTCACCGACGAGCTCATTGCCAACTATCACAACGTGTTCCAACACTGGTTACCGCTTCTCGACTGGACTAAATTCAGAGCCAGATATATACAATACTGGGCCGACGAGTCTCTTAATAAAGAGCAGCCCAATGACGGATGGCCGGCACTTCTATATGCCGTCCTTGCCTTGGGCGTGCGGGACGCTAAACGCCACAATGAACGGGAATACTACATGAGCAAAGTAACTCAGATCCTGAACCTCGCGCCTAATGACGACCAATTTAATGAAAACATGGTACTTGTGGCTTTGCTTTGCTCAATTTACTCATCAGAGTCTAATCGCCCTGCTGGTTCGCAACTGTGGCTGACAATAGCCAATGAACTGGCACACGTTCAGAAATTACGATCTAATGACAACAGTAACAATCTCCCTCAGCAACGAACTTTCTGGGGGTTGGTTGTTTGGGACAGGATTCACTCGATACGGTATGGCCGACCGCTGCTGTGTGACTCGCTGGCTTCGCTGCCAAAAACAACTGGCACAGTCGAGTACCTCAACACTGTGGACCACTTATTCAGACTAATGAGTATTATCATTAAGAAACTGCAAAAGTCAAAGTATTTCAGCTTGTCGACTTTGGAAGCATTTGATCGCGAGTTTGCAAGCGTATGGTCGCGGACTCCATCGGAGGTCCGAAATAATGCCCAAGAGCTAAGCCCGCAAGCCCTCACACCGTTATTTTTACTGTTGTACACCAAACTCTGTTTCCACCGTATTAATCTTAGCCCTGTGGTGGAGGATAATCTTCGAGTCCATGCTCAAAACTCAATTATCCAATTTGCTCTTGACTGCATTGTACTGCTTCGTCGACTTGAGAAATACTGCGAGTTGCGGAACGAGGAGTTCTCTACCGTGCTTGCGGCCTATTCGACCAAGACAGTTGGACTTTATTTATGGAATTGTGCTCTGTTTCTAGTCGCACGAGACAAGTATGAGGATGCCAATTATCTTCTGCGGTGTCTGCAGATATGCGCGTTGCAAAACTCTTCATATAACATGCATGGCTTCTACGTTTTGGGACTGGTTATTTATATTCGAGACAGGCGCACTGTGGATCCAGGGTATCAACCATTGAACGATGAGAATGTTATTACTATTTTATCAACAAATCTGCAGCTTGACGATTTTCACTCATGGATTAAACTTGAGTCCACTGACTTTTCGGGTGATGTAGAATGGCGAAACTGGCCCAAACTATTTGAAGCAGTTAGACAGGGAGAGCGAGACGAACTGGACCGTGAGCAGCACTATAGACATATGGAGACACAGCGTGACGAGGTTTCACCTATTGTGCCACCAAGTGATACTACGACCACCACTTCTACCACGCGGTCGACCACGCGCTCGGGTACTCGTTCAGACTCGGATAGTCCTAAACGAGAACGGCCACCTAGTTTGGCGGGCATAGATAAGATGTCAATCATGAATATAGTATGAGATTCGTCAGAAGAGTTATGATGAGACGACAAGATGTCATGAAATATTTTTAACGTTAGTATTATGTCGTTTACCGTTAGTTTATTTATTGCGTTATGAATGATGAATAAGTTATGTTGCATCAAAAAACAAGTTTCAAGCCCTCGACCTCAGTTTCTCAGTTAGCTCGAGCCCGACTCTACTTTAATGCCAGCAAAGAAAAGGATTTTTACTGCCAATGCAAAAGCAGTATGTAGAATCAAAACCACAATGAGTACTGTTAAGCCCGACGTTTTATTGACAGCCACGTTTGCGGTCTCCCGGGGCACCAGAACCATATACAGGTTTTTGCCGATAAAAGACCCCGAGAAAGCAAATCCTAGAGTAATAAATATCCATCGAATGATATTCGAGGCTGTAGGAGCCCCAAGCAGTGGTGAAATGCTTAAAATGGCAACGGGAATCCATGTAATGTTAGAGTAGCCATACAGACATATAAGCTGAACCAGGGTGGTGGTCGGTGAAATGTTCAAATATCTGACCACCAGCCACAAAACAGTGGGGACTACAAACGTGTAGCTGTACATTAGTCCTGCTGCTCCCGTCAACTGGTCAAACCGATATTCGTAGTTCTGATGCTGCCAGAATGAAAACAACAGGCCCACGACGGTGCTCGCAAAGAACAGTACAAACACCAATGTCGTACAAATCCAAAAAGGACCATAGAAGTCAGGATAACCACCTCCTGCAATCAATCCGGTTTCTCCAGCGCGGCCACTTTCCAACTGTTCGCCGAATGCGCTGTCAGGATCCAAAAACGGAGTTTTATTGAACGGGTTAATTGCAAGCAGGCATCGCCCTAAAACTTCCTTCGTGTCTACGTCGAAGAACCACGAGTAATACTGAAATGAGAATATACCGCCTGATTGAGGCGCTCTTTGATTTGGAGTTTCAATTTCGCCTGAAACCGCGGGACCTGATGTTCCTTGGTCCAGAGGAGGATTGTATGGCTGGTGGCCCATGTTTTTTACAAGTGGGGACTGGTTAGATGTGTTTACTGGACAATTGCGTAATTTAACTGGATTTTACCCACCTCCACACCGGTATCTGGCTCAATTTGAATATCGTCAGACATTTTGCCGTATCATATATATAAACGTAATGTTACGTAGGTTGGCGATATACGTTGGAGATATACGTACCGCGCGGCTGTGCAACAGTGGGGCAGATAACATGGCAGCGCCAGTGGGTTAATTTGGACCAGCTGCAGGGGAAATGTCAATTTCCATTGCTTATTTCCATTAGAAACAAATTAGCTATGAACATTACAAATATATCCTTCTGATCATTGTACCAGCTCGTACACTATCCATCTAACGACTGCAGCTGTACCAACTCGTAATACTTACCCCGATTAGCCAACAACTTCTGATGCGTACCACTCTCCAGAACTCGTCCATTCTCAAACACGTAAATCATATCGGCGTTTTGAATAGTGGACAGCCGATGGGCCACAGCAATGGTAGTTCTTCCTTTGGCAGCCTGATCTAATGCAGCTTGTACCACCTTTTCAGATTCACTATCTAAAGCAGAAGTTGCCTCGTCGAGCAACAAAATCTTGGGATCTCGAATCAATGCTCGCGCAATGGCAATTCGCTGTTTCTGTCCACCAGACAACAATGCTCCCTTGGATCCACAGACGGTATCATAACCCTCAGGCAGCGACATGATAAAGTCGTGAATGTTAGCCTTTTGAGCAGCTTCATACATGTCCTCCTCAGTCACGTTGACATCTTCCACATCTCCAATGGTTCCCAACATAATGTTCTCTCGAATAGATCCAGAATACAGAACCGGCTCCTGCTGGACCAAAGAAATGTGGCTTCGGTACGCGTTTACATTAAGCCCACTAATATCATGCCCATCCATCAAGACCTGACCCGCCAACGGCGAGTAAAACCTCTCAATCAATCCAATAGCAGTACTCTTTCCGCAACCAGAAGATCCTACTAATGCAACATACTGTCCTTTCTTGACAGACAGATCCAGACCTCTCAAAACTGGTACTTCAGGTCGAGTAGGATATCGGAAATGCACTCCCTTGAACTCAATGTCTCCTTGAACAGAGTTAAAGCCAAGCACTCTGCCTTCCTTGGACCAGATATCAATTTTGGGCTGAATAGCGAGCACGTTGAAGATGTTGTCGGCTGCCTGTTTAGCCTTGCCTATATCTGCAGAATACGAAAAAATGCTTCCAGCTGCCTGAGCACCAAACACTACGGCGGTAAAGGCAACAAAGAATTGGAAAGTATCAATAGTAAAAGATTTGAGGAGGGTAGAGCCATACCAGAATCCAAGAGCCATAACCCAAGGAGTCAAACCTTGAGACAGGCCGAACAGAATGGAAGATACAATAACACTACTCCGAGAGTTGCTTACCTGCTGTTCGACTTGATGGGCATAATTCTGCCATACCCCCTTTTCTCGAGTTAAAGCAGACACCGTTCGTACAGCAGCAGCAGATTCACAAGCATATGAACCAGAATCCTCGTACAGTTTTTTCGATCGCTCTTGGAGAGTAGTCAATACGTAGACTGTTAGGAACCCACAACCGACCAACACAGGAACAGTGGCTGTGACCACCAAACCAAGTCTCCAATTGAAAGCAATTGCGACGATAATGCCCCCAAACAAGGTGACGACACTTAGAAGAATGTGACCGAGGGTGGCACCTCCCAGCCCTTGAACATACTGGGCATCCTTGGCCAAAGTAGTAGTCAAAGCACCAGTAGTGTTTTCGTCATGATCAAAAAACTCTACATCCATTCGCAGATATTGTCGGAAAACTTGAAGTCGAATCTTTCGTACCAATTTTTGTGATACCCAAGACAAATTCAAAATCATGGAGTTGAAAATAAAGAACATCAAAATACCAATCATAAATAAGTAGCCAGTTAAAGCATTGACCGAGTGTCTCATTGCAGGATACTCAGAAGGAGGAACAATTAGAGCTTGAATAATTTTAGCCCAAAGAATAGACAGCGTGGGATACCCAAATCCTGCCAAAGTAGCAGCTATGGCACCAAAAACGATAAAAAATTTATCATCCCTATTAAACCCAAGAAGCTTGTTAGAAAAACCACGGCTCTACAAGTAAAACCTTCAGCTAGTGACTTACAAAACGAACCAAAGTCAGAACACTATGTCTCGTTGGGCCAGAACTGGCTTGCTCTTTTCCAGAAGTTTGGTCTAGAACAGACTGCTTAGTATCGATCCTATGGACTGCGAAATCTTCTTCAGGCGTAACATAATCCTGAACTTTTGCGGTACTTTCTGCGTCGTTTTCAGCGTTGAGAGCAGCCGCAATTTGTTGTGCGTCCACGAGTTTAGCATAGTGACCATGTATCTGGAGAAGTTCATGGTGGGTACCTTGTTCGACCACCTCTCCTTTACTCATTACAACGATATGGTCAGCGTCCTTGATAGTGGATAACCGATGGGCAATAACAATCGTGGTTCGAGACTTAGAGGCCCGCTCCAAAGCCTCTTGGACTATGCCTTCAGATTTGGTATCGAGAGCAGACGTAGCTTCGTCTAGGAGAAGAATTTTGGGGTTGGAGATAATAGCCCGAGCAATTGCGATTCTTTGTTTCTGACCTCCTGACATCAGAAATCCTCGGTCTCCAACGCACGTTTCGAGACCGTCAGTCATGTTTTGTATAAACTCCCAAGCATTGGCCTGTTTGCATGCCTCAATGACGAGTTCTCGCTTTTTCTCTTCGCTTGCATTCTCATAAGAAGTTCCACTCAATCCATAGCAAATATTTTCGTAAATGCTTACCCCAAATAGGGTTGGCTCCTGAGATACCAAAGCAATTTGCTGCCGTAACCATCGAGTATTTAAAGTAGAGATTTCGTGCCCGTCGAGAGAGATTGATCCACTAATGGGATTATAGAACCGTTCGAGCAGAGCAATGATGGTAGACTTTCCAGAACCAGAAGTACCGACCAAGGCAACAGTTTGACCGGGATTGACTTCAAGGTTCATGTCCTTCATTACTACCACATCGGGTCTAGATGGATAGATAAATTTGACGTGATCCAATTTGATGTGTCCAACAACCTCGCTGAGAATCTCTCCGTCCTCGGAGAAAGAGTCGATGACAGGCACCCGATCAATGGTCTCGAAAATCTTTTGGCCAGAAGAAATAGCAGATCCGATAGCTTGGATAGAAGGAGCAATGTTACCAAGCTGGAAAGCTCCGATCATCATGGCCAGAATGACTGTAATAACCGTCCCGACATCGATTTCACCCCAGGCAATGAATCGCGACCCTTGCCAAAATGCAAGGGCGTAGCTGAAATAGATGATGGACCACACCCAGGCGATCATGATAGAGACCGACATATCTTTCTTAAAGCCAGAGACCATAGTCTTCTGCAAATGCACGTCGAGTCGCGATGTCAATCGTTCTTGTGATCCAAAAGCGATGGTGTTTCTGGCCGCGGCCAAAGCTTCCTCTGCCACACTGGATCCCACATCGTAAGCCTTAGTACTGTCGGCACTATATTTGATCACAAATGGAGACAGTCCGCCAATGACTAGGAGAATTGCTCCGACCACGGACAACAAAATCACTGCAAGCTTCCATGATTTCACAAATGCAATGATCAAAGCAGTTACAAACGTCGACACCCCGGCCACAAAATTACCAGCTTTATTAGAGATACCTTCTTGAATTGCATTGGTATCATTAGTGATCCGCGACGTAACTTCCCCGGCCCCCAGTTTATCGAAATATGCAATATTCTGTCGCAGTACTGCCTTCAAATACTGCTGTCGAATTCGGGCAGTCAGCACCCCACCCCGATCAACATGAATATATGTGTTGAGAGTGGAGAAGACAATGATGCCAATTCCCAAGTACAGGAAGTAAAGAGTATAAGTATCAACTTTCTCTTGGAATGCTGTGGCATCAGAAGAAGATGAGGTAAAGTGCACACTGAACTCCTGTGTCAGTCCGCCAAACAGCAATGTGAAGAGGGGCAGGCCGGCACCAGCAATGACGGAGCAGTGATATCCAATATTTAAAATCACAAAATCTGCGAGGGTCGCATACCGAAACAAAGTCCACAGTCCGACTTTCGGCTTTTCTACCAAAACCTGCTCCCGTAGAACATGAGCTTCCTCAGGGGGCAAATGTTGAAAAGGATCTGTCTCCTCTTCGGCACTCGAGCTACTAAGTTTTCCTTTCTTCTTTGATGGCTTCTCTAGCACCACTGCCTTTTCAGGGATCTTAATTGCAGTCTCATTGTTAGATGAACAGTGTGGAATCTCTAAGGCAATGACAGGAATAGTGTCGCTGGTGGTGACACTGTCAACACGTGAATCTGTAGTTTCCATATTTATATGTCCACGGCCATAATTTCACAATCATGGGTTAGCAATGCATGTTATTAACTTGCACGCTTTATCGTTTAGGTGTTTCTTTCCAACCAAAAGAGGCTTAAGCAATTGCGGGGTTTTTGAATCAGACGGCCATCAGCCCCTGTACGTACATACATTGTGTCCACATACATCTGTGGGGCCGGCTAAATAATACACTAGCCAACCGCATGATGATGGAGGTTATTTGTGATAACCCAATAACTTAGTAATGTCATAATTAACGAGATCAATGGAGCTAAGACGAGCTAACATGAGTTATGTGATTGACGCTGTGTGTTAGATGCCCAAGATAAGTACAAAATTCATAAATATGTATTCAGTGACAAAATTGATTTGTTTATTTGACTTACATTACTCCCACCAAACTTTCAAAGCCACAACTCCATTTTCCACCACCATCTCGTCCCCCGTGCACTTCTCCACATTGTGCACTTTACATATATTCCCTCTTCACAACAGCATCAAGGAACAATGCATAGCGCGAGTTCGAGAATTCAAGGCGTCTTTGGATACTTTTCGAGCATTCTTATAGTCTTATCAGTAGTTATTAGTATAGTATCTATTATTCAATTAAACTATGATGGCGCCTTTAGTTTAACGTCCACGGTGTCATCAGTTAAGCCGTAAGTGCTCCTGGTGGTATTCAAGCTGGTGGTATTCAGGCTGCCTGTGGTCTCCCGTAGCGCTGCAAATGAGTGTAACGCATCACTAACCAGCTCCGTCACTCTCAAATACACTCGACGGTTTGGGTCCGCTGATGGAAAAGCCAAGGAAAACTGCCGAATCAACTTTGATCTCGACGCGGACTTTAGTCCTCTTTTCAATTGGAATACTAAAGAAATCTTTGTGTATTTGACAGCAGAATATCCCGGGAAACGACCAGATATCGTCAATTCGGTCACATTCTGGGATCAGATTATTACCACCAAGGAAGATAGCCACTTGCAGCTGAAAAACGCCAGAGGCTCCTACACTGTCTATGACGTAGCCAAAGAGTTCCCTGCAAACAATGCTACTCTCAAACTGAACTGGAATGTACAACCTCACGTAGGGTTTCTGATATACGGCGAGACGGACCTAGGTGAAGACACATCTTTCAAGTTCCCACAGCCAAAGTAGCGATGTAGGTAAAGAGATAGAGTACTTTATATCGTACAAACAACAATAATAATGATGATAATTTATTAAGCAGTTTTTATTTTCAATAAATTAAATTAAAAGGAAAAAAATAATTTACATCTAAAATACGTATGTACAATGCAAAAAATCATAATCATACATGCAATGTTCTCATGGTCCTCATGCTATAGCCAGCTCAGCTCGCTTCTATTCCATTTTCATTCCCAACATCAATTCGTCGATTCTCGTCTGTCGGTCTTCCTCTCTTGCTCTGCTCTCGACGACATATCTATACAGTTTTCTCTTATTATGCATTGGAATGCCCTCCTTCCTCCATATCCTTAATCCCTTCATCAATTTTGGATATCGTTCCATCAACTTTGCCTCTGCCTCTTCGGGACTCAATTCGTCACGGTCTATAAGATAATCTCGCAAACTTTCCTCTCGAGCAAGGAACGCCTGCATCGACTTCTGTGAGAAAGTGTTGGGAGTCTTGCTCATGGGCATCTCAGATGCTGCCATCGGATCCCTCCGCTTCAACCTTCGTCTAACTCGTCGCCGGATAAAACCAGGCATGAGATTCTTCTCAGCAACTTCACATCCCAAGAACATAGTGGAGTCAAAGCATAACAAAGCCCGGGCCAGCGCATTCTGGTTTTGACTGCCCATTCGAATACCCATAACCCTAAGATCTTTCGGCAGCTCCTTCAACTCTCGAGTGCGCCCCTGTACTCTAAGCTGCTCGATTCGAGCGCTCACTGTAGCTATATAATCTTTGGCATACCTTGGAGGCAAAATAAAACGCTTGCGTCCCAAGATAGGAGTAGAAGCTTCAATAGCAACCTTCCGTAACTCTGCCATAACATTGTTCCATAAATCTTCAACAGCCCCCCAATTGTCACTTTTATGAGCTAATTCCAGTTGCAGAGCCCAATACTGAAATCGGGCACTGTTCTTCCCATGAATCTCATCGTACTGCTCAAGAAGAAGCTTTGCGAGTTCATACTGCTTCGATTTAATAAATCGTCGCACCATTTGTCGAACAATCTTTATAGGCAAAGTATTACGAGGAAGCTGTTCCGAGCTAAGATCGAGTAGATTGTTAGATGATATGAAGTCCTGAACAAAATTCACATCATCTTCATTGGGAGCACCTGTGAGTTCATCTCGCTCGCTATATCTTCTGGAATGAAGATATGCTGATTGCGTTTTGAAAGTTGGCGTAATTCTTTTTTCTTCCATTTCCTTGTACAGTTCCTCAACTCGATCAAGATTCTTAGCGAAGCTGTGTCCCTCGAGCAAGATTGTATAGTGGAACGCATTTTGCTTTACGCCCACAGTCACCATTTCCTTGAATACCGCATCTGCTTCTTCCATCATATGGAGAGTACGCAGGTAATTCAAAACCGACGAAAACCAGTGACTGTCCAACTTCAACCCATAGTGTATCACGTCCTCATACAGAATTTTAAACTTTTTGGTAGTGTCGGGGTATTTTTTTGCCAACCGTGCATAGCCATTGAGGAGAGTACACAATGTGACAACGTCTGGTTTCAGACCGCGTTGCTTTAATTGTTCATATACTCCCCAGGCCCCTCTGATTCTATTACATTCAACCAGGCATGAAATGTATGCATTGTACATGTGGATGTCCGGATCTATTTTAAAAGCAGTTTTGATCCGCTTCCAAGTCCGATCAGCAGCATCTCCGTCCCGCCGGCGAGAGCACAGAGACAGAACTAAAGTCAGCTGTCGTCTATCGACACTCATGTGAGCCATCAACATGTCTTCAATAACATCCATAGCTGCTGCGAGATCTTTTGCATCTCTATGGGCCATCAAAAGAATGGTGTAACTCTGCCGGATCGGTTTTAGCCCGGAATCTTGTAACTTCTTGAAATACTCCACGACTCCCTGTCTATCACCAAAGACAAGTCGCGTGTACATCATTGCGTGGTAGATCGCAATATTTGGTGAGAAGCCTCTCAATACAAGACTCTGAAACAAGTCGTCGACAATTGAGGTTGTTCCTAGAGGGGCAATAGACTTCATTACTATTTGGTAATGTTCGAGTTTCGGTAGTTCTCCTCGACCAAATAGAGACTCGAAACACTGCTGCAAGCCGTTCCAGTCTTTCACCCTTGCGTAGCACTGTAGCACCAAGTTAAATTGGTTGTCAGAGTGCAGACTAGGGTATCTATCATAGAGAGCGAGTGCTTCTTGTGGACGATCAGTGCCAAGGTGCGCTTGTATCCACAATTGTAAATCGTCTTCTGTCAGCAGCCCAAGGGACTCTTTGAGTTGCCAGATTTTGTTGGCTAAACTCTGATCTGACGGAGATTGCTTTTCGTATAGCAGTGTGCAAAGGAGACTGGTAGCCAGCTGCGATCCAAAGAATGCGTGTTGTTCAACTACTGGGAGAAGGAGTTCGGGTAGAGTCATTTCAGAAATGTAACACCCAGTCATCAGTATGCGTAAAATGTATCGTTGTTCCAAGTGTGGGCGATTGTATTGGCCGGTAAATGATAGAAACCCAAAAGCACGGAGTAAATTTTCCATGGTCAGTTTTAGCGCGTAGCTAATCGTCGATTTCGATATGCGAGGGGGTGTCGGGTTTATGCTGCTCAAGTCGAGCTCAGTTTTTTCGGGTTCTGTCGAGTCAGATTGTTCTTGGTCCGCAGTTGAAGCATGACATTTAGCAACCTCGTGCCGGATCTCAATCTCTGTCTTGCCGTTTATTCCTAGTACTTTCATCAAAGTCCGCCTTAAAAGCAATAAAAAAATATGTCTGTCCAAAACAGCGTGTGCCTCCAACATCATCTTGTCGAGTCGGTTAAAGTCGTTCATTAAAACCAATGCCTGTGCGTGTGCGTTAAAATCCGAATAGGCCATCTGCCCATTTGGTATCTCTCGTAAAATTTTGACCATGTAGAGAGCAGCCCTCCACTTCTCTTCCACTGTCTGGTTCTTCTTCTGATAATATGTATATACATTGAATCGTAGATTCATTATTGCCTGCCATGATGCTGAATTGGGTTCGGAGAGTGACAGTGTCTCGCACCAGAGTCGGGCCGGTTCTATCCCGCCATGAGCTAGTAGCGTGGGATTCTTTGAAACCCGCTTGATTTCTCTGATATTAGACATGATCTGGCGGTATTTGTCGCTGTAGTTCTCCCACACCAGTTCGGACGGTATGTTCTCTTCGGACTCGGCAAGAGTTAGCGCAGCTGGTGCTCTCCCGTCACCGTCCCCTCCTCCACTAGACAACATTCTCGTCTGGAAACCCACTCCCAGCCACCGCAGCCGGCTCCTCCCTGGCCTCCTCGACGACCTCCATACCCGCCACTTGATCCCTATTAGCGCCCCCGGTATGCGATATAGGTCCGAGGCTCGCCATGAGTGGAGCAGTAACGGATCAAACCGGCCGCCCACTCGGCGCGACCAGCTGAGCAGATCATTTCGGTTGGCAATAATGAACGAATTCGATAACCCAACGTATCTTGCGCTTGCTGTCATAGTATCGTCGAAAAGACGAGTTCGAATTCGTTACTGGTTAGCCGTGCACCTTTCGTTTTACAGTCCGTGATAATGACTTACTTTGACAGCAAGAATGAAACATTAACGACCACTCATAGGGTGGGATTGGATGCTGGCGTTAATAAATAAATAGTAATATTCTAAAAGTTTGTACCAGATCAAACGTTCTGGCGTCTTAGTTGCGGGCAGGCAAATGGTTCAATAGTTTGAAATCTGGGTCGACAATTATTGAACTGGAGATATTTTTCAGTGGTCTCAACATGTACGACGACGGCGATCGCTGCCTGATTGAGAAAAAACGAAAAATTAAATATCCTCTTCCACATCTAACAATTATCATTTTAAATATATTGAATAGTTGTAAAATGCCACCAAGGAAGCCAAAAAATACATATCAGAAGAAAGGTTAGTAATTTAAGCTGTAGTTAGCTAGTTTGTAAATTTCTCTTGGTGCTAACCAGCCCAGGATATCCAGAAATCACTAGTCCACAGAGCTCGACTTCGTAAATCGTATTTCAAGTTACTGGAGAAGGAAGGAGAGACTGTGCCTCAAAAAGACGATAAAGAGGAAGGAAATCACTACGACAATTCTAGCGGCCATGAGCATCACAGTGGCCACGAACACACCGACGACAGCCCCCAGATCAGTGGGAAACCACCGCTCAAATATGGCCAACGAATGCAATTAGTGCATGAACGAAGAAAACGGCAAAATGAAGAGAAAAAACAGCACGCCCTCAAAGAAGCCCTGGCTCGCAAGAAGCAAAGAGAAGAACGAGAAACTTTACGTCTCAAGCATCAAAACCAAATGACAAAGTACACACCAAAAGGACAGCCCTTGATGAAGAGCAGAATCAACCGTCTGTTGGACAAAATCAAAGAGGACTCATAGTTAACTCATACTCAAGACGACTCCTGCTGCTTGAATATTATTTATAGATGTTATATATGTACGCATTACAAGCTACAACACCCCATTATATACAATGTCCCTCACGACCATCAGATCTCCATGCTCCGCTATTAATGCATCCCCATCATAAATATCCTTGTTGCGAAACTGATCCCGGAACTGGGTCCCTGGATATATGGCAACCCTCCCCTCAGGTGTAACTTCTTCCATGCCTGTTACATCACCATGCAAAATGCTATCAAGTATATCGACTTCTGCGGCAGTCAGAAACTTGAGTGTATACAATGCCCCTCCAGCACCGGCAAGAACGAGCGTTCTTCCAGATTGTGAGGGTGTATTGGGATGCCTATGCTCCTCATCCCCACCGTCACCGCTTAATTCTCTAATTTTCATAATCACTGCAGGCAATTCAATCTGAAACTCAGTCGCCATAGTTGCAGAGAAATTGTTCAACCTTCGCAGTCCCGTAATATATTTGTTTTTATCAGCGACAACCACAATGTCCTCGCTACAAGAAAAATGTCCCGTAGTTGGCCGTGTCATGCCATCCGCTTGAACTGAAAATATTTCCCGCTCTTCCTCTTGTACTTGCAACACAAACAACGAACTCTTAAGAGTTGAAGCGAAAACAGTTGAACCGTCACTAGTCAACTGGACCACGGGACTTCTCAACATGCTTGAACTATATCTGTTCCACCTAAATCTTGTTAGAAATTGAAATTCGCACAATCCCAAAATCCCCCCCCCCTCCAATCACAGCTTTTACACTCACTTTTCGTCTATCGTTTCAGCGGTGCTGATAGTTACCACACTACCTCCGTTCTCGACTGTAGAATACATTATCGACGATTCTCCAAACTGTCCCAATGCATATATTGGGCCATCGGCATACCAATAATGCTGCACAGTCAACGCCACTGCACTTGAACTAGCCCGCTGCACTCGTATAATTCGAACGATACCCTGACGGTCTGGACTCCCCGATCCAACCACTAGAAACTTGTAGAGTTTGCCATTACTCATAAAAGACCATTGACAAAATGAATAAATAGTCTCGGTCGACGCAAACCCTGTCGTCGGATTGCTTTGCCCGTCTTCTGCAGTGCCCCATGTTGCTTCCACAACCTCAAACTTGAAAGGATCAATGAATACCAAATCACAGACTTGTCCACTTCTCTCACCCCCAGTAACTGCAACAGCAACTAAACCGACAAAGTCCAGGTACTGCATCTTCCTAGGCGTGAAGCCAATAGGCAATTGTCTTACAACCAGTTCAGGTTCCTTGGTCATCCTCAAGATTCGCAGCTTGCCGTTCATGAGAGTGATTACATAGTTAAACAGGCCATCCTGCACTCCTGGAGCCTGACACAAACAGGATATCTCTACTGAAACTTTCTTTTCGGAATCGAGGATTACCTTAGAAGAAGGGAACGACAGCGCCATTGTGTCGAGTGAATAGATCTGGCCACTTCGAACCAGCAGAGTGTGTGTCCCATCGATTTTGGTGAATTCCACTGGTGAGTGTCCTACTCTTCGCACCGTTTCAAGTTGGGAATTCTTCGTAATAAAATCCCAGTTAAAGCAGATGTACGATCCATTACGAAGACCGGAGAGAACTTGCATGCTATCCGGCATCCCAATATCATTGACAGAAAAGTCATACGGAACGGCATCCTCGTCATCTAAAGGAAATATGTCCTCAATGCAAGATTCCAGTTTTAGTCCGCTTTCGCCAACCGTGTATATTTCTATTCGAGGTTGGGAAGTTCCTAACAAAAGGACATCCCTGGCTCCGATTTTAGCCATTTTCGTGGCAGCTAAAAGGCTGTCTTTGATGCGTAAAGCTTGTCCGATGGGTTTCAAATAGCTGTCAGCACCCACCGGAGAATTGTCGTCAGCAAGCGCCTGATCGTCATCTGGTTCATCAACTGCGTAGAGAGTCAGCAATACATCCCCAGTTCGTGACCCATCTTCGGTATGTTCCACTCCCACAAAAAGAGCGTAGCCATCTACAACATCCGCACGCGTTGTGTTTGGTGGCACAGACTGTATTAAAGTTCTAGTTTCCAAGTCTGTAATCACAGTTTTGTCTCTCGTTACTTGTAGAACCCATTTTGAATTATTGATTGCTTTGACACTAAGAGTCTCAGCCCCAAAAATCGCTCCACAATCGGTATCGAGCTCTCGAAGCTCCGGGTATCCTTCCTCCATGTCTACTATAAATACCTTTGTCTCCCACGGATAACTTATAAATATAAAGTTGGCAGCGTCTGGCCCGCCAAGGTCAGTTGTGGCAGCGAATATCCGCGTAACTCCCTTCATCGGTGGTCCATGCATGAATATCGATGCCTTGATGCCATATTGGAAGTGCGAAAATGCTCCGGAGGATTCAAAGCCATTGCATCCGAAAAGCTGTGGTCGGCCCCCTTTTTTGGATATAACAGCAATGTCGCACAAAGGTGACCAATTGCCAAACGTTTCTTCGGGCTGGGGTTGAACTTTGGTTGGGTCTTCAGGGTCAACTGAGAGTATGAGCGAACCTCCAGACGAGTAGTCTCCGCCGTACGTCAGCAGCACTAGGGGAGACTCCTCTATGGGTGTATCGTAGAGAACATCTCCTGCCTCGCTGATAGACTGCAGAACAACAGAATTCCCGATATCTCGACCAACGCGACAAAATAGCTTGGTTGTCAGCTTTCCTCCGGAAATGTCCACTCGATAAATGTCACCGTTTTCACAAATCAAATACACATGGTCTTCTCTACTTCTGCTTTGCAACGTGAGCGGATCTCTATAAAATGTAGTAGGCGTTGAAGCTATGGAGCACGCTTCCAATTTTGTATGTCCACTTAGCACATCTGAGATCGTTACCAGAGAAAGGTTATCATATGTCACCAGTATCACTCCTGCCGAGTCGCCTCTTACTGGGATCAAAAAATGCACTACAATGTTATATGGCAATGGAAGTGTTCCGTATAACTGAGCTTCGTGGATGCTCCGGTTTGTCCACCATTCGTAAAGTCTAATGTACAATTTTGAGTCAGGTCTGGCATAAAGAGTCAAGTACAGACAATGTGTCGGGTCAGCATTACCTTGCAGAGGAAACAAAAAGCAAGATTCGAGTATTGCACAACCATCCAGAAAGATAGTTGTACGCTGTCTCGACTCGAATGATGCGGGATCAAACCCTGTAGCTTGGCTCTTGTCTATTGTGAAAAACGAGATTTTGTCTTGGAACGCAGTCACCGCAAATGCTTCTGATCTGGCTTCCATTTGCAAACTATAACCAAGTCCTTCAATCCCTTCAAACGTGCCCTTTCCGACCGGTATTGATTTCACAACCAGCGGAATAGTGTCGTCGTCGTAGGTGCGTAAAAATACGATCCAGCCCGAAGTCAGACTGAGCACTACGAGGTCCTCCAACGCGAGTTTCAGTATGGAAGCATCGCGGACTTGCGACGGCAGCGGGATATGGCGGCCACCAATGTACAGTGAATGGTCTTTAACAACCACAATGGTCGAAACCCCGGTCGAGTTCCTACAAAGCAGGATTCGCCGGATGTGTGGAGATGGCCATATTGTTTTCTTCAACACGGTGCGGTGGCCCAGTTCCATGGCACGCTATTCCAGAGAGTTCAAGCACAGAGTCGCTGGGAATAATTCAATGGGTTGTATTAGACGACTCTGTTTGGTCCAAAAGTAGAAGGCTCACTATTCCCGGTTGATGGAGGATTCCAAATTCGTAGTCGCGTCGTTATCAGGTAGACTACTTACCCTGGACTAATTCCTGGGGTACAGAAAGAAAGAATTATGATAAGAGTTGGTGCCAACCGAAGTTCATCATTCTCACTTAAATTTATAGGTCTAGGTCTATCTATATATAGGTGTTGTCCCAACCAGCAAAGTCAACGACGAAATACCCCCATCCAATCCTGTCTCTCCAACCTATTTTATGATTTCATAATTTAGCTCCAGATCATCAAGGCGCATATTTAAAACTCACATAAATGATCCACGCAGAATGTAGAGGTTTGAGTTATTTTTTACTAAATTACAAAAGGAGATTTATCAACTAAATTTAGAGCTTACTATGGCCCATTATTTAGTCCTGCTAGGATTATATCTATACATTGGCGGCTGACTCCGAAACGTAGAGAGCACTAGATCTGGTCTTTGATCGCCATGATTTGAGCAGTAGTGCATTCACTGCAAAGATATCAGACGGCTATTTCGGGTTTCGCTTCTGTGTTCGCATGTCCTTGATTTCTTTCTGAATTATTCCGACATTGAATATGAGCGGAGCAAAACAGAACAGACCAGCTACTTCATAGAGGAGTCCATCGCCAAAAGCGGACAATTGACACTTTAGTGTGCAAGACATACATCTCTGCGACAAATTTTATACCTCCCTTGGTATATTCATTACCAACCGGCTGAACAGTTTCAAATGAATTTGTAGCACTGTTTTCCAGGAAATTAAAGACAAAATGGTCCTTGCGTAACGTGAGTAATCAAGTCGGCTCTAATAATGTTGATGGATCAGAATTTATGGCCCTCCTAAATAACCTTCACATACGATGATACTTTCAAATAACTTTGCATAAAGTTACAGCTGTCAGAATCCTTCATGAGATCTGCTGCTAGTTAACCGAAAAGAACGAAAAACAACACCCAAAAGTAATTTAGTTTCAAGTAGGAGTTCCAACATTGTCAACTCATGTTAACCTGCATTCCCCCTGCATATTACATCGCAGATCCCACCCCTAACGGCCCGTCAACGGTGATCAAGTATCCTTGACAATATGTACATTGGTCTATATAGCGTTATTTACAATCTATAGTTCTATTTAGTATCTTTTATCTTCTTCTGATACTCGGCAATCAACTGCTTTTGTAAAGGAACAGGAGCAGGAGCGTAGTTCTTGAATTCTAAACTAAACTCTCCTTTACCTTGAGTGGCCGCTCGTAGTTGGGTAGCAAATCCAAACATAGCGTTGAGTGAACATTCTGCATAAATGGTGAACTCGTCTGAACCAATGTCAGTGTCGTTGATGACAGCTCCCTTTTTGTTCAGCAAGCCAATGATGTTACTTTGAAATTCCGAAGGAGCAGTAACTGACACATCCATAATAGGTTCAAGAATCTGGGGATTAGCCTTCAAGAACCCTTCCTTAAACGCACCCTGCACAGCAGTTCGGAATGCAAATTCACTGGAATCCACAGTGTGGACTTGACCGTCATTGATCAGCATGTTAACTCCCAGAACCTTGTGGCCAATCAAAGGACCAGTCTCAACCGAATCTTCAAATCCCTTTTGACAAGCAAACAAAAACTTTTCGGGGATCTTACCTCCGACAATAGCAGTCTGGAAAGTATTGCTAGCTGCGTTCTCGTCATAATTGGCAGACATGATACCCATGACTTTAGCGTATTGACCGGCACCTCCACTCTGTTTCTTGTGGGTAAAATCAAATGGAACCTCGTTGGTAATGGTTTCACGGTAGGCAACTTGAGGGGGTCCAGTGATACATTCAACATTATATTCTCGCTTCATTCGCTCCACATAGATCTCCAAATGCAACTCACCCATGCCGGAAATGACAGTTTCTTTCGACTCGGCGTCAAACTTGACTCGGAAAGTGGGATCTTCTTTTTGGAATCGGTTAATAGCTTTCGAGAAATTAGGAGAGTCCTTGGATTTGGGAGTGATGGAGAGCGAAATGACAGGATCAGGAACAAACATTGACGTCATTGTGTACTGGCAATTTCCGTCAGTAAAACTGTCTCCAGAAGAACAGTCAATACCAAAAGTAGCACAAATCTCACCAGCTCCAACAAACTCGACATCTTCCATTTCTTCAGAATGCATTCGAGCCAGCCGAGCCATTTTGGTTTTCTTTCCTGTTCGCACGTTGGTGATCATCATACCCTTTTTAAGCTTTCCTTGGTAAACTCGAACGTAGGTAAGCTGACCGTATCGTCCTTCTTCAAGTTTGAATGCCAACCCAACAAATGGTTTACTTTCAGATGAAACTAGATTAACAGGGGCTTCCTTTTGGGCAGTGTCCAAAGCCTTGTTCAATACTTCAGCAGGATTGGGGAGGAAATCACACACTGCATCAAGTACAGGCTGAACACCTCGGTTAGCGAGAGCAGAGCCCATGAGTACGGGAGTAAACTTTCGAGCAATAGTGGCTCGTCGAATACCAGCCATGATTTGTTCGACAGTTGGGGTCTTTTCGTCCAAGAAGATTTCAGCAATCTCTTCGTCTACGTCAGCCAAAGTTTCAATCAATAAAGCTCTCTTTTCAGCAACGAGTTCCTTCAAATTCTCAGGGATAGGAGCATGCTCGATGGTTTCACCCTGCGAACCCCTGTTGTACAATGCCTTCTCGTGGATAATGTCAACTACACCTTCCAGGCCATCTTCAGCACCAATAGGAACTTGCACAGCGGCAGCCGCGATTCTTAGTTTCTTATTCAGCTGTTCAATGGCTCTCCAAGGGTCGGCACCCATTCGGTCCATTTTATTGATGAAGGTGACTCGAGGAACATTGTATCGTTTCATTTGCCTATCCACAGTGATAGTCTGAGACTGGACACCGCTGACAGCACAGACGACAAGTACAGCTCCGTCCAAAACTCGCAGAGCTCGCTCCACTTCAATAGTGAAATCAATATGTCCCGGTGTGTCGATCAGATTGAAATGATACTTATCTTCCTTGCTGGGATCGACTCGGTCCTTGTAGTGCCAGTCACAAAACGTAGCCGCCGACTGAATGGTGATTCCCTTTTCTCGCTCGAGAGCCATGGAGTCCATTTTAGCACCAACATTGTCTCTTCCTCGAACTTCGTGGATAGCTTTGATTCTTCCTGTATAATACAACACTCGCTCGGTGAAAGTGGTCTTTCCCGAGTCAATATGGGCAGAAATACCGATATTTCGTGTAGCTTTCAGTCGTTCCCATTCTGCAGGCAGAATCTGTTGGCTGAGATCGTCTAAAACTGCTTTTTCTTCGTCGTATGACCTCAAAACTCGGGTCAAACTGATTCCTCGTATAGGGCTACGTTTGGGCAATCTATATAGCCACGAGCCCGCCCTCTGAGGGTTCAATACCGGCGTTTTAAGCAGCATCTACCTCTTTTTATATAAATATTTCAGTCGGACATTTTTCAAATTTCAGGGTTTGGACAAAAATGTATAGGATCCGGACCCTAACCTGGAAGTAGGGTAGGGAACATTTATTGGAGAAGACCCAGTGTTATATGAAGCATTCTGTTACAGTACTAGGACAATGAATGTTACAGCTACAGTAGCAACTCTCTCTTGGCTGCTCTAGTCCACTCAAACTTCCCGTGAGCATGAAATTATTCGGACAATGTCGGAACTACAGTGCATTTGCTTTTAATCATATTCCTTCATTCAACGACCATACCTGTTCAACGACCATACCTGTTCAGTCTCAGTAAAAAATCAAAGTGCCAAGACGTTTAAAGTCACGCCAAGATCTCTTAGATCCACCGTGCCCGCTTCTCGTTTGACCATTTTATATCCCATAGCCGTCTGGCTCTCTAGTGCGGTGCATATGCAGCACGATCTGATAATTTTAAGGTTATGCCTTGAAACAGTAATATGCAAGGCAGATCAATTTGACAGTTGTGACTCTGCAGAACGTTCGTAAAAGAAACCAAAGCTAACTTGGCATTTGATCATCAGTCGAATGACGCACGCATCAGGCTGATGTGGCAATGCCATGGATGAATACGGCACCCTATTTGTAACTCTAAAATACAGGCCGCATCGGATCTATGTCGGATCTGAGATAACCTGTTTCGGGTATCAATTTAGATCAGATAACTCGTGAACCGGATGACCCCCGCTTGGTCCTGAAAGCTACTTGACAGGTATTTCGGGCGTTCATTCCGACATTTAGATCTAAATTCGATAACAGGAAAAACAGCAACCGGGAAGTGGACAAAACCACTGAATCGCAGTTTTTTACTATCGGATGAGAGCTCAATCAATTAACGGAAACATCTTATTCTACTACTCATAAATCATTACTATTTACTTAATCTCTTTGCTCAGAAACATCATCAGGATCAATCACTTCTGGTTCTAGTCCAGCATCTTCCTCAGCATGCTGAATCATTTTAGTTTCACTCAATGATAAATCACTTAGCCCATACCATGCAATAGCGGCCATACCCAGGAAAGCCGAAATGATTGAAAACACTAAAGCAACAATACCTCGAGCAGTGAATCCATCAGGTAAGAATGGAGCTTGTTTATTTTGACCTGTCAAATCGAGAAAGTTGTCAGAGTTGGCAGCAGCGTTACCAACCCACGGTACGCCCGCAGCCTTGCAAGCACCATAATGGCCAGCAGGAATACCTTGCTCTTGAAGCTGAGTGGGAGCTTCAATAAATGTAAGGACAAGACCCTGCATCAAATGCCATTCGATATGACAGTGGAACAACCAGATACCGGGATTGTCAGCCACGAATCGGATCACAAAGTTTCCGTTAGGGTGAGCCATCAAAGTATCCCGTCGCACTGGGTATTCGGGGAAAGTAATGCTGCTATTGGTAGGGTCATAAGGAGTAATATCGTCGTCATCATAGGGAGGAGATCGATACAGCACCTGGAAAGTGTGTCCGTGCAGATGGAAAGGGTGGGAGCCAGAGTCGGCATTGTTCAGGATAACCTCTACAACTTCCCCCTTCTCAAGGACATAGCTGTGGGTGTACTCTCCGTAGATGGCCTGATTGTTAGCCAAGTCGCCAGAGGACATCACCGTGTATAACGTAGGCACTTTGGGGGGTGTATAGGTAATGTTGTTGAAAAAAGCATAGTTGACACCATTGTCCAAGTTATTCATGGTAACAGTGACATTGATCTGCTTGGTGGGGTTGAGGAACAAAGGCTCGTGGTCATAAGGCACCAGGGTGGTATCATCAAAGAAATCAATGTCGTCTGAACTGTCATATGGGATGTCTGCCTGAGGGTGGTCGGCATTCGAATTGTACTCCAGCCAGTTGGTCTGGTTAAGCGCCAAACTTGAAGGGATGATATCTAATAAATCGGAGTCAGCGATCGTGACAATAGCATAGTTCTGATCAGCGGTGGGCTTGGTCCTTACCAGGATTGAATATCGCTGAGCAGCACCCAAGAGAATCACATCTGCAGTCTGGGGTTCGACGTAGACTCCGTCGACCTCAACAATTTGGAAATCGTGGCCTTCAATATAGAAGTACTGAGACACAAATGCACCAATATTGATAAGTCGCAGCATGTATGTTTTGTTTGGCTGAACGGCCACATTTGTGTTGAGAGTATCGTTGAACAAAAACGAATCAGGAACAGGCTCAGCACCAGTAGGATTGTAGACGGTCAGAAACTTGGGCTCAATCGCCTCAATGGTTTTATGGTACCAGTCAGTCATAGTAAGGGTGTATTCCTCGTCAAACTCATACGGGAAATCAGGATCATGGACCACAAATGCCTGTCTGTATCCATCAGGGTACTGAGCATCTACGTGGGAATGATACCAGTAAGTTCCATTCTGGTTGACAGTGAAGTTGTAGGTGAAGGTCCCGTTTGGAGGAATAGGACACTGAGTAACCCACACGGGACCATCATGTGCATTGGTTCCGTTCTGGAACATGCCGTGGAAATGGATCGATGCATTTCTGTCTGGCAGGCTGTTGAGTACATTAAAAATGACCCGGTCGCCTTTGTTGACATGAACCACCGGCAGCGGCCACTCGTTATTTATGCCAACGATTTTACGAGTGGTGGCCCCGTCTGGATTGGCAGATACCCATGTGACATTCCAGTCAAACACTCGGTCTTCAGCTGACACAGACACCAGGCTCAGAGCCAGGGAAAGGGTGGACAGCACAAACTTGAGAAGCATAATCTCACTGCTAATGTGACAAAGAGAAATAAAAAAAGAACCGACGTTAAACAACGACTAATAAAGGAGTCAGTATTTTCTGGTCGTCAGTTTCTAAATACTATAATGCCGACCTCTTCCTTTAATATTTATAAGGGTCTCTAGCAACGTTTTCCACGTTCTACGGATCCACCTTTTTGATCTGGTTCGTCTTGTTTTACAGTTTTGACACTCCAAATTATGGGAACCCCGTTATATATAAGAGAGAGTTTAGATTATTCAATTTACTCCCAGAGCTTATGAGGAAAAGGTTCAAGGTAACTTTTGTTTTTGGCTAGCAAAACTACTGCGGTGGTGCAATTTACAGCTCAAGATCGACGAGAAGGGTTTGGGGGAATAGAGGACTTGAAAGGCTGGGGATGGATAAAAGGTGGAAGAGAAAGTGATAATGAACTGACAAATTAGATAAAATATTGAGTAGATCTGGGGATTCTGGTTATAAATCCAATTATTGTTTACTCCCTCACTGGTCAATGACTTGGTGTTGTTGTTTACTTTCCTGTACTCTCGCTCCTGTCGGTGGTCCATCCACGGCCCGAAAATTTATCTGATCCTGCAGTGCTCCGATTCTTGGCTCGTGTTCTTGGCAGACAGGAGTTTAGTCGGTGGTTCCTTGCCCCAAAACGGGTAACCGGAGATCTAATCAGATGGGAGCCGACGATCAGCTACGTACGGGTGACTAGTTCTGCGTAACTTCAATGATTGGATACGTGCTAGCACCAAAAACGACTGATTCACTCATTGCAGAGATGACGTTGGAAGCACTAGTCTAAATTGTTGTCTGATTAGGTTCTTGTTATCCACATTCATAAAGACTTACTGCACTGACACTATCATGAGGTCACTCCCCAACAAACGGCAATGGACACACGCCCCATGTTCCCTGTCACATCCACCAATTGGCCCATGTATCCGTTCCTCTTGGCTTTTTGTTTTCTCTTGGCTCTTTGCTTTCTCTCTGTCTCTACATTGTATAGACAAAGATTGATCTGATAATTCTCTAAAACTGCCGTGATCGACCACCACAGTGCATTAGTCTTGAGGTTAAACAGTGACGCAGGCCGATCTGATACGCTCACCTTGGAGCTGAAAGATGGAATGTTGATAAAAGGCTGTGAATTTACTACCAATTAGATCACTCAAAAAAGGTACATAAAAGACAAATATCTGTATTGCTCGTATCCTACCTACCAATCCTCTAAAAAGCCCATTTTCACTCCCCTTTTCCCCCCATAATTAACCTTTAAAATCCCCCCCTCGGCCGAAAACGGACAGCCTAAACTCCCTAATACAAAAAAAGAAAGTTACATTCAAAAAAAAAATAATAGCCTGTTTCACCAAATCTGTAAACCAAAGCTGTACCTGACTGTACGTGTACCATTCTCATAAATTAATATAAAGAGCGGGGAGATCCTAAGGGCAGTTTTCCTTCAGTGAAAGCAAAACTTTGGGTTGAAATCTTAAAAGGTGAAAAAATTATAGGACATTGCTGTATACATAGTCAGCCGTCTCCTTGCACTCCACCTATACATATAAAAGCCATACCGCAGACCTAAATCAGATTCCAGCCTTCCTAGTCACTTATTGTGATAAACTCTGACATACTAGTCACTCTCCTCTAATAAAATACTACTGGTTCAACCATGGCCAACGTATTTTCAGTGGAGATTTTCTTCATTGTGTTCCGAGAATGCCTCGAGGCCTCGGTCATCATATCTGTCCTACTATCCTTCATTAAGCAGGGTCTAGGAGGATCAAATCAGGACCCTAAACTATATAAACGTCTGGTATGGCAGGTCTGGATCGGTGCTGCTGCTGGTTTGCTCATCTGTCTGGCCGTTGGCGGTGGCTTCATTGGCGCCTTCTACTCGCTGGGAAAGGATATCTGGGCTGCCTCTGAAGATTTATGGGAAGGTATATTCAGTGTTGTTGCAACGATAATGATCACGTTTATGGGTCTGGCCATGTTGCGAATCAATAAGATGAAAGAAAAGTGGAGGCTAAAGATCGCCCAGGCTATTCTGCAGAGCGAGACCAAAGGTCGATTCAAGCTCAGTACCTGGTCCAAGAAGTACGCCATGGCGCTATTACCGTTTATTACTACTCTCCGAGAAGGTGTAGAGGCTATTGTGTTTATCGGTGGTGTTTCTTTGGGTGTCCCTGCTACTGCTTTCCCCCTGGCAGTCATCTGTGGTATGCTAGCCGGTGTTGGTATAGGTTATCTACTCTACAGAGGAGGTAACCTGATGTCCATCCAATATTTCTTGATCGCCTCTACCTGTTTCCTTTACCTGATTGCCGCTGGTCTGTTTTCTAGAGCTATCTGGTATTTCCAGATGCACGTCTTTTCCAGGCAGGCAGGAGGAGACGTAGCCGAAGAAGGCGACGGTCCTGGTTCATACAACATTTTCCAAAGCGTCTGGCACGTCAACTGTTGCAACCCAGAGACTGATAACGGTTGGGAAATCTTCAATGCTCTTTTTGGATGGCAGAACTCGGCCACTTATGGCTCGGTCATCTCCTATAACATCTACTGGCTATTCATTATTGTCATCATTTTCGGTTTAATTTATGAAGAGAAGACGGGAAGGATACCAATTATCCACCGATTCAAGAAGAAGAAGCCTACTGCTAAAGAAGCTGAAAAGATCATTCAACAAGCTCAAGAAGTCGCCGGCCGAAAGTACGTTGGAATGATGCAAGTGGATCCAGTTGATGATGAGGAAACTGGCCAGGATGAGGAAGGGTCTTCAAGCCACTCGTATGGTAAGAGTGAGCCCAAAATAGAGTCTGTACCAACACAGGAGGTTTAATGAGTTTTTTTGGACAAGCCGGTGAGATGAGATGATAGAGTCCATGTGATGAAATGTAATGACTATGAAAAGCAAATGTTTGTATACACAGTTGTATAAAATAGCTGTATCGCAGCAAACCTGTATTTGCGATGTAATTTGAAATGAACGATGGGCTATGAACATGAGTAGTTCTTAAACTGCCTTAGGACTGAATGGGTGCGTCATATAAGGTCGGAGCAGGAACAGTATACTAGTGGAGGAGAGTTATATATTTATTCATAGGTAGAAGTAACATGCCAAAAATAAAATTGTATAAAGTATAGAATGGTCACTCGTAAACAAGGCTGGAAGTAGCGAGTATGGAGTCACATGAAAAGCCTGGCAGAGACTTTGATGCTTCTTGGCTTGCAACCAGTAGTCGCTTGGAACTCTTTGATACTCTCTAGTTCTTTTCTGCCACTTTCTCTGCCACCCAGTACTCGCACTGATAGGTAAAATACACCATAGAGTTTGGAGACATTGTATAAGTGCACTCGACTCCACTTTCTCTTTTAACGATTTTTAACCCAAATCGAGGGATTAACTCAATCAAATCCTCTAGACTGTGTTCTAACCCACAACTCAAATCTTCATCCCCTTCAGATGGAAGTGTGTCTTCAAAGTGCCAAAGTAAGGGACCAAAGTTGATCCAGAGTCCCCCCGGTTTCAAAGTAGATGCAATTGTTTTCAGGGTCTGGAAGATATTAGGAGAGGTATCCAAGAAGAAAGCTGTTGTGATTACATCGAACAGAGGTCTTCCCGGCTGAGGGTAAACCTGGTCAAATGAGCCAGCTACCATCGACAAAAGCCCCTGTTCTGGAATGTCTGGATCTTGTACATAGTGTTGTGTTAATACATGAGGAGAGATATCAGGAACATGAATTTCTCTGATTTGGTCGGCCCTGGTTCTAAGATTTGAAAAGCTGTGAATATATGGGTGGAGGGTGTGCTCCAATGCCTCACTGCTGTTATTCAATATCAGATTTGACGCAAACAACATATGGAAAGAAAACTCATTCCCCTGCGCTTGGAAACCCTCATAAGCCAGATCAAAGGGCAGTCGGCCCAAACCGCACCCGGGGACCAGCACTCTGATCTGATGTCTCTCCTTTCGGTCCGGGTATCTCTCACACAATTCGTTCATAATTCGTCCGTAGCTGCTATCCCGTTCAAGTTTGCCATCCTCCGACCATTCTCGAGCTACTTGGCGTAATGTAGATTTCACCTTATCAATACCCGTGCTATTTGCGGGACTCCAAATCCATTCACCATCAGGGACAAAGTTCTCATAGGCGACTCCAATGATCTTATCTATGAATTTTTGATTTGTGGTAATGCATTGTTCCAGTTTATCCAACTGGAGCTGCAATTTCAGCGTCAATGGCTTTTCATTAGGATCCAAAATCTCAATGCGCTTCCGTCTGGACGTGATGAGATTCGATAGCGCGCTTTTTTGATAGACCTGGAATGCGTTGCTGGTTAGCACAACGTTGACACAGAAAACATAGTAACATACATTGAACTGGTCAGCACTCGAATCTCTTCGTCATCTGTTTCCATCTGTAAATAATATAATGAGCTGGCTCTAAACCACTACACCGCTGGCGCTAACTTAACCGCGAAACAGAACACACACAGCCACATTATAGCATACATCAACTCACACATGTTGACACTCTGTAGCACACTAGGACACATGGAGACAAACCCCTGCCCCCACTCGTTTTCTGTGTCCACCATCCAACCATCATCAAGGAAATATAAACTGACACTCGAACATATATCTCGACTTAAACTCGGGCAAACATCATGTCGAATCTGTCGTTAGAGCACAAACAGCTGGTGCAATCTTTATACCGACAATCTCTGCGACTGTCACGAGATTGGATCAACCGACGAGATCTATGGCGAGCAAAGGCTCTTGAGATTCGTCAAGAGTTTGATCAGCATAAAAATACTAACAACCGGCATGAAATAATAGTATGTAGTGAGAGTAGAAAAAGAGTGGAAAAAGCTCTACCAAAGAAATGGCACTGTATCTAACGAGACTCTGGTGAACAATGCCCAGACGCTGTTAAGCAAATACCGACATCCTGATCCAATCATTCCTCCCTCGCGACCGGGTGGTACTAAATATGAACGAAACATTCCTCCAAAGAGTCAAGGTGCGTAGAAGTCATAGAATACGGAGCAAGAAAGAAACTAACCAGGCCACTAATGTAGATTGTAGATAATGATTGATGTAATCATGTAACCGAGTGTATTGCAGAACGATGTACTCACCGAATTTTAAGCGTAGTGTACAGTTTAGTTATTTTTCATGTCATTACTAGCTTATACGCTACTCTATCGTAATATAATTAGAATCCAGCACTTGTTGTATTTTCTTCAACACCTCGCTCACTTTATCAAACTCACATGCCAGACCTTTGAGTAAAGGCACTATACCTTCAGCTGGCTGCTCCCAAACGTCTTTTAGCACAAGAGACTCGGTAGTAGTACCACTCTCGCTAAAATAAACCACTTGTTTTTGCTTGTAGTTCATAAGTCTGATCTCCACCCGGACATCACGGACTGGGTACATCAATTTGACCTCGTTGACATTTCGGCAAATCACAATAGGAGGTGAAGACCCGGTAGAACGCGACAACTCTCCGAGAGCCCTGTAAAGAGACAAGGTGTTTTGTAAAATGTGAACCATCGATAGTAACCCACTATCATTCAACACCGCCTCTAATGAACTCACAACCGGAGCATGTGGGTTTCCTTGGCTCAATTCGAGATTAATAACTCCGTCGTCTTTCCATCCAATCGTTGCAGACAGGCCTTGACTATATGAAAACGTTATCTTCTCCATCGAAGCATCGATCAAGTCAAGAGACATAGACTTGATCAACTCGACATAACTTACAACTCTCTCGACCTGTGACAGTTTTCGAGACAAAACATCCACAAACTGCGACCAGTCGGATTCAACCGGGATTTTCAATGCAAACTTGCCATTGGCGGGATCCAAAACTACTCCATTACTAGTCGAAGGCATGCTGTTCAAAGATTTTAATGACTTTTTCGCTTTTCCTTGAACAAGCACGTTATTATCGTCTTCCAGAGTGATAAGCAATGAGCTATGCGCCCACGAAAATTTCATCAATGTCTTTAAATTCACCATAATAGCTGGCAAGTTCGACCGCTTACCCACTTTGAACAGATTATACTTGACATTTCTCGCATCCAATGCACTGGCCAGAAGCTGGATTTTGAATCGAGAGGTTGTGAATATAGACAGATCGTCAAATAAATTATAGTCGTAAAAGTATTCCTTTTCTTGGTCAACGTGGATAGATTCCAGAAAGGTAATGGTCCAAGCTTTGTCTTTTGATTGCAGCCGACTTAGCCACCATTTAGGAGGACTGTCGGTGCAGATAGACACCAATAGAAACCACGACAGAGGCCAGCTTGGCTGTCGAAGACTGAAAACGATTTTCGCATGCTCCGAAAAATATTTTTTCATCTCGTCGTGTGAAATCTGTACAGTATTGTTAGCCACCCAGCCGGCAGCTTTGGCGCGAGTTACAATCTCTTCTTGTATGGAAATGAACCGTAGTTTGAATAAAATGTCTGCTCCTTGGTTCGTAAGATCCACAAGCTCATTCAGACTTCGTTCGGCAGCAAGAATCAGTTGAGTCGGATTGTTCAGAACAGATCGGCCAGATAACGGGTCTATCGAAAGAGTGCTATGCCGTGTGCCAGTCAGTTGAACTCGGAGTCTGTTGGTAGGAATCAACGACACCAGGTTCTGACTCACTTCCTTATCTTTTTGAGTTTTGTTGTCTCCTCCTACTAAACTGCACAAGCTGCGATGTATTCCTTGTACAGTAAAAGCCGTGTGCAACTCTATTATTGACAGAACCAGCCTCTCAACGTCCATATTGGTCTGTCCGAATTCTACAGTAAGATCTGGCACTGCTGCACCTTCTCGGAGCCAACGAATGCCTATCGAGTTCGAAGTGAGCAGTCCAATCTCGATGATATTTTTACCACCCAGCCGATTGATCCAGTACTGAATTACAATCAAGCTCTTGTCTGGGTAGAACACATGATTAATAAAACCCGACCAAAAGCCAGTAGTCATAGTGGTAAGTTGTTGATGGAAATGCGATAATTTGTAGTTTTGCGTGAAGCGAAGCAACCAGTCAAAGACCGTGCCCAGTGGTTTGTCTTTCAGCATGTCGTTGGTGAACTTTTCCAACTTCATTTTTACATCCAGTGGCATATTGGACGCTCCATCAAAGATAAAATGGAAATCTACCAGGAAAAACCGAGCTTCGGTGCTGTCGTCGGCAATACCCAGATCGACAACAAACGAGTTGTCGATAGTGAATCGGACCCGACCATCGCTGATCTCGTACTGTCGATACCGGGGGGCCAGATCTTCTGTGAGAGCGAGTCGGATGGACAGTAGCACGTTGAGATCTCTCAAAGTCCGCAAAACCGTCTGCCCACTCAAGGGCTTTGGAGGTTTGAACCCGTTCCATTTCTGGACTGGCTGACCATATTTATACACTTCCAAAGCAGTTTCAATGTCTGGGTTGCGCAGCTTGGCACCACCCAGGTTCCGATCCACGTCAAAAAGAACGTTGACCACATTTGTAAAACAGTTTTGTTGTCCCGTTAGCCACGAGACCACATCAATACACCGACTGATATCATTACTTACAGCCGCCCATTTGAGCAACACATAAACTTTGACGAGCTGCTGTCTGGCATTTACGATATAATTTAAGAATCGGCGTTTTCGAGCCAGATCGGACGTCACTGACGGCAAAGTCTCCAGGACGTTTTGTAACTCGGCATAGCAGTGAAACACGACGTTTGACAGGATGTTGGCCAGCGGAGCATAGTTATTAGTGATATGGGGTATCAACGGGGGGTCCTGGGATACGGAAGAATTTTTGAGCGGGTGATGCCCAACGGTCGTGTTTACGGCCGTCCCATCCGCTTTTGAGGTGGGGTCCTCATTCTGCTCGACTGCAGCCGCCATGGCTGTTTATTCAGGCAATGGGCATGAGTTGTGGTCGAAGCAGATTCAGAGAGAAAGCGTGAGTCGGCGACAGTTGCGATCCACGTAAAACGTCTCGTCGAAAAATTTCGGGATTTTCTGAAATTCGGTAATTGGGTGATTTCTTTGATAACTTTAGAATTTGGATTCTTGGGCCTGGGTTTTCAGTGTTGTCGAAAGTTGCCAGGTGCCGTGAGTCGACGTAAGTATCTCTATCCTTCAAAATACAGCTCGTAACCACGATCGAAAAGTGGTCTTTTCCCAGTCTCTAACAGTTAGAAAACAAGAACTTTGGCTGCCGAACTGTGACGAAGTGGGTTGGGGTAAATCGCTAGGGATGCGCCGCGGGGTCGAGGGGCGCGCCATGTGGAAATTGGCGCCAAATTGCCGATCTATATGTAACTTTTTATGCAGGGATAATGGACTGATTCCAACTGTGACACACCGTAACATGTGTATGCACACGGGAACTCACGCCTAGACGTGGATCGCTAAATGGGCTTCAGAAGAAAAGGATGGGTGATATTAACATGCTAGTATGTAAGTATATCAGACTACAAATGAACTTCAAGTCAAGTCATATATGAAAACAGTTGAAGATACACATGTACGATTATACATACATCAACACATAATACTAGTACTTCGCAACGGTTATCACCGGTGTTTTCACTTGGAAACGATAGCGTTTCCAGTAGGTTCCTTTCCAGCAGAAGCAGAACCGTTTCCAGTATGACCGTTTCCAGTATGACCGTTTCCAGTACGACCGTTTCCAGCAGGTTCCTTTCCAGTAAAACCATTTCCAGCAAATTCATCTTCGCCTGCACTATCTCCCACAAAACCTTTTCCAGTACCAAGCTGGATGTGTTCCCCGATACCAGGGTTCGCTTCAACTTTCTCAAGTGCTTTTGCAAAGCACTTGTGAAGATCATTCAGATCTTTCTGATATTCATCTTCTGACCTGACCTGATGCGACACATTAAAGTCAAAGATAAATACCTTATCGTGAATCAATCTCATATTGCGAGCATGTATATCGCGATGAACAATTCCATGCTTGTGGATATTCTCCACAGCAGAAAGTGCCAGATGGTAGTGCTCCAAACTAGAGTAGTTGGGCTCAATATCTCCCACATCCTGCAGAACCAAATACGGTCCCTGTCGGGAACTGAAATCGTGCTCCTCGGAGTAGTCATACATGAATCCATATTCGATCAATCGAGGAATACAATGGCCCTGCAGACTTTCAAGTAGCAAGTACATACAGATTTCCCGAACGTGACCAGCCTGTTCGAGTTCTTTGACTTGGTCTCTGGTCATACGAGGTGCGTCAAAATATTCTTCCAAGTATTCGCAGGACATGTAGTCGAAAAGCTTAAAGATAAAAGTTTTATCTTGTGGCTGGGGATTCGGGACAATCAATGATCGGACTCTGGATGTCTGAGTGAGATATTCAGGGCCTGCTCGCAAAACTTCGATCTCGTTATAAAGCAGTTCTCTCAATGTTGGCCGTTGGAACTTCTCTGTGATCCTATGTCGAATCTGTCCAGTAGGAGCATTAGTCTCAGCAGCTCTCGAGGCTCGTGCCTCTTGGCCCGGGGGCAAAGGCAGTTGATCTGGGGGTATCCGTAATCTTGCAATCATCGCTTCACTCCGTTGCCGTAAAGCATCTGTGTCTTCATCCAGGGTTTCATTCGAGGCTAGAATCTGATGTGGGAGCGCAGCCCACAGGACAGAAATGATGATGTTTCGCATTGCCCCTTCGCCACTATCACTGTGTGATGTATACTTGGTCTTCACTCTAAGCCGATCTACTTGACTGGCAGCCACATCTTCATGTTCGATTTCATAAAAAATCTGACACGCGTAGTCGGTCAGGGCAAAGAATTTAACGCCAAATTGAACTGCATATATGTAGATTTGTTTGAATGCCTGTAGGTACACGCTTTCACACTCATTCCTGAACGCTCGATACTCCTCGGGCCTAGAACGAGGAGACAGTGAACGCACCAGCTCAGGAGGAACATAAGTAACGTTAGCACGATTCATATAAAATAGGTAGCCCCATCCAATCTTTTTAGTATAGGGCTTCACTTCATTGAAAAACAAAAGTCTCTGCACCCCATTGATCGTAATGGTCATGCCTGCATCAGATACGTATTGACTAATATGGTTGAATTCAAAAAATCTTCTTGAAGCCTCTCCTGGGCCCCTACGTAGGTCAATTTTTTTACCGTAGTAAATTTCTGCTATTTTTTTGACGAATGTGACAGATGGATTCATGATTGTGTCGAGGAATAACCGTTGTAACGGATGTTCCGCTGCGCCGTAAAAAGTCACTGCCGTATTTCGTAACGTATATCCATCAAATGTGGCATTCCCATATTTGTTTCCCGCATTTTTCAGGGCCTGTGAATGATTTTTATCTCCTAGAAGCTCATTCAATACGGCGTCTAAATTCTCTTGAAGAGGCAGGACATTCAGTCTCCAGTTTTGCCCAATGGCATGGCCAATAATTGGCATTTGCTGCATAAGCGTATTAGTGCTCATAGCTCGATCAACATTCTCCCGTGTAACTGTAGTGGGCAGGGCCCTGAGAAGCTGTGGAGGCTGAGAATTTCTCACAAAATTGGAATTACGAGGAACTACTCCCTCAGCATGGCTAACAAGCGTCTCATGACGGATATTCACTAGTGGCCAAGCAAAGATGCAGCGAAGCATTGTTCGAGGAGAAAGGGCGGCAAATAATGGCAAAAGATTGTCATCATAGTCGTCAAACGGAACTGGAGCGTCGTGCCCTAGGACAGAAAATTCATATCCATCGAATGTAACGGGTAGAATGGGTGGATCATCGCGGAAGAGATGTCCATACAGGAGGACAACTCTGTTATCGTTGCCGACATTCATTTCTGTGAATTCAGAACTATCAACTTTGGTGTAGAGAGCAGCCATTTTTGTACTATTTATATAATATCCCCTCACATTGGTGTATATGACCTGTCAGTTGTCGTGTCACAAAATATCTCTAAAAGTCGAAAACGTGCAATATGTTAGCTGTGCCGATCGGTTGATTGAAGATTATCAAGTTTACATGCAGCGACTGTTATATGTATCTGTTCCTTGATGGATTGCTTTCCCCTTGACAATGTGGCCTTTATTTTATTGTGTTATTTGATAGTTGCGATATATGTGAATATTTTGTAAATGTTAAATAAGCTAATATATGAGGCAAGAGAAAAAAAAAGTTCCTTTGAACATATTTGTATGGTGTTCAAAACTTCGATCCAAAGTTGGTTCCCCATACAAAATGAGGATTTCACCATAGTAAATTTGTATGTAAAAAAGATGTTCAAAAACGTAGCTTCCCCTGCAGATTTCCGTGCGTGCATCCCACATTTGTGTCCAGCGTGGAAAAACTGAGTTTCTTTACCAATTACCTGTCAGTTCACATATTCTCTCACCTCTCGAGCAATATACGTGAAATTCATGTTTATTACTACTGTCTAAATACATATTCTTCTCACCCTGTAACACCATCTGATCACAAGTCGCGACTAGTACGACATCGACACGTCCAATACGTGGGGTAACTACTCTGCAGTCTTTCATTAACATCTCCAATTGAGCTGGCATACAAAATGGCCAACGACGGCTTATCAGTGATCCAAGAACGCTTAAAATACATACTACCACCTCCTGAGCAACAGCATCCTTCAGCAGTAAGCAAATATGTCTTTTATTCGGGAGAGGATGCCGAGAAATTTGTTCAGTTCCACCAGAGAAATTACAACTGGCGACATTACAGAACGCGTCAAGACAACTCGTCATCTCAGTCGACAAGAGTCATTTGGTGGAAGCAATGGGTTTGTCCATCTGCTGGCAGTCCTAGTAGAAAGAGACAAAGAGCACCTTCAGTCAAGTGTAACTGCCCCGCTAAGTTCAACGCGCGCCTACGACGCGGTGAACACAAAGTAATTGTTGAATGGCACTTTTAAACACAAGAACCACGACGTTCTCAGTCTTGAGGACTATTATGCTCAGCGACTGACCAGAAGTGTGAAAGAGAGCATCACGGAAATGGTATCTCAGGGCCAAACTTCTGAAAAAATCAGGCAGGAGTTGCCGCTCAGTCGTAAAACTGCCATTCCGAGCCTCAGCGGCGAGGAGCAGGTACAGCCGGACCGAGTTCACCCATGCATGGGTGTCTATAATATTTCTCGAAAGTTGAGTCAGAATGGATCTTTAGTTGCTTGGGACAGACGCACTTGAGTGGAGGGACGCACTCAACTGGACAGACTGAGCCAATTAGACGGAGTGAGCCAACTGGACAGATTGAGCCAATTGAACAGATTGAGCCAATTGGACAGATTGAGTCCACTGCAGAGACTGCACAGACAGAGTCAACTGCACAGACAGAGTCAACTGCACAGATAGAGTCAACTGGACACCCTCCACGTGCACCTCCACGTGCAAATGAGACTGAGCTATCCACCCAACTAATAATAAAAGAGAAGCTGGCACTTGTAAACACCATTTTGCATGATATGGAGCTAATACGCCATCTTATGTCTGAATACCGCGACAGTCTTCTCGCTTCAACCGACATTCCCTTGTTTATAAAAGACATTCGATGTACTTTGGAAGTGGCTGGACAGATGTCACAATTCTTAAAAGCCCAGCCTGATTCCCATTATAGCAGTCATCCGGCAAGCTGATTGTTGTTCACGTTTATTTATTTTCTACAGATCTGCAGTCTTCACTATACATTAGTATGCAGGTACCAGTCTGCGCGTACATCACCACGGAGTGTAACATTGTAATATTGTTTATTCTTATGTACAATTCAGTGTTGAAAGTGAGCTCAGTGTACAAAGGTGCTGCAATATTGGTCACCGCACTCGTTTCTTCCTCTTATATCTTATAGTCACCGTAATCAGTACAACTCTCTCTCTCATCCCATTAGTTGGTTAACCTATCAAACTTCCCCTCCTGAGCACCCCACATTCTCGTTCGCAATCATTCAATGTTCCTGTGTACATTAGGTTAATTATCTAGTGTGTTTGCCGTTCGTTCCTGCTGTTCAACTTTCGATTTCATGTTAGACGAACCCGTATTCACCCCAACATAACCCCCTCTCTCTGAACCTATAACCATATCGCAACAGCACTCCACGCTTCTCTGTCTCCCACCTGCGTAACATTATTGTCCTATGTTACATCTCTTGGGTGACATTGTGACCTCCCAGCACTGGCATTATTAAAACAGTGGGAATCAGACCTACAAAAATTCAAAATAAACAGATTCATTCTGTACAAACAGTATACACAGGTATTTGTCAAGACTCAAAAGCCTATGACACCGTAGCATACATATTTATTTAATCATATAAATAAAAGAGACATACTTGTAAAGCTTATCGATAATTGCTTCTTATCGATACTGCATCAACAATCTCTCGAGGAGCAAACCCTCAAAACGATGGAACCTCCCAAAACCCCGACCTCCTCGCCGACGAACTCTGGTTTATGCCCAGAGGAGGTCAATTGGGAGACTACCTCGAACAGTTCGAGTGAGCCCGTCGATGATAATAACCGGGAGACGGCGGGCAACAACAGCAGATCTGGTAACCCTCGTCTTCGATTGAGGATTCCTCGGTCAAGATCCTGGTCCAGGTCTCGGACTCCCACAGACGAGTCCTTGCTGAACGATGTAACTCCGTTGCCTTCTCCGCGGCTATCGACAGAGGAAATCCAGGGTATATTTCGTCTGTACAATGGCCAAAGTCCTCCGATGTCTGCAGTGTCCCGGGCGCCGTCGATACGAGGCAGACCGTCCAACTTGTCGTTGGGACGAGGCACCGTGTTGCAGTTTGAGACAGGTGTGGAGAATGAAGAAGGAGCTTCTGCTGGAGATCCAACTATCATGATTGTTGATAAAATCAGTCAAGAGAACTTGTTAGGAGAGAGAATCAGTGAAAGTCTACGAGACGAAAGAAGACGTGAACGATCTCCCGACAAACGGATTGTATCAGAGTATGTACCGGTCTCTCTACTCTCTGCCAAAACAGCTCTGATGACTAGATCTCCTGTGCAGATTGCTCCCGAGCAAATCAATATTCCAAAGAGAACAAGCAGTCCCAAAAAGTCTAGCCCATTATCCTTGCATGCACCTGATGAAGCTCTTCAAGCCCAGACTACTGCGGTAGAGTCCACTCAAACTCGGTCAGTCCGGCCTCCTTACGGCAGATCCAGTTCCTCGGGCTCTCAGGTTTCGGTCAATCGCATGAAACGAGAATCTCCAATTACCGAGAAGCTCGATCCCCAGAAGGGTTCTTCTGGCACACACTCACTCATAAAAGACCAACACGACCACGATTTTCCTAGAGTATACGAGGCATACGACACCAACCATCGAAAATCGGTCTGGACAGAAGTTAGACTTCTCGGACGAGGTGCTTTCAGCCGTGTTGTTCTTGGGAGCCCAGCTCATCGATACATCAAACCAGAATTTCAACACAAAGCGGACAGCAACACCTTCGTGGCCATAAAAATTATCGAACTGGGTACCGCCGGTAGTCCAGCTAGGGAAAGAGTGGAAGCAAGTCTACGACGAGAAGTGGACATGCTGAAATCCATCAAGCATCCCAGTTTGATACGCATACACGGCTTCAACATGGACAAAGCAAAGGCTATCATGATTCTCCCCTACTGTTCTGGCGGCGATCTGTTTGACCTGGTGTCAAAGGTAAGATCTCGACTGACTCCGGAATTAGTACGCCGTATTTTTGGTGAAACTGTGCAAGCGGTTGCCTACTTGCATTCCAACAACATTGTGCATAGAGATATCAAGTTGGAAAATGTATTATTAAATGTGCCTATTGAAAAGTTGATTAGTTTGGCAGGCGATACCCATAACTATCGCCAACCGCTAATTACAGTGACTGATTTGGGCCTGTCACGACGAATTGATCCTCGTGATCCGACCCTGACCACCCGATGTGGCTCCGAAGATTACGTCCCTCCTGAATTATTAATGGGGCAACCGTACGACGGCCGTCAGACTGATTCCTGGGCCCTGGGTGTCCTTCTTTACGCGATCATGGAAGGCCGACTTCCTTTTGACGCTCCTAAAAATGTAGGAGGCGGGCGTACTCGAGGAAGGACCGCCCATCGCATTGCGCGAGTGGAATGGTCATGGATTTTATTTAAAGATAACGATTATGACAAAGAATGGGATGGCGGAAAGGCAATTGTGGAAGGCTGCCTACAAAGGCGGGACAAGCGCCTGTGGGCCATTGACATTGCCAGGCATCCTTGGATAGAAAGAGTAGTCCCTTCATTAACAGATGAAGACTCATTTGATGTGACTACCATATTTAAGTAATGTACAGTATTTATTGTGGCGGAGTATACTAAAAATAATTTGTAATGCTTTACTGTTAAATGTCCTCTGGCTTCTACTACCGTAGTTAATATATTCTCATCACACCATAATCAGCGCAGTGTCTACGCTACCTATTATACATATAATTGTACCGCAAAGTACGGACTGAGTTCAAGGCTCTGTCTTGATTGCTTCCATTGGTTCAGCTGAGCCAAAGGACCGTGAGGGTTCCGACGAGCTGTAAGTTGGAGCACCTTCAGAGGGACTGTATTGTGAAGTATCCGAGCTTGAGTGAAAGTTCTGTGAACTCACATCGTTGAAAGACTGATTTTGGGTGAAAGATGGATTGCGACCAAACTGTTGTTGACTAAACTGGCTCTGCTGATTCTGGTTTCCTTGGCCAAATTGGTTCTGCTGGTTTGATGGATCTTGTGGTGCAAAAGTTTGTCCTTGGTTTGGTTGTGGTCCTTGACCAAAGTGCCCTTGATTGGGCTGGCCTTGGCCACCTTGCTGCCCCTGTGAACTTCGGTGATTTTCCTGCTGCTGCTGTTCCTGTTGCTGTTGTGGTGGTTGTGGTTGTGGCTGTGGGTGTTGTTGCTGGTGCTGCTGCTGTTGTTCTCGCTGCTGCTGTTGTTGCTGCTGTAAACTGAACTGCAGTGCCGAGCTGAACTGAGTACTTTGAAATCCCTGCTCGGGAAACCAGAAATCCACCACGTTTCGATCCACTTCTCCAAACAGACCTGTCTGCTCAACAAAACTAGCAGTCATATCGTCCAAAAAGATATCCTCCAAGTGCGAATCAATAGCTTCTGCACTCTCAATCTGCTCATACTCATATTCCAACTTTTCAAACACACTTCTACCCATACTATGCATGGCTTCAGCTGCCCACCATGCGTCTCCAAGACGGTCCAAAATGCCAATACCACGTCGCCATAGCGCACGAGTGCTAGGTAGCGAAAAGTATCGGAGTAGTACGGACATGGTTAGTGACACGGAATAGGGGATCACAGGTAATGGGCACAGATCATAAGCATCTAAGATGTCGTAGATTTTAACTGCACTGTTTATCAGAATCTCCTGTATCTTTTCCGCACTGTATCCAGTCGGAGACCCTCTTTTGAAACACAATATCTGCGTAATGTAATGAATCAATCCAGACAGTGCCATAAAGGGAGTTCCGTCGTCTGGAGGAGGGGAGTTGTTGTACACTGAATCTGGAATCTTCTGCCTTCCTCCTGGCCTGTACAGATCAGTCACCTCATCCAGTATACGACATCTTTTCACAAACTCATGGGTGTATGAACCACCATCATCGGTGATCTCTTGGCCGACCCCACGCGGATTGGTGTTGGAAGGCAAACTGTTGACGGCCAGCACATCCAGACACCAGATGCTTCTCCAGATGTCTGAACTAGCGGGATCAAGTGACTCGTTACTGCCACTCAGGTGGATTCCTAAACAGTGTGCATGATGAAATGCATTGGTTAGATTATTTCCTCCTTCTTCGAATCCGTCGGGACCTTCCGAATGCAGGGACATGAGAGCGAATATCTGCACCAACGTCAATGGATTCTTTTCAATGCCCGCATACAACAGTGCTTTCACTTTTTTATAAGTTGAAGAAGCAAAGTTCCGCGCATATGTCCCACCTATATGTCGGACAGCTTGGCCGTGGCGGCAGGCCGCCAGTATGATAGCCTGCACCAACGGGATCGAGTAGTCTCCCTTGTTATAATCTTTGAAGAACTCGGCCTTGTTGACTATAGGCAGAATGGGGTGGATATGCTCAAAGAAGATGTTGATGAGGGTCGTCTTGTCCGACTCGTTGGGGAACTCAAACGCATGCATCGCATTCAAGTGAGCCAATAAATATTCGTCCAGCACCAGTGGCACGACGATTTTTCGGTAATGAACCACCGGATTCGTTTCAGGCTTGGCTGCGTTCTTGTTCACCCAGATCCCCGTACGGTCCTTGTCCGGGTTTCCTGTGGACATGACCAGATCCGAGCTGGGTTCCAGCAGGCTTATAAACCGTTGCTTGGAGGTGTCTTCCAGGACTTTTGGTTTGTAAAGCAGGTTCTGCAAGTCGCTGGGATGACCAGACGACGCCTCTTGTTTCGGAACCAGGCTACATTCCAGTTCTAGTTCTTGACATGGCTGGCAGCGTCGTCCTTTCGCCGCCGGTGTGCATCTTCTACGGCCCTTTTTGCACTGTGTACAAGCTCGAAACGCTTTCTTACGGTTTCTATACCCTGCGTCGTTGGCGGGGAAGACGAACATTGATGAAACAAGGCTATTCAACCCACTATTATATCACAGTGTGTTTTAGAAATTAAAAAGCTAATATTATTTCAGTTTGGGATTGTGGTGGTTTCTGACGACGAAGTTTTCACGTTGAGTTTCTATAATGCAAAAGAGTTGTGGTTCGAGACGTGTAATGTGAAAGGCGATATTGGCAGAAAAAAAAAAAGGAACCAGAATGAAAAGCACGCTAACTAAGTTTTGTAAAAATGTACTTAATTTCCCCTCTTTTACTTTTTTTTTAATAGTACAGTAGGTATAATACGTCTCCTGATTCTCTCCACTTAATAAGAAGCGTTGGCCGTTTTGTGTGGTTAAGCTAGCCCCGCATATGACCTACGCTGTCGATCCCCGCTTTGCTTTCGTAATCCGCGTGAATGGTATATAAAAAGGTTGATTACGCGGATAGTGGGCCTATGAATGAGGGGCCCCGGGGAGATCGCCAGAAGATCACACAGTTGAAGGTATACTGAGTTACGTACATGTAAGGTTATACTGGACAGCATATTCAGTTGATGGAAGGGCAGCAAGGAGTGTGAGAATAGAGGTGAGACGGTGTTAATGGAAGAAAAGAGAAGTAGATAGACTGTCTTGCTCAGCTATATAATTTACCTGCAAGTTTTGCTTCGAGGCTATATTAACTTTCAAGCTGCAGTTATAGCTAACTAGCATTACTTATATTTTACGTAACTAACATGCATATACTGTGGTTGGGGAAAGTCGCTTATGCAGCCATTTAAGCGGAGAGCTCGGATAAACAGCTAGCGGACGGATTCCTGCACTAGGAAATCAGGGCTGAGGCTACTCGTAAAATAAGGTCCTGAGTGATGGAAAGATGTTAGAAACGGGAAACAGGAACGGTGAATCAGAGAAGAGATGAGCAGAGATGAGCTGCAAATCTGTGTATATATAAAGGCATTAAATGACAGATATCACAGCAACTAAATTTACATCGAGTAAGTATTGAGGCGCTTGTGGCGTATATTACACCGAAGCGGACAGCAAAGAGCGGGGAAAGGGAGAGTGGTTTGGCCAGGCGGATTGGCTCGACGTGGGTATATTCTGGACTGTTCTGAACTGTTGTTGAACAGGTGAAAAAATAAGCTCAGATCACAAAATCAAAGTAAAGCGGTATAAAAGTGAAAAGTGGTATATACGATATATGTATCATTGTTGACTGAACGAGTAAAAAACACACAGAGTGAAACCGAATAGCAGTTTGAATCTAATTATCCTGTATGCTATAAAGTGACAGTATTTTTCCCAGCCCCAACATGCTTATATCGATTAGTGATCGATTTATCCTTTTGACAGTCATTTTCCAGGGGTTCCAAATGGTCGTCAGTCCACAGGGATGACTCAAAGTGCGGGCTGCTGCGAGTTTCTGCTGTGCGGTTACCGCGCTACCCCTCCCCCCGGGTTACATAAAACTCCGATATGGTGAACACATAGTCGATCGTGAGGGGTACATGGAGCTAACGTTATACTTCGACTGACTTTGAAACTTTCCAAATGGGTCCACACTACTTCAGGATGGTCCACCCTCTAATGCTGACAAGTGAAATCATCAGTCCATTCAATCGCCAAAACTATAACCACCGTCGCCCGTAAAGCTCCCGGAGATATCTCCTCGGTGTTCCCTTCTCTTAGTGGAAAACCGTTTGAGCCACTTCCTGCTCATTTCAAGGATATACAAGATCATTTGGTTTCTGAGAGGGAAGAGGCTCTCACAGAATCATGGAACCGACTCATCACTAGCCTTGCTCACTGCAATGAGCAGATTCGAGCTCAGGGAACCAATATCATTCCTATTGTAGATGCTAAAACTGAACTCTCCTACGATCCCACCTCGAACCGTCACATCTTCTCCAAAGAAGCACAGGCACAGATCAAAAACGCTGGAGTTGCGGTTATTCGCAATATCATCCCTCACGAAGAAGCCAGGCAGTACAAGTATGACTTGGATGAGTACATTGCCAAGAATCCTGTCAAAGGATTCCCGGCTGAGAAACCGACAGTTTTCGAGCTCTACTGGTCTCCTAGTCAACTTAAAGCCCGTTCTCATCCCCAGCTTCTTAATGTTCAGGAGGCACTGATGAACCTCTGGCATGGTTCGGACAGCTCATCCCAGATTTCCTCTCGTAACCCATTGGTGTATGCCGACAGACTTCGAATTAGACCTCCTGGCGACTCTAAGTTCGCTCTAGGGCCCCACATTGACGGGGGGAGCGTCGAAAGATGGGAAGACCCTGAATATTCTAAGGTTTACACCGATATCATCAACGGTAACTGGGAAACGTACAACGCATTCGACTATACGCATCGTTTGACTTGCAAGTCGGACCTGCACAACGGAGGCGGTGCCTGTGGCTCTTTTAGAATGTTTCAAGCTTGGCTTTCCATGTCGGAAACGGGTCCAGGCGAGGGTACACTTCAAGTCTATCCGAACATTGTCCATTCGACTGCATACACGCTTTTGCGACCATTTTTTGCTCCTCATCAAGCTGTAGATAAAACGAATAATTCTTACAACCCAAATGACAACTCGAACCTTGATCATTGGTCTTTTGTGGCACCCACAAATGTGTTTCCCAATTCCGTTCTGGGAGCCTGCCAAGAACTCAACAATCATACCCACCCTCATCTGGATCTTGCCAATACCATGGTCTCCATGCCAAAAGTGTATCCTGGCGATTATGTTGTTTGGCATTGTGACATGATACATGCTGTAGAGTCGGTTCACGCCGGCTCTGGTGATTCGTCTGTCATGTACATTCCAGCGGTGCCGTTGACTCGTACCAACGTTACTGAGTTGGTGAAGACCAAAGAATGCTTCGAGACATTAGAACCATCGCCTGATTTTCCCGGTGGTCCTGGTGAACAAGGATTTGAGGGTGTTGGCACGCTCAAGGACGTGGACAATGGGCGAGGACTGGAGGCATTTGGATATGCCGAATTAGATGCTTCAAAAGCGACAACTCTTGGAGAGAAGGAGGCTATCGATTTTGCCAACAAGATCCTGTTGTCCACTGTATAATAAAGCTCCATCGTAGTTTCGCACTAATACAATATAAATCTCAAATTACGCTATACATACACTCATAATACATTCTAAATCATAAAATATCAGACACCCGAAGCTTCTTACGAGTCTTGGAGGCTGGTTTATTCACCACCGACCACTGTGAACTTCTTTTTGAATCTTTTAGATCTTGTGTTGCTTCATCATCGGGGCTGTCCCGCTTTGTTAAACTTTTAATCCTGGCTTCCAATTCTTCAACTTTTGTAGTCAATGCTTCATTTTTATGTTCCAAATTGTTGTAAGATGATCGAAGGGCCAATTCAGACTCCCGAATAGAAGCTTCTGCCTTACGGGCCGCCGCTTCTAAGGACTCGAGTTCGGAAATTCTCGATCTGTAGAGATCATTCACAAGCTCTAGCTCGGTGACTCGAGACTTTAGAGCTTGATAATCATTTGATGGACCATCGAATCTATCATTAGGCGGCGGGGGAGTCGTACTGTCTGCTTGATTACTATTTTCTGTATCAGAGCCACCAGTGGATCGTTCTTTGGCGGGGGCCTGTAATGGAGCTAATCGCGTGTCAGACTCTGTTTGGTGAGGTTGCAAGTAAGGTGAGGCACTAGCAGCAGCTGAAAGCTGATCAAGCACAGTTGTACCTGTCCTGCCGGTACCCTGTTGTCCGTTGGGACCGTTGGGACCACTTTCGTTCACATATCCCGAGGCAGCTAATAAAGGACCACCGTTGGGAGCATTTGATCGAGTCACATAGGGAATATGAGAATATCCGGTTTCGTTGTACACCGGAGCGGGGTGTGCATATTGCATTGGCCAATAATTGGGCCGGGAGCCATAGTGATCCATTGGAGGGATGGGAGGCAGATGGGGGAAAGAATCCTTTGGATTTAAAGACGGCGAGGAAGATTGTGAAGAACCGTGTTTTTTGCCCTTGCCGTTAGACTTTCTATAGCTGTCTGTCTCGCCCATCGGAGAAGCCTCCTGACTCTTCAGACCATGCACAGATGTGTTTGGCAGGTTTCTTATTCTGTTCCGAGATTTGATCACGTCGGTCTTGAGAGAAATAGGACGCGATCGGCCGTGTAGTTTCAAAAAAAGACCACATGCGTTGCACAACACCTGTCCCGACTCATCTCGTCGCCAAAGGGGAGTAGTGTTTGTCTGACAGTTCTGGCAGGTTGGCGGAGGGACCTCTGGCGGTTTCTTCCGCACCAGACTATCGGTTATAGAGACCATTTTGGGAGACCGGGGGCCAGACCCGGCTGTTGTCAAGGTCGTGGTCATTGGCACTTTTGGGACAATGATACCAGACGATGACGGAGAGCTGGTGCCGCTGGCAGGACTAGTAGGGTCCGTAATATTGGCAGCCGGGGAAGTGGGGCCAACCGAGCTTTCTTGCGAGCCAATCTTCGGCGACTCTGTTGCAAGACCGTTTGAGGCTTTCAAGCCCTTATCGGACGGAGCCAGTGGTGCTGCCGCAGCAGGAGACACTGAAGCCTCCGATACCGAAAGCGAGGCGCCGACAGCGGCAGAATCCAATAGCTTTTGCACTTGCAGAGGTTCAGACGAGAGCATGGGACGCACGATCACCTGTCGACAAAAAAAAAAGGTTTACAAGTCTACGGCTATTTTATAATCTCAACACGAGTTTCTGTCAACAATGTCTTTTGTGTGTCAACAGGGTTTATTTTTTGGGTTGTAGTTATCGGCGAGCTTCACGTTGTGTTTTCACCTGCGCAGTTTTGTGCTATATATGTTGGAAAGCTTCTCTCCCTAAAAGGAATGTTGATAATTTTTTGGGAAAAGCCGGAAAAACTTTCAACGAGTTGATAACAGGATAAATAAATACGTAGCAACGTTTTCAAACCAAAGCTCTAAACCATCCAGTTTTACAGTTGCCCTGCTAAATCTTATACGTATTCCGCAGGCAGAGGGCTCTTTATCGCACAGGTTGATAAAATCAATCTTAGAGATTTTTTTTATGGCTTACCTTGTGTTATCAATTTAGATAAATTTATGCTGGGATATGCACTGTGCATATCCTGGTCTAGGTAAGTATAGATAAGGTGAGCAAGGAAGTGAATAAACACAAGTGAAATAAGCAGGCGGGACAAGTTATAGCAATTGTATTACGTTACTATTCTACACTGGCTGCATCATTGACCCTATCATTTCGTTTTGAGGACGAGGACAATTCGCAGTAGTTCTGGCCAATCACGTAATGCTACGCGATAACAACAAGAATTACATAATAGCATGCATACGGCATCGAGATGTGCGAGAAAAGCCGTGTGTTGTTGGAAGCTCTGGGGCCGAGGAAGGGCAGATGGCACTAGGCGTGAGAGACTCGGTGCGGGGGAGATGGTCAGGTCGTAGTTATTTTTCGGTTCCACAACGTCACATGTGAGTGTTTATTTTTTTAAATCCGCACGGCACGATACTACTTCTTTCCCTAGGAGATAAGATAACGTGCTATCTATCTTATCATGATTGGGGTTGGGGTGGTTCGAGAGATTGTCGATTTGAAGAATTTAGTGACTTTCTGAGCGAGGCGTTGATCGCTGTAAGTAGAAGCGATTGACCTCGGCCAGGAGTTTGGGAGACTGCTGGCGATTGGTACTAAAATAATTTAGAGGTACAACTAAAATAAGCATAGTCTGTGACTGGGGAAGGGTAATGTGGAGATGTACTAGTGAGCAGGCAGATGATCTAATCTTATCTAATCTTGCTGCATCGTCAGCTATGGAACGGAGTGGATGATCAAACCGTACTGTGATAAGTAGATTTGATGAAATATAAAGGTAGTAGTTGAATCCGTGCAACAGTACAACTACCTTGCTTAGTGACTTTTATGCCATGTGAAAGGTTGTCCTTTAAGCCATTGTACTGCAGTGATTCTCCGACGCAGGAATTCAACGCTGAAATGATCCTCACAGAGCGGGAGCACCTGGCTCAATAAATACATCCTAACTAATACAAGCCCTCACATGTACTATGCACAGTCCCTTGTTGCAATGGATCGGAATCAGCGAGTTTGTTTCCAAAGATCGCTCTTACTTGGAAAGTCCTTGCCGCGGTGCAGCCGCTGATCAGAATGCGATGAGATAAGCGAGTTCCACATACAGAGAATGAAATATTTTAACATGGAGTTCATGTTCATATATACTGTACTCAAGTCCTAAGCATCTCATACACACCAGCTTTATTCACCTTTTTAAATACGAGCTTGATAATAAATAAAAGTGGAGACACGTAACAACGTAACAAAATAGGTACCGCAACTGGAGCCTTTCCAGAACCTTCTGACCTCCTCCAATCCTTCTTCTTTCCTCTTCGTCTTCGTCTTCTCTTTACTTAGACCAAAATAATTTGACCCTTCTCCCTGATATACTCCTCCACATACCTCTCATCTCGAGCAAATGGATAGTTGAGCCAGACAAACACACAAACCGCAATTCCTGCAAACACTACCCCAAGCAGAACGAAAGGAGACACAAATCCAACAAGTGCAGCCTTGATAAACTCTGTGACTTCATTCACCTTGGTGTAGGTAGTGGTGCCTCTGTAATACTGGAGACCCACTTGACGTAACGTTTGGTCCGGTTCTTGTTTTCCAGCTTTGTGAGGTTTGTGACTTGCTGGTGCCTCTTCGATCCTAAAAGGTATATACAAAACTGCTTCTTCTAGTAACTCTTTGGCCGGCTCAAACCATGCTTGAACTCGGACTCTCTTGGCTCCGTCCGCTAAAGAATCTATCAACAGAACCACGTTCCCATCAATTTCATCCTCGGCACCTGCCCACAATAGTGGATCGCGTTCACTATTAAAATCATTGTAACGATGACGATCTGCCTTGTTGGTGAAATATCCCGCGGCATCATCTGGCAAAAATGTCGCAAAAGTCGACATTTTGGCCTTATTAGTGGGATGAAGCTTGAGAGGGATTCCAGGAATTGTCTCAACGTCAGCCGCCTCGCTCAGATCAAAGTTATAAACAAGATGAGTAATGGCTTGTTGCAAACGAATTCCAGAGTAATCATTGACATTAATCTTTCGAGTCAGCGTTACTTCCAGAAACGGTTGCTCAGCAGAGAGACTTGGACTGTGTTTGATGTTCATGGTCTGGTTAGATACGGTCTATCCGAGAACTAATAGTTGTTGCTGCTAGTAATACTTACACTTTGAACCTGAGCATGGATTTCATTGGGATTGTTGGCCATCACGTCGACGAGCCGCTCATTATCATTCTCAATCTGGATTTGAAATAACTCGTCCTCGTTTATCCGTTCGTGGCCATACAACGACGCACTTTGGGCTCCAACCCATAACAATAGACTCAGTAAGATTGAACTTTTCATAGTTTTTTTTTCACTACTCTGTGTTTGGGTGTTCTTGTTGGCTTTTTACGGCTTTCCGCACACCCTTCTTTATATACCCTCAAGTTTGTCCGGATTATGGTAATTGAAACTATGGACGAAAGTCGTAGAGGCAACAAACAATAATATATATCTGGCACTCTTCCTCGAACAACAGCACGAATTAAATATATACCCAACTAAAGTTTGCCAAGCAAAGCCACACTCTCCACTACAAACTTAAACGGAATAGACAATATTTTAATAAGCTACAGACTCTTCCAGACTAAATTATGCGTTCGCCCGCTTGTGTCCCGCTCAAGAGTAGTCCGGTCGGATTGTAGAAGAAGAAAAAACCACCGGATTATACCAACAGCTTAATGGTTCAACTGGCCCTATATACAGACTCAAAAACTTTGACCCTTAAAATTGATCCGACGGCCACCGGATTTAACCTTTATATGTACTGGGGATCACGGACGTTCGGTTAGGGTGACTTGAAGTCCTAATTTCCAGATCTTCCCTCACCAGCGCCGATCTCCGGTAATGCAATGCAGCCAGTAGTGCATTGTATTAGTAAAGGAACCGAAGGAACATGAGATTTGAATGATAGAGATAGAAATAATGAGGAACAAGGCATTTGTAACAGAAAATGACGACAAGGTCTTTGAACAAATTTTTGATTTGGTTATACCTCTCTTATATTTCTCCCCTATTTCGTATCTTTATTTCTTCAATGTGCTGTCATTTGTCTTCTCCTTCTATGGGTCCATCGGTGGCTGCGCGGCGGCCCATGCAGATGTCATGCACAATAAGTAAGTCTGACTATACAAGTTGAGACAAAGGTCACAAAAGTAAAAAAGTTCCTTTACATTGCTGCTAGGAGGTAAGTATACAGTTGACTAATCACTGTACATATCACCTGTCTTACTGGCCGACGCTTTTAAGTTTTCAGTTAACAAACATCGGACTAATTGTTAGGTAATATGCATCTCATTGAAGTTAAATACACATTTTCGAGTCGTATGACTGGGGTTTTCAAGGAAATAAATAATCCATCAAAAGAGATCAGTTAAATAACACACGTTAAACAAAAGACATGCGTGACTAAAAATGATGGTCTCCTTGCTGCTCGCCATCGAGCATCCCCTCTGAAATTCATAGCACGATGTCGGAGTTGTCGGATAACCGGCCACCGCGATTTCGGGTTCGACGTTAACTTCTAGACCTCTCTTTGTCCGCCGGATAGTAGAGATCTACACATCTGGGGCTAGGGTGAGAGAGCTTAACAGGAAACGTCAAATTAGAGATTGACGGCGGCGAGCCTATAATAGTGTAAAATATCTGAGCTTGGGATGTAACTATAAGTAGAAATGATAATAGTTTTAGAGAGATGTGGTGGAGCTGTATGCTATAGGTTATACAGAATTTGAAGTAGAGGCGCTGGATCCGCGCACACTAATCGGTGTGGTGATTAACAAATGATGTAAGACAAATCTTAAGATCATTACGTAAGTATCTAGCTAGTCAGTTGGCAGACAGTTGAGTAACCATAGAAGCAATGGAATGATGATATTTAAGATTGAAATAGAAGAAGCAATATCAACAACCGAAAAAAACTTTTCTCACTAAAAGAAGCTTCTCTTTGACTGGTCAACATGAATCCACCCACGTCGACAAAAAAGTCAAATTCCACATCACGTAAATTCATTACTGTACTCTTTTACTCCCCACATCCAGGTAACTTCCCCTGATATTCACTTCATACGTGAATTATCATTAACCTTCGACTTGACTCCAAGTGTCCCTCCATCGGACTTTTCATCAAACATCATCTTCCTGCATCCATTCCATCAGCATCATGTCGCAACCTATGAAAGGGCTCGTCCAATTTATAGCGGACTTGAGAAATGCCCGAGCAAGAGAAGCTGAATCAAAAAGAGTCAACACCGAACTGGCAAATATCAGACAGAAGTTCCGTGATCCCAACCTAAACGGCTATAATAAGAAGAAATACGTGTGCAAACTGATTTACATGTATATTCTAGGTTACGACATTGATATCGGCCATGTAGAGTCTGTAAGTCTTATTTCTTCGTCGAAATATTCTGAAAAACAGATTGGTTACCTCAGCATATCGCTGATGCTCCATGAGAATCACGAATTACTTGATATGGTTGTAAATTCAATACGGAAAGACTTGCAGTCGCTGAATGATCTAAATACATGTCTTGCTCTGAACTGCATAGCGACGGTGGGCGGGAAATCCATCGGTGCCGCCTTGTTCAATGAGGTGTTTAAGCTTTTAATATCTCCCACATCGGCAAACTTCGTTCGCAAAAAGGCAGCGTTGACAATGTTACGGCTGTATCGAAAGGATCCACAAATCATCCAGCCTACATGGCCAGACAGAATCATGGCTTTGCTCGACGATCCAGATCTCGGCGTGACAACCTGTGTCGTGTCTTTTGTCATTGCATTAGTTCAAGATGATCCGGACACCTACAAACCGACATATGCTAAAGTCGTGCGACGTCTGCAGTCCATCATCTTCAACAAAGAAATCCCACCTGAATATGTATACTATCAAGTGCCCGCCCCGTGGTTACTCATCAAACTGTTTCGACTACTTCAGTATTATCCTCCATCTATGGACGAAACGGTGCAATCTGCCATACGGAAAGTTATATTTAGAGTCGTTGAACTCAACTCGGTCCCAGTCAAAAATATCCAGCAAAACAACGCCCAAAACGCCGTTTTATTTGAAGTCATAAATCTCGCTATTCACCTTGATCTCGACCAAGCTCTTCTCGGGAACATTGTTGAAGCACTGGGTGTTTTTTTAACCTCCACCGAAACCAACGTGCGCTACCTCGCATTGAATGCCATGGCAAATCTCGCGGCTCGATACGAGCACGCTCCTGTCAAGAAGTATTTAATCACCGTCATTCATTTGTTAAAGGACAGGGATATTTCAGTTCGTCGAAAGGCAATAGATCTGTTATACTGTCTCTGTGAAGGTTCAAACGTCAAAACTATTGTTCAAGAACTTCTCAAGTACCTACAGGCAGCCGACTTTGCCATGCGAGAAGACATGGTTATTCGAATTGCTATTCTGACCGAAAAGTATGCAACAGACTACAAATGGTATGTTGACACCTCATTACGGCTTATTGCCATTGCTGGTAACCATGTCAGCGATGAGGTGTGGCAACGTGTGATTCAGATTGTCGTCAATAATGAGAGTCTACAGGTCTATGCTTCAAAGACTGTTCTGGACTACTTCAAGCACCCGACATGCCATGAGAATATGCTCAAAATTGGTGGCTATGTGCTCGGCGAATACGGACATTTGATTGCAGACGAACCTGGTTGTTCGCCCATTGAACAATTCCTTGCCCTCCACGACAAATTCCCTAGTGCATCCCCCTTCACAAAAGCTTTCCTCCTCTCCACCTATGTAAAATTTGTCAACCTCTTTGTGGAAATCAAGCCCCAACTGGTCCAGGTGTTTGAGTTCTATTCCACATCAATTGACCCCGAACTGCAACAGCGGGCCTGTGAATACCTACGACTGGTCAATAATACAAACACTGGGCTGCTCCCTACCGTCTGGGACGAAATGCCTCCATTCCCTGAAAGGACCTCTGCTCTACTATCAAGACTCCATGCTAAACATGCTCTATCTGAGGATAAAAGAGTGTGGGCTCTGGGCAACAAAGACTCTCAAGGTGAACGGGCTGCACTCAAACTGGACACTCGAGGACCTCTCAAACTTCAGCACACTTCCTCATTTGAAGGTGAAACCAATGGCAATAAAGCTACCCAGGAGGCTACCGAACGACGACCTGCCCCACCTCCTCCTCTTCCTAGAAAGGCATCTTCGACCATTAAACCTACGGATGTACTCCTAACTTCTGGCTGGGAAGTGTACTTTAGAGAGCTGCTGTTTTCGCGAGAAGGTGTTCTCTATGAAGATTCTTTAATTCAAATTGGCCTAAAATCTGAGTATCGAAGGCATCTAGGCTGTGTCATTCTTTACTTCAAAAACATCTCAGGCGCTTTACTGCAGTCACTGTCTGTCGAACTATCGAATCCCTCTGGCGACGAAAACCTGCATATCTCTACCAAAAACTTCCCGGACTCTACCATCCCCCCGGATGGGTCTACTCAACAAGTTATTATCATGGATGCGAAGCAGCCGTTTGAGGAGTCACCATTGATAAAAGTTACATACTTGGCTGGTGCGTTGAAGATTATCAACTTAAAGCTGCCTGTCATCGTTGAGAAATTCATGGAACCTACGAACCTTCCAGCCGAGGATTATTTCAAACGATGGAAGCAGATAGAAGGAGATAATTTGGAGGGTCAAAAGGTGTTTAAGAATATATCAGCAGCAGCTCTACCAGGTTCGTTCCAAAAGGTGTTGGATGAACGACGTATTATGCTAGGCATCAATTGGAGTAACATTGCTGGAGTGGATAAGAATTCGAATAACATTGTTGGAGCTTCGATCATACATACTTCGCAAGGAGGCAATTTCGGCTGTTTGGTGCGATTGGAGCCTAACCAAGACAAGACATTGTTTAGAGTAACGGTACGGGCCACCGATGAGAGGATTCCGTCAATTTTGGCGAAGAACATATTTACCATTTACCAGTTGTAAGATGATTAGAATGATATAGTATATTAGTGCATAAGAAAATATATGTTACATGACATGGAGACACGATCTGGTAGTAAAACGTCCTACATTGACTGATGACAGTGAGGTAAAGTCCCACTAGTAGTCTCAAACCTACTTTTCCTGTCCCTTGATCTCGTCCTTTGTCTTCCGGCCACCGAAAATAGCACTGCCTATACGGACGTTTGTTGTTCCCTGACGAATGGCTTCAACATAGTCACTACTCATGCCCATACTGAGCTGCAGATTTTTGCCAATATCGTTCTTGACTTTTTCTCGCAGTTCTATAAGTCTCTCAAAGTCCTTGTTTGCCTCCTCAGAAGTCGTTGAGGCTTCGAGCGAGCCAATTGTCATGAGTCCTTCTAGGTGGAGTCGAGGACATTTGTCTATGATGAACTTGGCCAGCTCTACGACTTGGTCTACGGAGTTGGCAGATAATCCACTCTTTTGTTCTTCTCCACTGGTATTTATCTGGAGATATATGTTTATAGGAGGATCTGCTTCGGCTCGAGCGTTGTTCAGCTTCTGAGCTTTACTTTCGCTATCCAACGTCTGAATAGCATAGATATTTGGGACTGGGCCAAGAACTTTGCACTTGTTGGACTGCAACGCACCAATGAAATGCCAGTTTATATCTTTTGGAAGCTGCTCGACCTTGTCCATCAACTCTTGTACGTAGTTTTCTCCAAAATGACGGTGGCCCAAGTCATAGAGGGCTTTGATGTCTTCAACCGGTTTGTACTTGGAGACCGCAATGAGCCGGGGCACAGGCACATTGGCAGCTCGGGCAGTGTTTTCAATTTCCAGGCACACGCCGTGGTAATTTTCAGCAATTTCTTTAACTCGAGAATTGTCGCTCATTCTACGGATCAGGGGTTGTATTGGATTCCGTTTGGCCAATTGGCGAGTGAACATAGAACGGAGAACAGAAAGAAGTGAGGTGATGTCAAAAGGTGTTGATAAGTTGCGAAAGGCGTTACAGTGAGAAGCAAATCATACGCAATCAAATTGGGAAAGATAGGATGGGAATTACTTTCGGATATACAGCAAATACAATTCAACTATATGATCGTAAACAATCAGATTCACTTGAAACTACTGATTTCAAATCTTTTCATCGGTTCACCGGCCGGGCTTACACCATCGCGCATATGACTCGCATTTTTCCGCATTAGTCTGCATTGCTCATGCATGATTTCTGCAGCAACTCTACTTCGTGTACACCTTGTGACCCGCCAAGCTGCGACAGAAATCTCTATATAAGAAGCATTGCCCCACTGAGCTCTTTTGTTTTCTACTCTGCAATTGACATCCGCTCCAAGTTAAATGACCTACACGACAGCGCTTCAAAAGTACACTAGACCGTAATGATGAAAAGAAAAACATCTAAATCATTTTAAAACAGAGAAACAATATTGCTAACATTTGATAACCTTCAAAAACATATATAAAACTGGAACCAAAATCAGCCTAAAAATCGACATTGCTTTGACGAAAAATCACTAAACTATCAAAAAATCAATTCATTTATATCCTTAAATTTATCAACCAAAAAAACTAAACTCCTTTGACAGTGAGCAGAGATATATATATATCCATTTGCATTGTATTTTTACTTGTACAGCACAAAAGAACACTGTCGTGTGGGTCATTTGGCTTGGAGCGAACGGTACAGTTTGTAGTTAGAGTAGTAAAACATTTGTTATAAGTGGCGTATGCCCTGGAATATATCACGAGTTAAAGAATTGAGATGATCTGCAGCTCTGCTTCGGTAAATTGCATATTACCTGTAAGGCGCCGCACAGAGTCGCAGCAAACTGCATCAACATGTTACGTAACCACCTCCTATCGATGAGCCTCCGCCTTAGTTTGTTATCTTTTCCTTCATCTCTTTCATTTCCCAGTTGAACGTGTACTTAGCACTTGCTTTAACACTACCAGCAACTACCCCAGCCAATTGTATTCTTTTGAGTCTTCAACGTCGCGGTTCCAACATGTCGGAGAAAAAAGTCAGCGGGTTCAATCTCAAAGAATTCGAACCGGATTACTGCATTGTGGTCAGGAAAACAGGCAATGTCTCGCAAGACCTCGCGAATATTGAGCAATTAGCTATCACCTTGCACAATCATGGGATATACGTTCAGGTGCGGCCCGGTGACGGTGACGAGGTTCTCGTTCTCACCAAGTCCAGCGTTGCTACTTTGAATCAGAGAGCAAAGGACGCGGCGGTCAAAGATTGGCTGTTTGAGATTCCGACAGCCATTCCTGACGAATCTGGAGACGACGAAGAACAACGTGCAACAGATGTAAACGTAGACCCAGCTGGTCTGAGTCCCGCGGAGCGTCTCCGCTTGATTCACGGAACTATCATGCGTAGCGAAAATGAAGGCGGCGCGGGGATCAATCCTCATACAGATAAGTGGAGCTTTGTAAAGTCTATCTTGCCTCTTCACGAGGGCGACCTCAATGCCCAATGGGTTAAAGCAATGTCTACTCAGTGGCTGGTTGGCGACAGCGAGCTTAATTTCATAAGACAACAGTTTGGCGAGAAAGTGGGCATGTATTTCGCGTTTTTGCAGTACTACTTCATTTGGTCGTTGACCCCCGCCGTTGTGGGATTGCTTTGTCATTTTGTGCTTGGAGACTACTCCTCGTTCTTTGCTGTATTTAATATCCTTTGGGCAATTACTTTTGTCCAACTGTGGAAACGACGCCAAAATCAATTGGCAATCAGGTGGGGTGTCAAAGAAACATCTAATCTGAAAGCCTGCAGACCACAATTCAAGGGTGAATACGACGCACCAGATCCAGTGACTGGAGAAATGAAGGCTGTTTTTCCTGCCTGGAAAACATTTCTTAGAAAGATATCCTTCCTGCCTGTCTCACTTATCTTTGCTTTCATTCTCATGGGCTTCCAAACTGTAATATTCGTGATTGAGATATTTGTTGTCCAGATCTATGATGGCCCAGGAAAACAGTACTTGAGCTTCCTTCCTGCTATTCTTCTGGCAGCTGTGTCACCCGCAGTGACGTCTGGGTACTTGTACTTTGTAGACAAGTTGACTAACTGGGAGAACCACGAGACAGAAGACGAATTTGAGGTGTCTTACACTCAGAAGCAGTTTGTCCTACAATTTTTGTTGTCCTTCATGCCCCTATTTCTGACTTCGTACGTGTATCTGCCCTTTGGACACAGAATTGTCCCCCATCTTGATTTTATCCGAAGGAGTCTGTTACAGAAGAACATCTCCATCACTCAAAACTTTGAAATCAACAGTCTCCGACTTCATCAACAAATGATTTATTTTAGCGTGACCGCGCAGGTGGTCAATCTCTGTATGGAAACGGTGGTTCCATCTATTCAACGAATCGCTTTTTCCAAGGCGAAAAAAATGACTTCCAACCAGATCATTCACGATGATGAACCTAGTGAAGCGAAATTTCTTTCCGAGCTGCGTTCTCAGGTTGCACTTCCCGAGTATAATGTCCAGGAAGATTACCGCCAACTAATAGTTCAATTCGGAGGTGTTTTATTCTCTCCAGTTTGGCCGCTTGCACCGCTTGCCGCATCAATCAACAACTGGGTTCAGCTTCGCGGAGATGCAGTCAAGATTTGTATGGATACTCGACGACCAATCCCTTGCCGAGCAGAAAGCATTGGTCCTTGGATGGACAATTTGACATTCCTCACCTGGCTGTCTAGTATAACGACGTCCAGTATCATTGCGATGTTCTCCAGCATGGGTAAAGGTCACGTCTCGGTTCAGGCTCACAGAAGTCTTGTTTCAATTCAGCCATGGGTATTATTTGCTGTGGTGCTACTAAGCGAGCATTTCTACTTTATTGCATCTTTACTTATTGGAGCTATTGTCAGAAGTATCCCTACTAAGGAGGTATCTTTGAGTCGAAGGAATCGATACTTATTGCGAAAGCGGGTTCTGCCTGAAAATGAGATGCTGGTCACTCGAAGTGCAATCCCAGCTGAGAACCCCGCTGAAAACGAATGGAGCAGCGTGACTATGGATGAAGTCATCAACCAAACAAAGCGAGCTCTAGATGAAAAGACGTTGAAGGAGAAAAAAGAGCAGTAACTTGCCAGAAAGGGTGAGTCACAAAACACTAAAAGGTCATAATATATTTTCAATATCCTACACCTAAAACAATAGATGTACTATACTTATAGCACCCATGTTATAAATACTCGCGTTTAAATAGTTGGAGTTACTCCTATCATCATATTTTGATAATTTCCACTTTGATTCGTTCCCATAAATTGTGGACTATCACATCTGAATCCTTATCCAAGACATCTGGATCTGGTGGATTTATTCTCAACTTCGCGTATGTACCTCCGCTGTTTTGTTTTGCCAGAAACCCAGGATTTATAACAATCACATTGTGGACCACTTGGGCAACGTGTTTCATGACCGACGGTGAAATGAGAATATCGGGAAGAGCATTTGAAATTTGCGACAGTCCCAAGAAAGGAACGTCCAGATTAATGCCTCCACGCTGCGAAATACCGGGAAAGCTCGTAGAACCGGGGAATACAGGATATATTTGTCTTTGACTCAAAATTTGCTCCGAGGCAACCTGCAGCGCATTTGTGGCAGCTGAACGCCGGCTCACAGATGCCTTGATAACGTCGTGGAGTGCGTCAATAGAGGCAGCAGTGATGACGGATTCGTTCAGAGAGAAAGTAGAAGGATTGGGGATGCATTTGAAGTTTTTAGGGAGTCCCAATGCTTTTCTGTCGAGTTGATGCTGGGGGAAAGCTGCGTGATTAGAGACCGCATCCCTAAAATTAGGCACCAAAATGACTAGACAATTGGAATCTTTTATTGAGAGAAGGTTTGGCAAAACTTTGAACTTGAAAATGGAGTCCAATGTGGCATCTTCAATTTCTTGACCGGTGCTAGGGTCGGTAAGTACAAAGTCTCCGTTTGAAATGAGCGGATGAGCAATGTCTACGAACGGCCCAAGGAGAATGATAGCGTCCGGTGACTGGTCGTTTATTCGGTCGACAAGGTCCGAAAGCGGCTGGTAGTCAAGGTTGGAATTGAGAGTATAAGGCCCCGAAGCGACGAGTAGAGAGAGGGGCTGGTCTCCTTGACGGTTTATTATGGTTTCAAGGTCAGCTTTTGTGGTCGCAGCGCTAGGAAGTAAAGGTAGGTCTAAGACCTCCTTGACCACGAACTCGTTTCCACTAGGATTCTGACCTTTTAAAGCCACGAGTTGTCCCGAGAATAGCGAAAACTCACTCAGACTGTCCAAATTCAGCTTTGCTTTCATTCCTGCTGCAGAAACTCGACTGCATTCTATCATGAGAGATTTTGCATTTGGCTTATCTTCCTCCTGTGATTCAGACACGATTCTGCCCACGGCAATAATCTCACTCTGAGAGACCTTGTTTGGATTCCCGACGTCTACTTTGTATTCTCTTTCTATTATATCAGTAAACTCATTGATCTGCTGGTCGAGATATTCAGACGCTTCACTGAGCTTCTGAAACATGGTTCGGTAATCGAATTTCTTGACATTAATATTCATTGACAATTTAACACGAGGTTCGCTGGGAGGAAGACGCTGCAATTCTTGGAGTTCAGGGTTGAGTATCTCCATGACTTTACCAGAATCTGCTCTGTTATTAAAAGGTGTTTGTTGAGTCATCACTGGAGGAGTAGACGATATCGGGGAGGATCCTTCACTGGAGTGGGCAGCAGACCGGTGTGAAGCTCGAAGCGGAGTTCGGAGTGGAGTTTGAAAGGTATCTCCCCTACTTCGTGAGGGAGTGTTTGAGTTGACCAGTGGACTGGTTCCTGGTACCCGCCTTTTCAATGGAGCCGGGGTAGAGAGCATGGAATCCAGAAAACTTGATCCACCGGCTCCTGGAGTTCTGGCCACTGACGCAGGCGAAGGAGCCACGCGTCCGGCGTTCGTCTTCAACTTCTTGGTCTTCGACTGTTCCTCCAGCTGACGCTGCAAATAATTTTGGAATTCGCGTAAATTGTCAACCGTAATCGCCAAATCATTGTCACCAGAGGACAAAACATAGGATTCCCATTTAAACGAAAGTTCTTCTACGGAAAGAGCGAAAATCTTCATTACAGCCAGACATTCGGCTGTCACATCTGGATTTCCCTCGACGCTGGGGCCGAACGTTTCTACCAATAACTCTGTTTCCGTGGCAGTCATTGTAATAATAATAATTGGATAAGAAAATGTTAATTTGGTCAAATTAACGCGACTTTACGCGTCGTGATTCAATTAACGTTGCATGGGAGGGTAACGAGGTTGTGGTCAGGATAGTTAGCCGAGAGACAAGTATGCTACTTAGCATGTGCTGAGTTGTACGGCTATCTTCCATACACACATATGCAAATTTATGTTCAAATCCAAGTACTTATTATACATCCGTGAATTACTCTATCATATAGACAGATCATAATATTTTATATATACACACACACTATGCACACAGATTAATGGTAATGGCTTGTTAAACCAGTAGTTGTAGTTTCGTTAGTTCTCAGCGGTTCCGGGAACGGTCTCTGGAACATCTTTCGAGACTGTCTCACTCTTGCCATCGTTCTTCTCATTGTCCCGTTCGTCATCGCCCTTTCGTCCATCTCTTCCTCGTCCTCCTCCCCGTCGATAATTGTTGTTATCCCGTCTCTTTCTGTTTCCTCCATGTTCAGAGTCAAACTTTCGCTTATTGGGAGCTCCTCCTCCTTCTTTGAAAGAATTAAACTTTCGTGCCCCTCGTTTACCATTAGCATTAGCAGTGAATCCATGCTCAGCTGCCTTCATGTCAACATAAGCCTGTTTGGCCATGGTCAATAGTTCTCCTAATTCCTCGTTGAATTTTGGTTTAGGCTCAAGTGCTAAAAATTTTTCAGCATCTTCGAGGTTTGCAAACTCGACAAACACAGAGGACTTGAACTTCTTATCATCGCCTCGTCGCAGTCGAACTTGCTTTACGGCACCAAATGTCTCGAAAAACTTTTCAATGTCAAACTGACTGGTCTTGGTTTCTTCACCAAAGTTTTTGGCATAAACGCTTCGAGCAAACGCGTTCTGTTTGTCCTCTTTCTTAGGCTCAACCAAGGGGACTTTTCGTCGGACCATTTCTCCATCTTCAGAGACCTCGAGCAGATTCTCAGACTCTCGCAGAGCTTCAACTACTGCTGAAATAGGTCTGAATCTTCTCATTCGAGAGAACTGGCAGATGGTGGAGATGGGTACCCAGCCTTCTTTTTTCTGAGATGTTCGCCAGAGAAACTTGTCATGAGGCAAGTTTTCATCTGAGAAATAGAATTCCACTTGTTTTAAGATCTCCTTGGGATCCTGGCTCTCGGGGAGAACAGAAGCGTCACTGACTACATTAGACTTAGAGACTGAACCGGCAGCAGCAGCGTCAGGTGCAGCAGTGGTTGGGACTTGGGGTTCACCCGCGACTTCCTTGTTCTCTTGGCTCATGGTTTTGATAGTGGTTGTGATGTTCGAGCTGCTGCTTTGTCGATCTGAAAATTTCAGCGTGTGTGCCCAGTGCTTGCAGCAGAGTGAAAAAGGTCAGGGTTACTACGACTGTTATCTATAAAACTTCATCGATGAATGAGCAAAATGAGAAAACGCCATGACAACAATGGCAGTGTTTGTAAAAAAAATATTTTGCAGATTAATCTTGTCACAGAGAATGAATGATGCAGAATAGAAAGGGCCCTTAGTGGACCCGTACGTAGTTGTTAAGCGAAGTTGGACGACAGAGCCAGAAATCGTATCAGTCTGATCCTGACTTTGTACCTTTCTGTAATCCTCTCTCATACAATACAGTACATTAACGCTATAGAACTATGTAATCCAAATCTCTATCCCTCGATAATCATGTACAAATAAATAATTCAATGAGCGGGCTTGATAAAAATTAATCATCCCTCTCGATCTCGTACAACTTCTTCTTTGGAGGAAGATTCTTTTGAAACAAAATATGTCTTCGAACGTTCCATGGGATGTTACCAACTTGATATCGGATAAACTTCTGGGTTGGGACACTAAATGTGATATCCAGTTCCTCCAGAGTAAGTGCCTTGGTCTCAGGAACAAGGAAGAAAATCAAGAAGAAACCAACCACGTTCCATCCAGCGTAATAACCGAACGCTCCCGGAGCACCTAGTCTCTTCAACAACGAAGTCCATGTCAGAGAGAGAATAAAGTTGAATCCCCACAGTGTCATAGTGGCCAGAGACATGCCGACATCTCGGACATGCAGAGGGAATACTTCTGCGGAATAAGTAAAGGGTACTGGACCCATTCCTGGAGAATAAAATATGGTATAGATGTAAATACCCAGGGCAATACAACCAATGTGGGCTTTAGACGACTCGGGAATGAAAAAAGACATTCCTGTAAACAAAAGGAACAGAGCCAAAAACGGTGTCGTGAACAGAGCCAATGACCGTCGTCCAAACGTATCAATGGTGACAATAGCGGGAAGAGCAAACAGGAAATTCAGAATTCCAAAGCCCATGGAAGCCAGCAAGGCAGAGCTCTCACTAAATCCAGCCTCTGTGAAAATAGTCGAAGAGTAATAAGCAATAACGTTGACTCCACAAAATTGTTGCATAAACATGACGACTTGAGATGCGTAAAGTGCTCTTCTGTTTCGTCCTACTGTAAAGATATCAACAAGTACATTTCTTCCTCGGTTGATTTCTTCGTTGATCGCAATCAGGACAGACATGTAGTACAAATCTCGAGCAGCTTGGAGCTTGGTGTTTCGTAGCCTCAGCAGAGAATTGTAAGCTTCTCGGTACCGGTTCTTCTTGATATACCAACGCGGAGATTCAGGTACAAAGTATACTTGAAGACAGACAAGAACAGGGGCCACAACAGTAGATCCCAACATCAGACGCCAACCAACGTCCTTTCCTATAGTCGTTCCATTTGGCTGGAACGCGACGCAAATGATATAACCCAGCATGATTCCAAACGCAGTCCACATCTGCCACATCATGACCAAGGCACCTCGAATGGGAGCAGGAGTACACTCGGCAGCATAAACGGGGACAGTAGTCGACTTGGGACCAATTCCAAGACCTAGCAATAGTCTGGCCAGGAACAACTGGACCCAAGAGTATGTGAAAGCTTCCCAAATAGATGCAACGGCCGCTATAAAACACGACAAGAAAATAACGCCACGTCTACCCATGAGGTTATTCAGGGGCTCTGTCAGTGCACAACCAATGACACAGCAGCATAAATATGGAGCTCCGACCACCAATCCCTGAAGCCAAGTAGAATTGTTCCCCCCTTCCAGACCAAGTCGAGGAAAAAAATACAATTGCGCACCGTTTACAACGGTCTCATCCATTCCCTGGACAACAGCGCACATTGCACACATGATAGTAAGATAATACAGAGTTTTGGGTTGGACCCATCGGTGAGCTGTCTCCTTTTCAATAAAAACCCTCTCGTCGTCGTTCAAACCTTCCGTGTCTCCGGACTGCGCCAGTACGGCACCTCTAACAAAGTAGTCTCGGTCTTCATTGAGACCGTGTTGCTCTGCAAATGCTCGAGCGTTTCGAATAACTTGTTCTCTCGAGATATCTTTCAGCGGATTATGAGTAATTTCACCCTTCTTTGCTATGGCGAGGATAAATGAATCAGCAGCACTGGTGTCTGATGGATACTTTTCCAAATCAGGTTGTTCCTGGTGCTCAGCACTGGGGCCCTCCTCTTTCTTAGTCAATTGTGGATTGCTATTATTATTCATGTTTTCCGTCGTTTATCTCCACAAAGGAGAAACAGCAAATCGGTTTCCATTTAAATAATCCGGGGAGACCTTTCTTACAGCCTGCAACTCGACGTCATCTGTGCACCCGAGGCGCGCCGCCGATCCCTGCGATGAGCCAGAATTTGAAAAGACAAGTCCCCGGCAATTGGCTTACCGCGGTCTACGAGATAACTGAGATCAGCCTGTTTTGGAGCATGAGGCCATGGACACCATGTACTGTATTCTTCAATGTATTGTCCATATTCCTGACATGAAAACTCATGACAATAATGTTCATTTTACTATCGGGTTTCAGAAAAATAAACTCCAAATCGCAAGTTTAATTGCAGATAACCATACTCGGTAACTCTGACGATGATGAAATGTTTATCTTGCTGAACTGGGTGTGTCTGGTAGACGGTTTGGTAGTGTGGTGAGACAGAGGAGGTGTAGAAGTCCGGCTCACCAATAGAAGTTTGGACCAACGATGAAGACGATGCTGTGCGATTTGTCAATAAATGTGGTCATTAATCAAATTATTAAATGTAATGGTAGTTTCTCCTATAATTATTTCTCCTATAATTATTTCTCCTATAATTATTTCTCCTATAATTATTCAGCAATTGATGTTCTATGATAGGTGGCTTAGTTCGGTGCCTGAATATGCCATGTATGCAAGATGATGTAGATCAAGAGCTGTCGTTCATCCGTGACACTTATTTCTGGTAGAGCCGTCGGAGATTTCGGAGGATCATCTCTGCTATCAAGATTGGGTACAATATTTGACTACAATGTATTTAAAAACTCGTAAAATCATCCTCAGCTCAATACCTAATATTTATCACAAAGCAATTTATATGTGCCAAGTCAAATTAGCCCCACTCTCTCAGATGCAATATAGCTTCATGATCTCATCTACCTGCAGTGTAGTACACAATATTCTCAAACACCAAATACTCCACACAAATATTGCCTTCAATGCCATACATTTCCAACATAACTACATTCACGTTCACTTTCCTATAGCCCTGGGCCTGGCCTGGGCTCTCAATCACCCCTACATATAAAAGTGTCTAACGCGGAGATCAACCAGTCAAATTTCCCTTTAGAGCTACCCCACAATGACCTCGGCTTTTCGAATCGTTTCATGTGAAATTAGGTCCTGTCTCAGTTGAGTTTGTCAATAAAAGCCGCTGTTTTGGATCTGACTTGGAATATTTTCGGTTCTTCTCCATAGTCGCACACCTCAATCGTTACACATAGAACCTACGATCAAGATGTCCACCGTAGACTACAATCTCTCCAACCCGATAGAAAAGTCCTTTGCCGACTTGATGGCATTCAAGCCGATTGATCTTCCGGGGAACCCAAAGAACTCGTGGGTTTTCCAGAGCACTGTGGTTCCTTGGAGACCAATGATGTCTCGGGGTGTTTTTGGAGGACATGTGTTGGCTCAGTGTGCTTATGTCGGGTCGGCAACTGTGAAAGAGGGCTTCATTTGTCATGTAGGTACATCCAATCAATGAGCACGATGAGTGAAATTCTCTCTTCTTTGTGGCAATAATATTTTCTAACAAGAACTCTCACGGATACTTTCTGTTGCCTGCAAACCATGAAATTCCCTTCATCTACGTTGTGACTCCTCTGAGAGATGGGAAAACATATTGCAGCCGTCATATCAGAGTTTTCCAGTTCCCTCAATCGGAGGCGGCTGATTTTGACTATGAATCCAAATATATTGCGTTTGAAGGAATGCTGTCATGGAAGTTACCTGAGCATTCTATTTTGGACCATCAGCTGGACCTGGACCCCGAGCTTCTGGCTCATGATATCGAAAAAGTGCCAGTGGCTCCTGAAATAGATGTCGCACTCTGGGAACAGTTTATAATAAACAGTGGAGAAGAAGAATCGATTCATCCAATAGACTTCCGAAAGCAGAAGATGCACCCTTACAATAAGAATATCAAAGAGGTAGCCCACCGGAGACAGATCAACTATTTCCGATCCCATTACGCATTGAGGGACGATGTCAATCTCCATGTGGCTGCATTGATGTATTCTTCGGACCGAAATTCGCTGTTCACTATTCTCAACGTCCAAGATGAGGCCCGTATTGTCAAGAGTATTGCCTCTATTGACCAAACATTTATTTTGCATAACTTTGATTTCCGGGTGGACAAGGACTGGTTGACCATGTGTACATGGTCGGAACGGTCTTATGACTCGAGGGGTCTCTACAACGGACATATTTATGACTCGAAGCACAGACTGCTGTGTACGTTTATGCAGGACGGAGTGCTGAGAGTGCACGAAGAAACGTTTCCTTGGCCCGACTCTTTCACGAGAGAGGACAAGGACGAGGAAGCCAAGGCGAAGTTGTAGACTTTAGTTGTGGCAGTCATATAACAGTCTATATAGGGCTGTGTTGTCAGTAGGCACGACGTAAGCAAGCATTTATTGGGGATAATTGTGTAAATAATAAAGCATTTTAATCAGATTCTATGGTAGCGTGGTTGTTGTCACTAATTGAGTTTATTTGTAGCTAAAAATGTTGTTGATTGTGTGAGCACTATTTAGCTTTTATATATGCGAGGGACAGTAATAGTATGATTTCTCACTTTGATACTTTCTTTACTGTTAAATGGAACGATATTTGAACAAGTTATGAAAGCAGCACAGCTAATAGAATCAGCCTTGAGCACATATATGGAGGTCGTACGTATACGGAGATTGATATGTTATAACTAGTTATTGATATGTTCCAGATATATATACAAAATATTCGTATGTATATACCATGCAAGCAAAACCTTATTATTCACCCCACTGTTTAGTGTGGACATTACTCCTATTCCACATGCGCGCAACATGTGCTAATCTCTTAGGGGTAAACCAGATATCCTATGATTTGATCTGTGGATAGGACGTATTGCCGGCCAGATATACATATTCACTGTAAAATAATGTGAGTATCATACCGGACAACTAGTTTGTAGACGTCTAACCAGTTCTCCGTGTAATGGCCAACATCAAGTCAGCCCCTAACGGGGGTTTGGACATCAAACTGGATCACGATGAGATGTGGAATCATTCAGACAGCGAAGCCGAGGGAACTAAACGATCCATTGCATTTGTAGGACTGGGCAACAACAATTCATATCTACAGGTTCCTCGTTCTGGATCTCCATTTGAGGCCGCAGCGCTCACGGACGGAGAGGAGCAATTCGCTGATTCCGAGGACGAGGAGGACGGAGACGAGAATCATGACAGGGGAGAAGAAAGGAATGCTGATGAAGAGGAGAGCAAAGAAGGGCTGAGCAATGGGGTTCCGAATGTGAGAAAATCAGTCAAGAAAAAGCAACCAAAGAAGAAGCGCGAACGGTGGAGACGAAAATCTGAGACCATGGGCGCTATGTTCACTAAACCTGTGGGAGATTCTGACAAAGAGGCACAGGGAAACAAAAGCAGCTCGATATTGCGCCGTCGGATTCGGAAAGCGCGGTCAAGAAGCGAGGCTGTGGTCCCGTCTCTCGCCATGCTTAACAGCCAATCAGGGGATATAAGCCCGCTGGCGAGTGACCTACACGTTTCCAATACTGGCGTGCATTCCGATACTGATATTCCGGCAATAATGAACGGACGGTACGAAGAGCATGGCCGCAGTGCTAAACGAAATTCAGGTCGTTTCCGCTATCTTTCGTCATTTGCTGGCGGCGGTAGTCTTGGTGATAGCACTCAAGGCGCCGAGAATTCCGGCTCTAATTTTCGGCGAAGAATTTCTCAGTTCAACCCCGACTTACTGGGCAGTGGGCTGTCTCGGAATTTCCGATTCAATACTCTGCGAATGAACTTTGGTCGTAAAAAGAAAGAGACTGCCCCTGAAGAATACGTCAAGTCGGCCGAGCTGATCAGTGAACTGCAATCCGGTGTTCCCGCAGCCATTATTTTAGCATCTCAATTCCAGCGCGACGAGAAAAACCTGCGACGGGTGCCGGTACTGCTCGAACAAATCAATTTCAAGGTCACAGAAGTCCCTGCCATCAGCACTTCACATCACAGTCGACCAAGATATAAAATCGATCTTGAATACGGTTCAGGCCCGGCTAGAGTAACCTGGTCTCTCACCAAAGACTTCAAAGACTTCAACTTCCTGCACACCCGTCTTAAAGCTTCAAGTTTCCAGCCCATGACTATGAGCTTTAAAGGCACCATGCCGCGTCTACCTCGTCGACACACTACTGGGCGCCAAAAGAGCACTACTGGTAACAGTGATCATGAGCTGAACGACGAATCCTTCCGTGGACGGGCATTAGAACGAGTGTTTTCTATGACGTCTAGAGACTCTACTAGATCTCGATCCAGCTCACGACATCGCATAAACCACCAGAATCCTAATCTTATCACCGAACTAGAAGACTACCTCAAACGGCTACTTCAACAATTTAAATTTCGGGCTGACGCCAATAAGGTTCTTCAGTTTCTCGAACTTTCCAACATGAGTATCCGTCTGGCTCCTGAAAGTTCGTTCCACGGAAAAGAAGGTCAGCTATTTATCCGATCTTCTGCAGTCAGTCAAGGCTGGAGAGTGTCTCACTGGAGACCCAATGATTTCTCGCAGATGATTCAACGGCACACTCATAAATGGTTCTTAGTACGTCACTCATACATCTTGTGTGTGGAGAATATCACATCTACGAACGTCCTCGAGGTTTTTCTGGTGGATCCAGGGTTCAAGGTCTCCACACAAGCAATCACCGGCGAAATAGAAGAGGGAATTCAGCATTTAGCACACAAAAGCTCCCCTCAATTCTTTCTTCAGGTCGAGAACTTCGAGCGTAAAATGAAAATGGCCTCGCGATCCGAAAAGACAATATGTGCTTGGGTTGATAGCATTTCTTTCATGAAAGAGCACACAATCTGGTCACAGCAACACCGATTTGAAAGTTTTGCCCCTGTTCGTCATAATGTCCACGCTCAATGGTTTGTGGATGCTCGGGATTACTTCTGGGCCATCAGCGAAGCTATCGACATGGCGCGAGATGTTGTTTATATTCATGACTGGTGGTTGAGCCCTGAACTGTATCTTAGACGACCACCACAGGGCAACCAGCAATGGAGACTGGACAGACTGCTGAAGAGAAAAGCCGAGCAAGGTGTCAAAATATTTATTGTGGTCTACCGAAACGTCGGTCAAATTATTCCAATTGATTCGCAGTATACAAAGCATTCACTCTTAGATTTGCATGAAAACATCTTTGTCATGCGCTCACCAAATCAATGGATTCAAAACACATACTTCTGGGCCCACCATGAGAAAATTTGCATGGTAGATCACACTGTCGCATTTTTAGGTGGAATTGATCTATGTTTTGGACGCTGGGATACCCCAGATCATGTTCTGACCGACGACAAGCCCAAAGCATTCTACAATCCATCTGACAGCCCCCCATATAAACCGACGCAGATTTGGCCAGGAAAGGACTACTCCAATCCGAGGGTCCAGGACTTTCATACTCTTGATCAACCGTTTGAGGATATGTATGACCGAACTAAGGTTCCTCGTATGCCTTGGCATGATATACACATGATGGTTACCGGGCACACCGCGCGAGACTTGTGCCGACATTTCGTTCAACGGTGGAACTATTTGATTCGGCAGAAGCGAACCTCACGATTCACACCCTTTTTACTCCCGCCGCCCGATTTCACCGAGCAAGAGATTGATCAGTTCGATCTGGCTGGTACTTGTGAGGTTCAGCTCTTGCGGTCTAGTGGTGGCTGGTCTTTAGGACTTAAGGAGGCAGAGCACAGCATTCAGAATGCGTATCTGAAGGCTATAGAGGCGTCGGAGCATTTTGTGTATATTGAGAACCAGTTCTTCATTACCTCCACTACTCTCGATGGAGCATTGATTGAAAATAAGATTGGTGATGCCTTGGTAGAAAGAATAATGCGAGCGCATCGAAATAGAGAACTGTGGCGAGCTGTACTTCTAATCCCATTAATGCCTGGTTTTGAATCGCAGGTGGACCTCCCCGATGGGTCAAGCGTTCGACTTATCATGCAATGTCAATATATGTCTATTAGTCGAGGAAGAAACAGCTTGTTCTCTCGTCTGCATTATGCTGGCATCCAACCTGAAGAGTATATCCAGTTCTTCTCGTTGAGAAAATGGGGGAAGATAGGGCCAAACAAGAAACTTATAACAGAGCAGCTTTACATTCACGCCAAAGCCATGGTGGTTGACGATCGAATTGCAATTATTGGCAGCGCCAACATAAATGAACGGTCAATGCGAGGCAATAGGGATTCAGAAATTGCTGCTTTCATTAGGGATACTCATCAAATCCCTTCAAAGATGGGTGGCCAGCCGTATATGGTTGGAAAGTTTGCACACACGTTGAGAATTAGATTAATGCGTGAGCATCTCGGCGTCGATGTAGACAAGATTGATCTTGTTGATAAGAACGTTGAGCTACTGGCCAAAACGAGTGCGGAGACTCAGATGAATGGAAAAAGTGATAGTACAGATGATTCGACGAGTGTAAGGAACGAGAGTGGTGACCAATTCGAACTGCACAGTTTCAATTACCTTGCTGGAAAGGAGAATAAAGGGTTGAGGGAGAAGAAAGCACTCAGTTCAGACAGCCGTGTTCAGAACAACCCTAAGCATACAGCCGACATATTAGGGAGTGGATTCGATGCGATGGCCGACCAGGATAAAGTCAGTGCTAAACAGGACCGCTACGAAAAGGACCACCCTAATAAGTCAAAGGGGTCTTCTGCCTCCTCTTCTGAAGAATCAATCGACGATATAATCGACAACATTTTAAGCGAAGACTCCATCTCAGATTTGTTGACGTTCAAAAGACGACTCTATGATCGTTTGATTGGGAGAAGCGAAAGTGCCAAGTCTGAAGCTCCTTCCAGATCCCAATCTCACGAAAGTGGGCTGGATAAACTGGTTCTGAACGGCCCAGTTGGCTTTGGAACTGTTGACATTGATAATGTGTCTACCACCCCTGTTGATCCTTTTTGTTTCGAGGATCCCTTGGACGAGAATTTCTACTATGATGTTTGGTTAAGGACAGCACAGCGAAACACTAGCTTGTTCCGTGAGGTCTTCCGATGCCAACCAGATGACGAAGTCACCACCTGGAAAGAATATAAAGAGTACGTGGCATTTGGCGAGAGGTTCTCAGCGTCTCAAGACATCCAAAATGATCAGACTCCTATGGAAGGTGAACAAGCCAGGAAGGCCCACGCTCCGTTGGGTGATGTTGATATATCGCCTAGTTCGTTTCCTCGGGAAGAAGGGTCGAAGTCAACTCTGCGGCAGGATCAAGATCAAGACCAGGGCCAGAGTCAGGGTCAGAATCAAGAACAACGGGCAGGATCGCCAAGCGAGGACGTCCTGGATGTGCTTGATGAAGATCAGACGACGAATAATGACGAGATGGCCAAGAAAACAGAGTCTAAAGCTGAGACAATGAACTATCCCCGACGACGTCGAGCCAATACCCGTGGCTCTAGACGATTTTTCGCCAATAGCATGGACCATGTGTATGATGGTGCCACTGCTACAAAGATTCTCGACAATATACAGGGGAACTTAGTCATGTTCCCAACCGAATGGCTAGCCAGAGAACTTGAAACGTGAGTATAAGAAGATTTATGAAGGTGATGTATTTTGCTAACAAGTGGTAATTGGTTTTACAACCTCGACAGAATCCCGCCATTAGAGATTTACGACTAGTGTAATAAATATTGCATTTTTTTAACCTTCCATCCTTTTAAATAACAATTCTAAAACTACCATCATGTATATGGGTACAATTACATTGTCATTCATGCCGCTAGTGGCCTCCAATAATGCTGTCGAAAGTGCAGTTACAAGCATCCCGACAAAAGACAATGTCTCGAATTTTTCGTAATAAGGAATGAAATATTTACAAGCTGCCATTCCAATCATGGAACCAAAAGTGAAAGCTATTGTGCCTTCGACCGTCTTTTTGCTACCAAACAAATGCAAACGTCCAAAATGTCGACCAACTATAGAGGCAGACGAATCTCCGAGTCCTAGGCAAATGATTCCAGCGGGAGAGTGGGAAAGTATTATAGGCAGCCCGATTCCTAAGAGTAAAAAAATGTGTGAGACAACAATTGGTCCACACGTATCACGGTCATCAGTAAAGTTCTCCAATGTTCGATGAATAAACGCTCCCAAGGGAGGTAATGCAGTAGCCCGGACAATTTCCAGGATAATAAATAAGATAAATGCAACAGATACAGATAATGCAGTAAAGTCGGGATCGAAATTGGTGCCAACAGGGAGAAACATCAAAACAATACATCCGTGCCAGGCTTTCCGTCTGAAATCCAGAGTCCATGAGTTTGAGGTCAAGATAACGAGAGGAATAACTATAGACAGGAGTACAAACCAATATGCAAGAATCTTGAGGTGTTCTTCAGTGTAAATGTAGAGGTAAAGATCCATCATTGACAGGTTGTGACTGTAAAGAATTGCAGTCAGAACGAAAAACCCGATTATAGGCGTCAGAATATAAATCTGCCTGGCAGCAGCGAGTTTAGCTTTCTCGGCACCCTTGGATCTTCTGTGAGGACCCACCAATCTTGAGATCCGAATAACTTTTTCAAAAAGGGGAATTAGCGGTACAAATGTTAAGAAGCAGGTCAATATTAGACTCTGGATCATTGAACCCACTGGATCGCCGTGGACTAGAATCACGTTGGCCGCCAATGATGCAAATAACCAAACCTCGGTGTCAGTCAATGACCCATCGCAGAGCCATGTTATAATTGTACAGAGCTCACTGATAAAGAGATCTATTAACCAGCACGACACAACTGCATCGGCGGGGAGTTGAGCCCGTAAAGGCGAAATGAGTAGCGGTAGAAATGGGCCAGGGACTGGCAGTGCTGTCAATGTAATGAGCACGTTCAATGGCAGGCAGTGGGGCGAAGCAGTCAGCGACACCACTACCGGCAAAACAATTCTGTATAGGACGATATGCGAAAACCCATATATCGAGAAATAGACAGACATCGTTGCACCGGAGAGAGCTGCCCAGGTTACGAGAAGGTCGGAATATTCGTCCCAGATCGCAGAGTTACTGCACGCTAACGCCACTGAAAATAGGATCAAAGTCGTTTCAAGTAATTTACTTCCTACGGCTTGGTTCTCTCCATCTTTCGGCTGTATATGTTGAAGTGCCAGTTCATCCCTCGGCGTTTTCGACTCGGTATCAGAGTCGGATTCTGACGAGTCGACTTTTCTAACTACGCCCTTTCGCCGTTTCCTCCGTAGCACTAAGCGCGTAATTGTAGCAATCTCAGAATCCGAGCCATTCGGAGACTGTGACATGTTTAATTTACAGTGAAAGGTGAAACGAATCGGATCTCGAAATTTCAAGACGCGTCAATGTTACAGCCGCACGCACTATTTTGCATATAATTTAACCAAATAGGTGGTATACCGGAAGTTAACTATATATTGAATTTAAGTGAGGGAAAGTTTCTGGTTTTCTATAGGAGGGAGAATTACGATTCACTTGCATACCAAAGATGAATAATAACGAAGTATGGCACACATCGTGCTATAGTTGTAGTTGAAGCGTGATGGCTCTTTACGGCAATTTCCATACAGATCAGCTTGATAGACATATTCTCTATTCATAGTTCTCCGTAAAAGATCCGAATTTGTTAAATGTCTGTCTGCGTGACAACTTTTCACATGTTAAATAGTTCATCTACTAACTTTTTAGGAAGGGATTGGTTTACTGCAGGGTGCATAGCAATGACCTCTGCGTATTCTACATATGGCAAACCTACCAGTCCCTGAAGCGTTCGTGTCATAACTTCTCTCTATTGTACTGAAGTAAATCGTCATTATAAAAGTCATCATCTAAAATATTCCACCTCATTGATACACACATGCTCTATAGTGAATAACCTCCCAACAGCCTCTTGGCAGCTGTGTCCCAATCTTTGCCCTGAGTGATTCGAATTATCTGCTGAACCAAATCGTAGTTGATCTTCGGAGATATTTTGGAGTCAAACTTGTAGTCGGGATGACTTCGTACAAAGTTCCGGATCCACGTCGCGGTTGTCTCCTTTGAACCGTTGGCTCGGCTAGCCACCAAGTCGAGGTAACGATTGAGCTCACAGAGAGTTACCAAATCAATCGAAATGCTTTGAAAATACTTTCGTAAAAGAGGAATTAAACCAACGAAATCGGGACCACCGTTAATAATTTGATTTATCGACAGCTCCTTATAAATGCCAGCATCACTACTGTCTTGGAAAACATTTGTTCTGAACCAGAACCTCTCTTCAGTGACAGCACTCTTATGATGAGCTTTCCTCATGTTGCTGTCTACCTTGGAAATAGGAAGATAAAAGTTCAGATTGAATGAGAGAATTACTCGGGTCACCAAAACAATGAATATAGCAAATGCTGCATTTTCAAAATCGGTAATTTGGACTTCCATAGGTCGAAACTCCACTCGCCAGCCGGTTTTGTGCTTAGCATCGGTTGGTGGTGGTTTGAATCTGAGAGTTTGCCAATTAGTGGATTGGATGTTCTCAAAATGGTCACTATCCTTTCCATCATTCTGATCTAACAGTTCCTCAAATACAACGATTGGATCTCGAATGAACAAATGGGCAAAATGATTGGCAAGAAGTTCGTCAAACCCTGCTTCCAGCAATCGACCTTTCACCTTTTTGTTGATCACCAGCTTGGAATCATTGAACTGATCTCGGTCTTCTTGAGTCTGTAGATTTTTATCAGAGATATAACAGTCGATAGAGTCGTAACGCGATTTAGGGATCACAGGATCCGAGTTATACCCTTGAGCAGTGTCATCTTTAGGGTCTTCCAAGCCTCGTTCTACCGGTGTACGGTCATCAACTGAACCAGCAATAACATTCCATCGAGCATCTTGATCTGATAGATACCCACGATAAGCAGGTGCCGCCGAAGTCAAAGCTAGAAGAATCGGGGTCAACGGAGCCAATTGGTCATATAGGTTTCTCGCTTCATCGATGTCGGTAGCTTGAAAAGTAATCTGCAAACAACAGCATCCCATACCAAAACCCATCGAGTCCATGTATATGTGGTCTGGCAGAGCTGCCCCGTTGCGAGCATTGGAATCTTCTGGATACAGACTTCTGTCCCAAGGAATGGTATCATCTATAAAAGGCGATGGTGTGTTTTTGTCTTTGAAAATAGGCACATTTATGGCGACTTTTGACTGTCGTCGAGTTCGAATGTTGGCAGTAAGGGTAGGGAATCTGACATGGGGATTGATCAGCTCATCGGGCAGAAAGAGAGACCTCGAAGCACTGCCTGTAGGTGGGTAAAATGGCTCAGTGAACTGACCGGGGACGCCCAAGACAGGAAACGATGTGATGGTCAGTGGAATTTCGTTGGAATGCATGTGCCGGTTGGCAATTTCTCGTCGCGCTTTCATGTTATCTTGAACCTTGAGCAAATCCACAAAGTCACCGGTAAAAGGACGAGCAGGAGTAGCTTCCAGCATGTATCTGCCGTACTCGGGGTGGAAAACGACGTTGTGTTCGTCCAGTTCACCCGTTTTCTCGGTTTCTTCCAACTCCTTCAAGATTTGAGCTTGGCGGAGAGACAAATGAGCTTCTTGTTTCTTCTCGTCTACGGCCACCACCATATATTCGACCTCGTCACCCCACAGAAGCGCATCATTTGTCTTTGACTTGTTTGCGTTGAAGATGCTAATGAGCTGTTCAATGCCATGGGTTCGGACATGGTCAGTATGGTTTCTGACCTGATCCCACTTGAAAGGGGTGCCACAAGACCTGGTTAGTAAGGCGTTTCCGGTTAAGCGAGTTAAACCAGTTTTAGCGGAAGAACTGGGATGTACTGCTGTTGGTCAGATCAACATGCTGCTCTACGTTGCAGCGCAGACTGTATAGCCATTCCAGTATACAGTTTAGATCTGACAGTATAATGGTTCTCCATATGGTGTTCAACATGGTAATAAAGTCCTCCATAAAGCCCTCCATGAGACTTTGAATCCAACAAAATGTAAAGCCCCCACACAGATCAAGAGAGCGGAGTTCAAATTTCACCAGCCAAAAGATCGAAGACTAGTGAATTCCGCTGTGAATATTGGACAGTCTTTTTTTTTGACTCATACGACTCCAGCTATCACCTTACACCATTACAGAACATATCCTATATCTCTAACCAAAAACACGAATTCTTTCAAAAGACTTCCAGAGTGCTTCAGATCAACTATAATCAGATCTCGGCTGTCAAACTTGATGTCCGCGGGTTTTGATGTCGGCTTCTTTTGTTTCCTTCAAAATTTGATATTCGAGCAGCTCTGAATGATCTCACCAGTTCTACACTCGCTTTTTGGCCTTTTCCAACCCGCTTCTCGCCTATACTCACAATAATCCCATTGCCTGCTAATTCCAGCGTCAGTTGTGATTACAAATAGGTTTCGAATTCCGAAATCCGCTTTCTGCACAAAAAATATATATCTTATCACGCCGCTTGGCTGGTGCGGCTGCCATGTGCGGCGGATGTATATGCGGTCAAACTTTAAATACGAGGTGAGTTCAGTGTGTGATGACACTACACAATTGTAGTCACAACATTAAAGTGTAGTTACGTTCACGACATCGTGATCGTGCATACAGTAGCGGTAGAACGCTGATAGTTCCAATGTTCGTTTGCATGCCATAGAGTGGATCGTTCTATAGACGTAGGCCATAGAAGGTGTCATGCCATAGAGGCACAATGGACTACTCAAACATCATCATCCACTTCACACACGGCAATCAATACCGTACGATTCAAATCGACTTCAAGGTGGCCCAGAATACATGTACATATCTGTTATCGACACGTTCTGGAAGCCGTGCCAAGCCGTGCCTCGTATCGACGTTCCGATCTTCCCGCCTTGAACGAGTACATCTGGCAAAGTGTGTGTACGGTGTAAATGCGGGGATATAAATTGAACCGGCCCGGAATGTCAACCCATCATGCATTTAATACGTGACAAGGATTACAAAAAGTTAAATAATTTATCCGTATCATTTTCTGTGCCAATTCGCCAACTATACTGTTAGCAAAGCATTCTGCTGTTTATCGTTTATTATACATATCCGATTACGTACCTCGCATGCACGGGGGTAAGGTCCACGCCGCATGATCGTCGTACTGCTATACATCATATCGATGCATCTTTTTTTTTATTATTTTTTTATTAGAGTTTCAGTCTTCACACATTTACACACATAATCAAAGGGGACAGTCCTCAAATCATCGCACATCTACTTGGTTTATCCGCACTCCATATTTGTTTCAAAACACCGGTACAGCCTATGATGCATCAGTTATCTTGCATGTCCCCGGTTCAGGAAATTCAACGGCCGTAAAAAGCATAGTTCCGGGTCGATCATAAAACCTGACAGAGCTAGTTCTGTGAATTCAGTTAGGTAGAAACCCGCCGCCCCTGCCGACCCTGCCGTCTCTGTTGGACTCTTGGCTGGTTTGGCGCAAAAGTGATTTTCGGCATTATAGTTAGACATCGGCAAACAACCCATTTAGGATTGTACATTCATCATCATGGCTGCTTCGGGGGCCGACATCGTGCAAGGTCGTAGCTATCGACGACACTGGAGGTAGTTACATAGTACTAAGCTTATAAGGTACTAAAACACCCCTGCTGAACAAAGAGCTGTACGGCGCGCAGAAGACAGGGCTGCTGCCGACTGCAAGTGCTTTTAGCACCGTCTCTGACAGAAAACTGCCGGCGGCGTTAAAACCGTCCCCCCCCTGCACAGACAGAAGGGATGGTGGAACTTTACAGTGCTGTTAACTAGTGGTAAAATAAAATAATAAAAGGGCGGCTGGAGCCACTAGCCAGAAACAGATTTCAAAGAGAAGAAAGGGCATATACTGTTTTAAAAATGGATGGACGTAATAGAGTAAGTGCCATACAGCCAAGTATAGTTTTGGTACAACCCCGAATTGGTAGAGTTAACAGTCATTGAACTGCAGTTCGAACAGTTCTCTTTACAATCCTACAATTAATTGATGAGAGCCGCCCCCTTTAAAGCCCGGTCCGCCGCACTTCCGCCGATCTATCGCTATACGTCTCTGCACGATGCGACAGAGACGGGGTGAATGTGAGTAAGGTCCAATGAATATTTTGTGCGCTGTAACTGTAACTGTAGCTCCAGCTGTAGCTGCTGTTGCTGTAGGTGCACGGAGTAATGGCCACTCACGGTGATGTACTATGGCTGCGCGGCATGGTTGGAGCTGGGGCACTAACGCAGGAGTACGTTACGTCGTGCAAAGCGACGGTTGGGGTGAAAGAGGTTTAGTCTACTGACCTACTACTGAAGCTGAAAGAAGCCTACAGACTCTTCCAAGCAAAATTTTAGTCATAGCAATATTGCCTCGAGTTTCCTGGTTTGCTTGCTGGACTAATAATGTTCTTTAAATTTCGTAACGGTGCGGGGAACCTAAAAAATTATCTACATACGAAATCGGCAAAAACTCAATTCGTACTTTATCTCCAACTTTATCTAAGCATCGATGAGCGAAAAACGCCGTGGACAGCATCTATTACATCATTTACCGGGCGTCAAAGACTTCTCTCAACTATGGCACACAAAGTTTATTATTAGACTGCACGTAATTGGTCTCCATTTACAGATGCAGCATGCTGGTTGTGGGTGCCTTTCTGACTGCTTGCGTCAAGTGTATTTTACGTTGCAGGTCGCTGGGCTAAGTCAGAAACCGTTCGAGAGATAAAACTTTGATGATGACTGCTAAGCTTGTTGCTTTTTGCTCACACGTAACCATACGTGACGCACATGGTGCGTTTTTTACCAAAATAAAAGGGTACCGCGGGATCGGCAACGTACAGCAATGAGCTGCTTGTCGTCACTCAGAGCTGATTAACCCCAGTTGTTACAATTTCTCACCATTCCTAAACCGTTGTGGGTGGCATTAGTTTATATAGCTACACAGTGAAATAAATAAGAAAAAGGAACTTGCAAAATAAAAATTTAAAAATAAATTATTACGACAGCCACCGCAACAGCCAACACAGCTGTCTGTAGTGGGTAAGCCATTTATATATATCTACTACTGGATATGATATTTCCTCAAATTGTGAAAAAGCAAAGTTTGGCGTCTGTATATCAAAATGCGATAAAACTCACCTAGAACAAACCCCAAACTAAATATATATATATAATATAAACGGACATCGTTTTGACTATCCCGACGACATTTCAGGTACGAAACCACCCTGATACGAAATACGACTCCAGGTTTTAGCGTGTACTGTAAAACTCCAACTTACAGAAATCGCGGCCGCTTATTTAGTTAAACCATCGGCGCAAATACGTTTATAGTTAGCACTGCGTTTGAGTGTATATATAACAGAGCAGAAGATAGACGCCCGCAAACACCGACCCACACCACGACGACAGTAGTTCAAACTAATAGTGATAATTAAAGACCGTGAAAGGCGACTACGACACACACGAAACCGCACTGCGAAATCATAGGAAGAAGAATAAGAGGTAGAAGAAGAAGAGAGAACACGGGCTCTTCCGTAGGTGAATAGACGTAGAAGAGACAGCTATCATATCTGACGACGACACCACCCCAGTAGTGTTTTATTGTTGCCCGACAATTTAATCGTGTGCATAGAGAATTGCATTGACATCGAAAAGGCTCATTGGACCACACCTATGATGGAATCTGGTGGACCTCGAGGGCCATTTGATGGACCTGACGGGAGATGGAATAAACGGGATCTCGACAAATTGCCATCATTGAAAGAAGTAAGTGTGGAGTATGTAGAGAGGGTTTAGAAGAAGCGGGGAGACAAATAGCCGAATAGCTGGGATAAAATGTGCAAACAACTTCCAGATAACACCCGATTCAGAGTCATTTTTTTGTACTTACACTCATAGCGGGAAGACGTACCATGAAATTAAACCAAACAGTTTCTCAATCCGCGGTACAGCAGTGCCGCGCGTCATTGCAGCCATCGGCTTTACCCGACACCTGAAGATATTTCATTCTGGACTGACTGTTATTTTGGATGGACTGTTTCATTCTCTTTGCTGTCAATCTTTTTGATTATAGTGCTTCGGAAAAGGATATTTATCGTGTTGAGACATATTCCGTGTTGGGTAGTCGTACATGCGTACAGCGGACACTTCCCGAACTTTCAATAAAGTGAACTGGCAAAGTTAAGAGGCACAACTTCAATTTAGCAACTGAAGTCATGTGCTGACAGCGGTTGTGCTCTCTGTGGTGTGCCTCCTCTCGATTTCTTTCCGATCTTGTGACCTGCTGAACCATCTAACCAGCTCATCCCCAACTACAAAGAACTGGATCCACGAGTTCATCCTCCTCCTCCGTTATCCTCAAACTACTTTTCTTCGACACCTGGCATGACCTTTCTCGCCGCGTCGCTATCATCCTCCTCCTCCTCATCATCGTCGGCAACACACTCATCCCTCCGGACTCCAGCCATATCGGCCCCTGCAACGCCAGTTCCTCCAATGCCAGGAACTGTAAGGCCCGAGCTGTCAGTGACACAACGTAGCTTTTCACATGGAACTTTGTTATCAACACATTCCCCCAGTAACTCCTATACATTTGGACTCGGGAACAATGTGCAGCAACTAGGCTCCTCGACTTCAGCCAACCAGTCCTCTGCTGCTCCATACCCAGTTACCTCGCCCGGTTCTTCTCCTCGACACTCTTTAACTGGGCCCGGACCACACAACAGCAACAACTCGCAATACGTCCAACAACACTCGCCGAATTTCGACTACAGACGGAACCCAGATTCAGCACTGGCGACGCTGGCGACGCTACCAGCTCCACTGTCGTTTCTGTCTCAACCAAACGGTCAAGGACAGAGTCAGCAAGGACAAAGTCAGCAAGGACAGAATCAGCAAGGACAGAATCAGCAAGGACAAAGTCAGCCAGGTCAAAATAATTATCAGGCCCAACTCGCCGCTGCAAGCTATCAACCTCCAAATCTTCAACCGTCACAGCTCCAACTGTCACCGCATCTTCAGCAGTCGATCCAGAATCATCACACTCCGCAATCAAGGCCCACAAATCTTATGAACGCTCAAAGTAGTTCCGTTCATGCCCCCGGTCTACACGTTCTGGCTTCCCAGATTCATAATTTCCCTCCTTCTCCTCCTACAGCTGTCTATTCTCCTGACTCGATGAGATTCGAGCAATCGCGCGAGAGTTCCACAGATATAAAGCCCGACCATCAGTCTACTAGGCCAATGTCTAAGCTTCCTATTCAAAGCATGATGAACAACGATGATTCTCCAAACTCAGGCTCCTCTGTGCACCACCACAAGCGAGTCCCCTCTGTTCCCGGTGACTTTGAAGAAGAGCAACCGCAACAACCCAAAAAACGACGAGGGAACCTGCCCAAAGCAGTGACGGATATATTAAGAATCTGGCTGATTCAGCACATACAGCACCCCTATCCCACGGAAGCCGAGAAGCTAGATCTGATGCAGCAAACGGGGTTGTCGTTAAACCAGATCAGTAACTGGTTTATCAATGCTAGACGACGACGAGTACCGTCTTTGAGTAAGGAGAGCTGACTCGTGGATGTCAACTCCAGTCAATAATCATGTTCGGTGAAGGAGATTGGCATGAGTGGTGGCGGTTGATCATGATGCACACACCACGGGGAGTTGACTTAACAACAAGTAGAAAAAACACAACCTATTATTTATTGAATGTACATTATTGTATAGTTTTTGAACACAAATTGGATGATTTATGTAAATCAATTATATTTCTCAGTTAACTAGGCGATAATAGCTTGTAAGTCGGGGTCCGAGTCCCTCACGCGTAATTCGTGAAGTTCAAATCCCAACTTCCACTAATATCACTAATAGTTATTTGCCAACCTCAACATATCAAATAAATATTTCCATTCCAGTACATAGAATGCTACTACGTCTGCCGAATTATTCCACCTCATTAGTGTGCTTCTAATAATTTTGTGGAGTTGGCTATATTCTTTGCCGGCCCAGTGGCCTAAATGCTTATTTTTGTTAGCACTGGCATGCTATAGCTACATCCTGTAATGTCATCCTTTCTCCCATCCTTCAGACCAAAACCAAGTCAAAGCTATTTCCAAACTATCTTAAATTGTATTAATAAATTTTTACCTTGCTCTAAGTTGGCTTTTACTGCTCTGTAGCTTCACTCTCTTCCCATATCGCTCTGTGCCTATCCTCATTCCATCTGGGAAATCTGCTTACACCCTAAAATCTCCATCCCCTACATCATTTGCAATGGCAGCTTGAGCCCATCTTTTACCATATCCTCCTCTACCAGGGTCATAATCATCTCTAAATTCATCTCTGACTTGTCCTCCACTAATTCCTCTACCATACTGACGACCATCTATAAACCCAGGATCTAAATCTATTCTAATGACACGATCGTCGAGTTTTGTTCGGTTTAGGTATTTCACACAGGCAAGAGCTTCTTCGTGGGACGAATACTCTACAAAACAGAACCCGCAAGGAGTCTTGTTGAACCGGTCAAGGCCCATAACGGTGCGAGTGATTTTACCAGCTCTGGTTAGCTCTCTATGAATAATTAACGTGAGATCAAAAAAAATTCCAAGCAGCAGTGCAAAATAAACATATTAAATTTGTGGGAAGTCTGGTGGCTCCTCAAACGGCTCCGCATATGGGATAATTAGCCGAATTACATACAACGGAGAGAGGAACCAGAGGAAGACAAGGATATAGTTTATAATCTGGTATAAATTAGTGGCATTCTTTAATGACCAAATATAACTCAGTCACTCGGTAAAACGCTGAAAATTTCGATGGTCTGACATGCGACTGGACGGCTGAAACCCGTCAAGCTCACAGCTTAAACTAGGCCGATCCGCCAAACACACCGAAAAATGATCTTTAAACTCAACCACCCGCAGTAGGCAGGGGACTAGAAAAACAAAAAGAGAGCCCAGTTTAGAACATCGCTTCTAAAGTTAAAGCCAAAGATTATATGCTAGTTTGCAGCGGCGATCCATAACGTGGCTGCAAGACCTGCAAAGCAGCCTAGCTGAGCAGTCTGCGAACTCCTGCAGCGTTTATAGATTTCATAAATATTATAGCAAGTAATAGCAGTAGATGTCCATAGTTCTGCTCCATTGGATGCTTACAGGGTATATCAGATAGAATGGGTATGCTGTAGCAGACGAACAGCTGTGAAAATTGGCACCTGATGCAGCCATACAGATAGAGCTATAGAATCAGAATTTAGTGGGTATAGAGCATAATCCACCTGTAAAAAATCAATCAAAGCTGCTCAGAATGAATTCTTGTAGTGCCATAGTGGATACTCGATAGGACAAAGTAATTTGAGATTTTTCCACGGCTCTTTTTGCAAATTTCCGGCCACTTTTAAGGGAAAATGTGCTCTCACCAATAAACTAAGGCTAGAGAGCTCCAGACAACTTAGCCCATAAATCATTTACCGCGGTCGCTGTGCTCCGGTGCCCTCTTGGTATTTAAATTCTACTTGCCTGTTTGGTATAATAACTTTCCAAACAAACTTCAAACTCGAGCTTCAAAATCCCACCAAAAAAACCATGCCATACAATTGAAAACTCTCAAGGCTGGTGATCATATCATCTCTGTCAAATAATATATCTTTGTCCTCTGACCGAATTTCAGAATAGAATATTAATCCAGAATATGTGGTATTTCACCTCAAACCCTCTGTTGGACTGAGAAATAAAAAGATCAAAGGTATCACGATCTCTAGTCTTCCAGCCACTTACAAACAGCAGCTTTTTTACTGCATGCTGAGCTCAAAAATCAACAGACTATTCCATAAACATTGTTGTGGTGAGCTTTGCTATATTATATATTTTTAATCCACACCTTTCCTGTTTCCTCTTTTTCCCTTACTGTTCCCTTCAATTATCCAATCCTTCTTTTTGCCTTTACGATAATTCTAATAATACTTACTTTGAAAACAGTTCGTGGATCTGCTCTTCAGTTGTGTAAAACGATCTCGTTAGAGCCTACAAAGACATATGAAGCACAGACTGGCCTATAGAAGTGTAAGCCAGTCGGTCGCTATCTAATCACTATCTTATGAAACACTTACAAATTACCCACGTAGAGAGTTTTCGTGTTCTTTACGAGTTCAAGGTCGTCTTGACCTGATTTTGATCGACTCTTGTTAGGGGGTCCCTTAAAAGTGAATACCCCAGTGAATTCGACGAGGGAATAAAAAAACAGAAAACAACAAAGCAGAGCACACAGGATTCATAAGCAGACAGGTAGGAGAAGATGAAATTAAGCACAAGTGAAAATAAAAATATTCTCCCCTTGAAAACAGCCCAAGTTCCAAAACCAAAAATTCAAAGGATCGGCAACTCCACGATACCGACAAATTGATGAAATTTGATTCTCAACAGGACAGGCCAGGCCATTGCATGGCTATTGTGCCTTGGACGATGGATCCTCGAAGAGAGGTCAATATGTTTCAAATCATATAAGGTGGCGTGCCCTGTTCAATGGCACCACAAATTTGGTACGACCGTCTCAAAAATAATTTGCAAAATGTGGACTCCCTTCCACCGTCCACTAAAATCTATCAATTGGCTAGCCATACTATACACCAGCAGCTCACATAAATTTTAATTCCCAATCCGTAACTTGCACCAATGGTCCAGAGGAATATTCACATGAACGCTATAGTGCATAAGCACCAAGAGCAAATCAAACATCACTCGACTACAGTCCTACTGTCGGTGGTCGCTTTAGATCGACGGTTTAGCCTACAAGTCTTTTCAATGATTAAGCTATATACTTTGCAGCCTTACGGGTAGTTTCTACGCTGTAAATCTAAGATTGCTAGGTCCCAGCCAGTCCCTGTTCTACCTGATTGTATATCCCACGCAAACTCATTGCTCCTTCTCGTACTTACCGCTTGTCTAAGAATATAGGAACTAGGCCCATCTGTTCTCTCAGCTGAGTTACGCACAAACAGCTCTGGTCGGCCTTGACTCATTTCACACAAATAAAAGTCTTGATGGGATCTTCTATCAGATTATCGATATTCCTTTAAATTTCACAAGGTCTGGCAGTCATGTGATCAGCGAAATGAAAGGTGATCGAGGTCATGTGACCGACCTCTTACCGTATATTCACAGATGTAACCCAAAAGATGAGCTTGTTAACTGTAATTACGTATGTTTGCTATTTGCAATTGAATTAGATTAAATCGCATTACTGTGTATGCCGGAGTTATAATAGTGATTTACAACTCCAATCCGTTGGTTTCACGGTTTGCCTTTGGGGGATTGGCCTATAGGAGGCACACAGTGGATTAACTCTATAGCCCCTTAATACACATCGTATCCTTGCATGGAACGTTCCAATAGCGAGCTTCCATGTACCAATTGCCCATGTATGTGATAATAATAATTTCTCATGTACGTGTATGTCAAAATGCCGAGAATAATATTTTCCATGCCGTTTAAGTTACGTTACCTTTCAGGGCGGAACCCAATATATGCATTCCGACAAGTCCGACCATTAGCATGGCATAGAGGGGTACATGACATTGCGTAGAGAATTAGAGCGGATCTGTACGATCTTATGAAAAAAACAAAATAACTATTACTAACAACCTTTCGTTGTGGTTCTGTTTAAAGAATTGAGCTCTTCTTCTTCTTCTTCTTCTTCTTCTTCTACGTTCCCATTACGTATGACCGCAACCCCAGATTTTATTTTTCTCGTCTGCTTAGGTCCACAAACGACTAAACCCGTTTGTGAATCACGCAGGGACGATCGGGCTAGTCCGATAGCCATTCAGCTTGCGAGAAATAAGGTCAGTTTTAGTCAATCATTCTTCAGCTAAGAGAAGCAGGTTAAAAGAGTGGGCAAGTGATGGTGCGGCAACCCGACTAAAAGTAATTGTGCGATATATTTGAGAGATTGAACTATATGGGATTGAGCTGGACCGAGACTCAGTTTGTTCAAAGTAGCTTCGTACTAACATTATCGTTTCAAGTTGGCCCAATTCGCGATCAATGGTGAACAATACTGACGTGGTGTCTCGAGCTGAAATTTGGCCAGAGTTACACACCGCTTGATAACAGACCTATACATAAAGTTACATATCTTTACATAACTTACATATGTATACATACATAGTATACCTGTATACTGATAACGGTGCAGCAGCAAACTGACGGAAACAGTGAAATGTAAGGTCAGTAAATGAAAACATACAGTTGCGATGAGAGAAAACTTGTATTGTATAGTCATTTCGATGAACATTTCAGACGATGATCTTGCTCTTTGAAAGCAATGTTCATAGACAAAAGCCATATCTCAGCAATTATAGTGAACTGTTTGGAGCTCATTGCCGCTTGTGCTTATTGGATGGTTACATTAGGTTGAAAGTCTGTGCGACAAATATATACGACGATGAACAAGTATCAAAAGTAGGCTTTACTGTGTTCAAAGAGAATACGATCACATAGATCTTCGCGATACATGTGTCATTATTCAAAATCCAGTTTTCTGCAAGAGAACTACAAGCTAGAGCAAACTGAGCGACACGAAACCATAAATTCGAGCAATTCATGAAGGTCCAGTTTCAAACCTTCAATTCCTCAATTCCGTTCGCGCAGAGCTCTAAAGATCCTATATCATATATATATATGATATATATGAGTTCAAGACGATAACCTACATTTCAGGGGCGCCGCACAACCCGCTAAAGAAGAGGTCGACCATATATGAATTGGTAGAGTTCTGCTTGATGCTAGTGTGATTATCAGGTGATTAGTTGGTTTGAATATTATAATTTACTTGAGTTTTGATTATCCTTTTCCTCACCTGGTCTGTGGGTTGAAGTTGGAGCTAAAAATCACCTTTAGCATGTGACTGAGCGACTTGAAAGCGAGATACGCGACAGTCGCATTAAATCTTATTTTTGTACCAGACTTTTTCAATACGTAGAGTTTATCTCTCGCTGTGCTCCATAGAAGTGACAGCGCATGTATCTTTGAACGTCCAGTAGTGCAAGCTCACTTAGTCAACCTGAAGTAGCTATTCTACCCAGCTGCATTGAGAGAACAGCTTTGCACTTGTTGTAAAACAAACTTCGCCATACTTGATTACCACGCCTGCGCGGATTCATCACGCTCTCACCTCAGGACTGTGAGAAGGCGGCTCCAAAGGTGTTACCACAAGAGTCGGGGCACGACTTTCGCTGTGGGATGTAAGTTTATCATGAGAAGCAATGCTATGTGCTTCATGATGTTCAATGGCTTTGGTAGGGTTCAACAATACACCGTTATGCACGAGCGCAACAGCTTCTGTCGGTAACGAATTTTTTTCTTTTAGAGACCCATTCACAAGAGTATTGACTTCATGTATTCTCTTTGGTTCGGTATTGACCGGTGAGGGTAATAGAGGCACTTCAACAGGATTAGCAAACCTGCCAGAAGGAGATATCGGAACTGCTGCGGCAGCCCCTGCTGTCGTCGTTAGCTTTCCTTTGGTATTGTAGTTATCCACATACCCCGCCGATTCACGAACTGCTAAGAATCGAGCTACTCGGTCTTCTGGGAATAAGCCCATACCGTAGTTGGACCGCGCTTTAATTTCATCCAACTTACTTAAATATGACACATGCTCGGCATTCTGGCTAGCTCGGTCAGAGGCACTGAATATGGCCTTGAGCTCTATGACACCCACCACAAACACCGTGCACGCTACTATCCACGTCAGCGTCTTTCTATTCTGCCTGAGTTGCTCCTCAAACTCGTCGTCATTACGATGATTCATAAACTCGTCGCCAAATCGGCCAAAGGGCTCGCCGGTATAGAAAGCTCCAGCGTAGTCTCTAGGCCGGAACTCGGATCTGAAAGCCCCCGGTCTGGAATACGATGCTCGGAAATGGCTGTAGGGCCCACGGCCAGCATCAGTATACTTTCTTGCTGGGCTGTCATAGGTCTGCGTCGCACCAAACGCAAAGTCGTACTGTCTTCTTCTGCCGTCATCTTTAAGGATCTCGTATGCTTCTTTGATCTTTCTAAATCGCATAGTACGCTCTTGAAGACTGATCTCTGGCTCAACTTTCAACGCCGAGTCAGGATGGTACACTTTTATAAGTTTAAAGTATGTATTTTTTAGATGATGTTTGTCGAATCTGGCTGGAGACGTAGAGAAAATCTCATATGGACTTGGGTTCGGACTTGATGGCCAAACCGGCAAGCTCGACCAGCTTGAGTGGTGGGGTTGCGGTCCCAGCCCGCTGATGGATCTAGAACAGCATTTGAGTCCTCCAGCATTTAAGACGTAGCAGCACTTGCCACGCAGCATGGTCCTAGGTTTGGTCAGTAACCCGTCTTCAAGCTGTTTTATCTATGTTGCTTTAAAGATGTCAGGTTCGAATCTGTGGGGAAGATCACATGCAGAGCTAATGCACAGAAATGTATTTATGTCCGACTAATATTAAATCTTACACTTGAACGCGTTACCGTCTATATACCGGCAATGGCCAATCATCATCACTTGATACCTGAGATAGACTTTGCTATAGATAAGAGATACTCATTTGATCGTAAATTAGGCACTGGGTCTTATGGACTGGTGTGTAGCTTTGTAGACTTGGAAGCGAGCGAAAAACGCTGCATCGCGATCAAGAAGATTGTGCAGTTATTTGACAACCCGATCCTGTTGAAAAGAGCGTTCAGAGAGTTGAAGTTGATGAGGTTTCTAAGGGGCCACAAGAATGTTTGTATAATAAAATACCAGAGTGCAGCGTGCAGCAGCCTGCTAATTAGATCGTATCCCTTCTAGATTTAGACTATGTAGTGGCCAAACCATACAACGGCCTCTACTGTTATCAAGGTGCGTGTCTTTAAGAACTTTTCGCTTAAGAGCTCTCAGTGAGTGTACACCATGCTAACTAGAACTCATGGAGTTTGACTTGGCTCAAGTTCTTAAATCTCCAGTTATTTTAACCGACCTTCATGTAGGCAGCTTTGCATACCAGCTTCTTTGTGGGGTCAAGTATATCCATAGTGCTCAGATTATTCATAGAGATCTTAAGCCGGCCAATTTGCTAATTAACCCCCTCGGAGAGTTGAAAATATGTGACTTTGGGTTATCTCGTGGCCAGGCGGATGTGGCCGGGAACGAAGAAAGAGTTCGTATAACCGAATATGTGGTCACCAGATGGTATCGAGCTCCAGAAGTTATAGTTTCCGAGGGATTATATGACTCTAAGATAGATATGTGGTCTGTCGGATGTATCTTTTGTGAGCTTCTGGGCCGGAGACCGATTTTCAAAGGTCAAGGTCAGCTTGGCCAACTGAAGATTATTATGCAAATCCGGGGTCCTCTTGCCGGGGAATATGAACAGCTTATTAAATCAAGAATTGTCAGTGGAATATTGAGACTTTTGAGCTGGGGAGCTTCTCATTAACAAGATGCAAGAATTAGTCCAGACTTTGAGCAAAGGTTGCCAGAAAGTCGCTCTTCAACAAATATACCCCAATGCTGATTCCCACATGCTACAAATGATAGACGGATTGTTGGAGTACAATACGAAACGAAGGCTCTCAGCAGCTGATGCCTTGGAGAACCCGTACTTTGAGTTGATTAGAGACCCTAAAGATGAACCGAGCAGCAATACCTTGTTTGATTTCGATTTCGAGCCTTTTACACCAGACCAGTTACAAGGTATGAATGAAGAATTATAAATAATACCAACCGAATATCTACCAAAGAAATGTTTTGTACTTGGTATGGCACTAACAAGAGGAGTTTAAGAGGGAAGTGACGTCGTTTAGACAGGAGGTTAGATCTGGTCGAGAACCAGGACAGGGATACGAATAGATTTTATACAGTATTGCTTTTGTTCGTGACTATTTAATGGTTATGGTACTGATACAGATTATGCAGAGATAAGGCGCAAATATGCAACCAGCCGCTTATCGTTGACTACATATACTACGTGAAACCGGTGCACACTGTTTAAGCGGTTTGACGGAAATAAAGCCTTGAACTGAGTATTGCTCCAGTTGTCGTCTTATAGAAATATTAGACTTTCAATTTCGGTCTCAACTTCGAGCTTAGGTTAAGATCCTTGGATAAGAATTATAAGAATTGTAACATTTGTTAGTGAGAGCCCAATTAGGCCTAACTGGTTAACAACATATAAGAGCCAAACCTCATGACCTGGTTCAAACCACCCTACACCAATTCTTTCAGCCAGCTTTATCCATCTTATTTAACATCCTAATCTCCTTACCGATCTTTTTCATAATTTGTACCATATCACTGATATCTTCCGTCCCCGCTATCTGAGTAGCCTCCCTTCTTCAGCCGTACATTAACTGAACATCATCATCCACGCAGTTCCAACTTACCTTCACCACAATGGGTGGCCAAGTATCGATTCTGACGCCCCTGGCCACCACTATAGCATTGGATGCTTACTTTGCAGAACTTAAAGATATCCAATATGAACGAGCGATAGGAACCGCCAGATTCCTGAAAACTCTACGAGGAATCCACTCCGAGGGTCAGGTGATAGTCAAGGTGTTTATCAAGCCGACTCCTGGTGCCAGTCTTTCAGCGATTGCAGAACGGTTGTTGAGTATGTTACACGATACTGATGATGAGCTCCTATTGTAGCACAGTACTAACAAGATGAACGAGCGTTGCTTGAGAACTGCTACAACGTGGTCCACTATGCCCGAATACTGGAAACAGACCGAGCCGGATATCTTGTGCGGCAGTACTTTAAAACGAACCTGTACGATAGGATAAGCACTCGACCGTTTCTAGAGGAGATTGAAAAAGTGTGGATTACGTTTCAGCTGCTAAAGGGACTGGAATCTTGTCATAAAAAACGAATCTTCCATGGCGATATCAAATCTGAAAACGTTATGGTGACGTCCTGGAACTGGGTGTATCTTTCCGACTTTGCCTCATTCAAGCCTGTATACTTGCCTGAAGATGATCCCTCTCAGTTTTCTTTGTTCTTTGATACCTCTCAACGAAGGACTTGTTACTTGGCTCCTGAACGGTTCCTGTCCACAAAGATAGATAGTGAAACTCCGCCAGGAGAGCTTACTTTGACGAGTGAGATGGATATATTCTCTCTAGGCTGCGTGATAGCTGAACTGTTTATGGAGGGAGCGCCTACTTTCACATTGGCGCAGTTATTCAAGTATAAAAAGAGAGAATTCGCTCCTTCCCTAGATGATATCGACAACCAACATGTCAAGGAGATGATTAATGGGATGATTAGCTTGAATCCCAAAGAACGGCTCACTGCAGCAGAGTACCTGGAGAAATTCAAAGAAAAAGTGTTCCCTGCATATTTTTATGACTTTTTGCATTCCTATGTTAATGATATTACGAAACCACCTATTTATAACCAAGAAGGAGCAATTGACGACAAGAACCGACAGCTGGAATCAGATATGCGGATCGATAACTTGTGGAACAACTATGCCCGTATATGCCGGGAATTCGGCGTCCAGTACGAGGACTCAGACTTTGTCGATGAGCTGCCTACTACTATGTTCCCAGTTTGTTTAGACCTCCCTGGTCTAAGGCCGTGGATCCCGAAAACTAGAAAGATTCCAATCAATGACACCACTGGGTGTCTGATGACTGTGGCCATGATCTGTTCTTTTATACGGAATACGTCAAGATCGACAAGTAAAGTAAGAGGCTGCGAGTTGTTACTAGCCTTTGGTGAGCTTATACACGACGAAGCAAAACTTGACCGATGCGTCCCGCTGCTGGTGACTTTACTAGACGATAGTTCTGAAAACGTTCAAATCGCGGCTTTGAAGTGTTTGACACAGCTCTTGAGTCTTGTCAGTGCCATCACTCCCCTGAATGCCAAAATATTCCCTGAATACATCTTTCCCAAACTCACAGTGGTTCTCAAAAAGAGTTCTGTGCTAGTTCGCATAGCCTACGCTTCTTGTCTGCCAGTATTAGCAGAGATATCCGCCAAGTTTTTAGACATGAGTCAAGTACTTAAGTCATCTGGAATTCTCGATGAAGTAGACCCAGAGACCGAAAACGGTACATCTGCCGAATACACAGCATTTGATATTCAAAAGCAGGATCTATCACTTACTATAGAGAACCACACGAGAACACTCCTTACGGACTCTTCGTCCGAAGTTCGTCGTGCTCTGCTAAGTTCAGTCTCGCCATTATGTGTGTTTCTCGGCAAGCAAAAGACAAACGATGTGATTTTGAGCCACGCAATAACGTACCTCAATGACAAGGATCCTTTGATTCGGATGGAATTGTTTGACTGTATTGTGGCAATCTCTCCATTTGTGGGATCTATCAGCCTGGATCAGTACTTGTTACCATTGATGATTCAAACTTTAGCAGATACTGAAGAATTTGTCGTCAACAAAGTTCTTGAAGCTCTCACTATCTTGTCCGAACTCGGTCTCTTGAAGCTGCAGCGAATTTGGGAGCTTTTGGAAACATGCAGTAAGTTCATGATTCATCCCAATACATGGATCAGGAACTCTACCTTTGCGTTTGTGGCGAGATCGGTTAAGTGGATGACTCCAGCTCAAATTTACTGCATTTTTTTGCCTATAATAAGGCCCTATCTTCAATGCGATTTAGATGACTTTACTGAGGCGGGAATTCTTAATAATGTCAAAGAGTCCATGTCCCGCGCAGTTTACAATCTTCTGCTCACCTGGGCGATGAAGGCGCAAAAGTCTATTTTTTGGAAAGCAGACAGATCAGACAAGCTGGACCAGACTTTGCAAAGCCGAATGAAGAAATCTGGTACAAGGAGAAGTCTTGGCAGATCTGCTGAAGACGAGCAGTGGATCTCCAGGTTGAGAGAGATTGGTCTGACGGAGGACAAGTTCTGGATGCTCTCTGTTTATAAGGATTACATATACAGAGTGGCGACAATGCGAGCTAGTAGCGATGTTTCGTTACAAGAGAATCAACCAGTACTGCGAATTCAGTCAGTGAACGTTCCTCCTAGAAATATATTCTTTGAACGGGACTTTTTAGAAGGTAGCCACCTCGGTTCGAAGCGAGAACCTCTCAAGTCACCGCAGCTTCAGCTAACTAACAGCGATGACCATGATGGTGTAATTGCAACCCAGCTGTTGGGCAGCGACGTCAAAAATAACGTGAGATCGGGACCATCTACTACTACTGTGACAACTGATGTTTATGGCGAACTGGGTGGAGATCATTTCCACTCGCGTTTCGATCCTGCAATGGAGAGTAAAGTGAATGGGTTTAAGACCGTAAGCTATACGGGTGACAACCCATACATCTGGAAGATGTTAGGTTCTACCTTGGATGACAGTGAACCGTTGGAGATTCCTACTGAGTTTGGACCGACCTGCGACTTTTACACAGGAAAGGTATCATTGTCAAAATCTGCAGGTGGCGCCACGCGGAAAAAAAGAGAAGGACCACTTGGAATTTTAGTGTCTAACTTTGAGGAGCATACTGATGCTGTTAACTGCATTGCCATCTCGCCTGATCATAAGTTTTTCGTTACAGGTTCTGATGACGGGACGGTTCGGGTCTGGGACTGTTTTCGTTTAGAGATGAATGTGATCAACCGGGCTGTTTTGGTATACCATGCAAGTCACGACAACACTGAGGACAAAAGTCGCCCACAAGTCAAGAACATTAAATTTATCGAGAACACATACACCATGGCATGCTCTTTGTCAAATGGTAAGATTCTGTTCTTAAGGGTAGATGCGGTCCAAAACGAGAAAGCGCCAAACGGAGGACTTAAATTTCGAAGGGTGCAACTCGTGAAAAAACTGCAACTCGAAACACCCGGTGAATACGTCGTGGCAATGGAGAGTGTAATGAATGGAAACTCGCTGAAATTGTACGCTGCAACGACTCAATCGCGCATTGTCGTGTTGGATCTGATCACTATGAGGCGTGTTTCTGCGATGCTCAATCGTCAGTCGCACGGAATGATTACTTGTATGGCAGTTGACCGAGATAAGAACTGGATTCTAGTCGGCACCATGTTTGGAGTGTTTGATCTCTGGGATATAAGGTTTGAACTGAGAATAAAGTCATGGGGATTCAAGCACAGAAAGCCTATTCATCAGATTCGAGTAAATCCTAAATCTAACGGCAAGATTGCCTACGTCGTGGGTGGGACGGGTCTGCCGGAAATAACAGCCTGGGACATTGAAAGCAGGATCTGCAAAGAAATCTACCGAGCAAATGGGAGCGTAGAGGTTAGTTCTGCGTATGAAGCAGTTGAGGTTGACAGCAGTCCTGCCGGTGAGTTATTTCTCGAACCTCTTTCTTTGACTGACTCGAATATAGAAGAGCCCCAGGTTTTAACGTGTTGCGATGCTGGTCTGGAATTTGAGTACTCTGCAGGGTCTCGAAAGGGTTACCTGGTGACTGGTGGGACTGATAGAATTCTACGATTTTGGGATTTATCCGCTCCAGAGTCTTCCAATATCTTTAGTGGTCTTAATCTGGATGCTAACCGACCTCAGTACAGCGTTCAGCACACGTCGAACTTGAAGCTTATCTACGAAAAGATCAGTAGTCAAACTAACGGGAAGACTAAGCCTGGCACTTCCAGGTCCGAACGACCTCCACGAACCACCACTATTTTGACAGATCAGCAGGACCTCAATAAGAACCATATGTCTACTATTTTAGACGTCGCAGTGCTACTACGACCTTTTGAAATGATTATATCGGTTGATAGAGCAGGGGCCGTAAAAGTGTTTATGTAGAGAGAGCCGGGCAGTTGAGTTATTTATTCACTAAGACTATAATGTACTATTTTTATAATGTACTCTTTTTTAATATACTAATATTTAGAGATTTCCTGCGACCAATTGTAGTTGCAACTCTAATGTTCAAACTCTGGCCATCTTAAAGATCACCCGGGAATTTACCCCAAACAAACAACCCCCCAGTTTCTCCGTGTCCCTTCTTTCCCATATATCTAAAGAGTCGGGGAGCCGTTGAATGGAACGTAAAACTCAACAAGATGTTGAATCGAATGAATACAAATGCCAATAGTGATAATCTCACTAGAAGATTGTCGGTTCATATCAAAAAGTCCAATTCGGACCAAAATGACCACGAACTGGACAGTAAGTAACACGTAGTGTCTCGACATATATGCCAACTTAGGCGGGGTGCGCTAACCAGATCTGTTGAGAGAGGTTTCCCAGCAATGGAAAGAACTGCTGGACGAGAACTCAAACAACCTCGAAGTGGCACTGTCACTGATGGACACGAGTTCGATTGGAAAGGCGAGATATATCAACAATTTCAACTCGCTCAAGGAAAAGCTGCAGTCAAATTTGAAGGAGTACGTGGACCTGAATTACCAAGGATTCAATAGTTCGATAGGTCTCTATCGTACGGTGGCTTCGACGATCTCCAACTCTCAGGATAACATCAATAATGCCAAGGAATTGCTGATTCGGGCGCGAGCCGACCTGGCCACCCGGCGGCCGGTGTTGAAGGAAATGAGAGCGACATCGCTGAAATACGAAAAGATGATCAATGTGCTAAGTACAATTGAAGAGCTGAAAGAGGTCCCAGACATTTTGGAGGCCCAGATCAGTCGTAAACAGTTCTTGTCTGCATATGATACCATGGCGGGGGCTGCCCGGAAAGCAGATAGTCAGGATCTGATGGCCATCCCTGCAGTAAATTCTATTCAGTCGTACTTGAGTAATCAGGAGTCAACTCTATTTAACCTGCTACACGATGAGCTGGGAAATCATTTGTATTTAAAGAGTCCGTACTGTGATTCGCGATGGAATAGCTACTCCCAGGCTAGGGATGACTTCAACAACTTAGAACAGGTCATTGATGATAAAGTGCGATTTGACTTGTCCGAGGAGTCGACATCTTACTCCGGGTCTTCTAGTCTCGATCAGTTTCTTGTTGCTTTCGACAAAAGCGTGGCTATAGAGAAGGATGATCGCAAAAACCCAGAAGCTGACTCCTTTTACTATATTCGACTTATTATTGAAACATGTTTCAAGATGAATCGTTTACCCAGCCTGTTTGATCTTATTTTCCAAAACCTCCCTATCGAGCTACACAGACTGATAGAGAAAACCATTGTAGAGGTCCGGCAGCGATTCCCAAAACTAAAAGATCGCAACGACTCTTCCAAGTCAAAGGTTAACTTATTTCTGGAGGATGAATCAGAGTCGTTGATGAATTCGAGCAGTTCCGATGGCAGGCTCATTGTTCTTAAAGACTTAATCTGGACTCTGTATTCCAAACTTCTTGCAGTACTCCAGGGCCACCGAGTTATTTATGAAGTTGTTCAAGGTATTGCTAAACGGCACCAGGGTCGTAAGCAAGAGTCAGAGTTCTTGGATTATGATTTTTTCAAAGTATACACCAAAGTGGAGCAGGAAATTAAGTCCATCCTTTCCAGTTATGTGATATCCAAGGAGGACCTCAACGAGAGCAAAAAGTACAAGTACGAATCAAAGTCCGGTTTACTGAAAAAGGACCTCAACATGAGATTGTTCAAGTTCAACAACATGGATACTCGCCGGCCGGAAATAGTCCGTGAGTATCAAGCATTAGAAAAGTCGCTGAAAAAAACTGTTCCAGGGCTGGTCTCGGGAAATCTCATGTACGATCCGCTGGCTGATCACACCCCGTTTGCCAATCTTCAAGGCAGTTCTACACATCAGTTGGTTGTACTACCTGATGTATTTAATATAAGAGCTTTGATTGATCCGACCGTGATATTCCTTCAACGCTCCAAGGCTGTTTTCCCATTCAATGACAAAGCTCTGATGAAAACTACCGACATGTTTTTGGAAAATTTCTTGACGGAAACGTTCCTTCCTCAACTGACTCATACATTAAAATCATCGTTTCAGCAGATCATGTGGGGTCAGGATACATTAAAGCCTCATCCACAATGGGCGAAGCATTCCAAAAAGCCTATTCAAAAAGGTGTACTTGATTTTATTTCATTAATTTACAAAAGTTGCCGATTGCTCAATACTGGTGTAACTTACCGTGAAAAGTATGCTGAGCTCCTTGTGGCTGCTATTAATTGGATGGGTGAGCTGTACAGTCAATATTTCAACAACATAATCACCTTACAGGATGACCAGGTGATTCTAGGAGGTAAATTAACTGGAGATGCTCAGCTGCTCGCGTTGTCAGAGTCTTTGCTGGCCAACCCTCCAACTCGTACAAACGAGGCGCTAGAGAAAGAGACAAAGTATTTCGTGACTTTGCGGCATGTTTCAAAGGAGACAAAAGACAGTAAAAAGAACTCGATTTCGATGAATCAGCTGTTGGAGTACGAAGACTTTTCGTCCATTTGCCTAATGGTGACGAGTCTAAAATGGTTGTCGGTGAGACTACACAAGCTTCGAAAAGTAAAAGAAACTGGTAATTCGGAAGACGGGATAGAATCGTCGAACCTACAGACGAGCATGAAAAAACGGTGGACTCTCCTAGAAGCTTCACAAGTCGGACAGTCGATAGCGATTCAGTCGAACACTGCTACTTCGGATTTGCTTATTTTGGACGGCAAAAGCTTGAAAGTGTTTGACCAAGCGGTGACAAACCTGGAATCGTTAGTTAACAAATGCATAATAACGCTGAGAAATGATATACGATGCAAGACGATATACTACGTTGACTGTGTGATGACCAAGAGTGACTACTATCTCGACAGCGAGCCCGAGGAGCGGGATTCTTTTATTGGAATGTTAGAGTCCACGATTTTAAAGAACAATGAGATGATGAACGAATATTTATTAGTGAACGACAAAAAATATATTCTTCTGGGTCTGTCCCAACTGATGAATGAACTTCTCATTCACGGAGCAGACAACATAAGTGCTATGAATTTATTTGGAGTCAGGAAGATGTATCTCAACATCGTGGTGTTACAGCAAATGCTGAAATCGATTGTGGTGAATCCACAGCAAGTGGATTTCCTAAAAGCTATCAAGTTTTACGACACCATGAAGCAGTACAGCAACAGTCCTACGAACCTTGTCAAGTACTTAAGTGTACGAAGAGGATTTTCGTACGAAGAATGTAAGATATTACTACGGCTGACCTACAACGAGATCATCAAAAAGCATGAGCAAGCAAACAGGAAAGAGGCCGCTCTCACCGCGAAAAACAATCTGCAGGACGCATTGGTGAAGTTGCACGAGGTCTTTTGGGGCTCGGAGAAAGTATCTGTCAAATAGCTTTCCCGAAAGGAACAAGGGGAAGCGGATGAGCCAAGATTTTGTTTTATATGTCGTTGATCTTTACGATATGTTTTGTGATCCGCTCCGTGCCTTATGTTAGTGTCCGTATCAAATGTTAACTAGCTACAGTTTTCTCTTACTAGTCCTGAAACGCGTTTCACATTAAGATCTGCAGCTCTCCCTCACCAGATTGTGTATGTATTCTGAAGTACGAGTAACTTGGTCCTCTTGCAACGGATAATTTGATGGCTGTACATCAGGAGTTACCTCTCGATCACTGTGCACGATTACGATTTTTTTAGTAGGTTAAACCTCAACTGGCTGCTTTGAATTTCGGTTTTCAAAAACATCCCAAGGAATTCAAACATCATATGTTCTTCATGTTGCTTTCTCATCCTTACTGCTGATATACACGTGATCCGCATACAGGCGAACGCAGGCCCAATCCATGTGTGTATATGAAACAGACTCTGGCATTAGGTGGCTATTCGAGGAGAAACCTAACAATAGATACATATATTGGCTATTCAGGTTCACCCCGTGATTGTTCGTGGTAACCTACAAAGAGACCTATAACCTCGATCTATAAAGTCGTGAAGCGAGACTGCAGTGAAGGTTGTATTTTACTCTGGAAGCCTTTATCCACTGATAGCTTGACTTTGACTTTTTGTGATTGTTGTCAACCGAAATTTTGCCATTTAGATTATCAGATAGCGTTTTTCAGTCGCGGAGACCAAGTTGCACCCATCGATGCATCACATGGATCGTCACAATCATGCAGGGGGTATGCAAAGCGCGGGTATCAGCATAAGCACCATCATTTGGTTTAGCGAGGCTCAGATATCTTTGGAAATTGTGACAGAATAGCACGGCATGACGCATATCACCATCCCACTTTGGGGCTGGTAGGTCTAGATAGGCCTTGGGTCAGGGATGTAGACTTTTGTTTCGGTGTCCCACCGACTACCACGGATGACGGCCCAGGCTAGCTCTATATCTTATGGGTTGATCTAATATTCGTATTTCGCTCTCGAAGGAGCCCCAACTGTTTCGGCGGGTTCTTGCGACATTTTGCTGCTTCTGCTTACTGCTTATTGCTCACACGCCTTGGTTGTTGCCAGATGTTCCTTAGCGAATTGTGCGGTGTAGTGAAATAGACGGTTTCGTCAACAACTTGTCATTCGAGTGAGTTAGCTGCGGTTTGCTCATATCTTCTTTCTCCTGAATCGCAAACCGCACTATGTCTTGATCTAACCCCTTTGCAACATGCTGCTTCCGAAATACTTGCTCACGGTTGTCGACACTTAGTAGGATCTTTACCATCAAGAAGAAACTAATGTCACAATTATCTCTTTTATCGAGGTTTGTAGTTTAATAAAGTATAAAGATAAGTAGTGGCTTACAATAAAACCAGTAATACAAAATGTATCAAGTTCCTTCTAAGCGGAAGATTGTTAATCATTGTAGAGCGTCTTATCCACCTCTCGACAAATGTGGCCCCCACAGTCTGATGGATGGTGACCTCCACCTTTACACAAAGAACTGTTTATTTACTTCACGAATATTTCATCAACCGACGGCGCAAATGAAAGAATGAACAGTAGAGATGTGGTTCTTTTGTCCGATGACAAAGATAGGTATGCCCCACTCGCACATGATATGTACATCAACTTGTTGCTAACCAGCTCCGTCGTAGTACTTGAATCCTTGGACAGTAGCGTTATTATCGCCAGATCCCATCACGTGGAGGTCTCTTCCGAAACTCACCACGAATCGCAAACTAGGTTTAATGATTCGTTAAGTCGCGTTCTCAACTCTAGTCCATATGTGGTGCTGTCTTCCAGTCCCGGATCAACGCGACATGACGCGGATTTTGCATTCCAACTGCCGCTTTCAAGTCCTTTGGCAGAGCGGAGTTTAGCACAGGTTGGCGTTGTTGCAGAGGAAATAGATAATGAGTCGCCGCAACGGCCGAAATCCAAAAGGATGAAAGATATCTTTTCTTCCTCATCTCAGCCTGGTTCGCCGTATGGGGATAGCCATGTCCAGTTTGGCAAAAACACGTTTGAGAGTCTGCTGAATGAAGCAGAAACGAGTGCCCCGAGTTCTAAAACTGCTAGAACTGCTACTAAGAGTGTACCGACTATACCGAGTATCCCTAAATTTGTGCTTCCTCTGCTAGACAATGACTTGAGCAATGCGGATGAAACTTCTACCGCTACGAGGCCAGTAAAAGGGAAAGGAAAACGTAAAGCTCAAAGCAATGAAGAAAAGAACAAACTGAAAGAACTAAACTTACTCAATGGAAACCAGGCAGCCAAGAATGCAACGAGTGAAATCATAGTAGAGGTCGAATCCGAATTTGCAAGTGGAGAACTGGGAAAGCTTATTAAAGAGTTGTATGAACCACTGGAAATACATATCGAGGAGCTTGGATCTCAACTAATAGTCGCCGATGATAACTTTGCTCTTATTACCTTCAAAAGAAAAATCACCTCAACATATGACCGTGAACTGGATCTACGAGTTCCATGTCCGCTTTCTATCGAGCGAGAAAGAACTGTAATTATTTACATCTCCGCATCATCTCTACTCGGTATCTTACAACAGGATCAGTCAAATGATCACTTACAAAAGCTAGACGACATGTCTCCAAACAAAATTATTTATCTGGTTGAGGGCCTAGCCGGACTGAAGAAAAAACTCACCAAGCAAAAGAACCAAGCACTGTCAAACAAAGTTCGAGAAATTATAGGCGAAACTGTCCCCAGGGCTCGGAAAAGGGCCAATACTCCCCCATCTACCACACAAGAGGTTCAATATCAAGAGATTGCCCATTTCTTGAATAGGCTACAGGTTGAAAATGGCGTACGTGTACTCCAAGCAGATGATGCAAACGAGTCAGCCCGCTGGATTACCGACCTTACCATAGCCATCGCCGCCATTCCCTATCGTACCTCTTCGGGATCTGCCGATATAGACGTCGGAAGAGTCAAATCCGGCAACGACTCGACAGACGCATTTTACCAGTCGCTGCAGCACATTAAATACGTTACGCCTCCAACTGCAAAAGCCCTGTCAAGCAAATACCCCAATATGAACAGTATGATTAGGTCGATGATTGATCAAGGTACTTCTGGACTGACTGATATTGAAAGTGAGACAAAGTCAGGGAAACGAAGAGCCATAGGGCCGGCGCTCGCCTCGACTCTCCACTCGATTTTTACGAGTTATGACGAACACAGTTTTCTCGATGACATATGAGCTGCATTGAACGAATTGTCGCATTATTTATTTTGAATCACATTATTAGGTTTATACACGCCTTGGAGATTCCGTATGTCCGCCAATTCCCTAGCGGGAGCGCGGGCCCGAGTTTTCAATATGTTCTTGTCTGGCATCCAACCGATCTACATTGCATGTCGATCTAACTTCCTAATGCATATTATATGCGGGCGATCAGGTACAAAACCTTGAATATTGTCCTCGCTTCAAGTTCACTTCTCGAGAGGAAATTAGTTGGAAGAAGTTTTCTAGACTTCTTTTTGAAAATACCATTTAATCGTAAACATTTATTTACGAAACTGTACAAACTATATTTAAAACTGCTTTTGGATAGAAAAATCCTCGATTTGAATCCGAAGGTGGCTGGATGCGTGAAAAATCAGGCTAGGTGGCTGGACCTCATAACAATATCCGTAACTTGATAAATGGCCCTTGTTATATCGGTTGTATGATTATTCTGGTAGATTGTTAAGCACTCCGATGGCTGAGTATTGCCAGCAATGACAATGTGATCCAGAGTCTGCCACTGTAAGATGCCACCGTAAGACTCGATCAGAGCTTGATGAGACAGGTCTAAGGAGGAGTTGTTTTCTACTAATGACTAACGTCCTGAACACTCGAAGCTCTCGGATGTTTCTTCGGCTAAGCATGAGCCACGCAATGCAATGCACGCACCGGACGGTTAAGTACGAACGCCTTTGTTCACGCTCTTGAATTACAGTTCAATATATGCGTCGCATATGCATGGCACATTGCATATATTGTTCTCGTCTAATTAATCTGCAATCGCGTACAGACAACTAGTCCGTATTTCAAGCCACCTATGTCGATCTCGATGTTAATCTGGTTGATAACCGTCGATCCTGCTGTCAGATCCCGATGTCACAGTTCTCAATACATGAACTAAAGTTCAGCCATCTGGGTCCATCGGGCTCATAAAATTCGATTTGGGCGGTCGAGTTGCACAGCTTGGACCAAGTCTGAGTAACTTAGGACCGAAGATCCATTAGTAAATGACGTTTGACTAATGCAACTCCAGCACATATATAAACCAGCCCTTCAGCACGACTGTCCCGATAACAAAATCTATCGAATCCAAAAGCTCGTATATTCGCTCTCCACCTGAGCAGTTCTCTCTTTTTTTGCTCAGTTTCTTTCTTTCAGTCTTTCTTTGAATATGCGTTCTTTAGCTAGACTTGGACTTGTTCTCGGGTCGCTCTTGACGGCCTCTAGTGCTTTCGACGCTAGTTCCAATAACAACGTTGCCATTTACTGGGGCCAAAACTCAGCTGGACAAGCCAACTCGCAACAGAATCTCGCATACTACTGTGATGACCCTTCAACCGACATCATCATTCTTTCATTCTTGACCACATTCTTTTCAACCGATGATTTACCGGTAGTGAACTTTGCAGGTAGCTGTCCGCTAGGAAATGACTTTGGAAGCTCCAGTTTGTTAGAATGCCCTCAAATTGGAGAGGACATTGTTACCTGTCAAAGTAAAGGGAAAAAGATTCTTTTGTCCATGGGAGGAGCAGCTGGATCGTACGGCTTTACCTCTGACTCGCAAGCTCAGCAGTTTGCCAGCCAATTGTGGGATATTTTCGGTGCCGGTACTTCAGAAACCAGGCCATTCGGAACAGCTGTCGTCGACGGTTTTGACTTTGACATTGAAGGCGGTTCAAGCACGGGCTACGCGAGCCTTGCCAATGAGCTGAAGACCCTTTTCGCTTCGGACACTTCCAAGGACTACTATCTTAGTGCTGCCCCTCAATGCCCTATCCCCGATGCCTATATCAATGATGCACTAGTCAACGCTCCCTTCGACTTCATCTTTGTTCAGTTTTATAACAATTACTGTGGCATGCAAAACTGGGAAGCCAATTACGCCAACACCAACTTTAACTACGAGTCGTGGCACCAATTTGCACAGACACAGTCTTACAACAAAGATGCCAAAGTCTATCTTGGAGTTCCGGCTTCTGCTAGCGCTGCTGGAAGTGGATACACTCCGATTGACGAAGTCGTTCAGGCTGCTAACTATCTCCAGGACAATTTTGACACTTTTGGAGGTATTATGATGTGGGACGCTTCTCAAGCTTGGTCCAATGTTGGCGCAAATGGGCAGAACTTTGCTCAGGCTGCTAAGAGTGGACTTCTTAGCGGAGGCGCAGCCCCGTCAGCTTCTCAGCCTCCCGTTGGTTCTGCCGCTTCATCTAACTCAGAGGTTTGGTGGACTCCTTCCAGTTCTTCGACTTCCTCTATTGTGTGGTGGACTCCTTCTCCATCAATTAGTGCTTTGCCCAGTTCGTCGCAGTTGCCCAGTAGTTCCACTAGCTCAGTTGTCTGGTGGACTGCTGGCTCTTCTGCAAGTGCAGTTCCTACTTCGCAATCCAGCGCCAGCTCCACGGTTTGGTGGATGCCCTCCTCGTCTGCTGTGAGTTCCAGTTCACAAACTTCTGGTTCTGTGTCATCTTCATCAAGTCAGGCGGCTCCATCTGTCTCCTCGAGTTCCAGCCTGTCGAGTTCCAGCCTGTCTACATCTTCGTCGACGAGCAGCTCTGCCTCTTCAGCCGCTGATAATGGACCGTTCAAGATCCAGAATCCAGCCGTAACCGCTTTAGGAAATAACACCAATGCTCCGTCTAGCAGTGCAACTACCGTCACCAACAGTACTACCCTTGCCAATAGTACTACCTTGTACAAGAGTGTGCCTACCAACTCGAGCTCTTTTGTCAACACTTCAATTGCATCGACCACTTTTGTCAACATTACTACCACAAGTAATACAACAATGATAAGAACATTCATTGTGAGCCCTTCGAGTTTGCAATTGTCTACAACGTCGTCTAGCTCTCCTTTGTCAAGTTCAAGTACTTCCAGTACATTGTCCGGTATATCATCCAGCACACCTTCGACCGCATCTTCCAGCACCTCAACTACTTCTGCTACTCCTACGTCTACCCCCGTTTCAGTATTGACCGAAACTGACTTACTGACTCTTACTCAGACCTCCATCACCACCGAGACGACTATAGAAGAGGGTCATCTGGAAATTGTCACCTCAATGGAAACTGTCACGGCGATGGAAACTGAGACAGTCACTGCTTTCGAGTCCGAGGCTCCTTTGAAGACTGTTGTCACAGTTGAGCAAACGGTCACCCTCTCCACAAGACTACCCGTCCAGACTTCGGAATCAAGCCCGGCCGGTGGCTCGGGAGTCGTTTCTCATCGGCCCACCTCTTTCAGCTCGAGAGTTTCGTCTCAGCCAGCCAGCACCGTAGCAGTTACTTTGCCTCTTGCCTCACCCATGTGCATGGCAGATGGTGACTCGTGTGACAATGAAGGTCAAATGAAATGCTCAGGCTCTGGATTCGTGACATGCTTCCAAGGTCAGTGGGTTTTCAGATCTTGCGGAGCAGACACCATGTGCAAGTCACAAGGGAATCTCTTGTACTGCGACTATCTAGTTGTCGGGGAAGAGCAGGACTGCGTTTCCTCCTCCACAGTCGAACTGTCACGACGAGCCTTTGATGATTTGTTTTCGCGAAAGGACAAAACCCAGCTCGACTTTAAGGATATGAGTCTCCAGAAGATCAACAGCACCAATTTTGTCGCCAATATCAGAGCCACTTCGACTACTGGTAGCTTTGGCCGAAGCTGGGCTTTGAAGTTTGCTCCATCTGAGAGCATAATCATTCAGGGAACTGACAGAGGAGAGCTGTCCAAGTCTGGATCTGAATATACTATATCCAGTATTGAGGAAGCCGAGCCTCCAAGTAATATGGTGGTGAATATTGCGGCCTGGGGGACATTTAATTGATGAAATGTGATTGTTAGGATTGATGAGTATTTATTTTTCGTATGTAATATTTTTATAATGTGATTCACAATTAGTTTGAAAAAGCTGTCGTTTAAACATCTTTACAGTTAATGTTAACATGCATGTTCATGCGCTTCCGGTATAAGTTCAACGGAAAAGTACCCCACTAATGTCGTATCCCCCACAATGTTTCGGAGAATAGGGGGGTTCCTCATTAATCATCGGAGTTGCGCAATCATAGATATGAATTACTCGCAACCTGGTCGATTATTTGATGTTATCTGATTACCTCTCTTCAGTTGTTTTCTAAACATGTCAATTCCACATTTTGTACTCAACACCGGCGCTAAAATCCCTGCAATATCCTTTGGAAGTGCTCCGACTATCCCGGGAGCCGATATCGGTGCGCTCGTCTCCCATGCTCTGAAAGCTGGCTTCTATCACATTGATACGGCCGAGTCGTACAATACTGAAGATAAAGTGGGTGAGGCTATTAAAAACAGTGGAATCCCACGGGAAAAACTGTTTATCACCACCAAAGTTTCCAGAAATGCTGCCGACCCTGCCAAAGGGTTGGACGAATCTTTGAAGAAACTTGGACTGGATTATGTTGACTTGTACCTGATTCACAGTCCTACCGCAGTGACAAAGGCCAATGTGCAGTTGACTGACACTTGGAAGGCACTTGAACAACTGCAAAAAGCTGGAAAGACCAAAGCAATTGGAGTGTCCAACTTTGGCCCCGACGAGCTTACCACGCTGTTAGAAGTGGCTGAAATTAAGCCGGCTTGCAACCAGATTGAGTACAGTCCTTATCTACGACACAAGGATCCTGGTGCTGTTGAGTTTTCTCAGAAACATGGCATTCTTCTGACAGCCTATGCTCCTCTCAGTCCGTTCCTTCCTCAGAACAAAAATGGCCCTCTGCTTCCTGTGTTTGAGGAATTGGCCAAGAAGTATAACCGGACAGCTGCTCAGATCAACTTGAACTGGGTTTACCGAAAGGGGCTTCTTCCAATCATTCTTTCGTCCAAGCCACATCGAATTGACGAGGCTATCAGAGCATTGGATTTCGAATTGGAGGAACAGGATGTGGAGAGAATTACCCAGATTGGTGATACGTTCAAGTTTGTAAAGTGGTAGACATATGCCGCTCTATGTAGTCATCACATGTTACTTCTACACATAATTAGGTGCTGAAATGCAATTTCAAGCTGCCCTTCAATCTAATAATACTATATAATATATAACTCTGTCCATCTTATTCTAAACAGTGAACTCAATCGTTATCGCGGACGACTCTACTGAGTGTGAACAACTCCATCCTTCTCCACAGCCTCAAGATGAGGATGAGCAGACAATTGGTGGAAATGGTTGTCAGGAATACTGGCACTGAATCCTTTGAACAGCGTGTACTTATGAGTTACAGTTCCTGGTTAGTAAACTGCGCCACAGATGGGTTGGGGGACTACGAACCTCCAGCACTCTTGATTTGCTCAATGGCTCTAGTTAGCTAACTGGTAATCACGTGTCACAGGACAGATCACATTTACTCACTTGTTGTACTCATCCTCGGGAATACTATCTTTGAATCTAACCTGGTTAACTACGGTATTGTACTGCTACAATTGTAAACATACAATGTAACTTTGAAGGCCGGCCATTTTGATAATAGGTTGTAGTGGTTATGAAGAAGAAGAGTGGCAAGCAATGACGCACTTTGCCTTTATCGTGCGCCTTATCTGGGTAGGGGTCGGAGCCGTCCATGACGTAGTGTACGATAGCCTACGTTAATTTATACGCGAAATTAGATCTGAACTATTTTAATAACATGATCTGGTACGATTATGAAATATTTGAGGCATTGTAGTTTATCAGATAGGATATATGCAAGTCAACACGCAAGTCAACAGGTTCAATCAAGTTCTTTATTCTGTTATCTTTGAAGCATAAATGTGAGATGACTCGCTCGCTAACGTAATCAGTGACTCTTGTCGGTATGTACCGAGAACAAGTGTGTACTATAGTTAATAATGCTAATACAATTATAGCTAGAGTTTAGTTGCAATTGCATTTAATTGTATTAACTTAATTGTTTACTGGACAACTACAGTGTAGTCCTGCACGTGGCTCAAGTCACGCTACTGTACCATGACAACGTCGTATACATTGTACCGGTTGCTTCATTCCTAGCGTACATGGCCGAGTGTTACCACAACAATACATGTACGTTCGACTTTAAACTGCTGCCACTATAGTGATTACCAAGTCGCAATCTAGCTACTACTGGCTTTCATTTTATAGTATTCCATAACTCAACAAACTTTATACTGTATAATCCGTTCCTTAGCCACCTTCCTTCCGAGCACTACACACCACACTCTTACCCCACACAAAGGGTCCTGTCATTAATGTGATGTTACATTCTCAATCCTAATCCAGCAACGATCTCTGATCAGATACTACAGTACTACTGCATCTAAAAAACTTTCCCCGGTCCTAAACACTAAACCTCCTCTACTACAAACCTGTTCCTTATTAAAATAGTGTGACAACTTCAAGTTATTACAACTAAAGAACTCGAGTGTCCCTGGGTGCTCTGTTCACTAATTCCCACCATTCCTGCAACAAGGGTCTACCGAGCTATTGAACGTTACTTACTTTGCATTGCTGCAAGTGAGAGTGCCCGGTGACTGAACAGTTGGGATACATTCAAAAAGTTGCTGGCGGGGGTGCGATATTAAAAAAGTAGCCACAAGACAATTTTTGCGTTTGTCTCTTTTTTTTTATCAACTGTTATTACAGTCTTATCTCAAATGACTCGGAAAAGGGTCTCGCTTCCTGTTATCTCCACAGATGTGGAGGTCCCTGAGAATTCGTCCTCGATTTCCTCAAATGCTTCGTCTCCGCAGTCCCAGAGGTCTTCGATTTTGGTTGAGTCTCCCCAAACTCCAATGACAACAGCAACAACTTGGGACAGTTCGCCCGGGTTGGACTCATCAATGATCCATTCGTTTGATGGTGATATGCACTCTCCGTTATTGAGAAAGGTTTTGACTGAAGACTTGGTAAGCCCTGTAGCCCCATTGGGGTATCAGTACGATGGCAAATCGAAACCTGGATCTAAACTATCATCACACCTTGAAGGTCACCATGACCGTGGTGACGAACTCGAACTGGTGCTTACCAATGACGTTTTGGGTCATGGTTCGTTCTGTCGGGTGGTGAGAGCCTGTAGTGTGAGCACTGGCAAGTTTTATGCTGTCAAAATGGCCCAGCAGAGCTCGCAATCATCAATATTAAAACACGAAGCTCAGATATTGTCCCGCCTTGACGAACATAAAAATATTGTCAACCACCACGGACTGCTGCCAGATAGTGCTGGGACTGGTTCTGGCTTGATTCTCGAACTCTACCCTCAGTCTATGGCCAACTACGTCACAAACACCACTCCCAGCAGTGATTATTCGTCACCGTTAGTCGGCCTCAACTTATGGCTAGACTGGACTCTCCAGTTGTGCGAAGCTCTAAGCTTCCTGCAATCCAACAAAGTCGTACACTGCGACCTGAAAACCGACAACATCCTGTTATCGGAATCCAATACCCCCATAATTGCTGACTTTTCTTCTTCACACACCACAGATGAATTGGCCACCAGCGACTCTGCTCATCTCTCCAGTACAGCATTCTCATTTGAGTTTTCTGCGCCAGAATTGCTTGCTGACCCTGACCTCGCACCTAATTTTTCAACTGATTTATACTCCCTGGGACTGATAATGCTCCATGTGGCCACAGGGAATGAACCGTATCATCGAGCAATTAAAAGTTTCCCCCAAAAGCTGCTCTGGGCCAAGCAAGGAGCTGCCCTAAAAGTCTGTTCAGCCGAAGACGTCAGTCGTCTGTCTTCCGTGATGACCATCATGCATTCATTTCTGACCACCAGAGTTCCGCTCACCTCATTGATTGAGGAGGTTCAGCAACTCCAGCGGGCTTGAGACAAAACGACACCCCAAAAATATTACAGCCAATAATTTGCATCACTATCTGTACTATAGCTAGTATTTATTCTAATTATTTATTCTTCATATAGACCCGAATTCAAGCAATCCGACCATGCATAATATTTCAATGAACCTGCATGAGCCCCGCCACCCCTTACCCTCCATCGTGATGTTTCTGCCTCCCAAAACAAGCGTTGTAATAATTATAATCGGTCCATATATAACACTCTGGTAGGACGTTCTCCAGATTAAAAAGTTGTCGGTTACTAACTCTTGGATAACAGTTAGTCCGAGCTACACTGTACGCTTGTAAAACTCCCGCGCCCGCGTTTCTATTCGTCACACGCCCTGTTGCCGCGCGAGGCTTGTCAGAAGAAGATCGACCCCGTTCCAAAACGTGGAAACCGGCCATAATCTGGTTTTAAATCTCTTCAATACTTCTTTCATAAAGGAAAGCCCCACGCGACTCCCGCCCTGTCGCAGTTCAATAAAAGGGTCGGATAACAAAAGTACATACCAATACACCCTGATGAGCACTGCGTCTCCGGGCTCTGTTTCTCCGTTTGTGGATCGGAGCTTGACCGCGACGGCAACCAATGGTCAAGCATCTGATGGCTCTTCCGCGGTGGTGTCATCTTCGGTGCCAGCTAGCTCTGCAACTGTGGCGGCAACACCGGTGAAACCAGCTCCGATAAAGGCTACGCCGATTAAAACTGACCCTGGTCAGGTGGTGAACTTGCCGGTTTCGTCTGCTCCGTTCATGACACCTAAAAATGCTCTAACTGAGATAAAACCAGAATTCACGGGCGGTGAGACCGAAGTACGGAAACCCGTGCTGCAGTCCAGTACCGTAGAAACGCCTATCTCGAAACCAACTTACCCCTTGACATTTGCAAACTCTGCGTTCTCTAATCAAGAAGATACATTGGGTGAAGGAGCAGATGGTGAACCTCCTGATGGGGATGAACAACACTCAAAGGTGTCAGCGTACGCTCGTCTGGACTTTGAGTCATTTACTTTCTATGTGCAGACACTACAAGTCATACTTGGACGAAGAGCTGAGAATGGTTCTGGCATGGTCGATGTCCATTTAGGTCCCGCCAGAGCCATTTCTCGGCGGCATGCCAAAATCTTTTACAACTTTGGAACTCAGCGATTTGAGCTGTCGGTCTTGGGTCGAAACGGCGCGTTCGTCAGTGATGTGTTTGTAGAAACTGGGTCCACGGTACCATTAAGTGACGGCACAAAGATCCAGATTGGTCAAATCCCGTTCACGTTTGTGTTGCCGTCTGTTCCCGTTGGGATTATATCCCACACACCCCAAACAGCAATGAACCCATCTGATGCGTCGACTCTGAAAGAAAAATCACGTCAACTCTCCAGACAAGGGTCTCCCATGCCCAAACGATCATCTGTTTCACCTGACACTGACTTTAACATTGGCGAAGATGTTCTAAACGGAAAACGAAAACCACGTAAGGAATATGCTCCTGAGGAGATCCCCGAACAATATCGAACAAAACCACCGCATTCATACTCCCATCTCATCGCCACTTCATTACGAGCGAAAGCTCCTCCAACTGGAATGTCACTATCTGACATTTATGGGGCAATCCAAGATCTTTTCCCCTTTTATAAATATTGCCCTCCTGGTTGGCAGAACTCGGTACGTCATAACCTGTCATCCAACCGAGCTTTCAAAAAGATATCTAAAGAAGGTAAAGGCTGGATGTGGGGAATAGATGAAGAGTATTTTTCCGAGAAAGAATTACAGAAAAAGAAAGCTGCTGCTGCAAAACGATCTGTTCAACTCGACAGCAACGATTTTGGATCCACTGGCATCAAAAGTGAAAAGTCAAAGAGTATAGCCGAACTGGCACGGGAAATAGAGATTCAAAGACGATCAGATTCAACCAGTCATTATCAACCTAATTACACACCAGCCGGTGGGCCGGGAACAGCTGTCAAACAAGAAGTGGATGCCACTGGTCGGCCTTCAATCACTCCCTCTCCAAACAGTATACAAGCACAACTGGCCGCCAATCTCCAAAATAGACAACGACCTGCCAGCCAAAGTCCTGGTGTTAGTGTGAGCCGACCCCCTGTGACTGGTGGAGGGCCCGTCCAGCCCTCGTTAGCTGCAGGTCAAAATACATTTCGCATGGCACCGGCCAAGGCAGGCACCCCAGCGGTATTGCAGCAAACCTCAATTCCGCAAATGCGGGTCCAACCTCAGCAATCAAGTGGGCAAGCAAATTTACAAAGCAATGTGCCTCGACAGAGTCCTGTAGCCTCATCATCAACAGCAGCATCAGCAGCTCCGAAAACAGGTATTTCTGGAGCCATGCAAGCCTCTGGGTTGAATCTTTCACAAGATACTATTAAAGCATTGAGTTTGTTGCAGCAAAAGTTGCAGAGCCAGTTGCCAGCTGGAGCTAGTCCAGCAGTGGTGACCAATGCCTTGGCGTTGGCGATTGCGCAGGCGGCGAAGAACAGCTCGGGGAAAGGTTCGGATGCGATTGCACAGCTGCTGAATGGCAAGAACCCAGCACAGTTGGCTCAGTTGTTACAGACGGCACTGGGGTCGATAAAAAAGGCCAGCCAACCGGGACCTGCGAGGCAAAGTGCAAGTCCAGGAGCGCCTATACAGACTGTACCATCAATGCAAACAGCTCGTCCTGTGCAGCCTGTTCAGCCGGTCCAGCCTATGCCACCCGTGCAACCAAGCCGGCCGGCACCGTATGTGGCTCCGAGCTCGAGTTCTCCTGGACCCGTGATACCTCCTATGACTAATCCAGCTGCTCGTCCGACTGCATCATCGGCTAGTCCCAAGACAACCACGCCAAGTCCAGCGTTCAATCCTCCCAAAAGTACACTTGCAGCATTAATACAAAGCATTACTCCTGCGCCAGGAAAACCACCTCCTACTGCAGAGGATATTGCAAGGTTGTTGGTAGAGGCGAAGAAATTGAAGAACCCATCGCCAGCTATTCAAAGTACCATTAAGCAGCTTGAAGCTACTGCTGCTCGTTTGGCCGCAAAGAAGGCTGCGGAGGGATCCAATGGAGCTAAAGGTGGGTCTAACGGTTCCTCTTCAACGGCCGTGAAGCGGGCATCTGTAGATGCAAGTGGAGGGCCGGTCCCAAAGCATCCGAGGGTAGAGGGTGCTAATGATGTGGTGGACCTTACGAAACAAGACGATTAGTTTGAGTTGAGAAAACAGAACAGTACGGGGGCAGATCAAAAGCTGCTACGCAGCAGGCGAACAGTCAATGACAGGTCAGTGGCTTTTTAACGAATGATGATTTTATGATTTATTAAGTGATATAGCATTTGTAATATAGAGTATAGTAACCGTGGTGGAGATTTATTTAAGTGAAGCAAAGTGTCAGTGTAGTGTAGTAACGTGAGCTTCCATCTCTAACCGTGTACTGTAGGAACGTGAGACTTCCATCACTATAATTTATTACGTGTAGAGTACTAACGTGAACTTCCATCACTGTAATTTATAACCGTGTAGTATAGTACCGTGAACTTTCATTACTGCAATTTATCATCTATACAGTGCCACCTAAGCTAGAGACATGACAACATTATTAAATGAACCTTCCTGTTCCTTGATCTCCCAGAACGTAGTATTGACGTCGTGGTTGCCATAATACTTCCAGCCCTCTTCAGTGATGTGATACAGGTTGATTGATCCTCCGGAATAGGCATCTCGGTGGGTGGCAGCCAATATACTTCGTTTTCCAAGAGCCAAAGCCTCTTCGACAGTCAGTTCCCATTTATAGTTTGTGTCTAGCACACCATAGGCAAAAGTTTGACCAGATCCAACGCAAAACAAATCACCTTGCATTCGGGTGCCGTCACTGTCAACGTAGAAGATAGCGGGGTCTTTCTTGGTGTATCCACAAACCATTGTACCCATTGATAATCCAGTTCCCTTGTATTGGTATGTGAGGTTGGCCAGGATCTTTGACGCAGCAGCCACTGAGATTCGTTCTTTATTTTGGAGTTCATGGAGGCGGCATCGAGATCCGAGCCAGGTTTCCCAGTACTGACAATCGGCAGCACCTCCTGCCATAGTTCCGAGCATGTATGGGTTGATTTCAATGACTTTCTTGACCGTCTGGGAGGCGATCCAACTGCCGGCAGAGGCCCGCGAGTCGACAGCCACCACAATTCCTCCTTGGAATCTGAATGCTAGAGTGGTAGTACCGTGGGCGATTTTGATTCTGACGTCGGGATTGCTGGCGTCATCGGTGTGAGCTCGAAGGAAAGCAGTTGGCTGGTTAGATGCTAAACGATGGTAGGCCAAACGATGGCGCACGACGGCTCAGCCGATGGCAAATAAAACTTACTTGAGAGATTGGGGGAATGGCTATAGACGGAACTAATCCATCATTGTCTAGCGATTGACTGGATTTATGGCTATCATATTCATTGTCGGTGTACTTGGAAATTATCTTGTCCATTGTTATTTCTTGTGTCTGATGAATAAGTTACGACACTGCAGTATTACAGTTGATGTCAGCCCGACTACAACTCCCGCACTACAAGCTCGCTGCTTACATATGGCACGTTACCCTGCCCCCACCCACCCCTACATTGTTTATAGCCAGGGGAATTTTGTGCTACTCTTTTCTTTTGAAATTTGTGTTATTCGCTATTGTACTTGTACTGCTTTGATCTGCCATTATTATCGATTGTGATTATAAAATGAGTGAAACCGAAAACAAAGAAACCGTCGAGGCGACCGCTTCTAAAGTCGAAGAACAGCCCAAGGACGTTGCCGCTGAGCAGCCCAAGACTTCGATTTTTGGATCGGCAAACCCCAATGTCACCAATGCGTTTGCCATGTTTGGTGGAGCCAAGCCTAAGAAGGACGAGAAGGACGACGAATCAAAGGATGCGGTCAAAGAAGAAGAATCAAAAAAGGATGACGCCGAAGATGACGACGAGGCTCCCGAGTCTCCCGACATCCACTTTGAGCCCCTGGTTAAGCTTGAAAAGGTCGATGTGAAGACCAATGAGGAGGACGAAGAGGTTATTTATAAGATCCGAGCCAAATTATTCCGATTTGACACCGACGCTAAAGAGTGGAAGGAGCGAGGAACCGGAGATGTTCGATTCTTGAAGCATAAACAGTCTGGAAAGATCCGATTGGTGATGCGACGAGACAAGACGTTGAAGATCTGTGCCAATCATTATATTAGTAGTGATGCCCAGTTGAAACCCAATGTTGGATCTGACCGAAGTTGGGTTTACAACGTGTCTTCTGATGTGAGTGAGGGTGAGCCTGAAGCCCAGACTTTGGCTATTCGATTTGCCAACAGTGAGAATGCCACTGGATTCAAAGAGGAGTTTACTGCTGCTCAGGAGGCCAACAAGAAGGCTTTTGGAAAGGAGTAAGGTCTTTTTGGGGTTATAATTCTGAAATTTACTGCAGAGTATAATACATTAGAATTAAATAAACATGGAGAGATGTGTTAATAGTTTGGCATGTTTTTTTTGCTGTAGTTGTTATATGATAGTTAATTAAGTGATGGATGTGATGACTGTGTGCATATATGGTACCATGGTACCATGGTGTATAGCTAGCCGGCAGTACTATAGAATCCCCAAAGGTACAATTACAGGTATGAATTCAGTTTGTAGTCGAAATATGCTATTGAAACTAAATAAGTAAAACAGTCGGACTAATGAGTAGTTTGGGCAATTCTCAAAGCATTTGCAGTTTCTTATCGTTCAAACAGCTGTTGCCGCTAAGTTTAGTCTTGGTTTGTGTTCACTAAAAGTTGTGTTGAGTATCAGTTATATGTAGCGACCCGAGCAGCCGATGATGCTGGACTATACTGACGAGACTAAAGAGATACACCAAGTATGAATCTGAAAACAAAATAGACCATCAGCATTTAATATAGCATTTGTAGAGTTAAGAGACTTTCAAGCTCATTGGGGTCCAAAAATGTCATCTTTACGTTGCCTCTAAAATAGCTCTATGAAAATATCACGTGATACATAAAGTTTTACTGTTCCAACAGCCAACCCATGCAACTTTAGTGTGTCCACATCAAAACGTATATAGTGAGTTGAATAGTAATATCCCACCTTCTTTCATCCCCTTACCCTCTTACCAAATAGGAAATCACAGTCAATATTCACACTAAATATTTCATCTTCAATATATACGGATTTCTCAAGGCTATCTACAACAGCATCCATAAAAATGGTAAGTAGCACGACGTCAAAAAGAACGATGTAAATGATGGAATTCAAACCATCACATCGTCCAGTATATTCTTGTAGTAGAAGCAAACAAATCTAACCAGTCCGACTCATCTAGTAACCCCATGAGAGAACTCAAGATCGAGAAACTCGTCTTGAACATTTGCGTCGGAGAGTCTGGAGATCGACTGACCCGAGCTGCCAAAGTGTTGGAACAGCTTTCCGGTCAAACTCCCGTCTACTCTAAAGCTCGATACACCGTGCGAACCTTTGGTATCCGAAGAAACGAAAAGATCTCTGTCCACGTCACCGTGCGAGGACCCAAGGCTGAGGAAATTCTCGAGCGAGGACTCAAGGTCAAGGAATACGAACTGCGATCCAGAAACTTCTCTGAAACCGGAAACTTTGGATTCGGAGTCACCGAACACATTGACTTGGGAATCAAGTACGACCCTGCAATTGGTATTTATGGTATGGACTTTTATGTTGTGGTTGGTCGACCTGGATACCGAGTTGCTCGACGAAAGAGAGCCAAGGCCTCTGTTGGCAAGCACCACAAGGTTCAAAAGGAGGATTCTATCAAATGGTTCAAGCAGAAGTATGATGCTGCTGTGTTGTAGATAAAACACGTATTGTATAATGACCATTAATAATGAGCGTGCGCATTAAAATTATATTACGAGTTAGCGGCCATAGTTGCTACTTGATCGAACTTGGCGAATCGTAGATGAACTTTAATATAGAAGTACTACAGCTAAAGCTGTCCTCGCTGTCCATGCTGTAGAGCAGTGCTATAAAAAAGTTCAGGGAGTGCCTATATTGACACATGTAGACAAACACAAACATTTCCACAATACCCGAAAGAGCTTATATAACACTTTAAATGATCACGACTGATTTTCCATTAATGAATCTCACTCAACAATTCTAATGCACTTTAATATATTATAGTTCTAACCAACTCTGTACTCAACATACATATATGCCTTTTGACTTATCATTCTATCCTCGCTTGTGCTGTCGACACTTGTGCTATCCACACTTGTGCTATCACTAAAACCTCTCATTACTTCAACTTTTTAGACTCTGCGCTGGATTCCTCAGCACTGTTCTCCCCACTGCTTTCCTCCCCAACCGTGTCCCTCACTCTTTTGAAACTCCACTTGATCAAAATCTTATACAGGGTCCAGAAATTGAATTCTGGCCACAATGTATCGACAAACTCAATCATAGCTCCTTCGGTACTCTGCCACAGCATAAAATCACTAAATCTCTCCACACCACTGCTTCGAATCAATATATCCATTGGCGGACTGTCGCCCAGGTACATGTGACTCTCTAGTTGCTTCTCATCAATATTATCAGCTTCTAATTCGTGGTTTTCAACTTTGGCAACCGTAGCCCGTATAGCTTGGGTGATGTCATCCCGAGATGTATATGGGAAGCACACATTCAACTGTACTTTCGAGTTATTTTTTGTCAATCTTTCTGCTCGCTCGCATACTTCTTGCACATCCGGTGGTAACAATGCCCTATCTCCCAAAATCTTGACTTTTACTCCATATTGTTCTGCCAAATCTCCATTATCACATATCTGTATCAGCCTACTCTGGGCTATCTCCATGAGCTGCTCGACCTGATAAGCTGGCCGCTTGAAATTCTCAATAGAAAATGCAAACACCGTCACCGTACTAATGCCGGCTTTATAACACGTCTCCAGTGTACTGCTCATGGCATCAAACCCAGCATTGTGTCCCTCTCCAATTTCCTGATGTGTCTTTTTGGCATATCTTCTGTTGCCATCCATGACCAGCGAAATATGATTGGGGACAGGCCCTGTTTTCAAAACTTCTATTAAAAAGTCTTTGACTCTTGATGCCACATAGTTGATTCCCGGTACCCTCAAAATATCCATGGTGCCAAAAAATCAAACACACACCTGTGTGTTCCAAATATATTTTTAATTTTATATTCTTGACACAGGGTATGCGGCCACCGGGTCCAGTAGCGGTGGTATGCGGCAGTGGGGGATCTCTCTAACAAAATTAAATTTTGATCTAATCGCGACCGGTCAGGAAAAACAACCGAATCAACGACGCCAATCCCAACGTGATTTCCTTGAAAGCACAGTTAAAAGGCAGAAAAAAAATTCACCGAAACACAGTCAAAAACGATCAATCAAAAAGCAAAAGAAAGACCACCACTCTTCAACCACATACACCAACACACCCACACTCAATGATCAATTTGATCTAACCTCATCTCCCTCAGCCATGCTCAACAAATCTATAGGTCGTTTGGCCAATTCTACTGGCCGGCTGACGACACATCGGCTGACCGGCAAAAGAAAATCCACCGCTTTCACAGTGGTGAGACATAAATCTCTGCTGGCCCAAGCTGTCGAATCTGTCGCAGGTTCAGGATCCTCTTACCCAAAAGATCCGCAGTACGAGAAAGCCATCTCCTCGGCTATCAAACTGGTTCAACCGAACCAACCAATCACTGATCCGTTTTCAATTGTATCAAATGAAATGTCGTCGTTGGCCAAAAATATTGCCAGCCTGCTCGGCTCCGGACACCCAACTTTAAACAAAGTTGCTCTGTACTACTTCCAATCCGAGGGAAAACACATTCGGCCCTTGATTGTGCTACTTCTCAGTAGAGCCCTTTCATATATACCGAAAGACCAACGGACCAGAGGATCTAGAGATGAAGGCGACGTTGAAGCTCACAAGCCAATGACGGGTGAGGGCATTGACGATCCATTGTCTCCATTATCGATCTTGCACGGCGTAAACCCCAATATAATCCTCAACCCTCTGTCCAGAACGCAGGATTCGCTGCCAGAAGAGTCCAATGGCATCCTCCCCAAACAACGTCGGCTGGCAGAAATCGTCGAAATGATCCACACTGCTTCGTTGCTCCACGACGATGTTATTGACAATTCGGCTAGCCGGCGAAGCCAACCGAGCGGGAATATCGCTTTTGGTAACAAAATGGCTATCTTGGCCGGTGATTTCCTGCTGGGCCGAGCCTCAGTAGCAATTGCTCGAATCAGGAACGCCGAGGTCATTGAACTGCTGTCCACCACTATTGCGAATCTGGTGGAAGGCGAGTTCATGCAGCTCAAAAACACCGCTGTCGACAATACCATGGAAGCCAACAGAGCGTCGTTTGAATACTATATTCACAAAACATATTTAAAGACAGCCAGTCTGATGTCAAAATCCTGTCGTGCTGCTGCCGTATTGTCAGGTGCTCAAGACAATGTAGTGGAAGCATCATACATGTACGGTCGTAACCTGGGGTTGTGCTTCCAGATCGTCGATGACATGTTGGATTACACAGTTAGTGAATCCCAACTAGGCAAGCCCGCCGGTGCCGATTTGCAATTGGGCTTGGCTACTGCCCCGGTGCTATATGCCTGGGAACAATTTCCTGAACTAGGATCAATGATTCGACGGAAGTTCAACGAACCTGGAGATGTCGAAAAGGCTCGAGAGTATGTTCAAAAGGCTGGAGGAGTCGAGAAAACTCGAGAACTAGCCGTCAGCTATGCCAACAAAGCCCTAAAGGAACTAGAAGTGCTTCCTGATTCCGACGCTCTTTCTGCACTGAACCAACTAACCTTGGCCGTGCTCAATAGAAAAAAGTAATGCATGTACATATAGATAGAGATAGAACCAAACTCACAGACTTTTGTTTGCCCTCTCCTCTTCACAAGGAATACAATACCCCTACAGATCATCCTTCAATGCATGTCGCAGTTTGATATTGTTGCAGATGCGCTCAACCACTGTATGAGTGGACCCTTCAACCTGGCCATTCTGTAAAAACCAATCCTTGCATCGTTGGATCCGTTCTATGGATATATCCAAATAATCAGAGATCCAATGTTGCAGACGAGCGGTGGACAAGTCCTCGGCCATTAGCGCATCATAAACGTTGGTCTCGTCCTGTTCGCTGCGGTTCTCGACCTTGAGAACCTCCAGTATAGTCGTACTCGCTTGATCTATATTCAGCCATTCCGCACCTTGACCGCTCCTTCTCGTCAGTGTTGTGCGAATATTGGCAAACAACTTCCCGAGGCGAGTGTCGTCAATTTGCAGTTTTTGGGTCAATTCCTCGTCGATATACTCCGACTCCAGCATTATCTTGTATGCGTTCTTTCGAGTTTTCTCTATCATCTCCAAAGACGCCAGCAATTCATAATAGCGGCTGGGCTCGCAGTATCTGTCAAGCGTATCCATTTGCAAACGGATATTGGCGATTTCCGAGCTCAGAGTCGGCTCTGTTCCCTGCTCAATCATCAATAGCGCACTATCCAGCTTGGCCCTTGTCTCACTTAGCCCGGAGTGGCTGCTCGTGTATTCATAGATCCATTTCCAGGCATTACTCTTCTCCTGGATGTCCATGTCCGTTTCATGTTCTATCCCCACGGTTCTTCCCCACTTAGAAATATTTATATAGCATTGATCCGCTTAGTTGACATCACCTTCACTTTAACTTTATTTTCAGTTCCTACTTTCGTTTATTCCACTTATTCCCTTTATCTTTTTTGCTTTGCTCCGTAATCTATTTTATTAGCTAGTTGGGTAACTTGTATTTATTGTTCGTAGTAGTTGAGTTCCAACATATCAGTCTGCTGTCCTCATTATGGCTGATGTGAGAGACGCCGAGCGAGAGACTTGGGCAAATGCCGCCGGGCTCTATAAATGTCTGTACAAGACAATGATAGAAGGAACGGTCCCCAAAACTTCTCAGGACCATCTCTACAAAGTAAATGCTACGCTTTCGCTCATACCTATAAAACTCAATACCGGAACATATAAAGTACTATCTACTTCTCCCAAGTTGGATCCTCCAAATCTTCGCCCGTGCTATGTGCTTCTCAGCCACGGTTTTCTTTCTCATACGTACTCACTGCTGTCAGATAAGGATACCTCTGCAATTGTTCGCCCCTTGGCTGTGTATACTACTATTTCTAAATACCTATCTCATGCCTCTATCAGTGATTTGTCTATGCTTCAGCCAAGAGGCTCTTCTTCCGATATTGCGCCAGACTGGTGCTTGGAATGCCCCTCAAATATCCGTATTGCGTACTTCAAAGATGCCACTCCGTACGCTCACATTGAACTTCGAGTCAGTGCAAAGTACACATACCGCTGGAAGTACTGCGAATACCCTGCCGACTCTGGAGAGTATGTCTATATCATGCATCGAAGAACCGGCTCTGCTGAATGGTCTACTCCTGTGGCATGTATCATGGAAGCGTCAATCCCCAGTCCTGTAGATGGTTCTAAACTGTGGGCCATAGAGATAGATTCCAGAAAAGTCAATCCAGTCATTGCGTTTCTCAGCTGTTTTGCCGGGCGCACAATCAGGCGAGGCTCTTACCTGGCCACTGCTGTTCTAGCCAGACCACTACGACTACCAAAACCTTTGTATAACCATGTGTTTGAAGATGACCTCGAGTCTCCTGTACAAGAGACTTTGGTCTCGCAAGATAAATCCGACGATACTGACAGCGATGGGTCTGTCCGGTCCCTGTTCTATCAACCTCCCACTATTTTGAAAGTGTTCAACTCAGCTGTTCTGGGGACATTAACACTACCACCCGAAATGCTTCGACTGCTGAACTTACAGTCGATCCATTATATCAATGCGATTAAATCAATGTATGACTAGTGTATCGTAGCTACAACTATTAGGTCTGCTACTTAACATAATAAATAATATGCAGAGATATTCAGGAACATATTAGTACGATGATGCACATAAGTGTCAAAGTGGTAAAGTTCAAGTTAACCTTTCAAGTGTATACTTCAATCTTGAAGATCTGGAATAGTTGCCATTGAATATAAACCCCGTCGATTGGCCGTTATATGAACACATGTATAGGAAAGCCATGGGGACAGGCGCAGTAAGTGCCAAATACCGCCTAGCAGAGAGACGAGCCATGCCTTCGAGTAGAGATATAGTAAAGTAAAGTACCAGACCACCTTGGGGCTTCTGTCCCGTACTTCTCATCTGTTAGTATACTTATGATTTTCTTTGAGAAGACAAACGCACACACAAGTTACGTCGCACTATCAAGAACCATTCCATGGTGCACTCTAAACCAGAATATTGCATACACCACAAAAGCTCCTCCGACGCTGGTCATGGTAATGAGGACGGGCCACTTAAACAATCCCGGGTCATTCAGTATGATTGTGATTGCATATCCTGCCAACTGAAACACTCCAAAAAGACTTTCCTCAACTGCAGTAACCCGTGCTCGCACGTCTACATCCGTGACATACTTGGGAATCATGTTGTTAAGTGCCAAGTCATAGCCCCATAAGCCTATTCGACTAAAGGGGATAAAGATACACAGTATCCAATGTCTGTAGGGAAAATCAACGGCGAATGCCACAAATATAGGGCAAAGGAAAACAAATTCAGACAGTATCGAAACAAACGCAGTATCAACAAGACCTAGCCGCTTTACCAACAGTGGTGTAATCTTTGTGGCTGACAGTTCGAATATTGTCGATATTGCTTTCAAGATTCCTATGGTAGCGGGATTGATGTCAGGAAAGGTTAAAAGAAATGCAACAGTAGAAGTGCCAAATGAGAGAACTGTAAGATAGAGCATCGACATTGCAAAGATAGGGGCTGCCATCCTCTCCCCGAGAAACACTTTTAGATTCTCAAGCGTTACATTTTTTCCTCTCGTGGAAGCCGACGTTGGTTCGAACGACAACGAAGCTCTGAGCGCAGGAACCAAACTGTAGATCTTAGCAATTGCGAACCACTCAACGTAGTTTGAAATCACATTCATCACAAAGATAAACACAAGGGCCCAATTGACGCTTATCTGGACCAAAAACGATATAAAAGTTGGGCCCACTAATTTGCACACCAAGTCAATTGCCCGTAACCTCACGCTTAGTTCCAGATACAGGGACTCATCACCGTGGCAGATCTTGACTACCCAATCACGGGTCATGGAGATCTGGTTTGCAATACCACATAGCTTTTCTACAACCCCTCCTAAAATAAACAGACATAGCAATCCAATCTTAAGCCCAGGGATATAAGAGTTCTCCACAAAGCCATAATGGCAAGCCGTATTATATGCAAGCAGAGCCAACGATGGAATAAGGACTGCATTTCGCTGTATGAAAATAGAACGCCGGATGACCCGTAAACGGTCAGTTTTCATCACCACGGCTGCGACATAAGAAGCACCGAGGATTCCAGCCAGGCAATAGCATAGCGAGTAAATGGATGGAGCCAGCAGGCTTCCGGGGAAGAGATCTACAAGGAATAAAGCAAATGCAAACTCAAACACCCGTGCGTTCCATACATACAAGGCATGGCTCACGTAGAGACGATTCTTGATAGACTTCCAGCTCTCGCCTGCTTGCCAATCGGGAGATTGATTTTCAGCGTCCTCAGCAAGGAGAGGCTGGTTTTCATCCATTATTGAGCAATGAGTCAACTAAACAGGATGGGTCCAGAGTAGACAAGTAATGTGGTCTTTGAAGGGCCTTTTTTCTTCCACCCGTCCAAGTTATGGAGGTCGTCCGTAATACAAGGAAGGCTCCGATAGACGAGATCAGCAGGAACAAAGTGCCGATCTGCGAATTAAATTTAAACAATTGTGCATGTATGGAACGACCCAGGGTAACAGAGGACCAAAACTGGTTATGATCACCAATCGCGTAGTTTTGATCGCGACGCGTTCGCGCATAAATTAACTTTTTGAAACTTGCCTTGAGTACTGTCACATTGCCCATCATGAGCTTTCGACGGCCGCTCGAAGAGTTGTTCAATAATAATACACCCGACAGGGAAGATGGTGGTTTCAAAAAGAAAAAAATCACCCAGGAAGTGCTCACACCACCCAAAACACCACTTTCTCACACACTGTTAGCTTTCAAACTAGGAGGAACAGTTTCACGCTATGCTGAGCGATGGAACCCTCTCGATCATTTCACAGAAGCCACCAAATTCCAGCCCACAAAAGTCCACATCCCACAGATAACATCAACGAGCACTCCGTTCTGTATAACACCATTCCATCAGAGTAACATCACGGCAGTTGGCCTGCAAGACGGGTCCATTTTGATGGCACGGATTGGAAATGGTGCAAACGCGGGCAAAATCATAGGGCATTCGCCCCAGCATCACAGGAATGCTATTTTTGATATTTCGATATCTAAAGATGACCGATACATGGCATCATCGTCTGATGTCTCGATCAAAATTTATGACGCCAACGAAAACAAAGTAGTAAAAGAGCTGTTCTCCAAATCCACAGGCTCAATCAAACAAGTCAAGTTCCATCATGCAAACACCAACGTTCTGGCCTATTCTACAAGAACTGGTGACATAGAAGTTGTCGACCTACGGATCAGCTCGCGTGAGGAGCGGTGGTTCTACTCGACAAGAGCCATTCAGAACGCACACGATATTATTGTCCGTCAAGGTCGCAAGATGATTCTCAAACGAACAAAGGTTAGCGTAACAAGTTTAGACTGGGCATCAATGACGACCATTGTGAGTGCGGGCGAAGCAGACAATACTGTTAAATTTTGGGATGCCCGACAACTTGCCAAAGACACAAATGGGAAAGCTATTTCGCTGATGTCGACTCCGCCTTCCAGGTGTCTAAGTGGCATTAGTTGTCTGGCTGTTGACCATGACGACGGGAAACTATGGGCAATGCAGTTGAACAATACAGTGGTGTCGTATAACATTCATGCACCTAAGCTTGGTCCAGTTGATATTTTGACACACCCTGACTTGACAGTCAAGTCGTTTTACACAAAAATGAGCCTCGTTACCTCTTCAGACACAAATTTTGGCTCTTATATTGCATGTGGAGGCTCAATGCAGCTTGTACTTTTTGATAAACCACCTAGAGATAACCCAGCAAAGCATAGTACTAAAGGCACCGTGCTGCGCTCGGAGCATTTTTTGCCTATTACATGCACGGCATTTCAAAAGCGTTCAGGCAGTCTGTTAACCATCGCCGACGACTGCTCAATGAACATTTGGCATCCTGTAAATATCTAGCATTTTATTTTTATTAATCATTATCTATTATTATTCAAACATCACTTCATACTGGCAACTGTACAACTAAGTACTACTTTGGTAGACTGTAGAGGTTACCATTCATTTCAAGCTTTTCTTCTTCCACCATCAAGTTTAAATACTGCTCGAGATCTTCCTGGCTTCTACTATACATCTGCTCAGCAGGCACCAGAACTTTCAAGAAGGAATGTATTTTTTCAACCGGACATGCTCCCAAGTTCTTCAGCATACCCATTATGTACGACCAGTAAACTCTCATTTCTTCAGTGGCTCTTTCAGCCGCTGTTTGAACCGACGCTCCCGCAACTTCATCTGATTGAACAGTCTCCTGCGTATCATCGACGGTTTCCAGTACGGTGTAGCGGCCATCATTGCCGGACTTAAGAACACCTTTGCTTACCCAGAACAGGACATCTGTTCTAGCAACAGACGAATCAAGGTTCAATAATTTGGCAACCTCATCGACAGACCTGGATTCTTCTTCAAACAACGCGATTACAGACGCTTGCTGAGGTGTGACTTTGAACTCCAAAGTTCTATCACTCAGGTCTAATGTCAAGGAAACCAACCCGAGATTACGGATCCACTCCAATTTTCTTCCTTGTTGGATTTTACTGAAACCAGAACCATATATCTCGAGTTGCTGTTCGACAACTGGAGGTAACCTCAAATCAAACTGCTTGAAAGCAGGCCAGAACAAACGGGACAGAATGCTAGAACTAAACAGCGATATCTGCGACTCGCCAGTACACTCTTTGTGAATTAACTTGTCAATCCTCTTACTTTCGCTCATGTCACGAATCATCACATCTAAGCTCTGCAATGCTCGTTCTCCGAATCTCAATTTCAACAATTCTATTTTCATTGTCTGGTTAGCTCCTTCTTGAACTACTGCAATCCTTCTGATACTTACCAACTCCTCTATACTTATCGACTGCGACAGCATCCTGTTTGCCAGAACCATAGCAAACTCTTTCACAAACACCTCTTTGCTGTCGTACAGACTAATAAGACTGTCCACTACATCCAAAGAGGCTCTCTTGATAAAATCAGGTGGAGCATCAACCGGATCGGGGATCCAATTGAGGTCTAATAAATCATCTACACTCTTTTCATCTATTTGGGACTTAGAATTGGCAAGCTCGTCCGCTAGTTCCCGAACATCTGAAGTTTCATCTCCGAGTAGACCACAGACTAGAACGCTGATTGTATCCTCTCGGTCTTTCAGATACCTTCTAATAGGACGAGATACTTTGTCCAGCAGTATCCCCCGAGAGTCCAGTATATGAAATGCTCTGATCGTAGAAATATATCCCGATATTATGTCAACAGTATTCGCTCCTCCTTGTAGAAGGCGGCGAGCACAAGATTGATGGAACGTAAACACCGTATTCGCTCGCTGTGCAGGTTTTCGTAGATATGCTTTAACTTCTCGTAGAGCCGGCTCTGAGTCAGGAAAATCCACCACAATGTCAAATAGCTCCTCTATCCGCAAGTCCACCAAAGTGTTTGCTCCAATTTCAATAAGCTTTTGCCTTATATCCCCTTGCCGTCCTAAGACGGTTTCTACACACGGTATAATGACTTCTTCAAGCCAAGCACCATATTCTTGGAATACTGGTCGGTCCCATTGCCCAGCGTATGTTTCCCGAATATAGTCTTTGACTTCAGCTAGAACCAGTTCGGCCAGAATCAGCTCAACTTCCTCGTCCAGCCCTGATTCAAAAAGACCACGGTAAACTTCCATTCCTTTCGCGTCGACTTTGCGTAGTGGATGGCATTTGAAAAAGTTATTGAGCTTAGTGGATAGAATACTGAAAGGGAAGCTCAACCTCACTAACGCGTTGAATGACCGCTCAAAAGACTCCCTGAACTGTATAGGAAACCCGACTGCGTAAAGCGGATATGCATAATGGTGTTTAGCCTGCCTCAGAATAGCAGACGCCGAAGAGATTTCCTCAGCATCCTGTTTCGCTGACTTGGATGACTTGGATATCGCCAGTGCCGGCCTTGCGTGTTTCATGAAGTGAACTCTGACGGCATCTTGTTAGAGATGCACAAAGCAGATAAAGAGCTATACACACCCTCGTGGTAGTGAATCAATTGGCTCGCAAAAGAGTCCACGTCCTCCAGCGCGCGCAGGACATCAGGACCCGGATCTTGTTAGTGAGGGCGGTTCTCGCGGGGAAAGCGCTATACACACCTGGCAAGAGCTGCTTTGGCTTGAGCCAATCGCACAATATCTGCCATGACTCTGCAAGCTGACGATCTGCCGGTACTTGGTCCGACAATGGCTGAAACACCGAATCAAAGGCGCTCGCCGTGATCATGTTGTGGGGTAAACTGTCAAATGTGAAAATGCACGATATATGACGACAGTGAAGAGTGGTGAAAGGTTATGTGAAAGAACAAAAATAATATAAAATAGAGCAACTTTTTTTGTTAAGCTCGTAATACTCTAATATTTAATAGTCTAGTCTATTATTTAGTCATGTTAATAAACTCCAGTAAACACCACGGCAAGGGTGGCAAGGAAAATAGCCAATCCAGCAGCACTGTATGAAGTACGATCAGTCGAAGCAGAAGACACAGAAGTAGTAAAGTTGCTACTTCCAGCAGTAATATTTCCATTAGACTTGGTATTCTTTTGTTTGAAAGACAGGCCCTGAATGGTGCCGTTAATTGTTCGTCGCGGTCTCTCGTCATCAGCAGTATCCGTACTATTGCCCAGCTCTGGATCAACAGACATGGCATATTCATAGTTGTCTTCATTATCACAATCATCCTCCTCAACCATGTAGGCATAGTCATAAGCAGAGTCAAACTCATTTTCATCTTCGTAGTCAACTTGGGAAGCCTCTATTTGCTCATTTCGAATGGTAGAGTTAGTGGCATCGAGAGTTTGATTGTAGTTCAGAGGAGCATTTCCCATTCCGCCGATACTGGCAGCACATTCTTCGTCGTCATCAGCACAGTCACCATTTCGGCTCTTCCAAGAGAATCGATGGCCACCGCCGCCATTGTTGTTGCAGTCATTTCCGTCGTCGCAGTCGTCATTGCCACCACCATGGCCAAAGTCAGGGAGACTCAAGCAGCCTTCGCCAATGCAACCAGGGAACTGGAGGCCACCGCAGCCACCTTCATCCTCACAGTCGTCACCACCATTGTTCTGGCCTCCATGGCCAAACTTAGGCAAAGAAAAGCCACCGCAGCCGCCTTCATCCTCACAGTTATCATCGTTGTTGTTACCTCCATGACCGGGCCAGAGTCCGCAACCGCCACCCTCGCAATTACCACCAAAAGCAGGTTCGACAGGAACAGTGGCAGCGGAGTCGGGTGAAGCGGGAGCGGGAGTAACAGCCAGTTCAGGAGTGACTTCTGGACCAGGAGAAGGAATGGGAGCAGTGTCAGGAGTGAGTTCAGGGGCAGGAGTCAGTACCTGAGGCAGTTGTTCGGCAAAGTCAGTTGGTGCGGGTGCGAGATCCTGGGACAAATCGGGAGCAGCAGAAGGAGCAGGTTCCTCAGCAAACACAGGAGCAGGAACAACAGTGTCAATAGGAGCAGGGGGCTGCACAGCGTAGGGGGGGAGAGAAGTCTCAACAGGGGCTGGAACAGGAGTCTCCAATGGTGGCTCAATAACCGACGGTGTCTCAACTGGTCCAATAGACGTTTCAACAACAGGAGTAATAGTGGAGGTTTCAAAGGCAAACTGAGTAGAAGTCTCAACAGGCAGTACAGAAGACTCGCCAGCCTGTGGTGGCACATCTTCAGCGTCTTCCGTGTTTTTGGAAAGCTTCGACTTCACCCAAGAACGAATACGAGGTCGAGGAATCCTCTCCTGGACCTTGGATCTCAGCCCCTGAGCTTGTACAGGGACATCGTACTCGTCATAGCCATATGAAGGTCTGAATCGACGATCATCCTCTTCGTCCTCCTCCTCAATGTACCTCTCACGAGACAGGAATCGATCACGGTCGTCGTCATACTCATCGGGCAAAGGGACATATCGCTCATCAGGAAGTTCGTCATAATAACCATCAACTGATCTAAAATCGTCTCTGAAATGGGCATCCTCGGGGTAGAAATCCTCCTCGTCATGATATCGGTAAGAATCATCGTAGTTTCGAATCTGTTGGACATCGACTTGGCCATCGACCGAAATGGCAGCAGCAGTGCCAGTCTTTGGGACTGGGGGCTTTCCAGCCTTCGTAATGCTAACCATTTCGTCTTCATAAGGCATATCCAGGAGGTAGTCACTGTCATGATCAGAGTCATCTTCCTCGCCGTTGTAATTGTCTTCGGCAGGCAGATACTGGTAATCCCGACCTCGTCCCGAAGATTCATCGTCATAGTCTTCAAAATCATCTTCAGGTTCTTCTACAGCGTATTGAGTTCCCGGAGCAGGATCTCTGAATCTATACCTTTCCTCATGTTCAGCAGGGAGTCTCTCAGCCGATCTGTCAGGTCTGGCAGGTCTCTCAAGTCTTCTAGATGTTCGTTGGTCAGATGATCTTTCAGGTCTGTTTGGGACAACTTCGTTTCTATGCCATTGAGAACCATCGTCGCTGTCATCGCCATTGTCACAGTCGTCTTCATCGTCATCAGACTGGTCTTGGTCTACAAAGGGGAAGAAGTTTTTGAAGTCAAGGTATGAGGTAGTGGACAAAGGAGTATAGGAGCCGCAAGAAGCTTCTACACTGCTAATAAACACAGAATCAAGGGGAGCCTTGTTAGTATGCGGCTGTTTTGGGTCTGAATTTTGGTATATAAAAAGGAGATTGTAGCAATTTCGACTGCAACTGGGGTATTTTAGTTTGTTTTTGTCTACGAATATTTGGGTATTTCCTTGGTTCGCGGTTTCAACTTACAGCAGACTCGCATTGCATAGAACAGATATCTTTAACAGCAACCATTTGGTGGCATTGGCAGTTTTTGTCGGATCCACATTCGGCCATTTGTGCCTGGGCTACATCTCGACAAGCCGTATAAGCTTGATCTTTCTAGTTAGACTATTGCCCAACATTTTTTCCAGAGGTATCACATTTCCACTTTTCATGCTTACACATTGGTATTCCATATTATTCAACATTTTAACAAGATCATTTTGATCCAAATCAGCGTTGTTCACGCTGGAGTTAAAGGCCTGGGCCATTGCTCCAGTGATTACAAGCGCTGGCGCTAACTTAACAAGAAACATCTTAGCGAATGATTTCTTGCAAGTTCTTAGTTAATAAATTATTATATACGTGGAACGCTAAATTAAACTAATGCGCTAAGAAATTAAAAAAACTCTGTGGTGTAAAAGTGTTGTTGGTGTGTAATCGGACTACAATTAATCTAATTGTGAAGAGGGAAAGTTGGGTCTTGGGGTCACACGTAAATAAATAGAGCACGTAGAGGGAGCGTCGACGACGACACGTCCATAACTAGAGGGTAAACTGTGAGAGGCTCGAAGCTTATGGGGACAGATACACTATGAGATTCAAACAGGCTGGTTTCGCTGATCTGGTCTTAGACTGAGGGGAGTGATTCATGCTTATTGATAAGCTCAAAGTTATGGGGCAGCGGCTATTAGCTATTTGTTATCTGGGTCTAGATTACAAGTTAGGAGGAGTTGTCTGGTGTATCTGATTGATCAGCTCCTGCAGAGCATTAATTTAACGCCTAAAGTAGAAGTGATAGCCGTCCACTGTTAGCGCAGACTTAAATCGCTGATTGGAGGTTGACAACAAAATACAACTAATAGCAGGTTTGAAACATGTATGAAGCATGTGTAGAAGTAATCTCAAGTATGTACACCAAACTTCAGCCATTCTCACCCTCACAATCTTTCACCCAGTCCAGTCATCTTGTCTCTCATTTCAATATAGCCGCCAGTATGCACCTTGCCGATCAATATGCCAGGCTAATGCCGTTCTTCAACGTTCTCAATACTAAAAAATTTATAAGCTGATACAATATATCCAATACGGTCGACACGGCGTGACGATTAAGTGTGGGGAAACTTGGGTGTGTAGTTATAATCATTACTCCTGCGGGTAGTTATAATAATTACACTTCTGTAAATACTATTTATTGAGAAAGATTTCTCATCCATTCCATTTTGGCTTTCGCTTACTGCATATGATTCCTTCGTTTCTCAAAATGGCCAGATCCAATGTTCCTACTGTCGCCATAATAGGTGGTGGCATGTCAGGTATAAAAGCTGCGATAGATCTCGGTAAAGCTGGGCTGAATGTCATTATCCTCGAAGCTCGAGACCGACTCGGAGGAAGAATAATAAACACCACCAAAAATGGCATAACCTACGATCTAGGTCCGTCTTGGCTACATGATACTGCAAACAATGAACTTATGCCATATGCTGAAAAGGCAGGTGTGAGATTCTACTACGACGACCATGAGCCTGAGCTGTATGGCGCCGATGGAGAAATGAATAAGGAAGAAGCCGACTGGGCAGCTGCCAGGTTTTACACTGCTGTGCAGAAAGACTTTGGGGACCTGTCGTCGTCCGCGAAAGATATGACTTTGAAAGAGTATATACAACTCTATCTTGAGAGAGACGGTTTATCAGATTTCGAGAGAAGAGTGGTTCCACAAATCGCTCGAATGAAGGAGCTGTGGCATGCCATTGGATGGGACAGGATATCATGTCGATATTTGGAGTATGCAGAAGCCACCAGTCCAGATGCATTTATACTCGACTCGTTCTGTGGCATCCTCCAAGAGATTCTGGCTATCTTGGACAAGACACCCAATGTGACGATTGAGCTCAATACTGAGATCTCCAAGGTACTCACTCACACAAAGCATACTTCCAACTACACATTAGAAACAAAAGATGGACGTCTCGTTGACGCAGATTACGTTTTGGTCACCATCCCAGTTATGGTTCTAAAAGAAAATCACGAAAATCTCTTCCAGCCTCGACTTCCCACTTCGATCATTCGGGCCATCGAGCTGACCGACACTGCTTGCCTTGGTAAGATTTACATCAGGTTCGAATCTGTGTTTTGGGATATTGAAAAGGAGTCTTACAACATTTGTGGAAATGGAGAACTTGATGGGCCTGGCTCTCATGTTGTTTCTTTTGTCAATGCTTATCCGATGTTTAAGGAACCTGTGTTACTGGCAATCACCTCTCCTCCTCTTACTAACATCTTAGAAAAGGGTGGAATAAATGCCATGAACTACTTGGAGCATCATTTCAAGAGTGTCCAACTCGATAGATCAAAACCTCTCCCCAAAGTTGTTGACGTCGTAGCCACGGACTGGAGTCAAGACAAGTATACTTTGGGTTCCTACTCAGCTCTTCCTGTGGATGTCCATCCTGAGGATATTGTTGATCCGTTTGTCAAGGGCAACGGCAACATGCGCTTTGCCGGTGAACATACAGTCAAAGAAGCCTCTGGTTGTGCTCACGGCGCATATCAGTCGGGAGAGCGAGAGGCAGCATATATCCTGAAGCGAGAGGCTTCAGTGAGTAGATTATAGACTGCTATATAAAATTTATTATATTACTTTTGTCTTAGGTTTTTTGGAATCATTCTGACAGTATCTAACTGGCAATCAGTACGAGAGCTAAGCAGCACCCATATACTTTAGTTGGATCCCTTGGTGATAGGACGCAATAGAACCAAGCACTAACGAACTAGAAAGAACAAAATATCGAACTTAATTAAAGTACTACTTTTGATTTATTGGCTTATTTATGTAATTTATATCATTTTTGTAACTACTTCCAATATCCTCCACCTTCGCCCTCTTCGGCGATCTATGCATACACCTAACTTCATCATAGACATCGTGCATTCAGTACTCTCGTCGCCGGTCATGGAACTGCACATTCCAGCAGTCCCGCTGCAATATCCTATTGGAAACTCCTCTGAGTCCTTGCAGATTGAAAATGATACAGTGTTGTGGCTCCGCAATGGTATTTTATTCCAGAAATTCAGATATCCCGGCCAAGCTGTGATCAAAGCGCTGTTTGTGGAATTCGTGGACCACGGAGCGAAGCAGAAGAGCGCGGTTATACTTGTGCCAAATGTGGCTTATATATACAGTGTCAGTGGTCGCAACTATCAGGTCAATATCCCGTTCGTTGTACAGCGTGCCGAGAGCTACGGCTGTGGAGTGGTTCTGGAGCGAGCGATTCATCCTCGAGATCGAGAGGCCAGGTTGCCAAAGTTTCTCACTCTTTCAGATCCAATTCTAGAACTGGGAGTCGCTACGTCGTCTAGCGTGTCTGCTATTTCGTCTGACGAGGAACTGCTGTTTGTGGGCTGTTCCCCACATAGTTCTATCTATCTAACTAATGATCCGGCCAACGAGATGGTAAACTTTTACCACGCGCGTTATCTGTCGAGAGGGAACAAGTCGGGCTCCAAGACCCGGCGGCGGAGCTCTGCAAAACGAAAATCGTCCATCACACTGCCAACTGTCGAGGATCCAACAGATGATAGTACGGAGAAAGACAGGTTCACTGGCTTACGTACCGACAATGGTCATACTTTGGATCGAATGGGTGATCTCGGCGCTGCCGAATGTATTGAGGCCGGTGGTTCAGCTGTTAATTTGTCTTCTCTCCGCAAAGATGTGATTCTAACTCATCTTGTTAAGATTAGCATAAGCGCCACGACATCCGAACTAAAAGTGCTGACCGTTTCAAACGAGGAAAAAGAAGTGGTTGCAATCCTTAATCGCCATACCCATAAAGCATCTCTACATACATTTAGACGGGCCAATGGCCCTGTTGGACTGCCATCAATAGAGCAGTCACAGTGGTTCGAGATAAAAGACATGGCTGTCATCCATGACAATACATTTTTAATATTGAGTGAAGAAGGTGAACTATCATTATACCACCCATTACTAAATATGCGCTCACCGGTAGTGAAAGCGCCACCTACATCATCCATAATATCGTGCTCACCTGCTTCGGTCACTCTCCAAACTGAACAGGGCCAAATAACATTACAGCTTAAACTCTCCCCAAGCAGTGAACTGGTGAGCAAATGCTTCAAGTCACTCGACTTGTTATTGGATCCTTTGTCTTCACAGCACTTGCAATTCCTGTGGGCGAGTGCCCTGCTCTTATCGAACTCCGACAGCGAGTGGATTCCGTTTACCGCAACAATACTGTCCACACTTCTAGACTTTGATGACCATCTCGATATAACGAGTGGCATAACGGCAAACCCGTCAACTACGGATTTAAATCAAGCTCTCGAAATAGCAAAAGAACTCTCCAGCTCAGACTTTGGTTCTCAGTTTGATTTCAGCGAAATTAAGCAGTATATCATCTTCTGTCTACATTTGGTGAGAGAAGACTTCAAGCTACGAGTAAACTGCCATGACCATGTCACAAAGCTCGGCGTATTATTGAATTTCCTAGTCCAGCAAGCTGGTTGGTCTGACGATTGGATCAATTATTACGAATCTCAGCTACCAGCCATTGAGGGTATGTCTAACTACGGTCCCTACTCGTTTGCTATCGAAACTTTCTAACAAGGTCCAAAAATGCATTGCCCTCAACCAATATCTATGCCGTCGAACATCTTTCGGACCCTGCTAAGTCATTTTCAACCTCCATACATTCCTTTCGTTACGCTCAGTGTCTTAGGTTACGCATCAGCTGATCAAGAATCTGTCATATTTTCCAATGTATATACGACGTTACAGCTTTTTGGAGCCATTAGCAACCCTTCTGCTACTTCAGACGACATATCAGAGCTGCTCACCAAGCTCGGTGTAACTTCAAAAACTCTGGACTTATGTCCAGAGGGTGTACGACTGCCTCTTTTAGAGATCATAGATTATATCAGAGAGAACAGTCCTATAGAGGGCGAGATTCCCATAGGCCCGTCAAACTATAAGGCAGACGACGCTGTAGGATTTACAAATCCGAAAGATATTCGATCAATCTTGCAAAGTATCGGCGATGATTCGGGCAATCTTTGGGACGGGCAATCTGAGTCTGACCGAATTTCGATTTCGAGACTTATATTCTCTGCTGACCGACGGTTTTACGAAGTGTCTCGATTGCTACAATCCTCGCGTATCCAGTCGGCGACTTTAATACAATCTCCCGAGTGGAATGAGCATGAATGGATGATAATGCAGCAGGAGCTGTTTCGAGCCACGGCAATACGGACTCTGTCCATTTCTTTCGGCCGTGCCGCGTTGTTCTTCTCAGCTCGTCGTCCGTTGATGACCGAAAAGTACCCGATTCCAAAGATCAATTTCGACGTCACCATTAAGCCTTCCAACGTTACAGTTTCATTCCAGAGAGCGGTACTGAGTGACGAGAGCATTTCTTGGGGCTATTTTCATAACGGCGTCTCGGCAGGTTTGAGTGTCTCACGAGATAGCCCACACGTTAATGGAAGTTGGATTATTTTCAACAAGGCCGCTACTTTGACCTCGCAGTATGCTGGCTTCATACTTGGCTTGGGCTTAAACGGTCTGCTAAAAGAGTTGGAAGTGTACAATGTCTATAATCTATTAGGGCCGAAACATACGCATACAACCATCGCTGTTTTGATTGGCATGTCAGCTAGCCACCTAGGGACGATGGACACAAAATTAACAAAAGTGCTCTCTATCCATGTTAATGCTCTTCTGCCTGTCGGTTCTAGTGATTTGCATTTATCGCCGCTAGCGCAATGTGCTGGTGTGATTGGTATTGGCTTATTATACTGTAGTACTGCACATTGGAGAATGAGCGAGATACTACTCGCTGAAATTTTAGGGTCTAGAAGGGAATTGATTGAAAGTGAGAATGACGAAAGCTATCGTCTGGCGGCCGGAATTTCGTTTGGCATGGTCAATCTTGGCAGAGGGAATGAGTTTACGAGTCTTATCGACTCTGAGTCTGTAGTCAAACTCGTTCGACTGACCACGTATGCTAAGGACATCCAATCGATTGGTGCCAATACGGACCGGGCAGTGTGTGGAGCTGTGATAGCGTTGATGTTTACATTTTTGAAAACAAACAACAAGGATATTTCATCAAAACTTGCTATACCAAATAGTTTAGAACGGCTCAAATACTTTCGACCCGATATTTTATACCTGCGTACTTTGGCGTGCTGTTTGATAGAATGGGATGATATTGGCAATACCCGTGAATGGGTGGAGCTCCGGATCCCCTCCGTGTTATTGGCAAATGGCAAGATTGATCAAATACGAACTCTTGATAGTGATCAGATGGTATATTTGAACGTCATTTCTGCTCTTTGTACCAGTATGGGGTTGAAGTACGCGTCTACGGCTGATGAGAGGGCCAAGAGTTGTATACTATATTATCTGGATAATTTAATCCGGCTGGCGGAACTGCCAGTTGGGAACTATGATCAGATTATGACTCGGACCTCGCTGAACAACAACATTGGCTGTTTGTCTTTTGCGTTGGCGACTATAATGGTGGGTACCGGGGATCTGGATTCGTTACGACGGCTGCGGAGACTTTATGGTCGCACTAAGAAGGACACCACATTTGGCAGTCAAATGGCCAATCAGCTGTCTTTGGGTATATTATTTTTAGGGGGTGGCCAATACGCATTTAGCAATTCGAACATCGCTATTGCTGGACTGGTGGTTGCTTTTTACCCTCTGCTGCCATCAAGACTGAGGGATAATATATCTCATCTTCAGGTTCTGCGACATTTTTGGTGTTTTGCATGCGAGCCAAGATGTTTAATTGTTCGCGACCACAGTAAGAACCGAGTGATCGAGGCGGAGGTACGAGTAACACTGAAATCAGGGGTCGTTTTGGACCAGAAGGCACCGTGTCTATTGCATGACGTGGACGGGATAGCGAATGTTTCAATTAACAACTCAAAATATTTCCCGCTCGAACTAGATTTGTCCGACGAGGACACACAAGCCGTGCGACTTTTCAAACAGAAGAAAATAGTATACGTCTACCAAAAGGCCGCAGATATTATGACAGCAGATCATCTGTTTGAGCTGGCCCTGGACTCGGTTGAGAAGCAGAATTCGGCTGATGAACGGGGGCCTAGTCGGTTTAGAAACGTCAAGTCGTTTGCCAATCTCGATAGACTGAAATTGAGATCTTTGCAGTCGATAAATGGTGAGTTTTATTTGTATTTTTTTTAACCTTTTATTGATCTAACAAGAAGCAGGATCATCGCATGCCGACAGCTTGACGGCCGCCGGCTCCATAGACATTATTATGACGTTGGAACGCATGGCACGGGACCCTACAAGCATAGATGACCTGTGGAACCTGCGTCTAATATTTGCATTTGCGGATAAATGGAAAGTATCGTCGGATATGAAATACGTGCCCCGATCTTCTATAGAGCGATTGCGGGCTCTAGTTTGGTTAGTGCGGACGACACTCAAATGATCGACAGGATGCTTGCAGAATTCTGTCAGTGTTTCATGCGGTCTAGCTGTTGCCAAGCAGAGGTTAAATAAAAAGTAATCACACTGTACACAACAACAGCAATGTTATGATATGATCGAAGAGTAACTAGATAGAGAGATAAAGAGATACACAGTGAGCGACAAAACAAGTGATATATGATTGACTGCTTTTTTTTATTCTAGAAATGCTGTTGTACGAATTTCATATCCTTCGCGGTGGGTATATCCTTCCGCTCGCTCCCCCAGTGTGAGCGATTTAAAAATCTTTCATCCATCCTTTCCGATCTACGCCTAGCCATACTGTACTGGAAGACTCCCACCTAGTTCTGTGTCCAATAGCCGTACTACTATACTGGAAAAGTCCCCCTAACTCTAGCCGTGTTTCCGATTTAACCCCACTACTACCCAAACCCTTTAAAATTTTTTTTTGGCTTTCGTCAGGCGATGGGCCATTGGTGCTAACTAGTTCCAGCAAATAGAAAAAATCCCTCGTCTGCGGCAACATGCAGGTACACTAGCCTGAACGGGGAGGAATTTGATACAAAACGTACAGAGAATGCGCATGCGGCGCAAGGCGAGCCCACTCTTACAGAAAAAAATTAATCCCTCGTACAATCTATTCCCTTTACACCACTGATTGACTCGAGAAATAATGTTTTAGGAATTACCACATTATTGTTGTCACCCCCAAATCGAAAAAATTCTCTCTGTTGTGCTCGTGCGGACCGCTTCTACATACCCCAAATCGTTCAAACTACCGCCCACTATACAACGTACGGTGAGATGATCCTATGTAAGGAAATGAACCGAAATGATGGCAGATGTAAGAAGGGTGGTTTAGCACCAAAATGAGATAAAATTGATATAAAAAATTGTAGAACCTTTTTTAAACAGCCTGGCACATAAACCAAGTCATGTTCCACATCCCTATCTAATTTTATGTCTTTAAAAAAACAATTGCAATAAATAATTACATCTTCCTTTAAATCTCTCCTTACAGCTGTGTGTACTTCACCCACCACATCTCAAACGAAACCCGTATCGACATTACAGCAGCAGCTGTGCCAATCTGTGGATCTCCTTGCAATGGGCTATGGCGTCACTACTTTCGGCTTGATCGGTTTTAGGCGTTGCAATTTTAGCGGCCGCCGCCAATCTGTGGTGCTGGGTAGTGGGAGGTGCTATGCTGTCTGGATGTGTGGTTACATGGCCCAAGTGGCAGGTCGAAACGCGCAAAAAATATACCGCAAAATAAACAAATCGAATAAATAGCAGCCGTTAGGTCCCTTCTGTAAAAATATATATTCAAATATCATTACTTCCTTTTATAGTTGAGGTTTTCTCACTTCTTAGTAGTACATTAAAAAAAAACCATGGACTCAAAAGACGTATCTACCTTGGACGAGGAAAGTCAGTTCCCTAAACGTGATATCGACTTTGACTCGTCCGTGGTCTCTCAGGGTGGTGGTCGCCATGTTCGTTCATTCAGCACGGGCTCTGCTCTGCGTCCTGTGGTGTCTCGAAACCCTTCGCTGGTCATCCAGTACCGAACTCTCTCTATAAATTCAAATTATCGTCGAGAGGGAAGTATAAGATCGGTGAGGTCTCGTATTTCTTCTAAAGCTGGCGACTCCACTGAGGACTATCTTGAGAAACTGGATTTCCAGAAAAAAGATGCCAAAGTGCTCTGCCAGGCTTTTAACGTAGACGCTGAACGGGGTCTGGAAGAGAGCGTCGCTGCTAAGCGTCTTCAACGAGACGGCAAGAATGTCTTGTCCCAGAAGCGACCCAATTATGCCTGGCAGATCTTCAAATACTTGTTCGGTGGCTTCTGCTCCATTCTGTGGGTCGGAGTCATCATCTTCTTTATCTGCTGGAGACCTCCTCTCAGTGATCCTCCTTCAAGCACCAATCTTGCCCTGGCCGTTTTGATTATTATCGTCATCTTTCTCCAGGCCTCGTTTTCTGCCTTCCAGGACTGGTCCACTTCTCGAATTATGAGCTCCATTCTCGATCTTCTCCCTACCGAGACTGTGCTCTACCGAGATGGAAACATCGTCCGAAAGCCTGCATCTGAGCTTGTCGTCGGTGACATTGTCGTCCTCAAACTTGGTGACAAGGTTCCTGCCGACATGCGACTGATTGAAGCTTCCGATGATCTTAAATTCGACCGAGCAATCTTGACCGGTGAGTCTGAAGAAGTTGAGAGTTCGGCCGAAATATGTGAAGATGCTTTCCTTGAAGCCAAGAACATCGCCTTGATGGGAACTCACGTCACCAATGGTCAGGCTAAAGGTATTGTGGTGTTGGTTGGAAACAAATCAGTCATTGGTCGAATCAACAAGCTGACTGCCAACGAGAAACCTGAAGCCACTCTGATCCAGAAAGAAATCACTCGATTTGTCACCATCATTATCGGCATGACCATCACTTTGATTGTAATCATCGCTACCGTCTGGGGCGCTTGGTTGAGAAGAGATCACTTTGCTTTCATCAACGTTGTTGGTCTTCTCGATAATATGTTGGGTTGTGTAGTTGCTTTCATCCCTGAAGGTATGCCAGTTGCTGTCACTCTTACTTTGTCTCTGGTTGCGCGAAGAATGAAGGCCGTCAATGTCTTGCCAAAGTCTCTTTCTACCGTTGAGACCCTCGGATGTATCAGCGTTTTGTGCTCAGACAAGACTGGTACTTTGACTGAAAACAGGATGAGCGTTGCCCATGTTGGGTTTGTCGACAAGGAAATGACCAGTGATGAGGCCAGAGATTACCTCATGTCCTCGGTTTTGGTTGAAAAGTCCCAGTTGCAACTCAACGGAAACACTGCTATCGAGCAACTTCACCGTGCTACCTTGCTCTGCAATGACGCCAAGTTCGAGGGAAATGGAGACCTGCCTATCAACGAGCGAGCTATTAGTGGAAATGCTACCGATGCTGCTATTCTTCGATTTGGTGAAAACATGCTCAGTTCCTCTCACTACCAGACCAAGCTTCACCTCGTTCACTCCATTCCTTTCAACTCTGTCAACAAGTGGATGTTGTCCGCCTACCAAGACCCCGCTGAACCCAAGAGTCTTCATGTTTTCGTCAAGGGAGCTCCTGACATCCTGTTGAAAGCCTGCAGCTCATACTGGTCTTGCGAATCCAACTCCGTCGAATCTCTTGACGATGTTTCTCGAGCCAAGTTCGAAGCTGTTCAAGAAAATTACTCCCGACGAGGACAGCGAGTTATTGCTCTTTGCTCACGAAGATACAGTCCTGAAGGTATGATGGGTACCAATGAGTTCACCAACGAGTTTGCCTCTAGATGTTTCGAGGACCTTACCATCATTGGAATGGTCGGTATCATCGATCCTCCCCGAGCTGAAATTCGACAAACTGTGGCGGACTGCCGACGAGCTGGAATCCGATTCTTCATGGTCACTGGTGATTTCCGATTGACTGCTGCTGCTATTGCTCGACAAGTCGGAATCATCACCGCTGAACACGACCCTGAGAGTATGCTGGAAGTCACTAGCAAACTGGCCACTGGAGAAAAGTACACCGAAGACGATTTGAAGGGCCACAGTCTGGTATTGGAAGGAAAAGATCTGATTGGAATTACTGATGAAAAATGGGATGTCATATGCAGTTATGAAGAAATCGTGTTTTCGCGAACTACTCCTGAGCAGAAATTGGCCATTGTCGAGGCATTCAAGGCCCGAGACTGTGTTGTTGCTGTGACTGGTGACGGTGTCAACGATGCTCCTGCACTCAAAGCTGCCAACGTTGGTATCGCCATTGGAGGTGGAAGCGATGTCGCCTTGGAAGCTGCTGATTTGATCTTGCTTGGCAGCTTTGCTTCCGTCACAGAGGGTGTTCGGTTAGGACGACTGGTGTTCCAGAACTTGCAAAAAGTTATCAGTTACTTGCTGCCTGCCGGAAGTTGGTCAGAGATCTGGCCCGTTATTGTCAATGTTTTCTTGGGAGTTCCTCTCCCCTTGAGTTCCTTCCTCATGATTATCATTTGTGTCTTTACTGATTTGGTGCAGTGCCTGTGCCTGATCATGGAGAGAGAAGAGTTTGACTTGCTGACTTTGAAGCCCCGAAACCACAAACGGGACCATTTGATCAATGCCAAAATTTATCTGCAGTCGTATGGTTTCATTGGAGTCATTGAGATGCTTCTTTCTCATATCATGTATTTCTACTACATGTACAAGTATGCTGGCATTCCTCCTAGTGGTCTATTCCTTGCCTTTGAGCACTACACCGACGGCTACTATGGTCACACTCAAGCTGAGCTCGACAACTTCCTCAACACTGCACAGAGTGTCTACTTTGTGACTCTGGTCATCTTGCAGTGGGGAAATCTGCTCTCGGTCCGAAATCGAAGAATGTCTATTTTGCACGCTGATCCTATTTTTCGAAAGGAGCGACGAAATCTGTGGTTGCCCGTGGGTATGTTGACTGCTGTGGTGATTGCTATTTTCGTCACTGAGGTCACTGGTATTCAGAATCTCTTTGGAACTGCTCGGGTGCCTGTGGAATTCTGGTTTATTCCTATTCCAATGGCTCTCGGTGTTTTGTGTTGTGATGAGATCAGAAAGCTGTTGGTAAGAAGCTTCCCTAGATCAATTATTGCCAAGGTCGCATGGTAAAAGTTGCTTTTATGTGAAATATAGAGATAATGGTGTTACAGAATTACGATTGATGTTGATATTACTTTTTGCGGATTTAACTTCTTGCTTTACAATAGTTTATTTCTACTGATTTTCTTACTCGCATGCATTACTAACTAATTACACTGCTAGCGTTCTCTTCTCTTGACTTTCCCGGTAAGAATCCCGGGGAGACGGCGGATCGACCCGTACAGCGATGCCTAAAGAAATCACAGACTTTACAGTAATTTTAGTATGAAACGTACAACAATCTGCTGCTAGGTTGCTCCCCGATACGCTTTTTTGTCAATGCACGTACTTTTACCGCTAAAACTATAGCAGGTCATGGGCCTCCTTGTCAGATCTCAGGACATAGGACCGGTAAGAATTGCATATGATCAACGGCACTAGCATAAATGTTGCAGATTCCATTTGGAAATACGAGATATTGTCTAACGAATTGATGCTGCTATAGCAGCGATAGAACGAGCGCAAATAGTCCTACGACAGTGTATAGTCAATCTATTCGATGCATGCTTTAAATACAACTAATAAAACTTACACCGTTTCTCCGTCAATCCATCACAATCCTTCTCCAATATATTTTTGCTTTCCCCGCCAAGCCTCTCTGACCCCGATGCAACATATAAGTAGACCTCCCAGCTTGGAGATCATTTGACATATGTATCGGTCCGAGTCTTGGATAGGAACATTCTTTTACAACATATATATGGAGATGGAGAGCTGAGTTCTGAACAGCCAAATATTTGTATACACTCGCTATGATCCAAGATCTGCTCAGTACTCCAGAAGAGAGCGAGAAAAAGTTACAGGAAAGAATCAGCGTGGAAACAGACCGGCTGCCGGAAAACAGGCCGACTTTCCCCGAAGAAAAGTCAGAACTGACCGATGTTGAACAAAATATTGAATCAGATGAGAGCCATGGCGAGCCACCTCTTGAGTCATGGAGGTATCCGAGACGAAACCTTCTTCGAATCGGGGCTGCCTATTTTGGTTTCATAGTGTTTGGGATGGGTGATTCGTCGGTCGGAGTTTTAGTGCCCAACCTTGAAGTTTACTATGATTTGAGCTATCTCGAGGTCTCCACTGCGTTTCTGGCACCATTTATAGGATACCTTGTTGCTGCTTTGATTAGTGACAAAATACATCACCTCATCGGCCGATGGGGGTCCAGTATCATGGCTCCTTCTTGTCAGCTGGCGTGTTATATCATCGCTATCTGTGCACCGCCGTTCCCAGTCTTTGTTATTGGATACGCTATCTGCGGATTCGGTAACGGCACTATAGAAGCGTCGTGGAACTCGTGGATGGGTAGTCTCGATGCTGCTAATGAAGTCATGGGCTTCTTGCATGGGTTTTACGGCCTGGGAGGTATCCTATGTCCGTCTATTTTTACAGCTATTATAAACAGCGGCAGACAGTGGAATATCTGCTACTCTGTCATGATAGCAATGTCATCTACGTCGCTAATAATATCGACCATGGCCTTCTGGGGAGACACTGCTACTGTTTACAAAAAGTCTCTTAAAGACCATGCTGGTGCTAATGGGGAAGTCAACAGCTCTCTCCGTGAAGTGGTGCGAAACAAAGTGGTGTGGTTAATGGCATTTTGTTTGTTTCTATATGTCGGTGGAGAAGTTTCATTCGGTGGTTGGATTACGACGTTTATGATTGTTATACGGCATGGTAATCGACACAAGATGGGCTTCGTCACGACGGGTTTCTGGACTGGGCTGACTGTGGGTAGGATGACCCTAGGATTTGTGGTTGGCAGATTCGGAAGAGAAGAAATTCAATCTGCTATTTACATGTGCTTTGCCATTGCCTTTATCCTGGTATTCTGGTTGGTCTCTAATCTTTATGTTTCGGCTGTTTTCGCTGCATTGTTTGGTTTTGTGATTGGACCACTGTTTCCCACGGTGGTAGTGGTAGCTGTCAAAAAGCTGCCAAAACGATTGCATGTTAGTGGAGTTGGGTTTGCTTCTGCTGTTGGTGGTGCTGGTGCAGCACTACTGCCGTTTATCAACGGTGTTATTGCTGATGAGTATGGTCCGAAAGTTCTTGGCCCACTCGTATTTAGTCTTTTCTCTGCCATGTTGATAGTGTGGTTGGTCATCCTAAAATGGTTCTAAAATTAATAATTTGGGGAGTATGAATGTACATAGCTATGCTAAATGCCAACTAATCTAACATTAACATGATCACTAACAGTACGACTCATACTTTTTTATGAAGACGATAGATTACCAAATGCCTCGCCGACTCGGACCTTGTCTCCAGCTTTAACGGTGAACTGGAATGTTTTGGGAGCCTCGAAAACAAGTACTACAGTACTGCCCAGGTTGAAGCCGCCCATCTGTTCACCCTTGCTGAGAGGAAAGCCACCGAGTAGTTTGCTAGCTTTGGTGTATGTAGCTTCGTAACAAGTAGATTTTTGCACTCGTTTGCGGGCAGCAGCAGATGACGACGATGAAGATGAGGATGAAGCCTTGGAGACTCTAGAAGAGTCGCTCGTAAGGGAGACAGTTGAAGCAGAAGGTGAGTCAACAGGGGTGCTCTCGGATGAACTATCAGCCGAGTTAGTGATCGGGTTCTCGTACACACTGTTGGTTCGAAGATCCTTGTCGAAATGCAATCGAATACTGCCAACATTGGTGGCACCGACCGGAGTCATGCTAAAAAAACCATACTTCCATTTTCCTAAAAGAGCGACTCGCTCGTTTAAACAAAACAAGCCCTGCAAACGGGTTTGGAAATAGGGTGCTACACTGTAGAGTTCGCCGACAAAATGTCGTCGCAGTTCAGTGACCCAGTTGGCGGGCGAATGGAATCGATGGTAGTCACCGGGAGCCAAGTAGATGACGGCAAAGAACAGTTCTTTTTCGTCGGCGGGAGAAAGGTCAGGGATCAACAGATCCTTAGTTACCTTCATTGCGCTAGACGCTTTACCTCCATCGCCCACAGTAGCATCGTGCCTCTTTCCTCCTTTGTGAGACTTACCGCCAATCAGATCATCTAGGCGGTAAGAGATGCCATTCACGACCGCAAACTCCTTTTCTCGTTCTAAAATGCTCGATGCTTCATGCATGTCAAAGTCGACATCATGAGCGGGTGCAGCCAGAGGAGTGGTAGGACTACCAAGCAGCGCATCTAGCGAGTACGTGACTCCCTTGACCTGCTCCACTTTGCGGTCTCTAATCACTCCCAAATGCAAAACCTTGCCGTCAGCAGGAGATACCAGCAGCGCGTTCTCATCTATAGGGCGCACCCCAGGTTTCAGCTCTCGGTAAAAAAACTCTCCCAGATTGGAGTATGTCCTCAGATCATCGGCGGCCACCTCGTTCAGATTCACGCCAAAAACGTATGAGTACAGTTTGAAACCGGGCTCTCTCATCCACACGGGAAGGTTGATCTCATTAAATCGACCCCACAACCGTGACATGGCTTTCAAGGGCAAAGTAGAATAGGCAGCCACCTGCCACGGTTTTGCCATTTTCGGCGCCCGTTCCTCTTCTTGCTGCTGCTTTTTCCGCAACACGCTCCACATCGTCAAGGAGATAACAGGGATTGTTAGCCATCGCCACACTCTTCTCCTATTCTTCGCAGTGGCAGCAGTCGTGTATCTCCGCTGGCCCCTGAATTTGAAGGGCAACGGCATATTGAACACGCCATACCTACGCTTTTGGGGCTGACCATTAAGCAGCCCTTGTTGCTCAGAGGTTGTTGGCCGTTGCTGTTTGCCCCGGATCAGGTATCCTAGGGGCCGCGTGGACTTTTTCATGTACGAGTAAGGGACGGTGAAAAAACCCTTTCTGAAACTGGACATGGGATTATAATACAGCAGGTTTCGCTTCGGTCGCGGGATCGAAGGAAACGGATATGCGTAGCCGCCGAGCAGCCGGGTCCGTTGTTGTGTATTGGTTGACATGGAAGCAGCCACCTGAGCGTTTGCTGCTCTTCTTCGTAACGAACCTGAGGCGACCCGCCGATGGGCAGCGGAAATATAGGGAGGAGCTGGCATGGTGTCAACAACAACCTTGGACTATTTAAGCCGTGTCCTATCCCTATCTGTATTCTATTGTTTGAGTAAAAATCTACCAGAAAAATAGTAGTTTTGCCTAACTGTTTTCAAAGGATAGATCGGGGGGTGCTATTGTTGTTGGACGCACACTAAGCAAAGCTAAAGAGAAGGAATAATTTAGTGTGTGGCCGAGGATGCCCATAAATATGTAGGGCTAATAAGCAGGGGGTTAGGGGGTGAAAAATAATAATCAGAGATAAGTGGTCGCGTGGGCTGTGAAATTAATAAACAGAACCATAAAGGCTGTGAAATTATTTTATAAGGTGTTGTAAAAATAGATTTAGTGTGAGAAACAAGCAAGTACAAAAATGAATTGATTGATTAACTAATTGTCGGTATGTATGGTAGTTAGGGCTTGCTGGTTGTTCTAGCAAGCTGTCAGGGGCTCAAAATAGTAATAATGCATGTGATATGATGGAAGATCTTGGGTAAACTACGACGAGATGTTTAGGGGATTTACAGTGTAGTAGGCAAAAGGACAGTCGCTGGTATGTATAAGACTATAAATGATCTTCAATCAATCTAGGCAAAAGGACAGGGATAGTAAGGCCTCTTAGTAGGATTTTCCGTTCAACACACAGGTCAGTTGTCCAGTTGACCTGCATCACAGAATTAACCCATATCGCTTCCATGTACAGTCGAACCTGCTAACACGATTATGTATAACACAATGTTTGGCTAACCGGATTTTTGACTAACACAATGTTGGGCTAACACAATTTTTGACTAACACGATGTTTGGCTAACACAATGTTTAAAAGATATACATGCATCTCAAGACTAAAGCTTTGCCTGTAACTCGGCTCATCAATCTCCAAGCCCCCACCTTCCCCTGAGTTTGCCCCCGCTCAAAAATATCGTAGATCTTTCGTCGCGTACCGCGCGTTCTTATACTTCATAAATCTATCGTCTGAAATCACTGCCTAAAACGTCTTATTCGTCATGCTTATAGGTATATCAGGAAATGTCTGTGCTGGCAAAAGTGAAGTCGCCAAGTACTTAAAGTTCCAGGGCTTCCAGCGGCTCTACATCCAAGGCTCATCTCTCACTGACTACGTTCCGTCCGCATCGTCTTCTCAGCTGCTTTCTGATCTGTCTTCTTCGTCGGACCCAGATACACCAAAATACGAGACTGACTACGGAGATCTGAAGTTTGAATCTGCTGCCGAGCTACTGGACTATGTCACCAAACAGTGGAGAAAGCATTTCGTCGTAGATATTCAAGATTTGTCTACTCTCGAAGTTCTGGCCAAACGTCCGTTCTTCTTACATATAGCCGTCGATGCCCCGTTGCTGACTCGGTATGAAAGGTACAAAAGACGGTTCCGATCTGAATACCCTGACTATCCTTCCTTAGAGGAATTTGTCAAAATGAATGATGAGTTCATGTATTCCTCCTCCAAGGAGATGGCAGTGGTGACCTCGCAGGCTCAAGTTACGATCGTAAACCAAATGGAGAGCATCGAACAGTTGTATGTCCGGCTCAGCAGCCTTAATCTTCTGAGCTCCGAACGTCTCCGACCCTCGTGGGACGCATATTTCATGAGACTAGCTGGTCTGGCTGCTCTGCGGAGCAACTGCATGAAACGGCGAGTTGGCTGTGTGCTTGTCCGAGACAAAAGTGTAATTGCCACGGGCTACAACGGCACTCCACGAGGACTGGCAAACTGTAATGAAGGTGGCTGTAAGCGGTGTAATGAGGCCAACGGCTCTGGTTCTGGTCTATCTACTTGTCTGTGTCTACACGCTGAAGAAAACGCATTATTAGAAGCAGGAAGGGACAGAATAGGATCGCGGGCTGTTCTGTACTGCAACACATGCCCTTGTTTGACATGCAGTATTAAGATTGTACAGTCGGGGATCAAGGAAGTGGTTTACTCGCTATCGTACAGCATGGACGACGCATCGGCAAAAGTTTTACAAGGTGGAGGACTCATTTTACGCCAGTATTCACCTCCAAGTGAAGGGGTGGTGGTGTGATCCGCCATCGTCAAACGTTATATTATGATTTATCTATTCTTCCCACTTAAACCCTTACGATAAGTTCTTCATTGTGTTTTCGTTTTTACGTCTCCTTATATTCATATGGGCCCGGTCTTTCGGCCACTTCAAACTCAATTCGACCCTCTGGAACCACCTGCCCATCAACTGAGAGCTCTCCCTCAACCTTGTCTCCAGGCACAATGGCTCCAACACCCTTGGGAGTACCAGTCAAAACAATATCACCGGGCTCCAAAGTCATGACACTACTCACCGATGATAACAATTGGTTGATCTTGAAGATCATCAGACTCGTAGGGTCGTCCTGCTTCACCTGGTCATTGACCATGAACTTCAAGTGTGCATTGTGGGGATCAGGAATGGCACTCTTGGGAATGAGACCGGATATGGGCAAGAACGTGTCAAACCCTTTGGCAACGGTCCATGGCATGCCCTTCTTTTTGGCTTCGTCCTGAACATTTCTGGCCGTCAGGTCTAACGCAAGGGCATACCCTTCAATTGCATCCAGAGCCTCGGGCATGCCAAACTTACTAGGATCTACGTTCTGTAACCTTTTACCCAATACTAATGCCATTTCCAGTTCGTAATGGAGAGTAGTACCCCTTGGTCGTAAGATCGGACCGTTTCCCTGAGTCAGAATGGCCGTAGTCGGCTTTATGAAAAACATCGGTTGACTCGGAGCCTTATTGTTCAATTCTTTGATATGGTCGGCATAGTTTCGACCTATGCAGACCACCTTACGAGCCCTGGAAATATATGAAGTAGCCATTTATAATGTGACCTACTTAAAATGTTAAATAATAATTAATCAACGTCAGTAAACTGCAAATCAGCAATCTCTAAAGTTTCAATTGTCGGATCCCGAGATCCTCCTAACCCTCGTCTAGAGTTCCCCACATTTGGCGACTTTGATCAAAGTCCATCAAGTGGAACAATTGATCAATCCCGCTTATCCATAATCCCAAATAAGTTAAATAGGTGAATAAAAAAAAGATGGTTTCAGAGTGAAGACATCATACAACGAGATACCAGTCTTGGCCGAATAATCGAAACAATGGCTCGTTTCGACGAGGAGGCTCGGACTGGAAGAATCGTTGTCTAAATCGTCGAAAACCAGTGGCTTCGTTGTTCCTACCATGTCTCCAATGGCTGAATGGAGTCCAATCTCTTACATTGTAGAATCTCTCGCTGCTTCGCAAATCGTTTAGTCGCTGTCTCATTCGTCCGTAATATTGATTTCGATTGGCAAAAGCACTAGATGCTCGGCTTTGAGCATCTCTAAGATGGCTGTGAATATGACCACGTGTCTTGTCCATCTCATCTTTGATCTGTTTAGCACTAGACTGTACCTGTGGGGTCAACGTATCCGTGGCATATCGATACATACGCTGCTGACCAATTCGGGCCTTGCGAAGAGTCTCATCGATAGAAACGCGAGCTGACTGCCACTTTTCCGACATGTTTGACGATCGAACCCGAGAAGCCATCTGATTTGGTAGACTTGACACTGATTCCCACTGTTCGGACAGGTTAGTATGCTGAACTCGAGAAACCAGCTGCTTGGATGCAATTGAGGCAGATTTCCACATCTGCGACGCCTGACCTGCCATTTGCGCAGCATACAGGTGGGCCAACTCCGGAGCTCCATTGATAAACGTCGTCATTTCGCGTAAAATATGCTGCGACAATTCCATGGGATGCATATTACGAACTGTCGAATCGAAATTCACCATCAATGATCTCGTGATGTTGTCAGCATTGGCTAGCTTTGGTTTCCAGTCATCATCGACAATATGCTTGGCCCTCCTTTGTATACGCTTCAAAAATCTATCCCAGTCTTCTCCCTCCCTAAAGATCAGTTTATTTCTTTTTGCAATATATGTTTCAGTGGCGTCAGGTGCTGTAGATGTTGTTTCGCTCGATATACTACTGCTATCATAAGTCGACTGTGTTTCTTCTGCTTCACTCGCCCGAGTGCACTTTTTGCAGCTCGAGAACTTGTTGCTTCTTGCAAACTTTCGGCACTTGCGACAATTGGACTTTGGTTTAGTATTCTCCTCCAACGTGATCAGACGTGAACCTTGCCTGACCACCACGGGCCCAGAGGTGGCTATAGGTATATCTGAAATGCTAGTAGAGGAGGTGACTGGGCCTGACAATGATGTTGCTGAGACGGCGATTGATTGAGTAACAGAGTCAACAACTGTAGACCAATCGGAACTGGAGAAAATTCCATTGGACTTGTCGACAAGGTCCACAGGAGCCTTGTATGGGGATAAAAAGAAGTAAGGCACAGTCAAGGAGAGCAGCGCAAGAAACAACAAAACAACAGAGAAATGCGTTTCACAAAACCATTCGTAATACCATCTAGTTTTCAAGAGGGTAAAGGAAGCAGAGTCTTTGGCTGTCTGGATTGTTTTCATAGATTCGGCCCTCTCAAAGTTTGTCTGACGAAGTAGTCGCGGCTTCCGGTCACCCATCAATCGGGGCATTGCCATTTCACAGAATCTGGAGCCCACTACCCACTTTGAATCAAAGGCAAAAAGCATGTCTTCTGTTATAGGAACGGCAAGCTTTCGGTCATCAATGGTTCGAATGACATGAGGAGCACACGGAGACGACAGAATATCCGCCTCGGGCCCGTTATCAAGTGAAGTCAACAACCGGTCAGAGATAGGAAGAATAGGAATGTCGGTTCCAGCCAACAGATCCATGATCCATCTTGGGGAAACAACTTTCCCAGACAAAGTATTGTAGTATACGACAGCAATTGCATCAATACTTTTCAAGTCCAACTCACATTGGGTACGAGGATAGAAATAGTGGTTCGTGGTAGGCGCTGCTTCGTCGATATGCGGTAGACGATAGATAGTATGAGTTTTGTTTGTAGAGTCATATTTTCGTTCCACAAAGAAATTCCTGGTGCTTCTGGTAGTATCGTCAAACAAGTGCATGAGTATGTTCATTCTATCTAGAATCAACATGACCTCGTCAATGTCGTCACCGAATCCCAACAGATGTAGCCTGGACCCTTTCTTCTTGCCAGAGTACAGTTTGCGGATCCAGTTTGCCACCAATCCTAGGTCATCAAGACAAGTGATATCCATGTCTTGCAGCTCGACATCAAGTGCAGACCCATAGAGGCGCTCGATAAACTGGTTTGCCTTGCCGTCAGACATGCCTTCTTCTTTACTATTGAGCCCGGACGACCGGTGGCCAAGATCTCCGGATCGGCGCACCACCGGCATTCTGAGCGTACTATTACTATTGGTTAACGACGGCGGCTGCTGCTCATCACCAGCACCAGCAGAAGCAGTAGAAGCACCAGCAGCAGCACTTGCCGCTTTCTGGACCAACTCAGCATCTAGCAACAGCGAGGTCCTGAAACTGTTCAGCCCCACTGCTACCATCAGATCGTCAACGGTGTCCACAGACGCAGATGACGAGTGATGCCATCGGTGGCCAGGACTCGTGGGGCGACTAAGACTGTCTGGAGTACCGGGCTCTTCCTCTCCTTCCTCTGGGAGATGGGCAAAGTCGTCTCTCCCAGCAGAAGAAGTAATAGATAAAATGGACTGAGTCTCAAAGTCCTCAATGGACGAGACGTCATCGTCACTGGGCCTAGACACCACATCATAAGAATCAGCCAGAGAGTCAGATGAGGTATTGCGGGACAACCATTCGTCTTCAGGTTCCATGGTGCGCGGGGGTGCGAAACGTGGATTATACTAATTTAGGCGGGTCTAATAGAGAGGACTATAATTTGCTTTCTTTCTCTTAACGTGGTTTAGTCAAAAGGATTGCGAGTGGGTCCTGAGGTTGTGGTTCTTTATCTATTAGAGTTAAGAGGAAGGTCGTTTTATTATCTGTAGGTATCGCCGTCTATCACTGCCTGATATGGAAATCAGGTTAATGTTATATGCATGGGGTCAACTGGGTAGAATGTAAGAGATTACGTTTTGGGTGTCACAAGTGATGTGGAGCAGAAGTATAAGTACAGGATTGTAGTTATTATTAGGATAGAGCCAACTACATGGATTTTTGTCAATAAAATTTATGTACTTTTTATGTGTATGTGATAACAGTAGAACGGCTTGGGTCTCTCAGCATCACTCATTCTTCAACTGTAACTAGTAGTTTCCATGCTTGGGTAATCATCACACTGCAGATGACATGTACCAAGCATGCAAAGGTATCTGTGGGGTTTGTTAGTCATCTCTTAGCATCGTACTGTACAACAAGACAGTTCAACAGTTCACAAGACAATGACTAGACATATCGACAGCAATTAATCATACTAGCGACTTGGCCAGGTTGACATTGACTACATCGCTCAACGTCTTTAGTACTTTCCTTGTGCTTAGCAATTAATAGCTCCAAAGTCGTATGTAGCTCTCTCTATTTTTCGTTTTTGTTTTACTGGGCGTACCTGCAGATCCCGGGTAATCGTGCCCCACAACAACAACCACCTGTGACAGATAATCCGTTCTGTCACCCATTTTTAATATTAACGGGTCGATCGGAAAACAATTTTTTTTTGCTCGGGGAACAACAGATCGAGGAAAAAAAGTTTTCGTTTGTTATATAATCATCGTCTCCCCTAGTTGCTTATCCTCAACTATAAAATCACAAAAGGCCATGGTATCTAGTGCTTCCGTGGACCTTGCACCTACTATGTCTCGAGACCCATATTCTTCCCCTGACGTCTATTATGGCTATGATCCTCGTTTGAAACATGTTAGAAGTTATTCAGTAGTATGTGGTATCATAGTCCATCGTATGACTCATCTAACAAGTCACAAACGCTTCTTGCAAATAAGTTAGCACCTAGAAGAAGAGCTTCGCAAGGTATGTTAGGTGCTAAATATAAAACCCAGGCGCACAGCATGCGGACCGATATGACCCGAACCAACACAACTAACGAGATGATACAGTTGGGCCCAAAACATTCCTGTTGGATGTAGATTCTACTTTAGAAGAGTTGCTTGAGCGAGAAGACACCGATCAGAATTTCCAGATCACTGTCGAGGATGCTGGACCCAAAGTTCTTCCTATCCCTACGGCCAATTCCGGGGGTTACAATACTCGAGAGATCCGAGGAACCTATCAATTGTCAAACTTGCTCCAGGAACTGACTCTAGCCCAGAGATTTGGTCGCAAGACAATTGTTTTGGATGAAGAGAGACTGACTGAAAACCCCGTGGATCGATTGCATCGATTGATCTCCAAAGAGTTTTGGAACTCTTTGACCCGACGGATCGATATCGACATGATCGACACCATTGCTCGTGATCCTAAGCACCGGGGCACTGATAAACGGCCCAGAATCTATATTCCGGCTGGTTTGCCCGAGCAGTTTGAATACTACACCCAAATTGCTGCTGCAAAGCCTGAACTCGAGCTACAGATTGAATACTTGCCTGCCAAAATCACCCCTGAGTACGTAAAGTCGCTCAACAACAAGCCCGGTCTCCTTGCACTGGCTTTGAAGGAAACTGGAGAGACTGATATTCTCGAGAGATACCAGGGCGTGCCATATGTTGTTCCTGGAGGCAGATTCAATGAGCTCTACGGATGGGACTCGTACATGGAATCTCTAGGTTTGCTTGTAGATGGGAAACCTGAACTGGCCAAAGGCATGGTTGAGAACTTCTGCTTTGAGATTCGCCATTACGGCAAGATCCTCAACGCGAACCGTTCGTACTTCTTATCGCGATCTCAACCACCCTTTCTGACCGATATGACCATGAAAGTGTACAACAAAATCAAGCACGACCACGGTTCTTTTGATTTCCTCAGAAATGCATTCAAGTCGGCTATCAAGGAGTATCGTACGGTGTGGACCAGTGAGCCGAGACTCGACAAAAAGACTGGTCTTTCCAGATACCGACCTGATGGTTTGGGAATCCCTCCTGAAACCGAAGCCAGTCACTTCTACAACCTTCTCATGCCTTACACCGAAAAGCACAAGGTAACGTTTGACGAGTTCCAAGAACTGTACAACAGCGGCAAGGTCAAGGAACCGGCTTTGGACGAGTATTTCATGCATGATCGAGGGGTCCGTGAGTCTGGACACGACACTTCTTACCGACTCGAAGGTATCTGTGGAGATTTGGCTACAGTCGATTTAAACTCTTTGTTGTACAAGTATGAAGTCGATATTGCCTATGTCATTGAGACGTACTTTGGCAATCGATTTGAACTCGAAGACGGTACTATCGAAGTGTCTGAAACGTGGAAGGCTCTTGCCGAGCAGCGACGAATGAACGTGGACAAGTACTTGTGGAACGAAAAAGCAGGAATGTACTTTGATTACAACACCAGGGGTGGAGTTCAGTCCAAGTATGAGTCAGCTACTACATTCTGGCCCTTGTGGTCCAGGCTCGCGTCCGATGAACAAGCTCACCGATTGATCAAAGATGCCTTGCCTAAGTTTGAGATGTTTGGAGGTCTGGTTTCTGGAACCGAAGAATCTCGAGGCAAAATTGGGCTCGATCGACCCAATCGACAGTGGGATTTCCCTTATGGATGGGCTCCTCAGCAAATGCTTGTTTGGGATGGTATGCTTAACTACGGGTTTACCGACATTTGTCAACGATTGGTGTATCGATGGTTGTACATGATTACCAAAGCGTTTGTCGACTACAATGGTGTTGTTGTAGAAAAGTACGATGTTACCAATGCTGGCGACTCGCATCGTGTTGATGCTGAATATGGAAACCAAGGTCTTGATTTCAAAGGTGTGGCTACTGAAGGATTTGGATGGGTCAATGCGTCTTATAGCTACGGACTATCCAAGCTGTCCAACAAAGCTCGACGAATCTTGGGTGCATTGACTCCTCCAGATGTATATTTAACTAAAGGATCGCGACATGGGATTTCGGAGGAGTCTCCCGATCGTGACGGCAATTAGCTGTAAATAGTTGCTTATTTTTATTATTATTTCTTGCCATTAATATATGTTTTTTATTATTTAATTTACAAATCGTCAGCGAGACAATTTTTTGTTGCCCGTCTAGTACATATAGTTTATAAATACACTTGTCTAGTCATCATTAAGCTGCAAACGCCTTTGGATCGAGCCTACCCACTGTGTGATGCAGCTCGGCCACCTTGTTGCCCAAACTCATAAACAGTCGATATTCTTCTTGCAACGTACCCAGGGCGTTGGTTAGATCACCAGAGCCGTCAATTGAGTCCCGTTCGGCAGAATCCATGCCACGTTCAACTTCAGTTACAGTAGAAGCCAGTTCTTTCAGTCTTTGAGTAAACTCTTCAATCTTTCGGTTGAAATAAGGACTCAGCTGATCACCTCGGCGGGATATTTTTGTGGAACCGGAAATAGATGCGCTGAAATTGGCGTTAGTAGGACTGCGGAGATGGCTAAGCAGTTGGAAGCCAATGTCTGCGTCTTGAGCTGCACTGTCTGATAGCTTTTTCAGCTCGCTCAAAACCCGGTCGTCGTATTTCAGAGCCTCGGCCACTGTACTGAATTTTCGGATCAGTAACTCCACATCCCTCGGAACACTGGCAATGGTTTCGTCGTGATTGTCGCGTTGAATTCTCAGTTCCTCTGCAACTCGTGACTGAGATGTAATATACTCGTCTAACTGTTCCAGTTCTTTCTGCATAGGTTCTGGCAAGTCGCTAGGCCGACTTAATGGCGTGATGTTGAACGACGAGGAAGGCTGCGCCTGGGCTTGAGGCTGCTGTCCAAAGGTGCTGGAAGGGAGACCAGTAGAGCCAAACCCTACGGTGCTTGAGCCGACAAAAGTAGGAGCGTTCGGCTTATTGAACAGCGACGAGCCTCCACCGCCAAAGAGTCCAGAGCCTGAAGTTCCCCTGCCAGTGCCAGTGCCAGTACCGCTGCCTCCAAATAGTCCAGTACCCGAACTACCAGTACCAACCCCTAGGGATCCTGTGGGCTGGGTGCCGGATCCTCCTCCGAATAGACCTGTCCCACCAGAGGGTTTTCCGAACGAGAATCCAGATGATTGGGCAGGAGCATTGACAGTAGAAGACCCAAACAGTGACGTCTGTTGCTGCTGTGGTTGCGTAGTAGCTGTGTTGCCAGATCCGAAACCGAATGCTGGTTTATTTTGAGTGTTTGTGCTGGAACCGAAGAGTCCTCCGGAAGTGTTTTGAGTGTTGGATGAGCCAAAGAGCCCTGAGCTAGGGGCAGTATTAGTAGCATTATTACCTCCACCAAATGAAAAAGGTTTCTGCTGCTGGTTTTGCTGATTCTGCTGGCTCTGGCCAAATAAGCCAGATTGACCTGTGGACTGCGATTGTCCAAATGGACTCGGGTTGGCTTGACTGGATTGACCAAATGGACTAGGATTCGACTGCGTGGTCTGGCCAAAGCCGCCTTGGTTCGTTTGTTGTTGTCCGAACCCACCAGTGTTTTGATTTGTTTGTTGTCCAAATCCACCAGTGTTCTGATTTGATTGTCCAAAAGGACTGGACGTGGATTGATTCGGTTGGCCAAATGGGCTGCTCTGCGCCGTCTGACCAAAAGAACTACCAGGCTGACCTTGACCAGTCTGTCCAAACGGACTACTGCCTGATTGACCCGTCTGTCCAAACAACCCCGTGCCCTGAGTCTGTGCGCTCGAGCTCTGTCCAAATGGACTGCTACCCGATTGTTGTTGTCCACCAAAGGGGCTCTGATTCTGCTGACTCTGTCCAAAGGGCTGTCCAAACGGACTACTGCCCGATTTGTTCTGCTGCTGCTGCCCAAACCCGCCGCCTGAAGAACTCTGCTGGCCAAACAGACTGCCTGAAGATTGATTTGATTGTTGGCCAAAGCCTCCACCAGTATTGGATTGGCCAAAGCCTCCAAAGCCGCTACTAGTACCGGTATTCCATGACATGTCGGGATTGTTTTGTTGTGATCCTTTCTAACCGGGATTGCCTAGTTATTTGTTTTCTTGATCCTTTCTACCTCAAAATCACGAAACAATCGACAGTCAAATATATTTTACAGTGTAATTCCCCACGTACACCACGCTTAATATTTTGGCACTGCTAAAATCAACACCGTACTGTAATAAAAATCAACACTGTACATTCGAACTTCCGGGTAGCCACCCGAAGGCACTTGCACCTTAAACTCTTCAACTTAAGTAACTCCACAAACCATTGTATCGAATAGTGAATAGTGCAAAACAACACAAAAAACTATCACAATGGGTGAGCTTTCCTCCATCCCTGTCTTCTAACTCGAACTAACAAGGAATTCCAAAGTTTTTCAGATACATTTCCGAGAGATGGCCAATGATCTCGCAACTGGTGAATGATTCCCAGGTTCCAGAGTAAGTCGAGAGCGTGCTAAGCATTGGATTGTCCCGGTTCACCTCTAACTAGATTTGACAATCTTTATCTGGACATGAATTCAATTCTTCGTATGTATAGAACAACATCCAAGTTACCATTGGATCAGGTTCTAACCAGACAACTGTACACACAGCAACGACGATGTCACGCACCACCTCAGCGAGGAACAAATGTTTGTGGCCATTTTCAACTATATCGAACATCTTTTCGATCTGATTAAACCGAAAAAGTTTTTCTTCATGGCCATCGATGGAGTCGCCCCAAGAGCCAAGATGAATCAACAGAGAGCTCGTCGATTTAGGTCCGCACTAGACGCAGAAGTGGGCCGGAGGAAGGCAAAGGCGGCCGGACTGGTTGTGCCGGACGATCCGTTTGACTCCAACGCTATCACCCCGGGCACGGAGTTTATGGCCAAGCTGACTGTCCAGCTGAAGTATTTCATCCACCGAAAGGTCTCTGAAGACAGTAGCTGGCAGAATATTGAAGTCATTTTGTCAGGACATGAAGTCCCTGGAGAAGGAGAACACAAGATTATGGAGCAGATCCGAGTACGACGAGCCCAGCCAGACTATTCTCCCGATATGCGACACTGTCTGTACGGGTTGGATGCTGACTTGATCATGCTGGGTCTGCTCAGTCACGATCCCCACTTTGCTCTTTTGCGAGAAGAGGTCACTTTTGGTAGACAAAGTAAGAAAGCAGCGGAATTAACAGATCAACGGTTCTTCTTACTCCACCTGTCCCTGGTTAGAGAGTATATTGAATTGGAATTCGAAGACATCAAAGACGTTGAGTCGTTTGCTTTCGACTTTGAGCGCGTTTTGGACGATTTCATCCTGATATGTTTTTTCATAGGAAATGACTTCTTACCTGAATTGCCTTCGTTGTTGATCAATGAAGGTGCATTGCCTATTATTTTCCAAACTTACAAACGGTATCTCAGAAGAGCGGACGGGTACATCAATCACGGTGGAATGATAAATTTCGAGCGACTGGCTGTCTGGCTAGAGGAGATGTCTAGATTCGAGCATGAAAAATTCGAAGAACTGGCTATAGACTTGGAATGGTTCAACAAGGAACTTGACGCTGTAGCTGTTAGAACCGAAGAAAAGCGAAGCACGACCTTGACTCTCACTCCTAGAGAAAGGGCATTGACGAGACAGCTCAAACCTTTGATTCTTTCTTTGAACAACGCAGCCAGAGACTCAGCTGAAGTAGACAACAAAAAGCCCCTATCGGAACTGCCTGATCCCCATGACGTCGAATTTGTAAAAGAATTATGTTCACAAACTTACACCCGATTAGTAGCTGAAGGTGGGCTATACTATGTTGCCCTAGACTCTGAAGGTATTCCAACTGAGGAAAATCCAGATGAAGAGAATCAGCGACTTTTGACGGTGAGCAGGACGCTCAAAAAGTATGAGAACGCCCCTCTTCGCAAACAAGAGGAAATAGAATCCAAACAAGAAGTATATGATTCAAAATTTGACCAATGGAGAAATGGATATTACAAACAAAAATTTGGAATCACTCTAGAAGACGAAAATGTTATATCGGACATTACCGAGAACTATCTCGAAGGTCTGCAATGGGTTCTCCTCTACTATTATCGAGGAGTGGCATCCTGGGGCTGGTATTACAGATACCACTACGCTCCAAAGATCTCTGACATCAAAAAGGGTCTTAGCAAGAAGTTTACTTTCCAACTTGGCACTCCCTTTAGACCTTTTGAACAGCTCATGGGGGTTCTGCCTGAGCGGAGCAAGGCTCTGGTTCCGGCGCCTTATAGACCATTAATGAGTGAGGAGTCTTCTCCAATCTTTGATTTCTATCCCAAAGATTTTGCTCTTGATATGAATGGTAAGAAGAGTGATTGGGAAGCTGTAGTCAAGATTCCTTTTGTTGATGAAAAACGGCTTCTGGCAGCTTTGGCTCCTAAAGAAGCATATCTGTCACGGGAAGAAAAGAGAAGAAACTCCTTTGGAAGGACCCTGCGGTTTGTATACAACCCTCAGACAGATGTTGTTTACCCCTCGTCTCTGCCTGGAGTCTTTCTCGACATCCCTCATTCCCACTGTATTGAGATTGCCCTAGAAAACCCTACTCTTGGTAAACTCAATCTCAAATTCGGCCTTATCGATGATGTTAAACTTGGAAAAGAAGCTCTTGGTGGCTTTCCTACTTTGAAAACACTTCCGTTTACAGCTAAGCTGGAAAACGCCGGAATCCAGGTATTCCAACAGCCCAGTAGGAACGAATCATTGATTCTCACTATCATTAACAACTTTAAAAATGAGACTTCTGAATCTGTGGCTGCCAAAATACTAGGCGATAGTATTTACGTTGGTTGGCCATATTTACGGGAAGCCAAGATTGTCGCACTCACCGATGAATTGTTTAAGTACGAGCAAAGCAATGGGCAGACCTTTAGCAATCCACATCACCCCAAAACGCTTGAAACTTGGCATAAAGATGCATCTCGCCTCGAGAACTCTTATTCCAGAACCGGCTCAAAGACTGGTAAAGTTCAACTGATTGCTCATGTGCGGTACTTGAAGGGCTTACGACGGACTGTCAATGGAGCTTATGAAAAAGACTTTGGTGTCTCGGGCGATGAAGAGCATATGTTCCCAATTCAAACAGTAGTCGAGGATGTGGTGAACAAGGATGAGAGATTTATAGAACGGGATTCTACTCCCATAACTGAAGAATTTCCTTTAGAATCCCAGGCTATTTTTTTGGGTCCCGCAGGCTATGGTAACCCGGTTACTATTAAGGGTCATGGGCCCGACAGCGTAAATATTCAGCTGATGAAACTTGAAAGGGGAGAGCCGGCAATTGGTTCGAGAATGGCCCAATATGAAAGGCAGTCTACCCGCTATTTTGCGTCATACGACGTTGCGAAAATGTTAGGTATCCATCCTTTGGCTTTGAGTAAACTCACTTCAAAATGCCTTGTTGGCTGCGAGGGAAAGAAAATTGACGTGGGTTTGAATTTGAAGTTTGAGGCGCGAAGAATCAAGGTACTACATTATTCAAGAAGAAGTCAACGTGGGTGGGATTTCAGCGCACAAGCCGTGGAGCTAATTCGTGATTACCGAAATGCGTTTGCAAAAGTGTTCAATGCTCTATCTACTTACACGAGATCTGACATTCCTGACTTGAAAGATATGTTAAAAATCGGACCTCAAGAGTCTAAAGAACTGGGAGACAAGATCCGAAAGTGGATCAAGGAGCGAACAGATGATAATCCAGGATTCGAACCCGTGCCTTTGGAGACAGAAGCTCTAAGCTCAGGAAGCATCAAGAAGATTGAAGTCTATATTGTCAAATACTTGGAAGGCGAGGATCCTGTCAAGAATGTGGAATATAATAAGATTCCTAGGGCAGCACTTTTGGCTCCCAGCCATGCTTACCACGAACTGAGATCTCAACGGTTCTCCTTGGGAGATCGAGTAGTGTCAGCTCTGAGTTTTGGTAAGGTGAAATTGTTTAATCGTGGAACGGTTATCGGTATAAGTAGTAGCACATTCAAGGTAAATCTTGATGTGTTATTTGATCACGCATTTGATGCAGGAACAGACCTGGGTGGTAAAATAACGAGTAAGCGTGGCCTAACTGTTGATGCTGGCTCCGTTATCAATCTTACTGATCGTCAACTGGTGTATCACACCAAAAAGAGTCTGGAAGTGCAAACGAACAAGACGAAGGCTCAGAGTGCACCAAAAATGGTAACAGGACGGGCACCACAAGCCAATGTTTGGAATAAAGCTCAGGAGCCAGCACAATCAGCCGCTCCAACCGGACCTCGTGGATCTAATCAAGGATCCAGCAAGCCTAAAGTTTCAAAGGCTGCTTCTAATTCCAAGACCGCTGATTCAAAGCCCCCGAAAGTGACAATCGAGAAGAAGATAACTATCCTCAAAAAAGAGCCAGCCGCTTCGCAAGGTTCTCAGCCAGGTCAGTCTGGTGCCAATGACGAAAAAGCACGCCAGGACTTGTTAGCAATGCTTCATGGGCCATCAAAACCAGCTAATGATAAACCGGCGGTATCAAATGCTTCCGACTTCAAACCACCGAAGAGTAACGAGGAGGTTTTGAAAAATATCAAGCCTGTGAAGAATCACGCTCAGTCGCAGAGGAACTTACTGGGAGCCGTCTATGGGCAGTATGCTCCCCATCCTCCACCTCCACCTCCTCCTCCTATGGCGATGCACTTCAATCCCGGTGGCCCCTTCCCTCCTCCTTTCGTTCCTGGCATGGTTCCTATGCCACCGCCAGAAATGATGGGTGGACCTCCTCTTCCTGACGTGGATATTCAAGCTTCAGCAGATCTTCTTGCTGCTTTGAATATGGGAGGTATTATCAGCAGTAATGGAGCGATTAATGGAGATGATCAGAGTAATGGCCCGAGTGATGGCCAGAGTAATGGTGGGTCTCGTGGTCGAGGAGGCCACCGTGGCCGAGGAAGAGGCCGAGGAAGAGGGGCAAGGTCCTAAGCCTTTGGCTGCAAATGTTTGTGATGTGATACAAATTTGGGCTTCTGTGTCTTGTGATGTATAGCCAGTTTGAATATAAATATATTATGTATAGTTGTACATCAGTTTTTCCATGCTATGCTAGTTCGTAAGTCATTTAATCGTCTAATGCCATTTGATATGATAATGCTGCTTTTTCTTTGCGCTCGCTTTGCTTTCTAAACCATTTGTTTTCAAAACCATTAGAGCGGTCTACTCCATCCCACTGTGGACCTGGTGGGATATTGAACCGATTGGGTCCATAAGAGCCTTGGTAGACCTTACGGCTGCTCGAAGTTGGTCTGCCGCTGGAAGCTGACTTGGAAGATGATGGTTTTTTCAAAAACTTAGCAGCTGGATCATTGAATCGATCTTTACTACGCAGATCGTCATTTCGTAGCTTATCGTCTTCAGTAATATACAATGATGCATTTTTCATCCGTTCCAGCTGTTCCCTAGATTCCTTCGCCTGAGCTCTTTGAACCAAGCCCTGGTTTATCTCTTTGATATGTTTTTCCTTTTCTATTCGTTCTTGTTCAACTCTCTTTTGCTCACTCATTTTGGCCTTGAGATCTATTATTCGTCCCGACGCGTCTCTATATACAGTTTCTGACGGGGCAGCTCCGAGTAGCTCCATCTCTTTCTGATCTTTACGCTGTTTTCGTTCAATGTCTCTTTGTACTTGAGCTGCCGTTTGCAGTCCAGCTCGAGCACCAGATTCCATACGACTTCCTTCATCGTCGCTTTCTTCTTTCGGTTTCTTGGATTCCAGCACGTCGCTCTGCTCCTTTCTCCTAGAACTTCCTCCGCCTACTTTTTTCCAGCCTACAGACGGCTTCTGTGTAACTTCTTGTGTAACTTCCTCGCCAGTTTCGTCTCCCGTATCGGCTGGTGTGGATTCAACTGTGACATCATCGGTCAGGCTGTCCCAGCCGCTAATGTCCTCTTTCACGATCGAAACAGCGGCATTTTGTTTTTTCGATTTGCCCTTTTTCTTTGATTTTTTATCTTCCGACAGATAGTTCTTGGCTAAGTAGTCTGCCAAAGACATGTTGGAGGCATATGTTGTATCAAGGTAAGTTGTAACTGCAGAGTAGATATGCATGAGATATGCGTGAAGTACGGAAACGGCAAAATCCAAAATGTATGGTGAAGAAAAGAAGTGAGAACGAGAATCTGCAATGGTTGGTTGCAGTAACTAAAATTATTCTATATAATAACAGTTCTGTTTGAATGATACTTGTTGATATTATAGACTAATTGTTCTTCTGTATATATCTATATTCTGGCCCACTTCACTTTGCTGTGGACTTATTAGTATACAGCACCATATGTCTCTCTTTTCTTTCTTCGCTCAGTCATTAGATGAATCATCCGGAAAATATATGACGCAATTCTTGTACAAAACAAAACTGTATTATCTTTTACTACTTCCATTCGCCTGTAGTTTGCCTTATTTTCCCTAATCGTCGGCCCCCGTAATCTCTCACCCACCAAGGTACCTTGATGGTCAAAGAACTCGATACTCTTGACGACCTAAAGACCTTGGTGGTATAGCCGTTTGGTTCAAAATTTTCAAAATTTTCACATATATAAACCATGGTAGTAAAGTGATAATCACTGATCTATATCGATCTGAATAAACGTTGAGATCTCTTTAGTCAATCAAATAAAACAAAAAGATGTCCAACTCTGCCAACTTGTGGGATCCTAATACAGTGACAGTGGCTAACAGCTCTGTGCCAGACTCCTGGAAAGTATGTGTCATCGATGGAGTATACTTCGGTGGTAATGAATACAGCGGAGAGTTGGGTGCTCGAATTTCTTCCATTTTTGTCATCCTCTTCGTTAGCACAGCTTTTACTCTGTTCCCAGTTGTCGCCAGGAAAAATCCTAAACTCAAAATCCCCGAGTACGTTTATCTCCTAGCTCGACATTTCGGAACTGGTGTCATTGTTGCTACTGCCTTTGTTCATTTGCTAGATCCTGCCTATGGAGAAATTGGCCCAAACACCTGTGTGGGCATGACAGGAAATTGGTCAGTGTATTCTTGGGTTCCTGCCATTATTCTGGTGACGGTCTTTTTCATATTTGGTTTGGATCTCTTCAGCTCCGTCTATGTGGAGAAAAAGTATGGCATTGTTCATAGAGGCGATGTCATTACAGACGCCATAGTGAGACCAGCCTCCCAGCCAGACGTTTATAATACAAACGAAAGCCAAACGGACCAGAACAATGATGACAGCGAAATTGTCCATCATTCAGGAAGCAAAGACTTTGATTCCAGTGACGGAGGATCAATCAGTGAGGCATCAATTCTGTATGACTTCGAAAGCCAAATCGCTGCGTTCCTCATCTTGGAGTTTGGTGTTATTTTCCACTCCGTCACGATTGGATTAAACCTTGGAGCAGCCGGTGATGAATTCAAAACACTCTACCCCGTTCTGATCTTCCATCAAAGTTTCGAGGGACTTGGTATTGGATCCAGACTTTCGGTCATACCATTCCCTAAGGACAAAAGGTGGTGGCCGTACGCTTTGTGCGTTGCATATGGACTCACAACTCCTCTTTGCGTTGCAATTGGCCTAGGTGTTCGTACTACCTATAACTCCAATTCTTTCACCGCCAATATTATCCAAGGAGTGCTCGATTCAATATCTGCCGGAGTACTGATCTACACCGGTCTGGTCGAGCTGTTGGCCCGTGACTTTATCTTCAATCACAATCGTACCAAAAGCATCCCGAAGTTGATGTTCATGCTGACATGTGTCATTTTGGGTAGTGGAGTGATGGCTCTGTTAGGAAAGTGGGCTTAACACTGTAGTAATAGATTTTTGGTAGTCCTTAATTTGAGTCAAGTTCTCATGGCAAGTGCAGTGGCTATGACCACGCTAGTAGATACAACAGTAGGTGTAGCACATGAATATTTGCTGGAAGTACAATGCTTATCAAAAGCCCAAAAACTTAAAATGCACTTCACACATCCTTTTTGACCATTATCTCCGTCTTGTTTCCAAGTCTTTCCCTCATCAATCGAAAATTGCCAAAAAAAGAGCCCTACGTGGGGGTCGAACCCACAACCTTGTGATGACTTTAATCTGTAAACCAGTTTTAAGAGTCACACGCTCTACCGATTGAGCTAGCAAGGCAGCTGTTGGAAAATTATTTTTTCAATGTGACGGGTACACAAGATTCGAAAGTTTTCAAAATCGCGATTTTAACGGTATTTGACGCGTCTAGTGTAATATTTGGCACTAGTTTTACACAAACTCACTCGAAAATGTAAGATTTCTCGTGGTTCTGACGCGATAGCGTGTAGTCAACTTTTCAGCGACCAAAAAAAGTCCAATATGCCTTTTTTGCGTGATCCCACTATGTCGCAACATGATACCTTTAAGTATAATAATTGCCATATTACTTGTTGAGTATGGGCACCCATTTTTGCCTGCTTAAAACAAACCACAGTGGTCTACTTTCCTAATAGATCAGCGTATCTCACCCCACTACCTCCTCCGGCAACGTGGGATATCTCATCACTAATTTATTTCGTTGACGTTACGCGTTTTATTGAAGTACATACAATATTGTCATTTTGTCGTATAGCATCAACATGGCAAAAAGAAGACGTCAAGAGGACGATTATGAAGGACCCGGCACTTCAACTGTCCAACGTCTACCACCCGCAGATGTCGTGAACCAGATGTCGCTAGATGTTGTCAGATACGCACTCTCATGTGAGGAAGGTCGGAATATGATAAAACGAGAATTCATTATCAAAGAGATAATAGCTCCGTCCAGTCATCGGATACGGGAAGGGGCTATCTTTCCTATAGTAGTCCAAAAAGCTCAAATAATACTGCGTAGCCGGTTTGGCATGGAGATGGTGGCATTGCCTGCACGCGTTATACCCGATGAAATTCGAGGACTCAATAAGAAGAAAGAGACAGAAACAAAACCCAGTAGTGTTCAGGCATATGTTCTGCGTAACATTCTCACCGAGGAACTAAAATCAATATCCAGTGGTCTGGTAGGCAGCCATGAAAAGGCATACATGGGCTTGGTGTATATCATTGTGTCCATAATCGCCAGTAAAGGTGGTCTTTTGACACGGTCGATTCTGGAACTGGAATACTTGCCGAGATTTAATTTATTGGAGACGGTATGGGGCAATCCTGCTAGTTATTTAAGCAGGATGGTCAAACAGCAATACATCTCACAGACTAATGTTCAAGAGGAGAACAGAGAACCTCGACCCTACATATTATTAGGATCGCGCGCGCGGGTGGAATTTCCCGGCGAGGAACTCATAAACATGACTAAAACAATCATGGGCTTGGATCTTAATGAAAGCAGCCTTCGAAATGCGTTGGAAAAGGCGTCTTTGATGCCAGACTTGGAAGATCCGGTGCCTACACCTATTCAAGGTGCTGCAACTCCCGTGCAGTAAATACCGTGTAATATATGTGGAGTGGCTAGTCACTAACCTAATTAATGATATAAATAAAAATGCGATACATTGGCATGTATAATGTCAGCTCTTGGACTTAAAGTTTCTTGAAGTACCAAACAGTGTGTTTCTATGTTACTTCAGCTCCTCAAGAAGTTGTCGGATCTTGGGATCCCTGAATAAATACTTCCCGCTTGCAATAGCTTCTGCAAACCGTTTTTCTGCTTCTTTAATCCTATACTCCTCCAGAGCCTTTTTATCTTCGGCCGTTTCTTGTGTATTCGGGAAATCAGATCGCCAAAACCCAGGAGGTGAAGCTTGCCGTTGCCAACGATCTCTATGACGAGACCCTTTATTGATAGTGCTAATTTCCATTGGCGTGTTACTCTTACTGGTGACACTCCATTGTGGTGTGGCTGGAGCTAACCCTGGGCCCGCTGTTTGATAGAACTGATTAGGTTTTTATGAAGAAATAAGCGTGAGGCACTACCATGTGGTAGATGATACTTACCTTGGCGCACGACACACAGTCATAGCCATGCTCGCATTGCCGTTTATTTCCTCGCATTGTATCCTTATATGCATAGGTGAGGTTGTCGTTGCAACTGGGATTTATTATAAAATCACTAGGATGCCAGACATGTTGTTTGAGCCTTGTTAGATCGATTGAGATGATAGTGAAGAGTAGAAATAAATTACCTTTCAAAGAGGGACCCCTTGTGGGTAAAGTCTTCATTCAAGTCCAAAAGTTCTTTCTCATCAGCTTTTAACTGCGGGTCACCCTCTGCTGGCCTTTGCCTCGTTGGGGTCTCTGAAGTACTTGGAGAATTATAACTCAGCTTGTCTAAACCTCTTTTGAGCCAATGATCTGTGATACGGCGCTGAGCACTGGAGGATTTCGGAGTTGGTAGCTGCACATCTAGTTGATCGAACATAACTCTTCGCTTTCCAGACCGTAGGTCTTCGTCAATCTCAATACTAAAATCGGGTTTGGCAGCTCGTTTACTGGGGATGACGGGAGTACTGGAGTTGACATCAGTAGTACTGGACGGAACGCCAAGTGCACTGGACATGAAGTCCATCGCGTTGGACGTGAGATCCATGTCTTTGCTTTCCGCCTCGGATGAACTAACCTCTGGCTGGGACGACTTCACTTCAAAAGTGGGTGCTTCCAGATCAATACTGTCGGGAACCAGGTGTTGCGGCAGTTGAGACTCTGGTCTGCTGTAGTCTGGCGAGCTATGAGGCTCCTGTTTAATTGGTACCCGTGCTAGTCTTGCCTCAGGTGCTGCACCGGGCTCCTCTTTTATCGTGACATCTTGCTCTTTCTCATTTAGGTCGATCTCGTCACAAGTACTGTCTGTTGGCAAAAGGGGCTGTGACGAAGGCTGAAAGTCAGATTTATGGCGCTGCGTCTTTTTGATATCTTCGAGCAACTGTTCATTAACCTTTTCCAACTCATGGGCGTATGCCATCCATTGCTCCACTGCTTCTCTATCTTTGTGTCGCCGTTCTCTGTGTAACCCCAGGGCTTTAGTCAGCCGTTCATTTTGCTCCTTCAACTCCCGTTCTCTTTGACGCAGTCTGTCCAGCTCCCGCTGAGATTGAAATTCACCATTCAATTCCGCGAGTGGCTTTCGCTCATGTTTCGCTTTGCGGGCAATCTCGTGGAACTTTGTGACTCCATTGATGAGTTGGTTCCGCAACTTGTCGAGTTCTTCCACATTCATGTTTTCCATGGTCGCCAGATATGACTATAGGCGCGAACGTCACGTTAATATTCGGCAACGCGTTTATAAAAACGCACAGATCGGCAATCGTCTGCGAGAACCCGAATCCCGGGTAATCTGGCAGCAGGCAAAAACCTTATTTGAAACTTGTGATGACAGACTGACCTCAAGTTAACCTCGGTATTAATTTAATTATTTGTATATATTGTAAATCCGTAGGAGGTATACCACAGAGTGTTAGACGGTTCTTTATCTTATTGGCAGACTGTTTGCGTTGAGACACCATTTCGCCATCCAGCCATACATCTGTCCTATTTCAAATATCAGCTTGATCAACGGAGTCACCGATATCGACAAGAGTCGTGATGGCCAAATTCAGAATCGACCCGAGGGTGGTCGCTGACATTGCATTTTTCATCGGGGCAAGTGCGTCTATATACTACCTCTTCAGCCACTTGCTGTCTCAAGTCGGAGACGGCCAGAAAAGTGCAGAAACCAAGAAGAAGGCAAATGCATCACTCCAAAGACTGCAGGCCCGACACCCGGGCTTGGAGCTCGATTTAGATGAATATGAACAAACTATAATAGCATCGGTGGTCACTCCAGCCGAAATCAAGGTCACGTTTAAAGATGTTGGTGGTTTGGAGCACATTATAGATGAGTTGAGAGAGTGCGTGCTCTATCCATTGACAGTGCCTGGCTTGTACACTCATCACTCGAGTTTACTTCAAGCACCCAAGGGTGTTTTGCTATACGGCCCTCCAGGGTGCGGGAAAACTATGTTGGCAAAAGCTCTAGCAGCCGAGTCATCGGCAAACTTCATTAATATCAAAATGTCTACTATTATGGACAAATGGTTCGGAGAGAGTAACAAGCTGGTGGCTGCTATCTTTTCACTGGCGCACAAACTTCAACCTTGTATAATCTTTATTGATGAGATTGATTCGTTTCTACGAGAACGACAGTCTTCTGATCATGAAATCACGTCAATGCTGAAAGCAGAGTTTATGACCCTGTGGGACGGACTTACCTCGGAAGGAAGAGTTCTAGTATTGGGTGCTACAAATCGACCTAATGATATAGACAGTGCGATACTACGACGACTACCCAAACGGTTTGCTGTCTCTCTGCCTGCTGCCCCGGAGCGAAGAAAAATACTACAACTCATGCTCAAGGGAGCTCATCTCGACGCTGATTTTGACTGGGACTTTGTGGTCGAACAGACGGCCGGCATGAGTGGAAGTGACATTAAAGAGGCTTGCAGAAACGCAGCCATGGTATCGATGAGAGAGTACATTCGACAAAACTTTGTCAACGGTAAGCGGGTCAACGAGGAAGAAGAAATCAATGTCCGTCCGTTGCGAACCAGTGACTTTTTCAGCCACAGTGTCTCAGAGGGAGTCTCCCCCGGGCAGATTAGAGAGGTTAGTTGACAAAGAATATAGATTATTGCATATAGACACACACCATAACAGCACATATGTGATGGTTTAATAATATATTTTTTGGTGATGTATAACTTAATAGCACTAAACTACTGAATACGAGATATCCACGTACTGACATGCCTTTCAGACATACTTAAAGTTCCGACGATCGGACCTCACACCACTATAACAACATGACGCAGGACCTCCCCAAGAGAACGGTTAAGATTATAAATGGAAGACGAATTGTCTTTGATGAAGATGGTAAACCGTACGCAGCCTATTAGTTGTCACTAAAAAAAAAACATCTAACCAGTTGTAGGTCTTGTAACTCGCTGCTAGATTTCCAGTTGGCCACAAAGGGAAGCCCGATTAGTAAAGCAGAGATATCAACAACAACAAGTACGAAAAGTAGTAGTAAGACTAGTAGTCCAAACGACATTGGTATAGGAATCATGGCAGGAGCTATTGCTGGAGCTATGGTAAAAGACAAACCCAAGGAATCCTCGTACGGAGACTGCCCTCCAGATGTTGAACTTCTGGGCCGCTCTACTTGGACTTTTTTGCATACAATGGCTGGCAAGTACCCGGTCAAAGCATCGGAGACTGAGCAAATGGAAATGAAGAGTTTCTTAAATGTGTTTTCCAAAGTATATCCATGCTGGTGGTGTGCAGAAGATCTTCGAAAGTGGATAACCCAGGGCAATGAGCCGAAAGTTGGTGGCAGAGATGAGTTGGGGAACTGGCTTTGTGAAGCTCACAATCAGGTTAATAAGAAGTTGGGTAAACCAGCGTTTGATTGTAAGGAGTGGAAGGCGAGGTGGAGAGATGGGTGGTCTGATGGGAGGTGTGATTAGACTACCATTCCTATTATTATTATTGTAAATAGCACATTTTGTAAATAACAGACAATCTACATTCATCTTTATTTCACTGTAGGAGAGCCACTTTCTTCTGTGTACCTGCTTGTATGATAATAGTCTCAGTGTATAACATCTACATTCAGGTCAAGTCGTTCAGTCCTAAGTATAACTGGCCAAATTCAATGGCACCGAACTTCCCCTTCCACTAGGATACAACTTTTCTTTACCCTCAAACCGTCGGGGCCGAGGAATGTCTTTACTATTTTTGAACTTGAACCGAGAATCATCAATCACTAGATGCGCCGGTGCAGAAGAGCCATTTTCGTTGGATACTCCTGACCCCCCAGATGGCGTAATAGTATAAGCAGACACATCAATTTTTCGAATATCTGTCGGAGCAGGTGGTGGTGCTCTGGCTCCCGAGACCGCTCGACGTGAGAATCCATTTCGTGTAGGAGCTGGTGGCGAGGAAGGTGCTGCGGGAGGACCAGGTGGTGGTGGTGGCGGTGGAGCCAAGTTTGGGGACGCTGCGGAAGGAGGTGGAGGTGGTGGTGGTGGTAGCGACGACGAAGATGAACTGGTTTTGTGATGTGAAAAGGGTCGTCCAAGAGAAGGTTCCCCAAAAGAAGGGGGAGGAGGTGGCGCTGGAGGTGGTGGACCTGGAGAACTGCGCTGAGGAATTGGTGAGGGAGGGGCTGGTGGTGGAGTCGGAACCACAGATGGGCCATTGGATCTAGGGAATCCAGGAATTGGTGGTGGTGCTGGCGGTGCTGATGGGGTAGATGACACCGGCGCCGGTGACGGAGGAGCCGGGGGACCACTTGATGAAGTAGCTGAAGAGGCTCTGGCTCTTAGAGCTCCTGGTATCGGTGGAGCCGACGGCGAGTGACTTCTGCCAGATAAGACAGATTCAATTGCCGAAGTTGCTGATGACGAAAACGTAGATCTCGTTGGCCGACTTCCAGGTACTGTAGGGGCTGCTCCTGGTACCGCTAAATGATTGGTGCTTCCAGGCACGGGAGGTGGTACTGGCGGAGCCGATGGTGGGACTGGGGCTGCTGACGGAGGCTTCGATGGTCTTGATCCCGGGATCGGGGGAGCTCCACCAGTTGGTGGTGGCTTTGGAAATGCAGGTTTGCTTCCCGCCGCGGGGGGAGGTCGTTTTCCACCTGGAACCGGGGGTGGTGGAGCACCGGGTAGCGAAGGTGCTGATGCAAAGGGAGGAGGGGGGTGGGTGGACGGAGCAGCTGGAGTCGATACATGCCGTAATTGCGGTACTTGGGGGATTCCCGGAGTGGCAGGGGGAGGACTGCTGGGGACTCTACCCGTTGGTCTTGAAGGAATAGAAGGAATTGGCGGTGCAGATGGTGTAGCAGACGGGCTCGAATCACTGGAACCTGCTCCAGTCTGGACACCTCCTCCGCGATGTCTCAGTTTCGGCATACCACCCGCGAATAAGCCGGCAAGTTGTGGTGGCCCAGCTGCGGGAGCACTCGAGTCATCACCACCACCAGGTACTGGAGGCGCTGGAGCCCCTGGAGCGCCGCCGGTTGTTCTTGATGGAATCTGAGGCACTGGCGGCGCGCTGCCTGATGGCCGTGACGACGAAGACGACCCTCCCTCTAGGATTTTGCCTCCTACTTGAGGGGCACTTCTATCATTGGTGACGGCCTTTTTCAGCCTCGATCCCTTTCTGATGTCATTTAGCAATGCATCTCTGTTCTGAGTTTTAGCTGGTGCCCGGGACGGAGGAGCAGCGGCCTGGCTGGATAGTCCTCCGAATGCCAGTGGTGGTGGCGGAGGAGGAGGCGGTGGAGGCGGTGCGGACATGTCAAATATTAAAAAACAGTAATGTCAACAGAATAGAAATACTTGATTTGGGTCACAATTCCATATACAAGTAGCAGTTTTTTTCAACAATCGTGTTCCTTGTGCTCAAAGGTCCCACTTAATGTTATATGGTTATGTAAATCGCAAGGTGGGCTGTGATCCTGCAGAAGGGAAGTGGGGGGAGGTCGGAAGTTCGATTTCGGGGGTTCGAAGTTATTTTCACCAGTGTAGAACAAATATATTACTTGGAACAAATATATTATAAATTATGTCTGCGTAAATGGCAGCTGTTGCAGTATATATGCATTGTTGCGAGCCTAAAGAATATGCAATAAATTAATTAGTAGATGTTCATGCTTGCCAAACTTGGGCACATTTGCGTTTTGAAAGTTATCGGAACTCATCAAGAATTCTCAAGTTCCGTTATTCGTGTACGTTGTTCAGTCTGTCTAAGCTGTGATCAGCCACGACAAGTGATCCTTGGATTTGTCACACAACTCCGTCATGTTTTGACCCTTCCAGTCAGTAGCAGTGAGGTTTCTGCGTAAAGCAGTCTCGCATACTTGCCAGACCACCTCGATCCACACCTCGGCTTCTATATCCCGATACTCGTGGAGCCTCTTCTGTGGTCCCAGAAATCTCTGTCGCCTGGAATCTTCGTTGAAGTACAGAGCATTGTCCCGAAAGACCTCACGGACATTCATTTTGGGAAAGTTGACATGCACAAATGCCGGGTACGTGAAACTGGCATTTCGATCTCGCTCAGGGTGTGACTGGACAATGGTTGTTCCGTGGAAGCCCTGATCACCAACGAATCCTGCTGCCCCGCAGTTAGATTTCACCTGGTAATGCGGTTTCCCAAGGACCACCGCTGCTGCAATGAAAGTCTCCTTGTCACCTTCGCCAATCGAACCTTGACTTAGTAGAGGATAGTATGCTTGATATCCGTACAGATTATAGTACGTTGCCAGCATCAAGGTGTCGAAATGTCGCTGCTTGTCAATGACTATTTGACCAGACTCGGAAGACTTGTCGGGAATTGCTCCAGCTCGGTCAGCCAGGGGGGTCAACTTGGGATCCGTCTCATTGAGATCCCCTCTTACTCGCTCGCCTAGCAGAACACCACCGACTTTATAGAAGTCGGGCGAAGTGGTTCTGTACCAGAAATCGGGCCAAATCACCATCCCCGTGTCTGCATAAGAACTATGTTCAAACAACTTGTCTGCATCCATCAGAGGAATGCTGTCTGAGTCTAGCATGATAACCTCTTGAAACGAAGATGCAAGCAGAGACACTATTTTGAGTTGGTATCCGTGGATGTCAAAGTTATCAATCCAGCGACCAATGACCTCCTCCAGCACTATGCATTTGGCATTCAACCCTGCAAGGATGTCACACATTTCAGTTTCATACGCCCGTCTTCTTGGGATGATGACCTCAATAGGGGTATGGTCATCTGCTCTGCGGAGCATTCTAATCGTGAGCATAGCAATGGGGAAGTATCTTGAATCTGCAGTCAGCACATATCCTCTTCCCTTGAACAGGTTTCTGGGCAAAGGGCCCAGCTTCTCAACCATGCAGTTGTGGGACGACTTGAGTTGCTTCAACTCCTCTTTATCGACCATGAGGAATTGGGAAAGCTCCTCTGCCGTGTTGAGAGGGTACTTGTCGTCCCATGCTTTGGATTTGGCCCGGTTGCCATCCTTGTATTTACCGAGCTTGACCTCGCCAGGACGGCATTCCTCGATATTCTCGAACAGAGTGTCGAAGAAGGTCCCTTGGTTCACCGTGTTGCCCGGTGCGATGAGGTGAGCGAGATGGTTCTCTAAACGGTTATCCAGAAGGTGGTCCGAGGTTACAATAGGAGCGAGCTGATGTTGCCAGACCCAGAACCCCGAGATACTAATGAGACTTGCTACAACAAACAGCTTTTTACACTTGGACAGACTCATGTTGTTTCGAGTATTGTTTTGAGTTTAGGTAAAAAGAATGAAAGAAAGTGGGAAAAGTATTCTAAAATAAAAATCAGAGGTAATTCTGGTCCAAGAATGCTAAATATAATACAAAGAGCTTGAGAATTAGCTTCCTTCTGATTATTGTTTTTTTGGTTGTCTCGACGAACTAGGTCAATGCACTAGTCTATATACTAGTTCGGGTTATACACTGCGCTGGAATGAGCTGCTAAGGAAAAAAGGAGTGAAAAATAGCATACAGTCAGCAAGGAGAATTACAGTGCATAGGTTTAGCCAAATTTGGAACTTAGTGGTTTAACTCAATCCGCTGTGCTGTATAGCTCAAACGAAGCTGAGGTCATTAATAAAGGAAACAAGGTTCACTGGTGATAGACACTGGTGATAGACCGAAGAAGATCCTTTCATTGCTACGTCTCAATTTTTTTCGCGTTGAAAGAACATTCTAATATTAACTCAGCTCGAGAACAAAGCTAGTATAGTTCAATTTTTAAGTCAACTTTCTCGTTTGTGAGCTATAGTTTGGCCGGCATAGGTGCTGCAGATGTGCAGATCGTCAGTAGCACCATCTTTATCTGGATTATCCGTGCGTTGGTCGCGCAGAGATCGGTGCATTACTTCTTTATTAACACATGTAGTTGTACTATAATTAACATAACCATATGATGTAACTTTAGTAAACGCGATTGGAGTGATCGTGGGGAAGGAGTGAAGGAGAGCGTTGAAAGTGAACATTTTTCGTAGTTTAGTACATTAGTTAACATAGAAGCGAGCAGCACTAGTACTAATACGCGAACTTCGTGATATGTAAGAGCCTATTTAGAATGAAGGGATGAAATGCGTAAATATCTTATCTACGCGATGATGTGGACTAACAACAGTTTCCGTATTGCCCAGCAATAATCCACGGCACGCTCCGATCCCGTTGAGTGAGTGGTTATATGCATGCATGAATCATCACCCAAAGCGAAGGTCAATTAATTCACATTTATTGATAAGCGGCCAGTTGCAAACATATATCAACGAGGGGACTTTGATAATCCTTAAATGCCAAGATGTGGTATCAGGGTTCCTCCACGTGTTTGAATGATCAAAGGTCCGTTCGAGCATTAGATTGAGAAGACATCAGTTCTTGACTCTAAACTGTCCTTTTCACCTATTATCTTACAGGAGGGTCAAGGTCGTCTATGCGTCATCCGTTAATGCTATTGGACGAAGAAATTGGATGCTTGTACATTGCATGCATTGCAAAATATAGTATTTTACGGCAATGATGTATTACACGACGGTGTTGCACGTTGCAACAGACGATCCATCCGGAATTGATGCAGCAGATGAACCACTCCTTCCGCTTCGACGTTCCTCGACTGTTGTACCCCTGTTGTGCGGCCACTCGTCGATCTGTTTCTCGCGGTGTCTATCAATTCCAGATTGCATCATTTCAGGGGCATTTCAGGGGACGAGACAGATAGCTATAGTATACTGAATAACGTTACAGCAGTAGATTTAAAGTTATGTGAAACATAAAACACAGTAAACTATAACTGTTAGGCTGACTGGGAATTTAAGTTACACTACTATGTTACTTTTGACAACGTGACACGCACCGAATTGTTGATGGACTCTCCAAACAAACCATGTCAATAACCTAGTACCTTCACTGAGCTTGGTGCTAAAATGCTAATGCTATCAATGTTGAAGCTAAAGGCTGCTCCAGATGAGGAACTATTCACTCTATGACAAGCGGATGTCCCTGCATGTCAAGACGGTTTTTTCAGGGACGTAAAGAATTGTCTTTGCTCACTTTAGTGATAAATGTCTCTGCCATCTTACTTTTGGCTGGTTGACATTACTTACGTCAAGTCCACAGGGTGAGCAAATCTCACCAAATGTGGACCGAGCTGTGAATTAGTAGCAGTTTGCTCTCTGTTACTTTGATCTAGGATTAACACAATGATGGTTCTCCCGACGGCTGACCGACAAATGTTTCAGTAGATTGAGTAAACGAAATATCATTGGGCAGAAAGCCCATCATGACCTGAACGAAGTAAACAATTTTAACTCTTCCACAAGACACTCGAAGATCTGACATATCTCATCCTGGATATCAGCCTGAGCCTCCGGAATCTAGAAATCTCATCTAATCCTGTGTTTCCCGTTAAACGGCGATCTGAGACATATGTGAGGATCTATGATTAACTTCACGTGCCGAATTTTTCCAAACGAACTGCTATGATCGAGAGTGACATACATGACACTCTCTGTTGGTTCAGAGATGAGATTTCGCAGCTTTCCAAGGCTACTGACATCCCTCGTTCTTTCGACTTGATATCTTTGTCAAATTCATACAACTGAAACCAATGTTGACCGACTCATTTTTTAAAGTTTTAATTTATCACCCATTAAACAGGCGGTATGATACATCTTGCGACAGCAAATCATTACGACAGAACAACAAATCAAGCGCTATCCGAGGAAAAATAGTGTAAGAATGTAAAACATTCGTAGTCTCTCGCCCAAGAGTGACTTACTTATTGGTTGATTGCCAATTTTATCATGTTACGGCGAGAGTATAAAATACGTCAGGTAATTCCTTGGGTTTTTCGCCGAAAAAAGTGCAACAACCATGATTCAGTACCTCTACCTTTGCGGAGTTATAGCATTGTTGATGTACCTTAATGGCCTCTACAATGAGTATCTTTATCGCCAAAAGGCTAGGAAATTAGGTGCCTCGTTGCCGGCTCATTTTTCGGATCATCCAGCCGGGATCCCGGGACTTTTAAGGCTGGTCTACAACTCGTTTCGGATGAGACTACCTGAATACATGAAAGAAGGAATAGAGAGTGCCGGTGTCCTCACATTTCGAAATCAGTCTTTATTTGATACAGATCTTGTTACAGTAGATCCAGAAAACATCAAAGCCATGCTGGCTACTCAGTTCAATGATTTCACTATTGGCAGACGGCAGCCGCTGTTCGTGCCATTGGTGGGGACTGGAATTTTTAGCTCGCAAGGCGAAGGATGGAAGCATGCCAGGGCATTACTGCGGCCCCAATTTGTGCGACAGAATGTTGCTCAACTGGAGTTGATTGAAAAGCATACAGAGAAGTTTTTGGATATATGCAAGAGAAAGAACGAACAAGGGTTCTTCAACATCAAGCCCTGGTTTATATTTCTCACCTTTGACACGGCTTCGGAGTTTCTCATGGGCTCAAGTGTCAATGCATTGGATAAAGATGATTTATGGAATGTGGCAGCTCCTGATGAGCCAAACAATCCCCATCGATTCATTCAAGATCTTCAAAGCTGTGTCAAAATAGTCACCCTACGGGCTCGAGTTGGCAATCTATACAAGTACATTAATCCTCCCTGGTTTGAAGAGAAAATCAAATACTGTCGAGACTTTGTTGATGGGTTTGTACTCAAGGCTCAGAAAGACTTTGACGATGGCAAGTTCCATGGCAATAGATTTGTGCTAGCTGAAGCGTTGGTCCAGCAAACGAGAGATGTGCCATACATCAGAGATCAACTGTTTAGTGTGCTGCTCGCTGGCCGAGACACCACCGCCGCATTGCTGGCATACTCAATATACCGATTTGGAATGAACAAGTCTTACTGGTATAAACTCCGAGAAATTGTCTTGCATGATTTTGGTTATACGTCTCATACAATTACGTTTGAAAGTTTGAAAAAGTGTACCTTTTTGTACCATTTTGTCAATGAAGTTCTTCGACTAAATCCAGTTGTGGCTATGAATTGGAGACAAGCTGAGCATGATACTTTACTGCCTCGGGGTGGAGGTCCGGATCAGTCTGAGCCTATTTTCGTACCCAAGGGTACAAATGTGCATTTCCCGTCTTATGTTCTTCATCGAACGAAACAATTCTGGGGAGAGGATGCTGACGAGTTTAGACCTGAAAGATGGGAAGAGGGCCATCATCACGCATGGGAGTTTATTGGTTTCAGCGGTGGTCCTCGGATCTGCATTGGACAGCAGTTTGCACTTACCGAAGCCGGGTATATATTGGTTCGACTTTTACAGACTTTTAAGGATTTGACTGTGCTGCAGCATCGACCAGACTCTAAAGAACCCGATGTGTGGATTCAGTTGTTGGCAAGTATTGAGAAATGTGAAGTCCACTTTGATCTAACTGATGAAGAAGACATTGCCGACCATGTGGGCAGAGGAGTTACTGAGCACCCGGACAAAGTGAAGGCGGACTTTGAAGCGTATGCTTCAAGAACGAAAGGAGAGTAAAGTGGACAGGGGCGTAGTTTTCTAGAAGTGGAAACCAGATATGAGTTTGAGTATACTGTAAGCCGCGTAAGCATATATGATAGAGTATTATCGATTGAGAGCTCTCTAGCACGACCCGAATTGGGCATTTACTGATATTATATATATGTTTATTGTCAGTATGATAGTAATAACTCCGCATCCTTTTTTATTTCTTGGATAATACACACAACTCCTTTTCTCTCAAGATCGGATGTCCGCAAACTTCGGAGTTCCGACTTCTACTATATATATGGAATCGAGACAGAATCAGGACATAATCACTTAACATCATCCTGTAATAATACCAAAGCAAATCTAAAATGCCCTATTCGTTGCAGACATTTGTCTCAGCTAACAGCGCAGTCAAAGATGTTCTTCAAGTGGAAAATCCCGTCGGAGTGTTTATTGGAGGAACCTCTGGAATTGGAGAACACACTGCTTACGCATTTGCCAAATACACCGAGGCCCCGACAATCTACATCGCTGGACGAAGTGAGGAATCGGGTAATCGAGTTCTTCGGAAACTCAAGGAACTGAACTCCCATCCTAAAGCAAGATATGAGTTTATCAAGGTTGACTCGGGGTTGATCAAGGAAGACGACCGATTATGCACAATCATCAGGAAAAACGAAAACAAGATCAACTTGCTCATGGCTTCTCCTGGCTATCTTACCTTGGAAGGATACAAGGAGAATGCTGAAGGAGTAAATGCAAGACTGGCTGTACATTACTACGGCCGATGGAGAATCATAGAGGGACTGCTTCCGTTACTTCAGGAGGCTACGAAGCTTGGCCAACCTGCTCGGGCAATCACTGTTCATGGTGCTGGCGATGAAGGGAAGATTTTCGAGGATGACCTAAATTTGAAAGACAGTGAGTAGAAAGAAGAGTCTAATAATGTGGACCGGTAATTCACACTCGCCAGAACTGCAGTTAACTAACCAGATTATTCAGTCCTGAACGCAGCCACCGTTGGGAAAACTTACAACTCTTTGGCATCTCTGGTAAGTGAACTAGGGGAAATACTCAAAAGTCTATGCGAAGTCTTTGCTCTAACTAGTACTTTGCTCGACACAATCCCGACATTGCCTTTATCCATGTCCACCCGGGCGTAGTAAATACTGATATTGCCAAGCAACTTCCCTGGTATGCCAGATTCCCAGCAAAACTAGCTCTATCTCTGTCTACTCCATCTGAACATGTCGGGGAACGCTTGTTCTACGTCGGCTACAGCGGTCCAGAATTCAGCAGAGGAGCTCATTTGCTTAATTCCTCGTCGGCTGATGTCAGTAAAAGTGGTATTGAGAATGGCTTTCTGACAGAAGCATTACAGGACAAAGTGTGGAGTCATAGTGAAGATATCTACAACAAGGCCCTCAGTACTGGACAGTAATTACATTGGCGAATGATTAAAGATGAAATGCTTTAGTTTATAGGAGTGCATTTTTTTGTAATATATCGAGTATTAATCTCAAGTCTTGAAATCTTTCCAGTCTATCTCTTGCTTATCATGTACCTAAAAGGGACAGGTTCCTGAATATCACTCTGTGGGCCATTCATTATCAATGCGTCCATCTGAGACAATGATGATCTTTCTCAAACATGTTGCTAGATGCCAGTTACAAAATGTGATAATTAAATTTTACCATGAAGAACCACATGTCACCAATATCATCGGGCCTTGCACTACAGGTTAGCCCACTTTTTAAGTTAGAGTATACCAACTTGTCACGCAATCTCTCACACTACAAAAATCAGGTGACTTGTTTTTGTATGGCGATCAGCATCTTGTTGCTTGTGTTACAACGTTTTGTTGGAAACTTTCCCTTTATTCTTTGAAAATTACATACACATATCATGGCTGAACAAATCGATGTGGTTGTTGTCGGAGCAGGTATCAGTGGAATTGCCGCTGCTGCTCATCTTGCCGAACGCGGGATCAAAGCAATTGTCCTCGAGGGCCGGGATCGAATTGGAGGAAGACTGTTCACGGACAGACAATCGGGATCAGCTCCTTATGAGTTGGGCTGCTCTTGGTTCCACGAGGCTGGTCGTAATCCATTGGTTAAACTCGCTGAGAAGGAACACATTGCTTTTGTAAGAGATAATACTGCTGGGTTCTACAATGCGAATGGTCCGCTGGATATGACTGTGGAAATTGCCCTGATTCTGCAGGCCTTCAAGAAACATGTTGGCGAGTATTGGCAAAATTCCTCGGAGGATATTTCATTTAAGGGCTTGGTTGACCAGTTCATGGACTCTCAGGAAGGGCTCAGCCAAGAAACTAAAGATTTGGTGCCCCAATTGCTTCGGATCCCTGAATTGGCCAACGGAACTCCTTGGGCTGAGATTTCAGCCCGATCTGTGGGTCAAGACGAGCCCGACGACTTCATGGTTCTCGGAGGTTACGACAAAGTCCTCGAGTCAATCAAAAGACATACTTTGAAAGATTGTGTACATACGAACCAGAAAGTTGTTGAAATTGACGCTTCGTCCAAACAGGATCGAGTATTAGTCAAGACTCATCAGGGATCGGAGTACGAAGCAAAATACGTCGTTGTCACCGTCCCGGTTTCTATTCTAAAGCATAATGACATTGTATTCACTCCCAAGCTGTCGTCTGCACTTCAAAGTGCAATTGACAAGACAGACGTCGCAAAGGTAGGCAAAGTCTACTTTGAATTTGAAACTCCCTTCTGGCCAGTTGATCTACATAAATTCATTGTGGCTGCTGTTCCCGGAGCCGATCCTAAATCTGCCGCTGCATATCCCATTGTGGTCTCCAACTGGTATATCCTCAATGGTGAACGTAAATTCCCGGGCTTGGCGGTTCTCACCCCTACACCATTGACAGAGCAAATCGAGAAAGACCCTGACTCGGCATTCGAGCTGCTGCGACCAGTCCTGGAAGGGCTCCGTGTAAACAAAGCACAGGATCTACCAAAACCGGTGAAAGTTGTTAGCTCCAAGTGGACGGTCGATGAGTTCTCGAAGGGATCCTACTCGATGTACAAAGTTGGAAAATCTCGACAACACGCCGTTGACGCTTTTGAAAATGGCGCTGGCCGAATTCGGTTTGCTGGAGAGCACGCTATTTTGAAGGGCGGTGGATTCGCTCACGGAGCTTATAACAGTGGTCTTCGGGAAGCTAATTATATCTTAGATGACATTGAGTAAATGTAAAGTATGAAGAAAAACAGTACAGGTACAATGCAAATTGTTAACTCATTTGAGTTTGCTGCAGATTTATAACACAATCTTGCGTTATCGTTGCATATTATTGAATATCGTTGCATATTTTGTTGATCATTTATCATTGCCTGTCAAGTGAACTTACAGCTCTCTCGTTCAATGCTCTTTCCTTGCACTCTGATCATCTTTGTACTTTAATACTGTTTCCATCATCTGCAGTACTAGAATGACTAAATGTAGCGATAGAACCATAGAGTTCTTGAAAGCGCTCCCGAAGTGTGAAACACCACGTTCATCTCGAAGGCACGCTGGAGCCAAAGCTATTGCTACTTCTAGCCCAAAAGAACGGTATATCTCTGCCTTCTACATTCCCGTCTACAGTAGAGGGGCTTTGCAAAAAATACAGATCGTCCAACAATCTGGACGAGTTTATTGGAAACTACAGACGTAGGAGTCACTGTTCTTATAGAAGAGGCCGATTTTGAGCAATTAACATGGGAACATCTGGCTCGCTCTCATGAGGACGGTGTTCAGCACTCTGAGTTTTCTTTTGATCCACAAGCTCATTGGCATAGAAAGATCGAACTGACAACACTCTTGAGAGGTATCGCAAAGGCCAGAGAAAGAGCAAAAGTGGAGTTTGGACTAACATCTACCTTGATGATTTGTTTTCAAAAGCATTTACCGGTTCAGGACGCAATCAAAGCCTTAGATATGGTAAAAGAAGATCTCAAGTCAGGAGAAATTGAAGGCGTTGGTCTGGCATCTACAGAAAAAGGCATTCCATCTTCCAAGGCATTCCATCTTCCAAGTTCAAATCTCTCTTCGAAGCAGCCAGAAGTCTATGCTTGCCAAATGTGCGATACACCATTCATGTTGGAGAACAAATGGGACCAGAATATATATGGGAAGCTTTAAATGTTCTCAAAGTAGACCGAATAGATCACGGAGTCAGGGCCACACCCGATAGAGATTTAATGAAACAATTGGCAGAGAGAAATATACTTTTTACAGTATGCCCTCTTTCAAATATAAGGTTGCAAGTGTTTCAAGAGTTTCAAGAGCTGCCATTACATCAATTTCTCGATGAAAGAATAAGGTTTAGTATAAACTGTGATGACCCCGCTTATTTCGGAGGCTATTGTCTAGATAACTATATCGCGGTACAAGAAGCATTTGATTATGATGTGGGCATCTGGTGTAAGATAGTAGAGGATGGAATACAAGGGAGCTGGGTGTCAAGGGGTCGCAAGGAAGATCTCTTAAAGAGCTTAAGAGATGTGGAAGCAAAGTAGTCAGATTTAACATAGTCCTTTTGCAAATGCAATGGACCAAGTTCGAGACATGCCTCCATCCAGCCATTGCGCCCTGAAATGTGGGTCGCTGAAGAACCGTGCGCTTGACTGCGGATCATAAAGTGCTTGATTCAATTTCAAAATCCCCTTCCAGCCACTGTCTACCGTATCCACCATCCCACCTATCAAGCTGTCCCATTCTTCTTTGACGAATTGAGGACTTCTGACATAGGAAGACACAGGTGTCAATGGAATCATATGTATCCCTTGAATATATTCCAAGTTCAGTCCAAAGTATGTCGCGTGATCAATCTTATTCTCAAACGTGATACCACTGACTTTGTTCCTTATGAAATTAGGTGGCTGCTCACGATTATCGTTACTGAAAATCATATACTTATTCATAGCTCGCCTCATAATTGCCAGCATTAGATTTCCCCGGGCCTCCATAGCCTGATCACCAATAACTTGTCCCCACAGTTTTACACCGTAAGCAAAATGATAGTCCTCCGAGGAAGATTCTTCATCTTTTCCATCGCCCGAAATAAATAAACCTTTAGCCCACGAGTGGCCCACAAACCAGTCAAAGGCGCGTGAGACTGGGAACTCTGTATCCTGATCTGACGGGTTTGACACATCTCTAATCAACGAATTGACCCAGTGCTTATTTTCCGCTATCCAATTACCTCCCAGATCTCGATCAATTTGCCCAACTACAGCGGCAGCATGAAAGAAATAACCGTAGTGGAAATGGTGATCGTTGTAATAGGTATTGCCAAAGTCAGCATTCGGGTCATTATAACCGGCTACAGAGACCAGTCCTTTCCAGTTTGTATCGTACACCAAAGGATTGATTTGTTTGTTTGCAGTGAAAACAGCGAATGCCTCTTTTAGCTTGTCGAGACCACGCTTCGTTAGTTCCATGTCTCCTAGTATATACCTCGTGACCAGTAACACAAAAGCAAACTTATCAAGACCTTTTCCACTAAAATACATCGAGTCTAAGCAGGCTTGACCCTTCATGTCTTGATTAAGCTCTTCTGCTGCTGTCTGCCGCATCAAATTCAGATCATCCGGAGAGTATTTGTTGCAATTGAAATACTTGTCAGCTTGAGTAGGGCGCATGACAGACCAAGGGAGAAATCCTATGTAATATGGTAAATCCTCTTGCATTTCCAGTGAGTCCACCACACACGCAGTCATCTTTCCCATTACCGTGGAGTCCAGTTGTAAATTCGTCTTTCCTTGAGCCGTACGGGGAGTGAAGGACTCTACCTGATGGGGAAGAGCGTAAACGAGAATCTTTCCAGAAGAACTTTGGCCATGTACATGATACGCAAGTCTGTAGGTGGCTGCCTTGCCGCCTCGGACATTGCCGTCTAGAGATACATTGATGGCATACGCGCCCGCAGTTTCATCATATATTTGGTCTGCACCCTGTGGACATTCTCCAATTTGCACAACTGTCCCATTACCAGCAGAGCGAGCAATGAAATGATTAGGATCTTTCAGTTCAAAGTCAACCCGATTACCTGACACATACATTAGCCAACGCACTTCATTGTATAGCAGAAGTTCGTATTTGTCGTAGGCAGAGGTGCTTCCAATTTTATGAGCTCGATGGAAACCCACAACTGAAGAAATTAATGGAGATAGGCCATTGTACACGCCTGTAACCACCCCCATACCATTGTAGAGAGGCAGCTGGATCGATCCATTGCCAGACCTTAAGGTAGCCTCAACTGAGAAGGGACCACACTTTTCAACAGCCAGTGACACATTAGTTTCAGTAAACTCGCTGGCACCAAAGTTGACGGACTGAATGCCCGCAGGATTGAAGTAATACTGGCATGGATCAGCAGCCGGATCCTGCCCAAACACTCTTTGGTGTGCTTGTGTATGAGACACTGCCATCCCCAGCAAATTCGGTTGTTGAGACCACCACACCGAGTACGGATGTGGGAACGCTGGCAGAGTCCTAGAGTCCAGAAGCATATTAGCATAGAACTTGTTTGTTTCTATCGGAGATCCGCGGTTGTCTTCAAATGGTTTGAGCGGGTGGGGTCTGTGTTGGAAGACTGACGGGATCCCACTATCAATTGGAACGAATGGGTTGCCATTGAAAGAGCTAGGTTCAGGCAAAGGCATTTTGACGCAAAACGATGGTGATGAAGAAGTCAAGTGTTGGTCAAGGCGAAGTTCACATCATGATCATCGCAACCTCATGCCAATTTTAGACGCAATGCACCTTCCCGAGACTATGCGGCTTTGCTTGCCGATCTATGCAGTGATTATGCAAGGTATCTATCACACACCTCAAGGTGGGGTTGTGATATATAACACACCTGCTGTGTTGCGATATCTGACATATAACATCTGTTGTGTAGTGGTTTACTTTTTACTTAAATACCTTAAACCTGTCATTCGTAAAAAAAAAAACTATTCCTCGCAAAATGCGCAGAACTAAAGGCAAGCAGACAAAAAATGTACTCGAAACTTCCCGCGAGACTACCGCGCGAGATTTAACCATGTTGGCCTACTTGCAAGCTCCCTTCAGGTATCGCCAAATTATCGAAGAAGGTCATTTGGGGACCAGGAATGACTTGCTCAGGTTCATGCGCGAGAAGTTTCCTAATGAGAATATCCAACTTTCATATCTGATGGACCGACTCCAATTCCTTCGACACAAGTACAAGAAGTTGGTTGACGAAGTGAGGCGTGAGCCAGTGGTAGTAGGCGCCAAAAATGCGTTGAGAAGTTTCCGCTGTGGATCGTATTTTGAGCTCCTGGAAACGACGCTTAATAATGTCGCTGATGAAATGGTCGGTGGTGAAGAAGCCCTTGCCGAAGAACAGCCGAGTGAAACACATGAAAGCCCAGAGTATGTCGTTCTCTCTGATAGTGATGATAATCACGAAGAGGATGGTGGTGACAGAGGTCGCAATTCCTTGCATAACGACAGTAAAGCTCACTCTGGCGAGCGAAGCTCCGGTGAAAGCGATGAAGCACGTCGACGAGAAGCGGCCGTTGAAACACCCAAGCGCGGCACCCTTCGCACGAGCTCTGCTATACATCAGACGATAAGTCCTCAAACCCAGCGGTCAGTCTCTGGTACCCGGTCTGAATTTCGCTCTCTTCGACATTTCTCTGGCCCTCAACCGCAAGCTCAATCTTCACCATTGCACTCTATTCGATCTGTCTCACAACCGACAGCCGCCCGTCCTGAACAGGGCCATCCCCAGAACGGCCATTCTCAGCGTGGTCATTCTCAACCACAATCTCAACAAGTCCGAGTCCCTCCTCCCCCGTTCCCTTTGCCGCCTAGTCGAACACCAGCACCGTATCCGAGTCCATTTCCTTATCCGCTATTTCAACCACCAGCGGGCCAAGAAAACCGTGCCCATCATACTGATCGAACTGGTGCTCGAACTCCAACTGCAGGACCACCCAGCGTGCAAGAAAACGGCTCCCAGCGTATCAGTCGCACTGATACTCAAGCCCTTTTACGGGGCCCCCCAGACTCACATTCTCAAACTACTATTGCTCAAATTTTACCTGTGGAACCAATGACTCCTACCATGGGTTTGCAAATGCTGGCTAATGCCGTAGCGGAGAGCAGTTCCGAGTCAGGGGCCATTTCAACCCAGCAGATTCAGCAAAATGTGCAAACTCACCAGCAGACTCGGCGAGCTCCGAACCGGCCAGTCCCCATTCCAACCCAGCAGCTTCAGCAAAATGGGCAAACTCACCATCAGACTCAGCTGGCTACGAACCAGCCTGGACCCATTCCGATCCAGCGGGATCAACAAAATGGGCAAATTCACCAGCAGACCCGGCTCCCTGGGAATGAGCCAGTTCCTGGGAATCAGGCAATGTCTCAACATATGCCTGTGGCCCACGCTCAATCAGACTCTGGTCGGCAGTCACTAGTCGTAGTCCCCCAGAATCAGCAGGCATTCTATCCGACTCCACCATCTGGACATTTGCTAGGCCCTCACGCCACTGCTGGTGAGCACGGTGGATTGACAGAATTCCAGCGAGAATACCTGGAGCTTGAGAAAACTCGTCTATCTCTGAAGAAAACGAAACTCGACTTGCGGGTCCGACAGTACCAATTCGAAAAGGAGAAAGCGAAAATCGGCAAGCAATGGCGGGAGGGACGCACTCGTCGGATCGAACAGATAGAGGCCAGGCTCATGGATGGTACCATCACTCCTGAGCAGTGGAGATTGTTAGTTGACTACGAGAGGATCATGATGATTGCCGAGTAGCTGATATCAGTATTTAAGAGTTAGGGATGTACTGTTGCTATATGGAAGGTTATTACTTCACGTATATAATAAATCGCAGCACAGCGAAATACAGATTGGCTGAAAATTTTTATTATAAAACTAGTTGTGTAAAATGTCAATTAAAGTTTAAAATCTAAGATTTACGGTCAATTGATGTTAAATGAACCTATACAACTAGTTATCTCAACCGTAACTCCATGTCGGCCCTAGGCCCGCTCTTTACCCCATGCCCATATTACTGATCAGTTCCTTCAAATGAACATCTTAAACATGAGCAAACGTTACATCGGTTACTACCCCACGCTAACTTAGCTGTTACAATAATTAACGGCCTATTGTTCATCGGAAATAGACTCTTGCTCCGTTTCTCTTCCCACTTATAAATCAAACGGATTGCTGCTCAATTGATCACTACACTTACACATACTCTATAATAATACCATGGTTTACACTGTTAAATGGGGAATTCTTGCAACTGGCGGCATCGCCGAAGCGTTCGCAAAGGATCTTTTGGTGGACCCCACCACTCGAGATGTCCATGATGTCAAACATGAAGTGGTTGCTGTCGGGTCTTCCAGCAAAGTCGAAAAGGCTAAAGAGTTTATTAAGAAAATCGGAGCTCCCGAGTCAACTGCTGCCTATGGCAACTACGACGACCTGGTCAAAGATCCCAATGTCGACGTCATTTACGTTGCAACCCCTCACACTTACCACTATGAAAACACCAAAACTGCTCTGGAAGCCGGCAAACACGTCTTGTGTGAGAAGCCTTTCACTATCAACGAGGCTCAATTGAAGCAGTTGCGAGACATTGCCAAACAAAAGAACTTGTTCTTAATGGAGGCTGTTTGGACCAGGTACTTCCCACTGGTTCTCGATCTCCAGAAGGAGCTGTTCGAGAACAAGATTATCGGTAAAATCCACAGGGTATATTCCGACCTGGGTATTTTTTTCGATGTGGACAATGCTCCGTCCAACAGCCGAATGATTGACCCAGAGCTAGGCGGAGGAGCTCTGCTGGATTTGGGTATCTATGCTTTGACCTGGGTGTTCCTCATCAACTATGCTGATCCCGACAACAAGAAGCAGGCTCCCAAATTTTCTGGCAGTATCGTTAAACTTCCTCGAACTGGAGTCGATGAGCACACTGCCATCACATTTGCCTTTGAAACCGGCAAAACCATGGCCGTCGCTACCACCAGTTTGAGCTCCCCATCCAACCATGATGCCTGTGTTCGTATTGAAGGCTCCGATGGAGTAATCACTGTTCAGTGGGCTACATATCAGCCTGCAAGTTACACTGTGCAGAAGTATGCTCAGACCGACGGTTGGAAGCAGCTGGCTGTAACCGGCGACGTTCGAAAGTTTGAGATCCCTGAGGGAAGAGGCATGTTCTGGGAGGCAGATGAAGTTGCTCAGTGCCTCAAAGCAGGAAAACTTGAGTCCGACCGAATGACTCTTGACGAAAGTCTTTTGATCACTTCCATCATGGACAAGGTTCGATACGACAACGATTTCAGATATCCTGAGCACCTCGAGGCGGTCAAGCACTAGTTTGCCTGTACAAATCGATGATCGCACTACACATAAACCGTTGGAGCTAAGCGAAACCTAAACTAAACTATGTATCAAGAAATCTGTTGAGCTCGTACGATTATTTTTCTTTTGCGTAAGACTACCCCGCTGTTCTTCTACGTTCGTCGTGTGCAGCTACGGATAAAATTCCATATAGAGTTGGTACCCGGATAAATTATTGCTTGAAACTAGGTAACCGTTTTTTTGGTCGCACCAATCATAGCTCGCGTACATAGCGGATCTGAGGACCCGTCCAATCTTAATCTTGCAGGACGGCACTAGTATGCATTAGTGCGCACTAGGGTAGACTTGACTACACATCTCATCCTGGCGATCCTAATCGGTCCGTCATGTTTGCCTGTAGATCAGTTCCTAAACGGAAATTTTCATGACGCCAATGTGCAAGTTGATCAGTCGAAACTTCCCGACATCGGGAGAAAATGAGTGTTGTTGAAATCATAATGCAAGAAGTTTGAAGAATCGTCGGAAAAAGGGTTGTACATATCAGTGACCTTTCTATTATATCTCGATGCTTTGGCGGTGGCTGCGGCCATCGGAGACGTCTGAGTGCCAGCAAGTCAAGTAGAGCTAATGTTGCTGAAACTTCGACTGTAGCTGTTCCAGCAACTTGGAGTATCGTCAAGAGTTGATCCTTTGCCTCAGTCCACAATAAAAGCTAACTACCCCACTTTGAATGCATATACCCCGCCAAAGACCGGCAAAATTAATCACCATATAAAGCAAGTGTGCTGCCATCATTTGTAAATCAGTTTCAATTCAACTAGCAATGTACATCAAAGACGAACCGATTGAGATCCATTCCGCTCACTTTAAAGGCGAGAATGAGGAAGAACTGTTTCTCAACATCGACCAACAGATCCAAGACTTGGAGGAGGAGTCTGTCAACAATCCTGCCAAGGGGATTGACGTGACATGGAAGTTCGGCAGCACCACAACGGCCACTGTCGCTTTGGCCATCTTTGCTTGTATGGGTGGTCTTTTGTCTGGGTTAGACCAGTCTCTCATCAGTGGTGCGAACTTGTATATGCCTAATGCTTTACATCTGACCACAGATCAAGCATCGTTCATCAACTCTGCTATGCCGTTGGGAGCGGTCTTCGGATGTCTGATTCTGTCTCCCTGCAATGAACTGTTTGGCCGACGATGGTCTATCATCATTGCCTGCATTCTCTATACTATTGGTGCTGGTCTCGAAGCTGGTGCCATTAATAACGGCATGATGATTGCTGGCAGACTCGTCTTAGGAGCAGGTGTAGGTCTAGAAGGTGGTACCGTTCCAGTCTATGTAGCTGAATGTGTGCCCTCCGAAGTACGAGGCCGAATTGTGTCATTGTACCAGTTCAATATCGCTCTGGGAGAAGTTTTGGGTTATGCTGTTGCTGCCATGTTTGTGAATGTCAAAGGCAACTGGAGATACACTTTGGGCTCCTCGCTACTCTTCTCTACCATTATGCTGTGTGGTATGGTCATCCTACCTGAGAGTCCTCGATTCTTGATGCACAAGAAGAAATACCTCGAGTCGTACCGAGTATGGAAGAACCTTCGAGGATTTGACACCCCTACATCTAAACTTGAGTTCCTTGATATGAAGATAACATCTGAAGAAGAACAGCACACTGATAGTCAAACGGAAAAGAAACATGCTTGGTTGGATTTCTTCCGTGTCGCCCGATGCCGAAGAGCTTTGATCTATGCAAACATTATGATCTTTTTGGGTCAGTTCACTGGAGTCAACGCCATCATGTACTACATGTCTACCCTTATGCATCAAATTGGTTTCGATGACGAAAAGAGCGTGTTCATGTCTCTTGTTGGAGGAGGAGCTCTGCTTATTGGCACTATTCCTGCTTGTTTCTACATGGACAAAAAGGGTCGTCGGTTCTGGGCCAATGTCATGCTCCCCGGCTTTTTCGTTGGACTACTGTTTGTCGGTCTCAGCTATCCACCAATCTTTGCCAACGGTTGCACCGGACTGTATCTCGCTGGACTTATTCTATATATGGGATTCTTTGGATCATATGCCTGCCTGACCTGGGTCATTCCTTCCGAGGTCTATCCCACTTATCTGAGAAGTTACGGAATGACTACTTCTAGTGCGACCTTGTTCTTGTGGTCATTCGTCGTCACATATAATTTCAGTCGAATGCAAGAAGCTATGACCAAGACCGGTCTGACTCTGGGGTTCTACGGAGGCATTGCTGTGGTCGGCTGGTTCTACCAAGTGTTTTTCATGCCTGAGACTAAAGGCAAGACCTTGGAAGAAATCGACTTGGTGTTTAGCAGACCCACTAGTGAAATAATGGCCGATAACATCAAACAGTTGCGACAAGTCGGAAGTGATTTAATGCATTTCCGGTTTAGCAATTTGTAATCCATTGTTAGTAAAGGCTTGGCAATTTTGTTGTTATTGTAGTGTATCATGTATTATAAGGTAGTTTTAAATGTTCCACAGAGGCTTGCAGTATATTGTAGACAACCATGCTGTCTTTATGACTCAAAGTGCAACTCCAGATTCTATCCAGTAATTGTTCCACCACAGGTCATGCACGATAGACGCGAGATTGCATATCGCGCCGATCAAAATGCAAGTTTTGACTAATATCTCGGTCCAGAATTCCGCACTTGCCTATAGAACCCAACAAAGAGGCAATAATTAAGATTGCCACGACCAAATTTGTGCCCAAGTCTATAAAATCTAGCTGTAACACACCAACAACTCATTCTACAACAAACCAGTCAATCGATTCGAAACATGTCTAAATACGGATTCGTCGCTGTACCCAGAGATATCCAAAAGATTCTTAACGGAAAGCCTTATATAAATGTTCCTACCCCGCAAACTATCTCATCAATTAAGCTTCCGGACAGTGCCGTAGCTCGTGCAGTGAAGGCTTATGCGAAACGAGAGCTTCCTGAGCCGGTGTACAATCACTCCGTCCGAGTGTTTTATTACGGCAGTGCAATCCAGAAAGATCAGTTCCCAGAATGGGACTTGGATCCTGAGGTTTACTATGTAACGTGCCTGCTACACGACATTGCTACCACGGAAAAGAACATGGCAGCCACTAAGATGTCCTTTGAGTTCTATGGTGGTCTCATTTCTCGAGATCTTATACTTAAAGAGTCCAATGGAGATCAGGACTTTGCAGAAGCAGTCAGCGAAGCGATTATTAGACACCAGGATTTGGGCGAGGTCGGCACTATTACTACTCTGGGCCTGCTTCTGCAATTGGGTACTATCTTGGATAATGTTGGTTTGCACACATCTTTGATTGACAAGTCTACTATTGACAATATCAACAAGGGCGTGCCTCGACACGACTGGCTGCATTGCTTTGCTAAAGCCATTGACAATGAGAATACCAAGAAACCATGGGGACATACTTCGGCGTTAGGCAAGGATGATTTTAAAAATGATGTTCTTGGAAACAAAGTGATGAAGAAATATGAAGATGCTGAGAAGTCGCAGTAGCGGACGTACTCTCTGGGTCCTATATACGGAACAGCAGAGAATGAATACTCCATTTTACATAGCAAAGTCCAACTAAGACCAGAACAGTTCAATAAGTACATAAGTTACACATAAACGGCAGAGCACCAGAGTTTCTAACAGCTTACCCGAGTTTCTGACAATTTCACTGTACACTTGAATACTTGGCATCAGTTCGCTCAAAAATTCCAATCAAATGGCCCCGAGCAATACCCTTGGTCTTGATAAGCTCAGTGAGTTCAGCAACCTTTAATCTCGTGTCCAGCTTCGCTTCCTCACTAAGAGCATAAAACTCCATAAAATATCGATGAGGTCCATGGTTTATCAAAGGTCGAGGTCCCATATATGCGACATGGCCAAACGAAGCTTTGCCAAATGAGACCTCACCAGCTCTGTCTTCAGGACCATTGAAAAATCCAGCAGCGAAACTCCCTTGGGTGCCAAGATTGTACGCCGTAGTGTGCACAATAGGAAAGCTCAAAGGAACATCAAGATCTTCCATGATAAACACCAGCTGCTTAGCTTCGGCAGGAATGTTGGTGACTTCCAGAGCGGGGCTTTGGTTCTCTCCAACTCCACCGCCTCCAGTAATCCATGGCATGTGCTCACCATCCTTGAAATCAGGACTGGTGACGCTAAGAGTTGCTGGGAGCTCCTTGATTTCCTTGGTCTTGTTGAAAACCAGGTCTGTCTCAGTAGGAGGAGTAAAAATTAAGGGCAACACAGTGCGGGCAACCTTTTCGAGCCACAAAGGCATTGTTTATCTTTCAGTATTAGCTAGGAAGACTTAACAAAATTGTCGAAGGAGTTGTGAAAACTCGGTTATATATATACGACTCGGATCAGAAATTGTGCTTAACCGAGATGCGCGCTTTTGCATTAACTCCGCTGGGGGTGGAGATAACACGAAGATTATGATGACGGCAGATCCGGGTGATAGATAGATCTCATAATACTGGCCATGGTAATTTTTCCTAGTTTTTTTTTGGGTAATTCAGCTCCACCAATAAAAGTGATTGTCGTCATTGTTAAGATAGACGACTTATAACTGGTCAAGAAACTATGTCAGTCCACAAGGCTATTAGTCTATTATCTATATTTGTATACCATAGTGAATCCTACATCATGTTTTAGCTCCTCTTAACTCGGTCCTTTCTCTTAGGCACTCTGCCCAACCAGTATAAGAAAAAGACCATAAATACATGGAACAGAGGGAATGCAATAAAAATGCCCAAATTTCTCCATCTGATATCGTAGGGAGCATGGATAGATTCCAAGAACGTGTTACTGGAAGAGACAGTGCAGAACTCGCAACCAGAAGTAGCGTTGCCGTTAACCACATATCCTCCAGCCATTTCGATATAAGGGGTAAGGAACTGTTCACAAGTCTGTCCAGAAATAGGGTTCATAGAAATCAATTCATTCGCAGCACAAACAACTGGTGAATTAGCCACTCCAACTGTCAGCATTCCTGCCATCAGATACGTGAACGGCGATAACCGATACATGAAAATCCAGAATCCAGGCAAAGCTTGAGGAGTAGCCAATGCACCACAGAACAACAATGCCATGGTGAAGAGAAGAGAAGCCACATTGGCAGCGGTGTCTCCAAGCTCCATACCAGCGATACACATCTGAGCCATCGTACTGATATAAATGAAAAACAGCAAAACGTAGAAGTACATCAGACCACCTCTAGAGGCCACCTCATCCGTGTATGCAGCATTGTTGTATAGTCCAACGGGGTAATACCAACAAAAGAACGAAAGAGTGCCGACCAAAATCTGCCAGGGCAATTCAACCGTGACCATAGCGGCCAAAAAGGCTTTCCAGCTGAAAATCTTAGAGGGTCGCTCTCGCACTTCGTAAAGATTTCTTTGAACAACAAAATAAGGGATCAGCTGTTGGACAGAACTGTTGAAGATAAATGTAAGCATGAAAATAGAGAACAAAAGATTCTGCAATCCCTGCTGCGAGTTGTTAGCCTTGAAAAACGAGAAACCATTAAATAATGCAGAGAACAGAGCCAAGAAAATCTTAGCCCAAATATATCGCGGGCTTCTCCAGTACTGTTGAAAGACACGATAAGTGACGACAACGTACTGCTTCCACAGAGGCGCAGCAAACTCACTAGCTCCCTTCGAGGCTTCCGAAACATTGTTCTCGTTTGCCCCAAAGTCGGCCATCATTTGATCAATTTCAGCCCGAATAGCCAATCTTTCTTCAGAGTTCTTCCAAACCTCTGCATAATCATTCTTAGCAAGAGAACCAGGAGCAGCACCAATGACGTGCAACATCCATTCGGCGGGGTTGGCATCAGGAGGACAGGGATCAGCACCATACTTTTCGAAATAACCAGTAAGAGTCTTTGAGTTCTTTCCAATGTCTCCAAAATAGACGGTTCGTCCACCCTTTGCCAAAAACAGCAGTCGGTCGAATTCTTGCAAAAGCAAAGCTGAAGGTTGATGGATAGTACACAGAATAGCTTGGCCAGCATTGGACAACTTCTTCATAAGTTGGCAAACAGACCATGCGGTCTGAGAATCCAAACCAGAGGTAGGTTCATCGAGGAAAAGCAACAGCTTAGGCTTAGCTGCCAGTTCAACACCAATAGTCAATCGTTTTCGTTGTTCCACGTTCAAACCTTCTCCGGGAACACCAACAACGGCATCAGCATATGGTTCCATCTCCAAAATCTTGAGCACATTGTCAACATAGGCAATCTTCTCAGCGTGAGGAACTTCTCGGGGCTGACGAAGAATAGCACTAAAAGTAAGAGCTTCACGAACTGTTGTGGTCTCCAAATGCAGATCCTGCTGTTGAGCATAACCGGTAGAACGCTGGAACGAATCGTCACGGGGATTGGCGTTGACAAACATGTGCCCAGTAACAACACCCATGGTAACTCGATTTGCTAAAGTGTCAAGCAGAGTGGTCTTACCTGCTCCAGAAGCACCCATAAGGGCAGTCAAAGTACCAGGTTTGACCCAACCATCAACATGATCAAGCAGTCTTCTATCCTCTTTCTTAATCTTGATATCGTAACAAACGTCCTTCCAGTAGAAGATATCATTAGAAGTCTCCACAATATTTCCAACACCACCAGAGCTGGAATCACCATCACTGACAACATAATCTTCCTTTGTTCGCGATCCAGATTCGATATCACTTGCAGAATTTTCGGCTCGAACCTTGGCTTCTTTTCGCAGTTTCTTCAATGTACTTCTCTGGAAAACCAACATTTCACCCTTGGTTCTAGCTCCAGGGTTGAAGTAGACACCGGCAAGGTAAGTAAACAAGAAGAAGATAGAGAATGCAAGGACAATACCGAAGTCACGCCACAGATGCTTATACTCATACAAGTAAGAGTTGTACAGAAATACATCACCGTTGATATAGTTCTGACCCAACACAGCACCGGCGCCAGAACATACCTGGTTGTCAGGAGCTAGATTTTGGTACATTGGCCCAGCGGGGACAAAGTCTGAACAGGGGAAGTTACGATCATGGAATTCATTGACCATCAAAGCCTCGAAACCATAAGCAACTGGATTGATATAATTGATCCATCTAGCCCAGCCATGCATGTCCCTCACAGGGATAACAAAACCAGTATAGATAGACATAGCTAACAACAAAACAGTGGCAGGAATCATTGCTTCAGGAAGAGACTTTGTGTAGGAGCCAACAGTTCTGAACAAATGAGACATTGCCAAAGTACTGAAGAAACCGTTCAACAAATACACAAAGAAATGACCGGGGGTTCGTCGCAAATTAGCCAAGAAGTACAAGATAAGATTGAAAAAGATGGCGACAATGATCTTGAGCGGCATTTCGGTCAGAATCGAAGCAAAGGCATCGGCAGTCGGATCATACAAGGCATACATCTTGTGCTTCTGGACAATGGGTCGAGCCTCATACAGGGAGAAAATTTCGAGGAAAGAACCAAAAGCATTAAACAGAATAGCAAAGAAGAGCAAAGCACTTCGCTGGTAGAAAGATGAACTGCCCTCAGGCAAGTTGTAAAACACCGATCCCAGGATGAAAGCGAAAGAATTGTTACCAAACAAAGTGGTGGCTTGCATAGTGAAGTCACCTCGAATACGTTGGAAACCTCTGCCGATCAAGTATTTAACTTGTAGGCCAAAGGAAACGGTATAGGAAGAAGAATGTCTGGCACGTTTGCCTTGTCGGGCAACATGGGATTCCTTGAAGTTTACTAAATCAGTACTGTTGACGGGGTGCTGTGCGATGAACTCATCAATTTGTGCAGAAATCTGAGCATACTCAGGAGATGCTTTCCATCGAGCTTCGAACTGGTCGGGGGTTTGAGGGACTCTGGCCTCGTACCCTTCTCGAACCACTCGTTCATGAGGACTGGAAAGCGAGGTCAAAAAATCGGGGGTGGGTTGACGAGGTCGAGGCTCGAAACCCATTTCATAGAAGAAACTTCTAGCTCGAGCTCGAGAACCAAAGTAGATCTGTCGGCCTTCGTAAAGAAGGACGACCTTATCAAAAAGGTTGTACATCTCTTCCGAAGACTGGTAGACGGCAACCAGGGAAGTGACGTTGGCCATTTCGGCCGAGACCTTCAAAGTTCGGATAAACTCCAAAGCGGTAGCAGAGTCGAGACCTCGAGTAGAGTTGTCCCAACATTGGAAGGGAGCTCCTGAAAGGTAAACTTCGGCAATGGACACTCGCTTTCGCTCACCACCAGATACACCTCTGACAATATCGCTACCCACCTTGGTATTTTTGGTATGTGACAAACCGAATGTGGCCATTACGACATCCCGCATGTATTCAGCATACTTTTCTCTAGAAACACCGGGAATTCGATTCTCAGGAGTTCTCATTTTAGCGGCAAAGAGTAAAGTATCACCGGCACTGAGATGGGGGAAATGAATTTCCGATTCAGCAGAGTAAATCACGTCTCCTCGGAAATTACTAGATACATTTTCAGCGGTAAGACCGCTGTAATTGATTTCAGAGTTCTTGTCAACGTGGAATCCATAGGTCTGGACAGCAGCTGTCTTCAAGAAAGTAGAACAACCAGCACCGGGTCGGCCAAGGACCACTACCATGTCACCGGCATTAATGATACCGTCCATGGGTCGAAGAATGTCGACTCGGGTGCCGTTCTTGAAACCTTGCAATGCGTGTTTGCCAAAACTAATGAGCTTCAAGAATGCATTGTAGACCGTGATCTGGTAGTCAGCATCAGTACCAAATCCAAACGCAGCTAGGTTTCGGTACGCATAACCCAACTGTCTCTCCTTGTATCGTTCAGGGTCTGCCTGAAAGATTCGATACATGTTTCTGGCCCAAGCAGCACTGTTGAAATTGGGTGAATTGGGATCCAGATAAGAGTCGCCAATGTCATCTTCAAATGGGTTCTGGGCCGGACTGTTGGACACGGACTTCATCAATTCATAGAGTCTCGAGTTATCGTCAGCATCTCGACTCAATCGTTTGGCTAGTTCCCGGATACTGTCCTTTTCGAACATCTCATCATCGACTTCGAACTGTTCATCTCCTTGGTACGGTTCCGGGGCCACGACCTCATTGGCAATCGGCGTAATCTTTTCTTCACTCATGCTAGTTTCTGAAAGGTAGGCTTGTTAGTCGGGAGATCAGCGAAGAGCACACGAAGAGTCCGAAACTGCGAGCCGAAGACTCCCCCCGTCAGCCGTATCACGACTCGGGAAGTTACACCGCAAAACGCACCCCACACATGACTCAGGAGAATATCATCTCAAATATCAACAAGAAAAATACACATACCTACGCGAAAGACCTTGGAGGATCAAACACCAATTAAAAAAAAGGTAAAAAGGGAATCTAAAATTTAAACAAAAACGAAAGGAATTGAAGTAAAAATAAGTTTCAGCGTAAAGAAAATATAATCTCCGAGATATAGACAAAAAACTTGTTAGCGAGAAATAAAGATTTGACAAAAAAATACGAGCAAGTCCGGCTCAGTCGTAGATAACCGACGAGATTCGTCCTCGATAAAGAGTAAACACTTACAATTTGATAATGACAGTACTAAGAGTATAGTATTATTATATCTTTTGTCCAGTTGTGAAAACCGTCTTGGAAATCTATATTTTATCAACACCGACGCCTATCCCCCAAAAATAGTTCTCCAAGAACCTTTATATATTCAAAACCAGTGGCCACCATAATAAGCTTTCTAGGTGATTTTTACGCCTAATTTTTTGATCGACAGGATCGCCTGCGTAGATCAACCGATCGACCTTTGAAAGGCGAATGGAACTCGGAACAAACATGGTTCCGCGGATCCGGTCCATACAAAAACCTACATTTCACACAAAACATCAGCCGCACAGCTGCACTCTGCGGAGATAAGTTCGGTGGAGTTAAACAGTTGGCGGGGGGTGGATAGTCATGACAACTAATTGTATCACGGGCGAGCACGGATTCTATATATAAGACATTCAAGGTAAATAGTTAGGAGGACAATTGAAGGTAGTTAGGATTCAAGATTTCATCCTCAATTGCATGTAAGGTAGCAGGGTGCGGGCCAACAAGTTGGAGAAACATGGAACATCTCAATAGGAACAGTACGGACTCAATGAGCAATTAGGGACAAACCGCTCCGACAATCTCCTTCCCCGAGACCGTAAAGGTATACTTTGTCACCGTGGCTGGCGTCGCTGGGCACATTCCTGCAGACAAACCCTATTATCACTTTAATTCTTGCATTTCTTTTTCATATGATTTTTCATGTGGCATTGCGCGACCGGAAGTTTAGGCGAATTGAAGTATCCGGCCGAAATCAGGGGAAATACGACGTACGTACATAACGGTAATATATGTAACGGAAAACGCCATGGCAGCTGCACGTACAATACTTTGATGCCAAGTTTCAAAATTACGTTGCAAAGTTGTTGAATCGAGAGATTTTGTGGCAATGAAAAATGATATTAGACAAATTCTTAATCCGAAAGTGCAACCATGACCTCTACTGACTCACAGCTTGGCAGACTGATGAACTGATCTACTCCCAACTAAATCCTTAGTCTAGGAACAAAGTAGAGGTCGCACTAATTTGGAGAGATTATGCAGTGTACCTAGAGAAGTAAGCACCAGCACAGCATTTCTCGGATAAGCGTAACAGCGAGGTCGTAGTTCCGATAGTGCGATAGGTGAAGTGTTCACTTAAGTTCCTAAACCCGTTCCAATTGAATATGAATTAATGCAATAATTATCTGCAAGCTGTCGTATAATCACTGATCAGGACGACCTATTCCAAGAATCCTAGAAGTAAAGGACTGTAGATAAATTGAATGTTCACACTCGAGGTCCATTGCATTATAACTCACTTATCAGACTCAGACTGCAGTTGACCCTTCCCATCAGCTGACGTTCGGTGATGAAGATGATTAGAAGTCTCGAACCTACACCAGAGTAGCAAGTCAGTTATCACTCAGTGTTTACTCTGCGTCAAAGCTTGCAATTGATGCTAGAGCGTGCCAGAGAAGTCATTGACAAACAGCGAAATGACGCTATTAACGGTGTAAATTGACTTTATTCAATCAGCCCAAACATATAATCCACGAGAAGTCCATTCACAAAGTCGCGCATTCAAAGTATTTCTCTGTGGTGTCCCATCCGGCTCCAATGTAATTGCCCCAAATATGTATGAGAATCCTTCCTAATACGCTAGCTGTAGTTTTATAGTTTTTTTAGATTCTTCATGTCACCGTAATCAACGGGGATCGTCACTGCTCCCCTGATTACTTAATCTGCACATGTCTGCATTGAAATGCAAAGACCAATTCTTCTTTCTTCACAATTCAATATTGCTATTGAGTACAAAGTAAAAAGTGGTGTTTGCTAAAAACCCTGTAACATAGTCAATGATATAGAATTATTAATCCTTTTGACGTAAGAACCACAACGATGATTCTTGAAATCTTTTCAGCTTTTCTCATGATACAGCTAAGCATCCTGCTGTACTTAAACCATCAACTGAACCTGCCTCGGAGGTTTGAGCTGCCAGAAGGGATAACGTTCTGGCGTACTAGTGACGTGCCCACCGAAAAGGCAGAACAGCACCGTCGGGAGCTCAAGGTTCCTATCTTTGATGACAGTATAAGACGGGTCTACATAGTTACTGGATCGGGTTTCCTGGGCAGCTGGGTGGCTCGCTACTTGTTAATTCGAGGCGATATAGTGCACATTGTTGATAAAAAACCACCTCAATTACTTGCGCCAGATCTGGTAAAGCACGGTGCAACGTATCACCGTTTGGATCTCACGTCTGACACTGACTTTGAGCTGCTCGTCAGATCACTGAAAATACCTGCTAAATCAAAGCTGGTGGTGTTTCACTGTGCCGCTGTAACAAAGTACTACAGCACTAGTTTTAACCTCGAACATTCTCCATGCTATGCAAATGTTCATATGGCCCATACGCTGGTTACGACGATGTCGAAATATCCCAATGGTCTCTTAATATCTTTCAGCGACGCAATCATTTCGCGGAAACCAGCATCTTGGTGGAAGCTGTGGGATCCTACGGATTGGAATCAGGGCACTCACCACGATACTACAGCTTCTACTTTATCGAATCCCAAGTTCATCAATGACTATGCAGAGTCAATGTGGCTCGCAGAACAAATCATCCTGAAATCTGCTATTCACTCTACCAGTCTACGTTTGGAAGGGTTTGTCTCTGGACATGTACAAGACTCACTCCTAACATCTGCTATTCTTTACCACGGAGCATTACTCCATTCAAAGCATGTCCCGCTCTCATTACTGCATGTAGAGGATGCCGTAGCATGCGGTCTATATCTCGAAAGTAGCATTGAGCAGAAAGCTCCAAGACTTCTGGGCCGCTGTTTTACGCTATCTAATCATCAGGTCACTACTTTGGAAGAAATCTACGCATACATTTCTCTACAGCGTCCATTCAGAGCAATCAAAATCAATCCCACAGTCGTTCTTGCATTAAGCTATATCTGGTCAGCCGTACACTACATACGGTCACTATTTACCTCTCCCAATGAACTGTCCAATTGGAAAAGAGACAATCTTTTTTGTGGTGCAACTTCGACATTGACTCTAGGCAGATTCAACACACTCAACATTGGTCAAATACCCAGTCCTAAGAACAACAACGACCTCCTACAAATTCTCAACTTTGAACCAACTTGGAGCACGGCTGAGATTATTAGCGGGGTGATCGACGAGATCAGAGAGTCATCACGTAATCCGACCTGAAATGCATCGGTCCGCTTTTCGGATCGCGCAAGATATATCCCGCGGAATAGCTGACACCAGTGAGTAACTTTACAGAAACTGGACTTGGCTATCAATTATTTCTCTGCATCAAATTAAAGCAAGTGGATATTGGAAATGAGATGAGACTGGCTGAATAAATTACAAATCAGCCGTCCTAACTGGCAGCTATCCGTACGGTTTCTAATATTGTCTTCCTTGATCCCTTTCTGTATAGGGAAACAGCCCATGAAGATCTTGCGAACCTGCCGCGCCTCAAGGGAATGTCGGACATTTAAATACAAAGTTGGTAATCCCGCATTTCGAGCTACTTCTTCTGATGGCAGGTTGATTTAATATCAACATTCGATTACCCCTTGAGTGGAAGAAAACACAAACATACTTACACAATGAACAGTAATTCCAAAGTTCACAAGAAATCCAAAGGCAACAGCAGAAAGTTCAAGTTCGTGCCTAGAGGGTTCACGGCTTGCGATGCCTGTCGAGAGCAGAAGCGGAAATGCGATTTGTCTCGCCTTGGCCAGTTCCCATGTTCGAGCTGTGCAATGAGAAATGTAGGGGATCAATGTAAAATCACTGGCTCCGAAGTACAAAGACTGGAAATTAAGGAGGTCGTCAAGCCTGAAATGATAACACCTCCAGACGAGAAGGCCAAAATAGACCTAGTTGATCTGGTGGGAGGCGGCGATTCCGAACCGTTAGATCATAGTTTGGGACACATTTTGCAACCAGAGCTGTTGACCAGTATTGCCAGTGGGTTCTTTGAAAACGACGAATGGTCTTTCTTTTGTGATCAAAGACGAATTATACGGCTGGCTGCAACGGCACTTGATCTGCAACAACAGCCCAATGCTGCGGACCCAGAGTCCGAGGCCCTGTTGTATGCTATATGTTGTTCAACGGTCCATCGTCGGTCAACCCATAGCTTTTCTTCAGAGTTGACCTCATTGTCGTCCTCAGAGCTTGCTCGAAAGTACTTTGACTTGCATATGGACGCTTTGAAGAGACTGCCCCGACATCCGGGGTTGTCACTGACGTCTCTTCAGGCATACATTATGACGACGCATTGTTATTTGCATTTTGAGGACACACAGAATGCGTGGAAGAGTTTTGGGGTTGCGGTTGAGTGCTATGATCAGCTTGTTGCTGCAGGCATGGGCGAATTGTCTGAACAATCCAAAGAAATGGAGGAGGCTATGGTTGCGATGTGTGTCGTAGAGATGGGCCTGTGCCTGCTGAGTGAGAAGCAGCCTATTTTCTATCCGAAGCGGCAAGTCAGAGAGTACAAGAATTTGAAGCTGAGACGCCGTATGGACGTGATATCCGTGTTTCATAAATCGCAAAGGACGTTTGTCCTAGGGGAATCATTTGATCCTCAGCTAGCAGACGAAATCAAGCGAACTATTACACGAGTTAACGAGCACGAGGGCAGAACACGACCATTTGGGCAGATCAGTTTGTTTTCCCTTCTTATAAAACTAGAAACATACAAACTAGCGCATACACATCGCAGTAACCTGCTGGTCCGGGCAAAGTCGATATCGGAGCTTATAACGTTTGGCAATGCATTATCGACGTGCCTACGACACTTGGAGATCCACGAACCTCGACCCCTGCTGGTGTCTGGTCCTTTCTTGGCTGTACAGATATTCCAGTCAGTAACGTGCATATGGTTGCAGTTCATCAAGTGCTACGAGGACAAGCTGAGCGCACCTCACCTTGAACGTTGCAAGGAGTCGATCAGCAAGTTTTTGAGTAAAATCAAAGACGATGCCAAGTCGTGTCGCAGAACAATGGTGCTTTTCAAATGTCTTGAGATTCTTGAACGAGCTCAAGTAGACGAGCTGGGCAACTTGATTCAGATCCCATTGCAGCTGCGACATGGTATGTCTTCTCTCTACGAGAACTGGGTGCGATCCCGGCTGGTGTCGAAGGAAAAGACTCCTCAAAATGGAGATGACACTAAAGCAAAGACCGAGTCGTGGGTCAGCATAAATCCGACAGAGGACGAGTTGGATTTGTGGTCATTTATTACCGAGGATTTGCGGGATTATGAGTTTTTGGACAACTACAATGGAGAGAACGGATTCACTCTTTCACATACGGCGGACGGACTGTCTTCTTTTGTTATTGAGTGATTTGCTAATCACAAAATTAATTTATAGACTGACTGTATATATACCTTGTCATTTCACTGCTATTCGATAGGAGATATTGGATCTCTTTCCTATATTGTAGTTTCTCCGAAATCCGCCATACTTCCTAAATATCCACCCCACACAAAGCAAATAATTAAACATTTCGGCACGATCGCTCTTTTAGGAAAATCCGAGAACCACCCCAGAGCTAGTTATATCCATATCTTGTTACAGATCTTCACCCCATATCACCCCATCTATATTTATATATTCAGTGAGGCTTCCTGCCCTCCGTAGAATTATTAATATCTATATATAAAAGGCTACACGGTTGCTGTTTCTACGCTGCCTCTTCATTCTGACTTTTCAAACTTCTCACCCCACCTTACTTCCCCGCAAAAATGCCTTCGTATTATATCGGAGTTGATGTCGGAACTGGTTCCGCTCGAGCATGTATCATTGATGAGAAAGGAGAGATCCTGGCAGTGAAAAGTAAAGATATTAGTAAATGGGAACCCAAGCCATCGTACTTCAATCAATCCTCGAATCAGATCTGGGATTCGATCTGCTGGTGCACCAATGAAGTACTGAACGAGTCCAAAGTTGGCGCGGATCAAGTAAAGGGAATTGGATTTGATGCGACTTGCTCGCTGGTAGTTTTGCGTGAAGACAATGATGCTCCCGTCGGCGTCGGTCCTCATTTCACCAATAATGATCAGAACATCCTTTTGTGGATGGATCACCGGGCTGGAAAGCAGACTGATGCCATAAACAGCACGGGCCACAATCTTCTGCGCTATGTAGGAGGGAAAATGTCGATTGAGATGGAAATGCCAAAAGTGAAATGGCTCAAAGAGAACATGCCGGAGGGCGTGTTTGAACAGTGCAAGTTCTATGATCTTGCTGACTTTTTAACCCATCGAGCTACTGGTGCAGAGACTAGATCGTTCTGCTCCGTTGTGTGCAAGCAAGGGTTCGTGCCCGTTGGTATAGACGGATCTGTCAAAGGCTGGTCAGCGGAGTTTCTCAACGAAATCGGCTTGCCCGAACTGGTAGAGGACAATTTCCGACGAATCGGAGGTGTCAAAGGGCAAAACGGAGAATACCTTTCTGCGGGCCAGTTTATTGGCAACCTAAGTGAAAAAGCTGCAAATGAACTCGGTCTTACTACAAATGTAGCGGTCGGCAGTGGTGTGATTGATGCCTACGCCGGCTGGATCGGTACTGTTGCTGCCAAAACTTCTCTAGCAGAGGAGAATGCTCAAGAATCACGAGATGAAGATGATATGAGTCTGCTGGCTAATCGATTGGCAGCGGTTGCAGGAACCTCCACCTGTCATTTGGTCATGTCCAAAGATGCAGTTTTTGTCCCTGGAGTCTGGGGGCCCTACAGAGATGTTCTGATCCCAGACTACTGGTTGGCTGAAGGCGGACAATCAACGACAGGAGAACTTTTGCGATTTGTGCTTGACTCCCACCCTGCATCTCACGAACTAAGTGCAAAAGCAAAGGAACTGGGCATCAGCCCCTTCGAAATATTGAACAACCGTCTAGAACAGTTGCGAGTGGAAGAGAATGCACCGTCTATCGCCTACCTTGCTCGACACCTTTTCTTTTATGGTGATCTGTATGGCAACAGGAGCCCTATTGCAGACCCTCATATGCGGGGATCCATCGTGGGCCAAAGCATGGACGTCTCGCTCGATAATCTGGCCGTTACATATCTCGCTGCTGTCGAATTCATCGGCCAACAGACACGACATATCGTCGACACACTCAACAAATGTGGCCATAAAATTACTCAGATCTATCTTTCTGGCGGCCAGTGCAGAAATTCGTTGCTCACTGATCTCATGGCCACTGCTACTGGCTTACCCGTCATTATTCCCAAGTACATTGACGCTGCTGTTGTTCTTGGAGCTGCATTCTTGGGAGCAAAAGCTGCTCATCCTGAGCAAAACCTGTGGAACATTATGACACAGTTATCTGCTCCTGGATCAGTAGTCTATCCGGCTCCTAAGGACTCGCTGGACACAAAATTGCTCCACGCCAAGTATGAAATCTTTCTTGATCAGGCTCAGTCTCAACAGAAGTACCGAGCAACTGTGAATAAAGCTCTTGGAGAGTAATTTCGTTCGAAAATAATAATTTATGAGGATACATATAGATATTTCATGATATAATGCAAGAATATATAACTGGCTTTTCCCCTTTCATGATATTAATTGACCACCCTTCCAATTGGAATGCACTGGATTTGAGAATGCTGCCTGTTATCTCGAGACACCTTGAAAAAATGGTCGGTATACGCAGATGCATTCATATGCGTGAGAAAAGTTTCATCATGAGTGATAATGATGAGCTGGAAATTCTTTTGCACTCTTCTCATCTCAATAATGTTACTAAGACTCCTCGCCAAAGCTTCGATATTTTCACGGTCAAGGTTTGTGGTTGGTTCATCCAAAGCGACTAATCCACAGTTGACGCCAAAGCACTCTGATAGAGCCAGGCGAATGATAATACTTGCCAGTACTTTTTGCCCGGCACTGCATCGACCCCGCATATCAAGCTCGACGTCCTGTTTGACCATACAAACCCGATAATTGTAGGACTTGTTTCCCTTGGCGTTTTCATTCTCTGATCGAATAATAATAGTGTCGACATCAGTTCCAGTATACGTCTTTTTCCACAGTTCGTCGACGATTCTATTGATCTCCTCCATTTTCATGGCATGATATTTCATAATGGCATTATCCATAGCTTTGCTGTATTTGGCCAAATCGTCATTTGCCACAATGGTAGTTTGTAGCTGAATCATTGCTCGTCGGTAATCGTCATGAATGTTGAGAAATTCAGACTGCAGTTCCTGCTTCAGATGATTAAACTGATCCTCCATTTGTTTGACCTCTCCCATTTTACTGGAATACAGAGAATTGAGACTAGACGACTTAACCCTGAGCCGTTCAACCTCTTTGTCGTAAGCTGCCTTCTCCTTTTCAGCATGCATACTTTCGTACTCCTTAATAGCAGCCTCTAACTCGTCGACTTCCAAGCGAAGGCGCCGTAATTCCATGTTATCTGTTATACTTCTCAGATGCCCCTTCATGTCCAGCAATGCTCGCTCTTGGGTACCTACTTCCTCCGCCTTGTCATTGATAGCTCCATCCGCAGACTCAATCTTAGCTGACAGTTCTGCGACTTGGCGTTGAGTTTTTTCCAAGCGTTCACTACCGCCTTTGTTTTCGTATTCCGAAATGAATCGGCTCATTTGACCAAAATCACTTATATATTTAAGGACTTCACTTAGAGACTCATTGATTATGCCCTCCTGCTTGGCCGATTCCCGTTTCGCATCCAATAACGCTTCCTCTTGCGCCTTTAATTCCGGCAAGATATGATTTTCCAGCATATTTGCGGCATTAGAAGCATCATCTCGAGCACTGGAAATGCGACTTTTCAAGTCCACAATCTGTTTTTGCTTGGCAGCCTTTTCGCCTAGCAAACTTTCTTGCCGATTTATCTCAATCTTTTTGGTGCTAATGCTTCCTTGCAAATGGCTAACTTCGTTTCTGTATTTTTCACGCTGCTCGTTCAAGTCATTGATTTCTTTTTTCAGTCGCCGAGCTTCAGAGTTCAAACTGGACATCTTTCCATGGATATCGACCACTGGAGTTCCGTCTGCATTGGCTAATTTACCTTGCAAATCAGCACATTGGGCTTGTAGCGATTCAATTTCTTTGTGAGTACGACTAATATCTCCCGAGACTCGTCTGATACGTTCATCTTCCGCTAGGGTGGACTTCAAGCCATCTAGATGCTCGTTGGCATCGTCATATCTACGCTGATCATCTTTAGCCGAGTCCTCGAGCTCCTGGACTTCACTCTTTACTTCTGGGATCAAGGCATCACTTAACACAGCAAGTCGACTAACAGCTGGGCCGATCTTGGTCAAGTTCTCTATGATTCTTTCGTATTCCTTTAGTTGAGCGTTACTTTCCTCGAGCTGCTGCGGCAAGGCGTCAGCTCTGGATTGCAAGGATGAGACGAATGTCTGTTCTTCATTCCCATTAAATTTCCGATTGCAAAGTACACAGCTGTGATCATCACTGGCGTTCTGTAATGCGTCTTTGGTGTAATTGATTAGAAAGTTGCTGAACTCGACGTTTCCGACTGCCTCGAGATGTTCCTTTGAGATATCATCGCGGTACTTCTCATAGGCAGATGGAGGAATCTCGGAAGGGAGAATTTGATAAATTTCCTTTTCCAGAGACACAGATTCGTCTATCAAGGTTCTAAGAGCTCTTCTTGCAACGGAGAGTCGAGTTTCGTTCTGGGACACATCTTTCTTCAGACTCTCTACGGTTGCTGTACTATCGTCGACAGCACTCTGCGCTATACGTAAGGCGTCACGAATATCAGATTCGACAGTGACAGGGTTCAGTTCTTTGCCCACTGCTGCCTTGAAAATGTTGGAGTGAGAATCTAGAAGTGCTTGAAGGGCTGACTGTCGCTTCTGAACATCATTTTGTAACACGTTCAGTTTCGCCCTGTCTTCCGACTGTTCATTATTCTTGGCTAAATCGTTGCTGTACTTTTCGATTTGTTCTTCAACGTGATTCAGGTGGTCTTGTTTCTCTTTCAACTCGCCTTTGCTTTCCAAATTTGTCAGCAGGTTTCTGACGGCTGTCAACTTTTCGTCCAACTCCTTTAGTGTGGACCGCTCGTAATCCAAGGAGCCTTCGTTGATATCAATACCATCAATAACCTCTTGGAGTTGGGAGATTTCGGAGTCCCAATTTTTCATTTGGTTTCTTACAGAGATTCGCTTTTCCTCCTGAGCAAATTTTGAAGATGAGATTTCATTGATTTTTCGGGAAATTGCATTTTCCTTTTGATTCGCTGATAGCTTTTCGTTTTCGAGCCGATTTTTCAAGCTGGTACGGTTATCATCAAGAACTTTGGCAAAAGACGTGGCGTCTACATTGTCGGCTGACAGGGAGTTGGGAACTACAAGATCTTTAGCCTTGAGGGTTTCAGCCATGTACTTCCCTCTTCTCTGCACCTGCTTTTGATATGCTTCAGCTTCACCCTTTTGCTGGCCCTCCAGTAGTATGACCTTATTGTATTCTCGTCTACTGGTTTCCAGCTCCTGCTTGAGAGACCGCAGCTCGACTTCGAGGTTTTCTTTAAAAACTCGCTTTTCTTCTGTAGATGCTTCGAAGTTGTCGAGTAGATTCTGTAAATCTTCATTAGACTCTGTCATTTCCACTAAGTCTTTGCTGAGTCGTTCAATGTTGGATTTGGCCATTTGCTTATCTTTCCGGGCATGCTCTAATTTATATATAATTTCCTGGAACTTTTGGTTGGACTCAAATACTCGCTGAGATTCTTTGGCGACGTCATCCATCTGCTGCTGCAATCTGTCGGCTTCTTCTCTGTATCCTTGGATGTCTGCAGAGAGTACATCAGCTTTTGCCTGGGCTTTATCCGCTCGTTCTTTTTCTTGCTTCAAATACATGGTATCTTTCTCTTTCAACTTGATCTCCACTCCATATTCTTTTCGCAAAACTTTGATGTTGTCGAGGGCTTTAGTGAACTTGGTCGCTTCGAATATTTCGTCAAACCGTTTTTTCACTACAGACGGCTCAGCCAGTGGCCACAGACTGTCCTCCTGGTGACAGAAGATAACATAGTCTAAAATTGCTCGAGACACTCCCAAGTACAACGGCATCTGGACGTCCAATTCCGCACATCTGGTGCTCAACGTCGTGCGCTCGCCATTGCTGATAGCCAACAATTGGCCTTCCAACGTTTTGAACGTTCGCGCTGTTTTCTTGACAATCAACTGCATTGACCGAGTACATATCATCTGCACCCCGTTCGTATTAATGAATGCCAGTTTAACCTGCGCTAGCACTTCGCGTTCGCCAGATATCTTGGGATCATGTATGAACGCACCGCCTTTACTGTTTGGCGGTAAATCTCCGGTACTCGCATAACGCAAACATTCAATGATAGTCTGATTAGCGACATTTAGCTATGCACTATAGTAGCATTATTACATACAGTCTTTCCTGTTCCATTCTGGCCCACAATCAGAGTCAACGGGGTTCCGAACTGAATGGTCTGTCGATCCGCGTTATCGAACGACCGAATTCCTTGAATGGAGAGCTGGTTAGGCAGGGGCTCGAACGTTAGAAAATGGCAAACGTACTTTAAAGATACTCGACCTTGTTAGATTTATCAGCATTTCCAAGTCGTCACTACACTTACATTGCCACTGTTGTGTCCAAGCTCACGGTTTCACAGTCTTTGCAGATGGGGACGTTACAGCCGTGCATTGAGGTCAGCCGTACGATGTTTTTCAGCCGTGCTATCTATTATCCGCTGTTCCAAATTGTGTCATTGAAGATCTTCAGTGACGCATTCTTTTTCAAGTTCAGAACATTCTCGTCATCGTATATGGTCCTTGGACTTAGATTAGGAGCACGACTTAGTTTTCCCCATTTGTTTTATAATTCACGTCTCATCAATCATACACGCTCCTTCTCAACTGCAATTTCTGTGCTGTATCCCCGAAAAATGGATGAATCAAAAATCCAACAGCCCGAGTGGTATCCGCCCCACCCCAAAGAAGGGCAGCAGCCGGTCAGCGAGCTGAAAATTTACAATTCATTGACTCGAACAAAGACTGCTTTTGTACCATTGAATGGCAAAGAAGTTACGTGGTATTCTTGTGGACCAACCGTCTATGACTCTGCCCATATGGGACATGCGAGAAACTATGTCACCACTGATATCAATCGACGAGTTCTACAAGATTACTTTGGCTACGACGTCCTTTTCGTACAGAATGTGACTGATATAGATGACAAGATCATTGTGCGAGGACGACAGAACCATTTGTTTGACCGATTCAAGGAACAGACCACTGATATCGAAGAGATCAAGCCTAAGATCAGGGCAGCCACTGCAAAGTACGCCGAGCAGAATCTACCAAACTATTCGGGGTCATCATCCCTCGAGGATTTCGACAGTTGGGTGAAAACTATCAATGTCGCCGAGGAAACTATAAAAACTCCCAAACTGCCTATGCATATCACTGCTGTCAAGGGTGGTATTGCGGCATTGTCGTCCACCGACCCCACTACGGTCTTTGAGAATGCCAAAGCTGTCCTTGTTCCCGTTCTTGACGAGGAACAAGGTGCATCAATCACCGATCCCAAAGTATTTAGAGAGCTCTCTTCATTCTGGGAACACGAGTTTGACAAGGATATGAAGGCCCTGAACGTCCTGCCCCCCAGCGTAACTACTCGAGTCTCAGAATTTATTCCTGAAATCGTCGACTTTGTAGAACAAATCATCAAGCACGGCTTTGCCTACCCCACAGAGGATGGCAGTGTGTACTTTGACACTGTTGCATTTGAAAAAGGTGGTCATATTTACGCCAAACTGCAACCTTGGAACAAGGGAAAACAGGAGCTTATTGATGAAGGAGAAGGTTCCTTGTCTGTAAAACTACAGGGAAAGAAATCTCGAAACGACTTTGCCCTCTGGAAGGCATCGAAACCAGGTGAACCATTCTGGTCCTCTCCATGGGGTCAGGGCAGACCGGGCTGGCATATTGAATGCTCCGTCATGGCCTCCGAGCTCCTTGGAGAACAAATCGACATCCACAGCGGCGGTATTGATCTCGCGTTTCCTCATCACGACAATGAATTGGCCCAGGCTGAGGCTTGCCACGGAAACAAGCAATGGGTCAATTATTTCATGCATACTGGCCATTTACACATTGAAGGTCAGAAAATGAGCAAAAGTCTGAAAAATTTCATTTCTATAGAAGAAGCTCTCAAGTTGTATTCACCTCGACAGTTACGGCTGGCATTTGCCCTGCAGCAGTGGAATAACCAGTTTGATTTCAAGAGTTCTCTCTCAGAGGTCAAGGCATTGGAATCATCGTTAACCAACTATTTCAACAATGTTAAAGCATACTTGCGAGAGGAACTTTCGCAATTGAACGAAGGCGCTGTGATCTCGAAAAAGACCGAGAAAACAGAGATTGAACTGCTCAGTGCTCTGAGATCCACCAAGGTTCAAGTGCACAACGCATTGGCTGATAACATCGCTGTGCCAATTGCGCTTCAAGCCATTGCTGATTTGGTGCAGAAGGCCAATGGGTACATCTCTACACAAAAGGCAGATATCAGAAGTGAGATTCTGGCCGACATTGCCCGGTGGATCACCACTATTCTACGAATTCTAGGATTTAACACAAACACCGATGGATTAGGATGGGCATCTGAGTCTACGGGTGCTGGTGGTTCAACTGAAGAGGTTGCTCTCCCCTATGTACAAGTACTTTCTCGATTTAGGGATGATGTGCGAAACAAGGCGATTGCCAAAGCTCCTTATTCTCAATTTTTGGAAGCTACAGACCGGTTACGAAATGAGGATTTACTAGAACTGAATGTTTCATTGGATGACCGTACTGACGGACAACCTGCTCTTATCAAGTTTATTGACGAGGCAGAAAAGAAGGAATTGCTTGCTCAGAGAGACGAGAAGCTGCAGAGAGAGAAGGAAAAACAGGCCAAAAAGGAGGAGCAGGCCAAACTAGAGGAAGCTAGACGGCAAGAACGACTGGAAAAGGGTAAAGTTTCGCCCAAGGAGATGTTTAAAGGGTCTTCGGAGTATTCTGCGTTTGACGACGAAGGGCTTCCTATTGCTGACAGCGAAGGAAACCCGCTCTCCAAAAGTTCTAGTAAGAAACTTGCCAAGTTGCATGCGGCCCAGAAGAAGTTGCATGACGATTATTTAAAAGGCCTACTTAATTAAATGGGTGTTACACGTCTGTAAACATGTGTGTTACTATATAAGCTTATATGCAGGTATTAGATTATATTAATTGAAAGATTTAATAATAGTTGTGAAGTATGAAGAAAGATTCTAACTGACGATGCTTGTACACGTTGGAAGATCTGATGCAAGCCCTTTCCGCACCGCGACCCTGAGGCTAGCGAAGTAAGGAGGTGTGGTACTGCTCTGACCACCAGTGCTACATAATCGTTATGCATGTACTACGTGTGTACGGTGTAACGACTCGACGCCATCATGCACCAGCATACGTTTTGTTTCAGTGATAGTTACATGCAGAATACGGAATTTTTTCTCCTGAAAGTTCACTGTGGGCCACAGAGTACATTTATATAATATATGACTGTTTGTGGGTGATGTGGTCCACTCGGGTGGAGAATCCCCTTTATAGAAGTGTAAAGCAACCAGCACAATCAATCAATTGGGCAATTGAGTTACATCATAACGCCAGTATATAGCTTATAGACAATTAATTTCTATCCGAGTATATATAGCTAGAAGAGAATACGGCAACGGTTTCAATGTTTCATGTCTTGAAGATCAGGGGTATACTGGAATCTTGACAGGAAGTGGGATTTTGCAGCAGAGAGTGATCTCGGCATTAACGAGAGTTATATTAACACAAGGGAAATACAACATGTCATTCACTAGATGTATACAGTCAACAAGTAGAAAAGTATTCTAGCGTATAATTTCACAGTTTATTATAGAATTGAGTTTCAGTTGTCCGCATATGCTCTATCCACTCATACGAGCTACACAATGCTTTTTCTTGACACATACTTTAAGCTCTGTCGATCGGAGCCATACCTGATCAGGGGAACTACACCACTGCAAATCGCTCGTTTACCCTCTTGAAACGTTAAAATCGCCAAAATAAGCCACTCATCAACAAATTGATAGGTAACAAGAATCCACAAAAGAAGATCTTAAAGTTTTCTGCCAGCTTTTTGATATTTTGACTTTTCCTTCTTCACCACGCACTTGGGTGTTTTTTTCTTCTTTCTCTGTTCTTAATTTCATATTTTTTATTTTTGATTTCCGCATTCCCAACTTCTTGGTTGGTATTCTCTCGTTAGTTATTTTGGATTCCCGAGTTTTAAAGGTACCGCGAAAAGAACCCCGACCGAGCTGTGTATTTGCGCGTGCTGAAACGAAGAGAGTTTGAGCAGTTGGGCTTGTTAGTTTACCACTTTCCCGCATAGGCAATTGTTAGTTAATTCTTTATCCTCGAGATCTCTGGTAGTGCCCACTGAATCTGAAGATTGGAGACCGGGATTATTAAAAAAATAAACAACCCCTGTTCAAAGAGTTGTTCCTGGAATCGTGACATCACAAATTCCCGTTGTATTAAAACGCTGGGTCTAATAGGATAGAGACAAATTTTTGTGCTCATTACATGACAACATGAGACGAAGGCCAATAATACGTTTGCCCGTGGCTTTAGCTGCATTGGCAGCGATTACGCCCGCACAAGGTCAGGCACTGGCGGTTCAGTCGGTCAGTCTGCCGTCAATAAACGCGAATTCGCTGGGAAACCTGGGAATCATTGGCCAGTTTGACGCTATTACAAGGTACTCGTACGTTGGCCAGCAAAACGAGACCCAACCAGTTAGTGTCACCGATGACATCATATTCGCAGTGGGAAACAACAATCTGCTGATTCGTAACTCGACAGACGGAATCGTAACAGACTCGTGTAGCATGAACGAACTAGTTTATTTCGCGGGGAACTTCACTCAGGTCGGCACTCTGAGCGCTCCGGGTATTGCCAGTGTCAATGCCTCGTCTGGGGAAATAAAAGCATTAGGGAATGGCATCAATGGGACCGTAAACTCGCTCTACTGTCACCAACCAAATAATACGCTGTACATTGGCGGGCAGGATATACAGTACGAAGACAGCTACGGCACTGTGGTATGGGACGCCAATAAGAACCAATACACGACTCCCCTGTTTGGAGGGTTCAAGCAAGGAGCGGTAATCAATAGCATAATTAATTATTCAGAAAACATCATTTTCGGTGGTTCTTTTAATGGACTCCGGAATGACAGTGTTCTGTCTACCAGCTCGGGCGGCAGCGATGAATCCACAAATGTTGCACCCTTGCAACAGCTTGGCTTCAACATGGTGTCAGTTACTGCAGAGGGAACTGCTCCAGGATCTGACCCGACGTCAATACTCTGTCCTGATAGTGGAGCTGGCTGGTCTCTGACCGACAATCGCCAAGGAACCTGGGAAGCCGACTTTCCTTGGTATTTTGTGCCTCGAAAACTGCGTCTTTATAACCTCCAAGATTCAGATAATGGAGTCCAATCATGGCGGTTCTTGGCATTTCCTCTCAATGGAATCATGAATTTCACATATGTCAACTCCTCGAGTGGAAATGAAGAGGCATGCAGCGCATTTTGCCCTCTACCGCCAAGTAGTTCTCAAGAGTACATGGACTTCACATTTGTCAACAACATCAGCATGAATAGCTTCCAGCTCTACATCAATGAGTTTTACGGAGCCGCTGCTGGTTTATCGGGAATTGAATTATTCCAAGATGGTAAGTGACATACATTAAAAAACAATTAGCAAGGCTCAAAATCTAACAAGAAATGTTTGTGTATGCAAACAACACTCTTAACCAAGCGTTGAGCTGTCAAAAAATATCATCTGTAGGCGGATCTTCGCTTCAAGGAAGCGGCTGGCAGTCTGTAGCTGCCCCAGAGGCGATATATGAGTCAACTACCATCACTGACCCTTCGCAGTTCTCTTCGTACTCAGGTACATTATCGCCAAACGTCACTGCTAAAGGTAACTACTCTGTCGTTCTCTTTACACCAGGTTGCTCCGACGACAATAGCTGTGCTCAACGTGGCCAAGTCAACGTCACTGTCTATCCTGGTGATGACATTGATCCGGTATCTACTCTCATTTTCCAGACAAATGTGAATGAAAAGTACGACCAGATCTACAATGGCACCATTGATCCAACGAGCGGCTATCAGCCCAGAGTGGTTTTGGAGCCTATTGCTGATCAAGCTACTCCTTTTGTGTTTGTGGTTGAAAAACTGCAAACAGTGTTCCAGAGCGGTGAAACAACTAGTACTGTGGCTATCTCTAGCTTGTTTGAATTCAGTTACAACAATTTCACCATTTTTCAGTCCAACTCATCTTATGCTTCTGTTGGAAATACTACAGTTAACGCAGCTGGAGTAGCCCTTGGTCAGAATGCCACTGTAAATTCCCTATTAGCATTGAGCGATCTCTATGTCGGAGGAAGTTTTACATCTGAGCAAGGTGGCTCCAATTTTGCAGTCATTGACAACAGTCTCTCGTCTGTTCAGAACTCTGGTTTGAATGGACAAGTAACTGAGCTGTTTAACGCAGGCAATCACAGCATCATAGCTTTAGGTGACTTTTCCAACACAGCCAAATCCTCATCTTCAGGACTTTCTTACATTGCGGAATATAACACATCTACCAAATCGTGGTCAAGTATAGGTTCTGGCGCAAATGGAAACATTCAAAGTATTGTGAGCTACGATGTCAATGGCACTTTAGGGTTTGCTCTCAGCGGAAATTTCACGCATGTATCGACTTATGAAGTTCCTGGCTTTGCTATGTGGTTGCCTGGGTACCAACAGTGGCTTCAAGGCTCTTCTTTGAACGAGACTTACCTTGATGGCAGAATATCTTCGGCACAATTGGTCGGATTAACTGAGGTGTACTTTGGTTCTCTGCAGTTATTTGATGCGCAAGCATCAAGCGGTGTCTTCATTGACTCGAACTTTGATGTCAGTCCTATGCCGTTCAGTCTCACCTCGTCCTCTAGCAGTAGCAATTCGTCGCTCAGTAAACGAGCTCAAATTGGATCTCAGTCTGGTAACACCATAAATACTGCTGTCTTCGCAAATGACTCGGTAACTGTCTTGGGAGGTCATTTTTCTGCTGTTGATTCTCAAGGCAATGCGGTTGAGAATCTGCTAATTTTGAACTCAAACTCGTCTTTTGGTCTCATGGACAACGGCCTTCAAGGAAACAATAGCGTTGTTGAACTGCTGGTTGATAATTCTAGGCTCTACGTTGGAGGCAATTTCAATGCTACCATTGGCCAATCTAGCGTGGGATCACTGCTGATTTACGATTTGAACAATCAATCTTATGCGGAGACCCAACCAGCAGGATTGAACGGAGGACAACAAACCGTTACTAGTTTGAGTATTAGACCTGATGCACAACAGTTGATTGTTATGGGTTCATTTGAACAAGCCGGAAGCCTGGGGTGTACAGCGTTTTGTATTTACGACTTGTCAGCGACAAGATGGTTATCCCCAACGAATGGTCTGACAGGGCTGATTTCTTCGTCTGTGTTTATTGGTACTGATATAGTCCTGTTTGCAGGCGATGTCCAGCTCAATAGCACAGAGATGTACTTTGCTCAGTATGACTTTACGACTTCGTCATTCCAAGGATATCAATCTCTTTCGAGCGGACTGCCTGGCCCCGTTAATAGCTTTGTCCTAAACGGTAATGGAGTCGAGAGTATCTTTGCCAGTGGCCTTGATACAAGCACCAACAAGGCATATCTTTCTCACTGGAATAATTCCAACTGGACTAGATTGGACTCTGTGTTTGATGACGGAACCGTGATTACTCAGTTGAGTTTACTTCAACTTACCAATCAGCATACTTCGAATAGTGTTCTTCCGCAGGACGAAATTTTGATGGTTACTGGCTCAATTGTTCTCAGCCAATTTGGAACAATTTCTGCTGCATTGTTTGACGGAGTTAATTGGCAGCCATTGTTTCTGACTAGTAATGGCCCTGGCCAAACTGGTACCATTAACGCTATATTCTCTCAATCGACTTCGTCCTTCAACTCTCTGTTGGGCAAGTCGTACTTGAAAAAGGGATTTGTGGTTCTGATTGCACTGGCGGTTGCTGTGGGACTGATACTGGTGATCATTCTGCTGGGCTTCCTAGTCTCTCATATTAAACGAAGAAGACAGGGATACCGACCAGCTCCTAACCGTGTTTCAGAAATGGATATGACTGAGACGGTTCCTCCAGAAAATTTATTGAGAGAGATGGGAAGTGTGAGACGATGAGGAATTTAAATTGTAAGAGTACGGGAAAAGATGGGATTTTACCATAAGAGTTATTTATGTTCTTTTTTGTTGCTTTATATTGTTTCTTGTATTTGCATAGAATTTTGTTTGATAACTATAAAGAGTTCAACGTGATGTAATAGTATGCTTGAATTAATTTTTTTGTCGTTTTGAGTCTTGGGCTTCTTCGTCGCTTTCTATGTCGGCAAATATTTTTTTTACTCTGGTATGTTCGAACATGGGATCTGTTTCTGCTCGTTCGGCGAATTTCAAAAGCTCCTCTCTAGGATCTTCTTTTCTAAAATTGCTATTTTGAATGCTCTCATCCAAGTGCTCTTCAGTGGGAATACCCCATACACCAGGATTCTGTACTTCCGGTCGATTCTGCTTGAGTTGCTGCCTTTGTCTCTTCTGCTCCTCACGTCGTTCCAGCATGTAGTCTTCCCCTTCAGTCAATCCTTGGATGGAGATATTAGTAGTGAGTTCAGGATTGTCGTCTACATATCTTCGTCTTGCCTGTTTTGATAGTACTACCATGGCCCCTTTCTTGGATACCTCGGGACTGAATAGTAAATAGATATGGCCGTTAGCTAGGCCGACCAAGATTTGATTTAGGTCTTTATGCCAGTGGGTTTGTGTGACAGGGGAGTCAAATTTCAGAGCTGGCGCCGCGATAGAGGCAAGGTCTGATTTGTCCATAATGTTGAGGTAGCCACTGTTTGGACCATTGGAAGAGCCAGTGACTATGTACTTTCCGTCGGGCGAAACCATGATATTGGTATCTTCAAAACTGTTTTCGAGCGTTGCCGGTGTACTGAGAAGCGGTGAGTTCATTCGTCTCATGTCCCAGAGTTTTACTGTGTCATCTCTGCCGCGGGTTGCGAGGGTGACCTCATCGGACGAACAGCATATCCCCGAGGCCGAGCTGCCCTTTTGATGTGCTTCGGCTACGGAATGTGAGGGCCGTAGCAACGATCCCCGAGTATCCCAGACCTTCAACTCGCCATCTAGGGTAGTACCACAGATGGATTGACCATCGCTCGTCCAGCAAAGAGTAGATATTCGTGCCTTTGCATTGCCCTTTGATCCTCGAACTATAATGACGGAGTTTTGGGATCGAGGATTGTTAACGTCCCATATCCTTATAGTAGAGTCAAGAGACCCGGTAGCAAAATGTCGAGAGTCAGTCGGGGTCCACTCTCCACAGGTTATTTCGGCTATGTGCCCTTTTGTGTTTTTCATGTCAACAAGATACATGTCTCCAGATACAAACTCGGTTTGGTTTGTGCCATCGTTGGAGTATATTACAGGTTTGGAATGCCGGCCAAGGATCAGCACTAGCTTCCCGGATGGCGAGAAAAGAGCCTTGTGCACTTGATGAGACTCAATTGGTTCTACAGATCGAAAAGGATTGGGAGAAGCCGGATCCATGCCATTGAAATCCCAGTATTTAACCAAATTGTCAAATCCCCCAGACACGAAACGCGGCCCATTGCATGACAAGGATGAGATTGCTTTCGTGTGGTTACGAAATACAAGCTGATGGGATATTGGCAGCTGTTCTATTTCATCATCATCATCATCTGAAAAGTCGGACTCGGAGCCTGAGTTTTCTCCACCAACAGCTGTGACCGTCTTCTTCTTGACGGCATTGAATTCTGGTCGCTCAGCCCTTTTCAGACGAGCACTGAGGTCTACCGATGAATCTTGCTTGCCAAAGCTGATGGGCAGCTCACCAGACCTAGACAGCCCATCATCTCCGTCGTTCATGTTATAACAATTTCGCAAACGGTGTGTTCGCTATCAGTGAGGTCAAACACAGCGTTTTCATAACAACGTTTTCCACATGAATCTTGCATTGCACGTACATGATGCAGCCCGGGTAATATCACGTTTTCGACGACGATCAATTAAGCCTACTGCAATAAAAACTGGTTGAGCTTAGTCCCGAAATTTCAATATAGTCAGAGACCCTTGTGTGCGTAGTTATATACTACTAAAAAAGACGTTGAGACACGTCTTCCTACTGGTGGTCTTGACTATAGCTACTTTTTGCACTTTTCACCATGACCAGTGTTCGATCCATGGAAGCCCGAGTGGGCAGGGAAAATCAGGGTAGGTAACGTTCAGCTGTCATGAAAATGTCAGGATAATTGGAGAGAAGCCCTAGATCAGTCCGGGGTTTCCAAAGGACTATGAAAATAACCAGTGTACTCTGAGTCTACTGGAGCACGAGTTGTAGCTGGTACAGTGGTTCTGAACCATGATAAAACCAGAGTTCTACTAGTGAGCTCAGCAGCCAAACCAGATCTGTGGGTTTTACCAAAGGGAGGAGTGGAACAGGATGAGAAACATGATCTGGCAGAAACGGCTCTTCGCGAGACTTGGGAAGAGGCTGGAGTCATTGGGAAGATTACCAGATACTTGGGAATAGTCCATGATATGAGGCCCCCCAAAACATGGACACAAGATCAGCTGTCCGGTCGGACTACTTGGCCACCACGTACAGAATTTCATTTCTATGAAATGAGTTTTGAAAGGGCAGAAGATGAATGGCCTGAATCGAATCGGAGGCGTCAATGGGAAACATATTCAAGAGCAATATCTAAAATGCGGGAGAACGAACGGCCCGAGTTGGCAGAGGCCATAGGCATGTCTTCGATAGTTAGAGATAGATAGAGTTGTTGTTTTTTGTTGTTGCATTAGAGCATAATGAGCATATGATAAGGTAGATGTCATAGAGATGATTATAGAGGCAGTCATAAGACAGGTTTTTTACAGTCTAGAGACAGAGCCACCGACTACCGAGAAGCTCCTGGTGGCGGAGCAAACAAACTTCCCATGAGGTCTTGTAGCATGTTGTTAGATCTTCGAGGCTGGATGTTGAACAGTACAATGCCAATTCGCTCAATGGCGTCGTTGAACGCTGGCAATTGGTCTAGATACACTTTGTACCGTAACTTGAGACGATTAAGCATCGGTGCATTGCCTGATTGAGAGGTGTAGATTAGCAGTTGCAGAAAGTTAAGAAGTGGATGTATTTTGTAGACTCGAGCTTTGAACCCTTCTTCTTCCACCGTGTCGTAAGAATCGGGAATTCTATCCAGAAAGGCTTCGATGAATGTATGGGCATCGCGAATGTTTTTAATGCAAAGATAGCCAAACACCCCTCGAGATGCAAATAGGGCAAGTGAACTAGACTCGTTTTCAGTAGCCCACTCGTAGAGCAGGTCGGCTAAGACCTTGGGGCTCTGTTTAGTACCTAGTAACAGATATTTCTCTGCTTCATTTGTTTTCTCGGTACTAGCAAAAACTGTGCCAAGTACATGATTTAATTCGGGATCACCGTAAGGAATAGGTCCAAATTTGCCTGCCCACACAGAAATAGCGCTTGCAATGGATGGCAGCGTTGGCTCATTGGGATCAAACGCTTTCAATAGCTGGGTCAACTTGGCTCGTGAAACGGAATCCACTGGTGCTTCACTCAGTTCATACGTGGAAATCAAGTACAACAGCAAATCGCTCGCACTCGCCGACTGATTGGCTTTGAGAAGAAGTTCAGCAGAGGAATATAACACTTCTACGGCATCACTGTAATTTTTAGCCTTGATGTAACGAGTTGCAATGGTTCGCACGGCTTGATGAGCTTCATAGAACTGGCCATTTTTTATTCTGGTTAGGTGCTATGAGTGGGAATAGTTAATTGTTATACGTACTTTTCGTCTGTTCGCTCTATGGTCTTTTGAATCTTGCTCATGTTGGTGGTGGTGGTGGTGGTGGTGGTGGACGATTGAGTTAATTCGTGGAGATAAAATACGTGGTGCATGCACACAGTATGAAGGGACCGGTGGACAACAAGATCTAAGGTGCACAACTGTCGACCCTCCTCAATTATATATCAGCTTCCTGTTTCAATTAACTAACTATTTGAATAATTTATTCTATGTGTTCTTTTTAACTGCCATTTCTCAACTGGGCAATATCCTTCACCAGTTCCTCCTTCAACATCTCCAACTCCTCCAGTGCCTCCTGTAAATCTTCGTCAAACTTGTCAATATCTGGCTGAGGCACTCCCAAACTAGGCTGTACACTCGACAGCTTTTCAATCTCTTCTTTAATCTGCCGCAGCTTTTCAGCATCGAGTTTGACTTGCTGAGCTGGGGTCAAAGGGGTAGGGTGGAATGATCTCAACCACTTGACAAATTGAGGACCAAAAGGTCCCTTGAATAGGAAAAGGTTGACCACTATGGCAATATGAACCCAGAAGTAGACTGTGCCCCACATTTGAAGAGATGGTTTGAGATCTAGCATGACAAACGGTAATGCGCCATATCCTACGCCCATTTGTATGACGTACAGCGACACAATGTCATAAATCCACTTGTAAGGCCCTGGAGTGACTCCATCGGCTTCTAAAAAGATTGGTCGTAGATTCTTTCTATACAAACGTCCCATGGACTGGAAAAAAGCACCTAGCAGGAAGGTCATGTAGTAGCCAGGTCTGGATCCATGCCAAAACGCAGACGTGAAAAACGTAACCAGAGTACTCCTGAACCCAGGTTTTTTACCCTTTGGTGTTAGTCGCAGGTAGACATAGTACTTGAGCCATTTGTTGGTGTTCATGTTCCAGGCTTCTAGAATATCATGGGTGTTTTGTCCTAATTCGACGTGGTAAATGTCAATATTCTTGACTCTGTCCCATTTTAGCTGTCCCTTGGCATTGACTCCGTTGAAACCAAGGCCACTTAAAATACATGCACCCTCACTGATACTCCATGCTCCGTAGTACTTCCATCTGTACACAAATCCAGCAAAGTACATGTAAAATACTCTTACCAGGAATGGATGGTTCATGAACTCGGGTTTCAGGCAGTTGTGTGCATCAAACCTGTCACTGAGAGTAATCCACATTGCAGTCCAGAATACACCCTCGGCCAGTTTCCAAGCAGCGACGTCTCCGCTGCGAGGGATCACCCTCTTACGTTTACCTTTGGTCACCTTGGACAATTCGTCAAACATGGACAAGTCAATGAATCGACTGAATTCCATGTAATCAAACGATGGCCCCGTTAACAATGCAGGGAAATAGAACACATATGCCAAGAAATCGAGCAATGGAGGGTGTTGCACGATTCTTCGGTTTTTCTGGAACTCGCTCAGATTTTCCTCTGGCAGCGTTCCGTCATAGACATTGAACCCAAATGACGACAATTTCATGCACAAGACCATCTGAGGGTATGTGACGTCAATGACATTTACGTCAAAGTCATCTCGTAGCTGAACCGATAAATGGTTGGCAAATAAATGTAACAGTACAAACAGAAAGTTGGCCCAGGGCATAAATGGCGATTTTCTCATTCTGTAACTGATCCAGAACGTGAAACCGCTGGACAGCAGAATTGTAAACAGACCGTACCACAGGTCAAAGATGCCAACCAGATAAAACAGGGAAATCCCTATACTGAACACCTCTTTATAGACTTTGGTGTGATCGGGCAGTCTTTTCATCACGCTACTCAGCGGATATGACAAGAACATGCATAGAGCAGTTTTGATAAGGTCCTTGTGGACGCCAATCTTGTTGGCCAAGGGAATGACTACGGCGTCAGCTATGGCCATGGTGGTTAGCTATCATGGAGTGACTGTCAAAGTGGATGATATCAATCTTGCGACGCTTGGCACGTATATATGGTGTGTTGAGAGGAAATAAGTGTGATGCAGCGGTGTGTTGGTAGCTAGGACAATGACGTCAAGCTACAGATGTAATACTGTAAAGGAATTCTGCCTTATCCTGTAAATAGATTTAATCAAGCAAACCAGTACATCCCTCTAAGATCGGAGAATTATCTTTAACCGAAATATTTAAACCGTTGTGAGTTGCTAATACCGGATTGCTATATGTCCTCATCAGATTAATCAGATGTTAAAGCACTGAAGGTTCGACGTCGTATTACATAACCACACGCACATCGTAAACCCGACGATCTCCGTCATCTCGGCTCACAATTTCATTTCTCCAACTCGCTCACACCTCCGCCACTGAGCTTCACCCTGTCAACGTGAAATATACCATGCTGTGTAGAAGGAATCCAGTACTATCAGTGCTGTCTACGGTGAGACTGCGGCTGTACTCCACAAACTCGCCTGGAGGGACTGGAATTGTCCTTTTGAACATGGGTGGCCCGTCAACCGTCGAAGAAACTGGCGATTTTCTGCTGCGACTGTTCAGCGACAAGGACCTTATTCCGTTGCCGTTCCAGTCCGTGCTGGCCAAACTCATTGCCAAGCGACGAACCCCAAAAATCGAAGAACATTACCGAGAAATCGGCGGGGGATCGCCAATTCGGAAGTGGAGCGAGTATCAGGCCAAACATGCCTGCGAGCTGCTCGACAAACTATCGCCAAACACAGCTCCGCATAAACCCTATGTGGCTTTTAGATACGCTAAACCATTGACTGAAGAGACTTACGCTCAGATGCTCGACGATGGGATCACGCGAGCTGTGGCTTTCACTCAATACCCTCAGTACAGTTACTCCACCACTCGATCGAGTATAAACGAACTACAGCGAATTAGAGACGAGATAGATCCTCAAGGTCAAATCAAATGGAGTGAAATCCTGCGGTGGCCCACTCACCCGGGTCTCGTCAAAACATTTACCAACCATATCAAGGCAGAACTTGACCACTTTGATCCCGAGATTCGAAACCAAGTGGTCATCTTATTTTCCGCTCACTCGTTACCCATGACCGTCGTAAACACTGGAGACCCCTATCCCGCAGAGGTCGCTGCTACTGTCTATGCTATCATGCAGGAGCTCAAATTCTCCAATCCTTACAGACTCACTTGGCAGTCCCAGGTGGGACCCCAGCCGTGGCTTGGAGCTCAGACCGCCAAGGTTGTGGGCGAGCTTGACAAGCGGGAGTCGACAAAGGGCGTAGTTTTAGTTCCTGTTGCGTTCACCAGTGATCACATTGAAACTTTACATGAATTAGATTTGGAAATTCGAGGTGAGGTGTCGCGTCCAGAATTGATCCGCCGAGCTGAATCGTTGAATGGAGATCCTCTGTTCATCGAAGCCATGGCTGATATCCTCAACAGCCACTTGAACGAGGATGTGAAATCTCAGAAAAATGTACAAAGTGGAGCAGCCATTGAGCCGTATATATTGAGGATAAAGGGGAGTCGGTAAGCAAAAACTGTAAATAATTGAAAGCAAGGACAAACCACTACTCCGTAACATGATTTCTCAACACTCATTTTTAAAAATGTCAACAACTAGTATACATAATCTCATAAAACTCATTACTCATTAACGACCAGTCAATCTGATCTCTAGCCATCGGGTTAAATTAAATCCGACAGTTGCAAACGCAAACGCAAGCTCAAACCCAATGTCTCCACCAAATGGAGGACCCCCAATTTTGATTCCAACAGGTCCAACATACCACACCTGGGACATTCCAATGACGGCACCAGCAACTCCGCACAGAATAGCAAAGAAAGCTGCGTAACCAACAGGCAGATAACTTTTGTCATCGTATAATTCAGGTTTATAGTTGGCAAGCTTACCTTTTCGGTAAATAAGATGCTCAGACAAGATGACAGCAGAATAAATGGCCAGCCAGTATCCAATAATGTCCATAAAGTTCTCAATGACCTGCAGGAAATAGTAGTAAGCAGGAATGGCAATGGCAATGGCTAGCCCAGTGCCAATAATAGTCCAGATAATTCGAGGGATTCGTCTAAATCCACTCCACACAGTCTGGGCGCTCAGAGCCAAAGAGTACATGTTGGGGATGTTGTTAGCCACAGTCGAAATGGAGAGGAGCACCTGGCAAAACTGTCCAAATCCGTGGAGAGAGTTTTCAACCAAAACGGCATAGAGCAAACCTCCAACACTGTCAGTTGCGTAATGTTCAGCAAAATAAGGGAAGTTGGTGTTGGTGACACCAGTGGCACAGGCAGCACCGAGAATCATGGCAAACAACAACGGGAACAAGAGTCCACCCAAGACACCAAAGAAGATTTTGAATCGGTTGGAGTTGACTGGCATGTACACGGTGTAGTCGGCAGCATACGAAGACCAACCAACGGCAAAACCGAAAATAGTTCCTCCAAAAGAGAGAACCGAAGCAGCTTCCAGAGGGCCACTGGCAAGAGTACCAAACTCAAAGGCACCGGACATGCCCATTCGAGCAGCCACAATAATGAAAATGACAAAAGTGGGGATCCAGGTGTACTTTTCAAAAGTATGGACCACTTTGTAGCCAAAGAAACTGATGAATAGAGTAGCGATAGAAATGACAATGACTCCACCCCAAGGAGGCAGGCCACCGTTATTCACAGTGTGGAGCATCTGGGCAGACACCATAGTGTTCACCGCACTCCATCCGACACAAGCAATACAGTTGATGAAAGCAATGAGTCGCACAGTCTGATATCCAAACCAGAATCGCGACAACACCATTTGACGCAGACCAAAGGGAGGACCAAAGGTCGAATAGTAAGCCACCGCAAGAGCACCCAGAGTATTGAAGAAAATGATGCACAACACTGAGTCCCAAAAGCTCATATCAAACAAAGTGATACCAAGAGTTCCAAGGGCAAAAGTAGGCACCACCATGTTTCCACCCAACCACATAGTGGCTGCATTCCAATACGAAGTGTCGGTTCTTTCATCATCCGGCACTCGCTCAATACCTCTAACCTCGGCATTGATATGGGCAGCCCACTGGTCGAATTTCTTGAAAATTCGATACTCCTGGTACTTGCCAGATCCAGTAGAGAACTCGTCTTCTGGTTCGCTCTGACTGCTTTCCTTGTATTCCAGGTCTTTAAGAGCCGGAGATTGGGCTTCTACATCTTCCATAGTAGCCATTTATGTATATCCGAAAGGTTTTTCCGAAACGGAAAATGAAGGTTTTTTTAGGGAGTTGAAAAAAAACCTCACAGAGTTGAGAAACTCAAGTTTGTATTAAAATGACTTGACGATAAAGTGACAGTGAGAAGAGAAAAAAAAGGTTCTGAAAATCCTTTTTTAAACATTTTTTTCAGTGTACTCTAATCTTTCGGAATTTTTCCTATCTCACTTTTTTTGCTTTTTTGTATTGCTTAAATTTGGATCTGCAGGGAAAAACGCTTTTCAGGAGCCTGAGATTTTTCTATTGGTTGGATTTTCTATCACAGGGTTAATTGCCGAATTCGGTGTGGCTGGTATAAGAAAATGGTATCAGCAAGCCAGCAATGAATACGACAATGAAGCGGAGTTAAAATCGATGATCCAGTATTTTGAGCGAGCTTATAGTAGCTTCTAGTATATTTTGGTCCTTATCTGTTGAAGATGCCCCAGTTTCTAATTTCTTTCGCGCTAAATTAAATTTCCCAACGGCAAGCCGTTGGTGAATTCTTATCGAAAGATTGGCGATGCGCGGCGAACTTGCATCGTAAATCCATTCCTAGTTTGGCTGTACAGCGTTGAAAAAAAAAACTTGGCCCACGCTGGTCGCGCTCCGTTCTTTCCCGTGTTAAGTCTACCATACGGAACCGCCGTTCATTGATTGTCACATTCATTGTACCGGAAAGGAAGTTCTAAAGCCCAAGTCCATGTAAAAGATTTAAGGTATACTGAGGCGATGCGGTCAAACCCGTGTAGTAGTACCTTGCAAGGGTACAGTTGGAGATGACAGTACATTTATGTCTATACCGGCATCCGACTTGGAAATTATAAGAGTCTAAATTTTATTGTTTTAGACACGAGAGCGGACTGAGATTTGTCCCTATATGTAAATGCATCCTGTTCGAATTAGTCGCGTGCGCACGTTAGGCCAAAAAATCTCCATTTGCATAGACCTCATACTCGTAGTCTGGCTGGAACTCTTGATACAAGGATTCTGGATCACTAGTATTATCAAACGTAAAGCTCGCCTCAGTGTGGGGAATGGTTTGAGGCTCTTTCCCTAGTCTGCGAGCAGCATCGACCAGCAACTGAGCCTCACAGGTTCTTTCCATCAATGTAAATAAATATGCTGCTTCATCAACTGTACTTCCCACAGTCAATAATCCATGATTCTTAAGTATAATAGCTTTGTTTTCACCCAAAGCAGCCGCCAATCTAAGTCCCTCTTCTTCTTCTAGTACAATACCCCCAAACTCTTGATATACAGTATGAGCATTGTAAAAGATACAAGAATCCTGGTTTATCATCTCTAAGGGCTTGGCAAAAGCAGAGTATGCCTTCCCATAGATTGAATGTGTATGGCACGCAGCATTCACATCTGGCCGAGCCTTATGCAAAGCAGAGTGGATTTTGAAACCAGCAGCATTTACAGACTTTCGACTTCCCCCTATAATGTTACCTTGCTCATCAACCTGGACCATGTCACTGGCTTTCAGCATGCCAAAATGGACGCCCAATGGATTGATCCAAAACGTGTTGAGATCCAAAGGATCTCGGACAGAGATATGGCCAGCAGCACCTTCGGTGTAGTTCTTCCTGGCAAACACTCGAAAAGCTCCGGCCATATGTTCGAGCAGCCATTTGCGTTTTTCTAACGGATCTTTGAATTGAGGAATCTGATGCGGAACTTCTCCGATGGAGATATTGTGAGCACCAGCCGAGTGCGTTTGTAGATGGACAGTAGTATTTGTTTGTGTAGTAGTGGACATGTTTAGTGAGAAAAAAGAGGTAGTGAGTCTAAAAGGAGGTTTAAATTTAAGACAAAGGATGAGCTTGAGAGTTTTACAGGGTTTATATACATGGGACGATAAACGAGATCGGTGTGGGGTAGACGTGGAGGCTGACCCTGGGCTGTATGAAGGGGTCTACCGTATAACAACTTAAAAGCGAGGTCGCAAGACATTATACTTCTCCCAGCAACTTGTACGTACAAAGAACAGTCATAGCTAGCAATAAATCTCCAAGGTAGCTAACAGAAATACGCTATCTACTAAACGCACTGTAGTTACCTTCATCCGCTAAAAAATTCAAGGTCCTGAACTAAATTTACACAAAATAGAGTCAAACGAATCTACAGTCACTGTCCTGAGGAGCCGTTGACTTCTTCCTTTTCTTTTTTCGTTCGTTATAAGATTTTCGTTCATTATAAGATAACTTCTAGCTTGACTCTATCCTCAATCATTGGTTCTAGAAGCTCAACGGTAATATGCAGGAACCATGTATATTAATGCCGATCATTAATACGCTAAAGTGATCTATCAACTGTCGGGTACGGCGTGAGGCATTGCACTTTTCCTCTCCACTGTTCACACAATCTGTAACAATTGTTAATACTGATCCAAAACGAGTTATTACAATACCTGCGATGCTAATACAGGCTCTGTTGGCAATCCCAGAACTCTTAGAAGCAATACTTTCCCAACAGTCAATGCGAGAGCTACTTCAGGTGCAGTGTGTGTGCCGTTACTGGGCGAGAATCCATCCTCAAATCACCTGCACTTCAACAGAAGCTGTTTTTCCAGCCTACATGTGACGTAGACTGCAAACCTGAGTTCAACCCGCTGCTCAGAGAGATTTTCCCGTTTTTCATAACCCCAGGTGCTGAAATACAATGGAGCTCTCTATCTTATCTTACATGGGCAGCAACGAGTCTTACTCGGAGGTGTTGTTCCGACCAGATGCATCTTGGCGACGGATGTTTCTAGTTTAACCTTCGGTCAAGATAGCGGGGCTGTTTTTTATGCATGCGGGTTGCGATTGCGGTTCCAGTATATTTGTCAGAACGCCCTTTGGAATAAGCGATGATTTCCAGCCTCTTGAGTCTAACGGCGCTTCCATGGGGCTGCTATGGGCAATCGTCAGCTACTTTTTAACTAAGATTTGTTTCTTGTGCAATTGCTTATATCGGGCTCAGGGATGAGTATTGTGGACGAAACCCAAGGTAAGTCACCAGGGGTCCATATTCATATTCAAGTGTATTGTATGTGCGGCGATTCCCATGGGGTATGTCCCGATTGGTTGAATGTAGATGTGATTGAATGGAAGGAGGACGAGAAGCTCGTCGTGTTTGAGAGAAGCGACACGGGCGACACGGAAATTCCAGTGCTGGGGGTGACAGCTTTTCTTCCACTCGAACCCGTTCGGTAACTAAAGGGTATCGATTACATCAACATCAGCAGGTCGTTGTAATAAAATATAATACGATATGAAGTATGCATAGTTGAGTTATAGTCACTCCTACGGTTGTTCCTGAATTACTCTACGTGGTTCAACTGTTAGTGTTTCCCACTCTAATTGACGACAACTAGATGGAGGTTTACAATTCCACAATTAGTACGTTGTGAACATAGCCCGTAACACTTGCCAACTACATATCTTAATGTCTATTGGGTATACCATGTTATATATATACCACTATAGTATACACTGTACTGTAATTTAACAGCTGCGCAGAGCCTAAGCGGATCATCATTCCACACACACTTAAGTCAAAATAATATTCACCACACCGCATAGTGTGCGCAAACTTTATGCTCCTCCGGTCTTTAACCGAGTACCAAATGGCTGCTAGGCGAGTAGTGGTAACTGGCCTAGGGGTAGTGAGTCCATTAGGAGTTGGTAAGCAATGAAACCCAAGTTTCTTATACCTTCTTAACTAACCAGGAACATCCCATGTTTGGAAAAACTTGATAAACTCCAAATCAGGGATCACCGCGCTGGGAGCCGAGTATGACAGTATCCCCAGCCGAGTGGCAGGCTTAGTCCCTACAGGACTCTCTGGATCACAAGACGGACTGTTTGAACCATCAGAGTGGATGGACAAACCGTCGATTCGAAGAATCCCTAAATTCGCCCAGTTTTCACTGGCAGCTGCCACGCAGGCTCTGACTGATGCGAACTGGCATCCACAGACAGAACCAGAACGAGAAGCCACGGGCACTGCAGTAGGATCGAGCATTGGCGGAATCGAAGCGTTTTACGAAAATTCGGTCGCATTTCACACTGGCGGATATCGCAAAATGTCTCCGCTATTCATCCCCAGTCTCCTAAACAACATGGGAGCTGGCCATATTTCCATTGTGCATGGTCTCAAGGGCCCTAATCATTCTGTGTCTACTGCATGCACTACTGGTGCCCACGCTATTGGAGATGCTGCGAATTTCATTAGAACTGGTGCAGCAGACGTGATGGTGGCTGGATCATCAGAGGCATGTGTACATCCTCTGGCAGTTGCTGGCTTTGCTCGAGCAAAGAGTCTGTGTACGAAATATAACGATGAACCAGAAAAGGCGTCAAGACCATTTGACAAAGATCGAGCTGGATTTGTCATTGGAGAAGGAGCTGGAGTCATGGTATTGGAGGAACTACAACATGCTCTTAACAGAGGAGCAAATATTTATGCAGAACTAGTCGGATATGGAGCTACTGGAGATGCATATCATATCACTGCACCGGTTGAGAATGGACTCGGTGCTTATAGATCTATGAAGACAGCTCTACGGTTGGCGAAACTGAAACCAGAGTCAGTAGACTATATCAATGCCCATGCTACATCTACTCCACTGGGTGACGTTGCAGAGGCAAATGCTATTTCTGAGCTATTCGGCAGTGATCCTAACTCCCCATTTGTCTCTTCTACCAAGGGAGCAACTGGCCATCTCCTAGGAGGAGCAGGCTCCGTTGAAGCTCTATTCACCGTTCTTTCCATCTACCACGACACACTACCCCCAACACTCAACCTCGAGACTCCTGATGTCTCACCTCTCAACCACGTCCCTCAAGTATCGAAGCAACGCCCAATCAGCGTTGCAGTGACCAACTCGTTTGGATTTGGAGGCACTAATGCAACATTGATATTCCAAAAATATCGGCATTGAGCTTCCTCAATTAAGATACATATGCGGCGTGCGGCGTGTGGCTTTCATTTTTTTTTAAAGAAAAAAATGCAAAAGAAGGGACTAAAATATGCAAATCTCCCAAAAACTATATAAGGATGACATCTCCCCCAGGTGTCGAGCAGCAGCCGAGTCCAAACAATCAACAGTTGAATCAACAATAGTTCACTACAAGGGGACAATCAATCCATTCTAAACAGCCTGTTGCATTATTTTTTCTTCCAATTTTTTTCTCTTTTAAAGAAACACAAAGAATAATTAAAAAAACATGTCAACCCCAAAACGCGAAATAAAGACACGGTTCCCGGTAGCACGGATCAAACGGTTAATGCAGTCGGATGATGAAATCGGTAAAGTCGCCCAGGCAACTCCTGTGGTGGTGGCCAAAGCATTGGAGTTATTTATGGTAGCATTGGTGGAGGAATCATGTAACCAAGCCAGACTGCGAAACTCTAGACGAGTGTCTCCTGCCCACTTGAAACAGGCCGTCATGAACACCGAACACTTTGATTTCTTGCAAGAGGTGGTATCAAAGTATCCTGATCCAGTTGCCCAGGAAGCCAATGGCTCAGATGAGGAGAAAAAGCCAAAGAGAGGGTCAAGAAAAGCTGCTGCTGCTGCTGCTGCCAAGTCGGAAGAGGAGAGTAATTAGGGTGATTTTGGTCTGGTTTATTTATTTTGTAGGTTATAACGGATAGAGAGTGGGAGAAGAGGAAAGATTGCTTGGATATGTGTAATGTAGTATATCGAAGGCATGTTAATTCAATAATGTGATACCTAAGTTTTTAATCTACACGTGTATATTTAAATGATTCAAATTACAGTTTTGATGCGTCCCGTTATCTGATAATATTAATACTTGGCTCGCATGCATATGTTCCATGCACGGAATCTTTATCATTCACTACACCAATATTTATCATGGCACTGATTCTTGCGTAAACCGCTTGGACCCAAACAAATTTCATTGCTGGTGTATAATTAACGACTCTAGAATCTCTTCACCGGTCTCGTACTTCCTTAGTGTGCTATTATACCAGTTTCCGCGATCTACAATACCTAGCTAATTTCGGCAATCTACTTATTATTAAAAAATATCAACCCCGGATGCGAAGTTTGGACCTCTCAATCCCTCTACTATTGCTACTGCGTGGATTTTTGCATATTTTTTTCGGTTTTTCATTTGTTGTTTAAACATCCTGTACTATTAGAAAAAGATGCTGGGCACAGTCCGCGTCAGCAGCACATTTGGACTGTCGGTCCTAGTCCGTCCTTCAATATGTCGTTTAACTCCAAACCTCCACCGATATTCATCCACATCTCGATTTCAGTTTGAAATTGCAGAAGCGTATTCTCCGAAAAAAGGCCCCAACTCCAAGAAAAATCTGTTACGGGCCATGGCCAAGAACCGGCCCAACAGTGGAGAAGACGCTTTTTTCAAAACTGCCTACGTCGACGGCCCGCATAAAGGATCCGTGGCTCTCGGAGTGGCCGACGGAGTCGGAGGCTGGGCTTCTCGAGGCGTAGATGCTTCAGATTTCAGCCATGCTCTGTGCGAGAACATGGCTCGATACTTCCAGCAGTCTGGAGGTAGTTCAACGCTCCCTTCGCCGCTCTCTCTCATGGACAGAGCATATGCAGACATTGAAGCTAGAGGTGAAGTAGCAGCCGGTGGATCCACGGCCTGCGTTGGAGTAGCTTCATCAACCACTGGCAGATTTGTCACTGCAAATCTAGGTGACTCGGGATACTTCATCTTTCGAAAGGGTCGACTGATGGGTCGGTCCGAACCCAAAACCCATACCTTCAATGCTCCATATCAACTGGCAGTGGTTCCCGAGTCGATTTTACGTGAAGAACGGCGAAAACCTAGAAATAAAAGAAGCGATCATATCCGTGACCTGCCGTCTGACTCGGATATTGGAAGACACGAGCTTAGACATGGCGACGTGGTGGTATTCGCGACCGACGGGGTCACTGACAATGTATTTGTACACGACATTTTACGACTGGTAATATCGCATATGGAAAGTTCTTTCAGCTGGTATCGAGATGACGACGGCGAACTTCAGTGCTCAGCTACTCTCACCGGGGCGGACTCTTTAGCATCGAACTTGGTACGGTTGGCATATAGAAATTCCGTGGATCCGCATTACGAGTCTCCCTTTTCATTCGCCTTTAGACAATCTTTGGCCATCTATACTCTAGGAGGCAAGGCGGACGACATTACTGTGATGACAATGTTGGTTCATGAACAGGAGATTGACTGAAACTTATCGCTGAGCTTTTCCCGACCCAATATTTCCAGCATTACCTAAACTATTATTTATATATATATATCTTCGCATTAGCATTTCAATCCGTCTATTGTTCATTTAAAAATGCATCTAAACTGGCGTCCCCACTTGGCTGATTAAACGTCGGGCGAAATTTGAGTCGTGAATATCTCGTAGATTTCAGTTCTGGTTGAACGATTTTCCGTAGACGAGGATTATCAGACGAGTCGTAGTCGTAGTTGAGCACGAAATCTTTGATTTTAGCTCGTTTCTCGTTCTCCCGTTGCTGTTCTTCGGATACCGAAAGCACAAAATGTGAGTCTTGAGGAATGGACAAATTCTGCGGCTTCGTATTCTTCTTGGTCATCAGCGAATACATAACACGTCCATTCGGTCTGCCAGCCGTACCGGGCTCCTGTGGAGATTCCGCTGCAGCAGCAGCAGCAGGGGCAGATGGCACTGGGGCATCAAATACCTCAACTTGCCTTTCAGTATTCCTTTCAACCCGTGAAAGCATCAGCCGTTGAAAGTCACGTTCAAACTCCATAGCAGCCCGCTCGTCCTCTTTCTGTTTTCTAATTCTCCTTTCCTCTTCCCTGCGCGCAGATTCAACTTGCTCTCGCTTGATCCGTTGTTCCTCGGTTTCTTTCATTTCGACAGTACGTTCCTGTTGAGTCTCATCTGATTCAGTCAGCTCCAGCGGAGGAGTCCTGCCCTCAGATATGTCAATCATCCTTTGAAGTTGGATCGAAGCTTCCCTTCCGGTCGTGGCCAGCTTCCAATCCGGTCTTGCCGCCTTCATTGTATTGTTCAACTGGAACTGCGTTTCCATGGGGAGAGGATCCTTTAGAAATACATAGTATTGGAAAAATAATAAAAACAAATCGAGCTTCATTGAGCCATGGTTGTCCAGCATCTGGATGACTGTACTTGACTCAAATACAGTGCATATCAGTTTGATCCTGAAAAAATCGTTGGGCAGATCCAGCGAACATCTGACTCCCGGCTTTGGACGACCACCAGGGTATCCAAAAGTCAACACCAGATAAAAAGTCTCATACATCACTTCCGTGTCGACTAACTTGTATCTATACAATTCGCATAAATATTTCATCAGCGCAACTCGTTTTTGATTTAGTTGAAAGCTGCCAATCTCCAACCCACGTCTAATCTCCTCGAGTACTGCGTCAACTACACAGACACTAAAACCTCGATAATGGGCCGACAGATTGTACAGCAAATAAGCCATGTGGCTCACGTTACCGTAATTAACCTTCCATATTTTGGAAAATACCTTGATCAAAACAGGGAATGTTTCGACACCTTCCCACGGCATCTTTTTCAATTGCACCAGAATGGCATCGCAAGTATCGTTCGATAATTCATGGTATATCAGCCACCGGATATACTGTTCCAGGACGCTTCTATATTTTTTTACGTCAACTTTCGGGGGAGGATTGATGAAAGCTATGGCTCCATCGATCATAGACTTCTGCTCGACAGTAAAATACCGTTTTGACTTCTGAAATTCTAGCACTCTCACCATTTTGACGGTGAGGGCATTACTTTCCGGTTTGCGCATCAAATATCTTCCACAACCTTCGAACAGAGCAAAAATATTTTCGACATTGGCCGTATCCAGACTCCCTATCATGATTTTCATTTCATAAAATATAACGTGAATAGGAACCAGCCCAAATTTCGTGAGTTCGGATATGTATCGTAAATTGAACAGTCTGCGAGCATACAGCCTTGCAGACTTACGTCGCTTGTGCAGCCATCGGAAGTATGAGACGATGTACTCAATCACTGCTGCTGTTATGTCTTTGCAAACGGGATCGAGGATCGCGATAAGTCGGCAGTAGAATGGAAGTTGAAACTGCTCGTTGACGTCGATATTGGTGAGGAGTTTGATAAGTTTATTTCGAGTTGCTTTGTTGTTGAGTAAGACAAATTCGGCCGCGATGTTGTCGATATGCTCACGACTTTGCTGAGTAGATAATGCCGTCCAGAGATCAACAATTTTCTGTCCAGTAGGTGACAGACCTTTTTCCTGAGGTTCTTCTTCGGAAAACTTGGATTGATCAAATTCTTCGTTGTCTTCTTCTTCTTCTATTTCTTTAGAGTCCCCATCCACTTCCACTGGAGAGTTGTTGCTTTTGGCATCTTCCGATAAATCATTCGTCTCAGTCGAATCCATCAGCGCGTCGAGTTCTTTCAGCATGGCTTCGTCATTTTCGCCATCTTCTCCATTTTCCTGCTCCCCGCCTTCCTCATTGTTTTCATCCTGTTCACTTGGCTCGGCCATTGAACTGTAGTCAGGTATCTCTTCGTAAAACTTTCGCTGTTCCTCGTCATCCCATATGCCTAGTTCTTCGGCCTTCATGGCAGCACCCGATAAGCTAATCAAGACCTTTTCATCCTCCTCAAAGGTAACTTTTAAAACAGGCATTTCGAGATTGAGCTGATCGCTGAGCACCTGACACGCCGCTCTGAGATCCTCTATGTCAGCTAAACGTCTTCTTAGTTGTTCTGCTCTGATTTCGTGTACTTTGCCTGTCTTGATAAACGAGGCACTGTTGTGTTTCTCCAATTCCCGACATGTTTTTGCAAGGCCCTTCAGTCGGCTCTGTAGACTCAAAGTGTATGTCACAAAGAATTCCGTGAACTGTTCTTTCGAACCGGCTTGAACTAATTCATCGTCAGCGGAAAACAGCACTTGACTATAGTGTTTAGCAACGAACGCAGCCAGCGAAGCACTTGTAAACGCGGTCAGATCGTACTCCAATACCTCAACCAACGCCGCCAACGGTGGGCTCATATAACGCATATTATTGCTCTTCTTCAGCGCATAACCAGGAACGTCATAGCCTTCAGACGTGGAATCAGTCACATCGCGAAAGACGCCCACCAGCCACAGCTCAATGAGTACTCGAAGAACAATCTTGTGGCGGTCATTTCTGGCTGCCAATTCTCGGTCTTTGGCTTCGTCAGCTAGTCTGCTCGTACTGGTACGAGTAGGGTTGGAGATTCCCTGCAGGAAATACGACAGCAGCGCTGGTGAGAACTCTCTTCCAAATCTCTGGTGCAGGGCAGACGCCACCTCTACTCCTGCAAATAAATCATTCGATGTTCGGCACTTGGTGAATCCCTCACAGATGGCAGACAGAATTTCAGACAGGTATTTCTGCAGCGAAATGGTGGAGATGTCCTTCAAAAAAGCCTTGAGGGATTCCTCACCCAGGTTTGTCCTGCATCGTTTAATAAAAGCCGTATTTTTCTTCAAACTGGTGTCAAGCGAAGGACTGACTGGAAAAACATCTCGTTAGCCGGCGATCATCCATGAATCATTATAAAACACACTTACCACTCGCTCCATCCCATACAGATAGGTTAAGCTCTAGAAGCTCTAGTCTGCGCACATTACGAGCAGTTTTAGGATCCTGTGGCTGGTTAGACAGAGACAAAACATGGAAGAGGCATCGTAGCCATTACACTCACCTGGTCCATAAATGTTTGATGACAGTTTGTAGCATTCGCGTTGGATCTGTAATGTATCACTGCCATGGAGGGTAAGGTGAGTCGACGGTGATGGAGTGTGGGGACTAACAAAAGTGGAGAGTGAGGTAAGTGAGAGTGAGGTAAGTTAGGAGTGGGATATAGTATCTTTAAAGATGTACAGTGTAGATAAATAGTTAATTGAATGAAAGCTTCCTCAATTGTAGAACAACTCTATTTATAAGAGATGATACCCATGCAGCAATATTCTGCGCCAATATTCTACAATATATCACTATGACCCACCGAGACGATCAATTTCTTGCTGAAGCTCACTCAGACTTGCCTCCAGTGGGCCCAGCTCGTCAAACCGTCGCTTGCTTTTTGCCTCTTCTACCATTTTGGTCACTAGAAACTTTTGTTCCTCCAGGACCATTAACTCTTCTGTGAGCGGTTTAGAAGGAGTCGTTTCTTCTTTGGTGGTTGGCGACTCCTGCGTCCCTCGGGTCTCTGACGCACTGGCCACCTCAGATAAAGAGCTCGGCTGCTTGGTGTGCTTCAAAGCCCGAGGAAGAGTCTTCAACGGAAGCATGCGTTCCTGTAGGTACTGCGTAGCTACACCGTATATTTGCTTTTGTAGTCGCTTCTCAGTGTCTGTGGTAGCGTGATAACTCAAAATCTTTCGAGATAGATTATCGCATTGTACAAACGAGTCCAACAGTTTTTTGCGTACAGCTGATGCTTCTTCAATGATCGTATGCGGTGGAGGAAACTCCGGATCATTGAGAGTCGACAACAGAGCTTGGAACTTGGGTAAATTCAACTCAATCGTATTTTTGACTTTGCTGAACGAGTCAAACAGTCGTAAAAGCTGTGACAACGGCTGGCTCAGGTCTCTGTCAAAATTCCTCTTCATAAATATCTTGTGCTTGCAATGATAACACATGCGAATGCTAACGCGAGCATTTCTTGGTAGTTTGTCCCGCTCTGTCTCTAATAGGGCCGCCAGGATAGACAGCTGAACGTCTCGTGAACAGTCCCTTGTCAAATCAGCACACACCACCTGCCCACATATCCTACAGTGGTGTTTTCGAAGCAGATAACCAAACTTCTGTTGACATATGCGACAGTTGTCAACCAACTTTTCATCCTCCCACACAGCTACCTGTCTCTCTATGTTCTTTCGCTGCTGTAACCTTCCATAGCTTAGCAACCCGGACTCATTCCCATAAGTCGCTAGTTCCCGAATAAGAGTCACTGCTCTCTTTTCTAGTTTATTGACCTCCAACTCTTTAGTATCTATTCGTGGCTGTCGTAATGCAAAATAGTCTTCAGTCAAATCTTCCGCTGTCCCTGAATTGTCTGAGTAACCTCTCCTCGTCTTGTAGCATGTCTCACACACTCTACACCAGACCCCCTTCTGTGGACTGTGCTTTGCGTTTTTTGACAATTTCATCTGGTACATCGTATGCTCATTGCAGAATAGTTTCCCGCAGTGTCTGCAGTTGATTGAGCCATTTCGCCCGTTTAGCAGTTTATCACAAACAGGGTCTGCGCAGTAGTCTCTAGCAGTGGGCTTCTGCCAGTGTTTGCGAGTTACGCTCTCATCTGTGCGCTTGACAACCGGCTGCTGTTGCTGGGATTTGGCGGTAGTAGTGGTGGTCTGGCTTTGCCCGTCTCCTCCCACAACCGTGCCCTCCCCACTTCCGTCTTCAACAAACAGATCGAGCTTTCCCAAGCCAGAGTGCTGCAATATGGTATTGACACTGTGTATGTGGCGAGCCTTTTCGACTTTCTTTTTAAACCAGCTCTTGACCTGCTCGTTTTCGACAGATTTCTCGCTGTGGACGTCATCTAAGTGCCGGTTCAGCTGCAAAAGCGTCACCATCGACTCTTCGCATATTGGACAGCTCAGACCCGAAGTCTCGTCAGACGTAATTGTCGACACCGAGGTAGCAGACAACTCGCTGGACGCAGGGGAGTCGGTCCTGCTCGGGCCCAGCTTCAGAGGCTCAACATTCAATTCTATAGTGGACGATGGCGAGCCAACTTTCAGTGGCGAGTTCACTGTCCTGGGTGACTTTATCGGAGAACTGCCAAGTCCACTGTTTGTGCCTAAGCTCAGTCCTCCGTTATGAGGTACGCCATTCAGCCCCGTACTATTAAGATGCCCATTATTGTTCCCCTTGACATTGGCAGCAGCTATTTTGAGGGGAGTAGTGGTTTGAACTACTCCAAACACTCTGCCTGCTTTAGCAGGTTGTTCCTTGGAACTCATCTCATGAGATCAAGTTTAGTGTAATGTGCCTAACCGGTCGTGTGTATTATCTAGAAATTGCAATAGTTTATGAAAATATATATTTAACTGGTATTTTTTGAATTTAACGGTTATCATAAAAGTGTGGGGACAAACTGCGGCATGGAATTCACAATTGTAACAACATCCCGATCACACGAGCGTGGGCAACGGGGTTTTATCTTTGGCTACAGCAACTATGCTTACGTATAGCCAACTGGCATACTTTGACGATGTGCTCGTCGACTGCCTTGTAGACAAAGTCCACTACTGGGCTGAAATCCGAAAAGTACGCGAATATAAACCCATTCGCGGAGTCCCTGTCGAGACAGTGCTGGATATTCTCAGCAACGAGATTATTGTCCGCGACGTAAATGCTCAAAAAGCGGTCAGACGGTTTGTGGATCTGCCGTCGGTGAGGACTTTTTTGGGAAGGTTCCAGAGTCCGTCAACGAGGCAGGAGTTTGAGAAACACGTCCGGAGATACATGCAAATCTACAGTCTGGACTGCGGATTTGGGATTGAAGTCACCGATCGATACAAAAGTCGGTCAGAGGCTCTGGAAGCTTGCATAATCAGTCGCCGTCTGTTCAAGGAGGGCGAAGAACTAAAGTATCTCACTGGTATTCTGGTGGAGCTGACAGACGACGAGGAAGACGAGCTCAACATGTCCAAGGACAAAGACTTTTCAATTATAAACTCCAGCCGACGGGGAGCCAACTGTCTGATGTTGGGTCCGGCTCGGTTTGTCAACCATGACTGCCACGCAAACGCGAGGTTTGTGTCTACTGGTATGAACATGAACATTTATGCCACGCGGCCAATAGCGGTGGGTGAGGAAATTACAGTGCGGTACTCGGAAAACTATTTTGGAAAGAAGAATAGGGAATGCTTATGCCTGACCTGCGAACGACTTCAACGTAATGGGTTCTCAAAAGTACCTCTGGCTCCCGAGTCTGAAGACGAGAGCGAGAATGACTCGATATTTTCAAGAGCATCAACTGCTGGTACTGAGACAACAGCCAGTACTGACTCGAATACTCCGTCAACCAGTGTACCCAGCAGTGTAGAGCCAGATGTGCGGTTGAACGGAAGAAGCAAGCTGCATAGTTCGGTACCACATGAAAGCATAGGTGATGAGGAATGTTTGGCTGGTTTGGAGATAATCAATTCAGTTGGGTTAAGGGCCGCCAGAGTGTTCTCTGGCGCATCTTCAGGTATATCGTCTTCTCATATCAACTCTTCTTCAGTGGTCACTGTCAAAACACAAGACCTTGTGGAGACCAAGCGAACATTGCGAACAAGAACCAGTCGAGCAGATAATATTTTACAGACCGAGTCTTTTGATACATTGCTACAACGGTACTACTCTCTACCATTTACAACGGACTCTAGAGATGACGTCTTGAAATGCGATAACTGCGATGTCCCATTTATCAAAGTACAAACAATTGCCCTGAAGACAAGAAAACTCATGAATCGGCTTTGTCCTAGATGTCATCGTCATGCTATCTTATACAATGCAGCGTGGCCATCAATGGTGCGCCAGGAACATAAAATCGAACTCTACAAGCCAGAGTATGATAAGAGAGATTCAGGTTCAGAAGACGAGTCTGAATCAGACTCTGACTCTGACAGTCGTCACGTCCGCAAGAGACAATATAACAAAGCAAAGAAATCCTTTGCTCCTGCGGTAACTGAATCTGTCAAACCAAAATCCCCAAGAAAAATCAGTGCTTGGCTGAAGCAAAGATTAAGGGAAGATCCCAAATCCTCACCGAGAGCAAAACGGAAATTGAGCGAATTAGCTTCGGACATTTCAATATCAGAACAGCAGGACACGCCAAAACGAAAACGTGGTAGACCACGGAAAGACTCCATAGCCAGCATCGCTTCAAGTCCCAAAATACTAAAGACAAAGAGCCATATCAAACCGGAAAGAACATCCACTCGAATTTTGGAACGTCGCATAAGTCAAGACCTGGCGTCTGGCCCTCGACGGCGGCGCCCCTCTTTAAAACTACGAGAATGACGGAAGCTTTTAATCTCTTGTATATTAAACAACGGGGCTCTGGTGCTCCCCATAGTTTGTAATAATTTATTTTATGACCATTAGTACATTACAATTTGTTAGAAAATCACAAGTCAGACTCTCCACGATGATTTTGTCCTCCACAAACGATTGTCCACAGTATTTTGTACACTAGACAGTAGAAACCCTGGTGTACTCTCTTTCAGGGAGGTCCCACAGTTTATAATAATTTACTTCATGCCCACCAATTGATCCCTCTCCATCCTGGGGGATCTTCAAGATATTATAACGACCTCCAGGGATCCAAAAGTCAAGACAGTTGCGCACAAGTCCATGATCCGTTGGGTTCTTTTCCTTCCACGAACGGTTATCTCGCATCGTATCTTGAGCGGTATTCACAAATTGATCAACTCCAAGCAACTTGAAAGCAGTGGACCAACAAGCAGCTTGCTGTGTACGACCAGTAGGAGCACTCTCTCGGGCTACATTTTTGCTATGATCCATAGGCAAACTTGAGAAATCGTCGGCGCCCATATAACCAAATCTATGAAGATTCGCAGCTTCGTTGGTAGTCACTGATCTCGCAATCTGCATCAACTGCACGAAAGAGAGCATGGTCACCCAACTTAGTTGTAAGGCATCCCAAATAGCCATGTTGAGTCCAAAGGCAGCATCGTCAAGGATAGAACAAGACGGTCTCTCTTCTAGTTCGCACATTCGTTCTAATATAGGGATATAACTACCAAAAAATATCCATAACAAAGAAGCAATACCCAGAAAGAGCGTCAAGACAAATATTACAAATACTCGATGGTTTCGAGCACCAACCACATTATTCACCCAGGGACAGTAATGGTCGAATTTTGCTACAACTCGGCCGCTGCTCCTGTCATATTTTGACCTTAATGGTTTTGCTATAAAAGTGGCAATGCAAAAATGCTTTGAGTCGTACTCTCCCTTTTCTATCAGTTCTTCGATAACCTCTTTCTGTTCATTGATACCGGACAGTTTAGGCACATAACCCGGATCCACGAGCATAGCTGCGAAAAATGCGTATACTGCGATTGAGAAGAATACCACAAATAAAATATTGACCAGGGGCATCTGTCCAAATGCAACAGGAGCAATATAGAACAAATAGTAAATTATCGTAGTCAATGCACTGGAGAAGAAGACTCCTGCCAAGAATGGGGTTCGAAGGACGGCCGAATGACCCCAATAAGCGTTAGGTACAATGTAGTCATTTAGAATCTTCATCGACCCATAGACTGCTAGTATGCTAAGGGAAATCGCGCCATACCATGGCATATAAGCGAACAGTCCAAACACAAAGGGCACCAAAATAATTGGAATGGTGAAGCATAGAAGCTTAACCCACTTTTCGCTTAAATACTTCATCCTCGGGCCGCCGTTTGCCAGTCTTCCAGCTTCTATCAGCGCTCCTTCCCACAAATGCAAGGTTCTCATTTCTTGAGCCATTGTTCGACAAGATTTCCCATCGTTTGACTTTGCAAACACATCTGAGCCTTCTTCTATTAGTCGCTTCATACATGGCTTTGAGCCCCGGACTATAGCCCAGTGTAGAGCCGTGAAACCCAGTGTATCTTTGATTTTGACATCTGCACCCCATTTCAGAAGTACGTCAACTGTTAGACTGTCACCTTGGTATGCCGCCCAGTGAATAGCGGTTCTACCCGATGGATCAGTGAAATCCACCGGCATACCTTGGTGAAGCAAGTAGATCACCAGCATGATATTGGACGAATGTGTAGACAGATGCAGAGCATTGAAGCCTTGATTGTCTGTACGCAGCGGGTCAGCTCCGTGCTGGATCAGTAAATGGACAATATAAACGAGTCCGTTTCGGCATGCCCAGTGAAGTGGGGTCGCTTGCAACTCCCCGCCTTTCACATCTACCTGGGCTCCGGCCTCCAATAAGTACTGGCACAGTGTCAGACGGTTGTTGACTGCTGCCCAATGGAGAGCAGTAGTTCCATCTGGAGCCACTTCGTCAGCCGCGGCAATTCCCTGCTCGATTATCACTTTCATTCGCGCCAGATCCCCGATCTGAGCCACCTTTATAAACTCTGGGGGTTCGGGGGGCGGTGGGACGGCAGAATCAGCTGTGGCATTTATAGCTGACACTGCCACATCTGGTTTGTCAGACTTCCTGAGAATAGCAGTCAATTCCGCTTCTTCTTCGGTCATTTCGGAGGAGGCGAAGGAATATTGGAAATGTTATAAAGTCGGTTAAGGAAGCTGCAGTATGGGGGGTGGGAGTTTATAGTGGGAGGCTGTGGAGGTCATGAGGGATATATGATAGTAGTAATACGAGTCCAAGGGAAGCTGGTTAATAATTGGTGAGCAATGTTCCAAGTTCATTAAATACATTAATTGTCATTATATAGATAATATATACAGCTGTTTGTAGTTACATCAATTTGGTTGCCTTGAACTTCTCAATACACTCTTTGATCAGCTCGACATTTCCCGGAAGAACAGTATTCTTCATGCAATTTGCAAACGCAGCTTTGATGCCTCTGGATGAAAGAAGCTTGAGAGATTGTTCGTCACCTGTGGAGCATATATTGCTTACAACAACACACGCTCTTGACAGCAATTCTTCGTCCCCTTCAGTCAGCAAAGCCACCACACTATCTGCGACCTTTTCATTGCGACCCATTGTAGGGATCTGCCATTCAGAGAGCATTGCAAGTGCTCCTGCTGCTGCTCGTTGGGCAAGCTCGTCTTCGAGGTCAGTCAAAGCAGCCACTAAACTGAGCCGACTGTTTGCTGGATTTGATCCATCTAAAAACTTCTCGGCACCGGCCGGTGACATAGATAGGTTACATAGCAGCTCAATTGTTGCTCGTTGTACAAGTGTGTTGGTGCTAGTGAGCAGATTCTCAACTTTGGTCCACGCCTCTCTGACAATAGCTCCGCGGCATCCTTCATCAAAGGAGGCTATGTTGGTTAACGCGAGTAGCGACTCAAATGTATCTAACAGCGGTACCTGAGACTCTTCTGACATTAACAAGTCTACCAACGGCCTGATGGCTACTTGAGGGGAAAGCTTTTGACTGAATGCTAATGAGGGATCCACGGAGATTAATGTCTTTGCCAGACCGCTTTCCACAACGTTGAGACCAGCAGCATCAAGGCGTGGTGAATTTTCTTTGTCAACGTATAGATAGAGTAGTGCAGCTAAACCACCCTGTTGAACGAATTTGGTCCTGAGACTTGAGCTCGTCACCAGGTTTCGCAACAGAACAGCTGCTGTTTCTTGACTAGAAAGGGTAAACCTGGGACAATTTTTAGATATAATGCTCGTGATGCCAGTCTCCATCACTGTCACGCATCTTTTCGTCACCTCGGACTCGTCTTCTTCTTCAACGGTATCCAGTGGGCTTTTTCCAGCATAACTTTTCAGTTCTCGCAATTTTTGCTGTTCCTGGGTCATTTTCGGAGGATACATGGTAAGGTTGGCTAAAATGTTCAGACTGCAGTAAATCCATGGCGGATGCTTAAATTGAGTGCTGACATTGTCTATAAATTGTTTAATTAGTCGTTTGTTTTGTACCACCCGTAGTTTGACCGGTTGTAACAGAGTCGTATATGCCAAAACCTCCAACGGGGTTCCATAGAACTTGTTATCTTGCTCCGAAGAATGGTCTCCATGAATAGATAAATAATCTTCGATGCAAGATGATAGTTCAATGATTTCGTCTGCGTCTTCCTTCTTTGCAGAATCTGAATTTGCTTTGATTTTGATGAGAATTCCAGCTGCGAGTACGTTGGTTGCAGTCTCGGTTGGCTCCTCAAACACCTGTCGGACAAGTTCACCAAAGTTATTCGCGATACTTGCTCGGCATTCTTTGTTAACAAATGCCGCGGATAGTAACTCGAGTGCTGTATTCATCACTACGGGTAGTCGAAAGTTCTTCATGGAAAACTGTTTCTTCTGAATATAATCGTTTAGGAACAGTGTGCCAGCCATGTTGGCATTGATGTGAAACATGACGTTCAATGTAGAGAACGCCATGCCAAGAGACTCGGGAGAATCTCGCAATATACAATTTTCTATCTCGTTGTCCAGAGCTTGCTGAGTAAGGCTGGCATTGATCTCTATCAGCCGAGCGAGGATAACGGCAGCCTGCGACGTGGTTTGCTCCGGCAGGTTGGAGTCATGATACTGGCAGGTCACAGAGACACACTTCTCGAGCGAAGACGGAGGTTTGTCGAACTTTTTCACCAAGCATTTGAGCATCAGGTTCAAAGCCTTTGTTGGATCCTTTGAATTGCCTTTCAGTAGACGCAATGATTGTTCAATGGCTTGAGTTCGGAATTTATCCGAAGCATCTAGAAGCAAAGACGCAAATCTATCAAGCTCTTTTTCATTGCTCTTTAAATTCGAGACTACAATGTCTGGTTTAGTCGAGAAGAATTCCAAGAAGCTCTGCTTCTGGGTGGAAAACACCAGCTCCAGGAACTCTGGCTGGATGTTGTGAATTAGATTTTCATAGTATGTAAACAGTAAATCTCTATCATTGGCATTTACTCGTAAAAACTGCTCTACATCTTGCTTGGTAGCAGTGCTATCCGGGATGGTAGCCATCTTAGGTGGTGAAGTAAGAGGTAGACCGAAGAGAGCAGATCTGCAGACTATAAATCTAAGGATGCATAATGTACAACAGCTGGACGATTCTAGAAGACTAAAGCTTGTTTGGAAATAGAATTGTTAATTAAATAGTTTACATTGTCATAAGTCATTAGTCATATCAGCTGTCGCTGTGTCTCACTCTTCATTACGGTTGGTCACACTGCCAACCTGCAGAAATAATCCTACTGGCCGACCTGTCGTCATCGTTTGTTATCTTAGTGTCCTTTTGGAAATCCGCTCCTCTTATCTCCCCCTCCTTCTTGAATTGTCCTTGAAATCACCATTGTCCTTCCTATCCTTTGAACACATGGGACAGTACCAAGTTCCACTAGGAGGCTCAGTGAGCCCCACACAGTCGTAATGGAACCATTCATACTGACAATCAGGATTGTCACACGCAACCATGTTACCGAATGAAACCTCTTGGCACATGCAGTACAAAACTTCGTCTTCTTCGCCATTACTAATAGACCCATTATTAGGTCGAACGTATATTTGTGGGCCACGATGGTCACCGGCAAGTTTCTGCCGCTTGGGTGGCCGCGAGAGCGAAGGAGTGTTCCCTCTTGAACCATTAGGCGTGCTTTTACGATCATTAGCAATAGACAGCCCGCCAGACAGCCCGACTGCACTGGACGGGCGACTTCTGGCTGTTACGGGAACAGAAGACTGCCTAGAAGAAGGCTCTGCGCTGTATGAGCTGGTGTTTCCTGACGGGGCCAGCAAGCCGTCATTTTCGAGCTTTTTGATTTCATCGTTGAGTCGTTTGACATGCCGCGAAATGATATAAAGTCCAGTATTGGATAAATCGCACTTTTGCTGTTGGAGAACCATCGCTTTCTCGAAATCAGCGCGTATTTTGGGATAGGCAGGAGCTTCTTTCGGGTTTTCCGCAAGCGATCCATTTGCCTTGATAAATTTATGGATTTGGTTGTCCCGCTGTTGGATTCTTTTGCGAGTTTCGTAGAATTTAAGATCTTTATCCCGAATCTCTTCCAGGATATGCGCAAGTTCGGCTGGCAGGTTGTCCAGGTCCGAAACGTACTGTTCTAGCACAGAAGCAGCATCCATAGTTAAATGTCCTTGATCAATAGAATATATTTCCGAGTCAGCTATGAACACATCTAATAGGAAAGCGATATGAGAGGTGTTGAGGAAAAGGAGATTGATGTCGTCAGAAGTCTCGAATATGAACTTGACGAACAAGACCTAACCCAAGTCGTGTGGCGTGCCCATCTATTTACTGTTCTGTACACTTTATGTACCGTACATGTACAATTTGTGCATACGTCTCTTGTAATCAAGAACATTATCAACATGACTCCAACAGTGAACAAATACTTTTTACACACTAAATAATTACACCCATACGTAGTATACAAGAACTTCAAATCCGTAACCATTCACTCACAAATCAGCCCGAACCGCTCCATTGGTCTTAGCCTTGTAGCCTACATTTGATGGATGCGGGGCCAGCTCGTACTCTTGCTCAGTGGGATGAGAGCCTCCGGTGCGCAGACCAGACTTTTGGCCCTTGGCAACCAAAAACTTTTCTAAAATAGCACAGTTTCGAGCATTTGACTTGTAAAAAGCTGCAGCAATGTCCCCGACCACTGGGACAAATCCTATGGCCATATCCATCCCCACATTGGCCATCATCATACTTCGAGTCCACGGTGGTAAACCACCATCAATTTGAGCAGCTTTCTCGACCAAGTTATATCCCATCCAAACATTGATAGCTACTCCGATGCTGGTCAGCAATTTTCTTAACTACGACGACAGATTAGATTTTTTTCTTTTTTGATACTTACAATGGAATAATTCCTATTACCGCTGCCCAGCCAGCTCTGATCCCGCAAAAACCCCAAAACAAATCTAAAAAGTAAGCTCGCCTTCTTACACTCTTTAAAACTTTTTCATCGTTCTTAGAAAGTCCTTTAGGGAGTTGTCGTTTAATTTTTTTTCTGATAACTTTTCCATTTACCTCAGTTTCTTCCTTGTTAGTCCAGCAATGTTTCTACAGCAATAATGAAAATTAGATAACTGAGAAAAACAAAAACATACGAAATAATGGTAGGGGTGAGGCACTTCCAAGTGTTTCTCGGCCTCTTTTGAGACTTTTCCTCTCAATGCTCTTTCGGCAATCCAAGACATGGTTAAACAAACTGTTCACAATTTTGCTTTGTACTATCAGTTATATAAGAAGTTTAAATTGGGAGCTGTCGCTCGGAGGTTGGCGATGAGGCGCATCTGCAGATTTCGTTGCTATCCGCACGTGAAGGCGGGGTTAAGCCAAGCAAACTATACTGTAAACTTGGAAGCACACTGGAAGTAGGTAAAATTTTCCACTTGATTATTGAATACTGGTGATATGTAGAATCATAACTTGATATCCTAAAACATACATCGTCTTCCTGGTCAACTTCATATATCCCATTTTCGCATATCGAATATTGACACCGTCGATCGCTGCAACTTTAAAATCCTTCTAACAAAATTAATACTTCCATTCCTATCATAACCCTTAACAAAACAAAAAAAATACATAACATGACTGAACAGACCAGAAGAGTGAGACATGACTCTTTACCCTTTGTCGCCTATCCACTCTTTTCCAAACCGGCCTTGTCTTCGAAGCTCATTTCGGCTGCTGCTGCCCCTCCCCGTCGGACATACACAGCTGGGGGAGTAGGGATTCCTCCTGGTTGATTGATCCATCGAGACTGTAGAGCCAATATGTAATCCCTCAATTCGGCATTTTCTTGTGTCAGTTTATCAATCGTGTCCTTACTGGCCTTCAGTTCGTTCACTTTTTGCTCCAAATCCTTTATGTATAATTCCTTTCGTTGTCTAAATGCTCTCTGTGCTTGACGGTTTTGTTCCGCTCGTTTAGACGTACTTAATGGTCTTCCCTGCTTTGTGAATCGGACGTCGTCTCCGCTAGATCCTCCTCGATCAGCCCCAGCAGTAGCGGCACTGGCAACGTGTTCAGCCTGGGCAGCATAAGCGGCATGGTCACTTCCAGGGTGATGTTGACTCTGAAATGTAGGATCAATGGGATTGTCGTTCAACACTGGTTAGCATCCCTGGGAGTATATCTCCTACTTTAGGATCACGCGCCATTCGCTGCACGGCTCGCGCCGCATCACGACTTTATGTAACTCACCTTGTTTATGGTCTCCCTCGACCTGGGACCAACTTGAGTAAGCACTTCCGGATTCCATCTTGTTAGTACTGAACATGTTTATAATGTCACCTTGAAAACAATCTTGCTGGTCCGAAACCTCCTGTCAAATGATGGTTCCACCAGAACAAAAATTGGTAACCACAATTGACTACGGGGAATTTCGGCTATTGGGCCGAGTGAACATTGCCACGACGAAAAAATACACCAAACAATATTAACTCTCAAACTGTTGTCAAAGTTTCTCATGTAGCCCATCACCAATTTGTCTTCTTCATTTACGTTATCAGTTCATCGTCGTCGCGTTGCTTAGTTCATCAACTGACTTTGTTACGTAAATTCATGTCAGCTAGCTGACGGAGACATCACCTCAGCAGCATCAAGACCATTACCAAATGGATTTGTGTAGGTCCTCGACGCTACCATAGATTGGAACTTACCTTATAGTTGTATTAAATTAATGGGTGAAAAATAAAAATAAGCAAGTTGGAATAGGTTGAATAACTTCCAAAAGAATTAATACAAAATCTCCTTACCAATCAGACAAGAGAAAGGAAAATAACAAAAAGAAGGGCCCCCGATGATTGCTTACAAACTTATGGTGTCAGCCTCACCCGGCCGAGAACCCGATTACTAAGCCTGTCGATTGACAATCGGATGGCCGATACAAGTAATACTTATCGGCGATCATCTAATTAGCTACTACTGTCACGTCCGACGCGTCTTCGTGAATCCACACAGACCTAAGTATTCTGTAGCATGCCGTCTTTAAAACGAACATTGGACTACGCGTTCAACGACAAGTACGTCGTGTCTGAATCCGGGAATATTAAAAGGCACGTATCACAGCCTATGAAATCCCATGTAGAGGCTTGCACTTTAAGGCTTCTTTATCAAGCTCAGCTGAATTTGGCCAAAGGAACAGTGAGGCTCCCAGTTCCAGATCAAGGTGTAAACTGTGAAGACTGCGGACGAAATTTGACAGATGAGGAGTTAGATATCAATCATGTATGTAGTGGCTGTTGTCGCGTGGTGTGCAAATATTGCTCACTCGATAGCATATATAGAAACAATGGTGTCGAGTGCTTGGAGTGCTTAAGGAGTTAATCAAGAACAAAATACGTGAGAGACATATCCTTTTTTTGGAATGATAGATAAAAAGTCTCAAACTTTTGATTAACATGTTCCACTATTTACATACGTCTAGCATGTCTATAGATATTGCGGTTGCTGGGACTGTTGCATCCCAGTCTGGGGGAAAACAGACACCGTCGGAAGATTCTCAAGTCCTCCAAATGTAGGTTGGTATGTCAAGGGCTGAGGAGGAGGAGGAGAGGTTATCATGACGCTTTTGCGAAATGGATTTCCTCCGGTTGTCTGGGGAGCCAAAGCTGATGCACTGTTCGACAGCGGGCCACCACGAGCCGCAAACGGGTTTGTAGAGCTTCGTTTCAGTTGCACAGGTTCTGAAGCCGTAGAGGATAGAGAGGAAACGGAGGATAGAGGCATAGGAGGCATTTTGGGGACGGATGATGATTCGGGGACTGCGCCGAGGGTGAAGGCTCTTTTGGCAAATGGGTTTTTGGGTTCTGAAGATGCGGACGAGCCAGTGTTGCTGTTCATCAGCATACTTTGTCTGAATGGGTTGCTGACGGTATTTGACCGCTGAAGGGATTGCGGCTGTGATTGTTGTAGTTGCTGTTGTTGTTGTAATTGTTGTTGTTGTAATTGTTGTTGTTGTAGTTGTTGTTGTTGTAATTGCTGTTGCTGTAACTGTTGTTGTTGCAATTGCTGCTGTTGTAGTTGTTGCTGCTGTTGCTGCTGTAGCTGTTGTTGTAACATCTGCTGCTGGTTGTCAGGTAATTGAACTGTTGGCTGCGCCGAATACCCTCCAAAGCCAGCCCCAGTGAATGCGGGATTCAGTTGTTGGGACTGTCCAGTAAACGACGGACTCATTTGCCCTGTGAACATGGGATTGATCTGGCCCTGAGATTGTGCTTGAGCTTGAGCTTGTGCCTGAGCCTGAGCCTGAGCCTGAGCCTGAGCCTGTGCCTGTGCCTGTGCCTGTGCCTGTGCCTGTGCCTGTGCCTGTGCCTGTGCTTGTTGCTCAACAGCACCAGCCCACGGGTTGTACGGTTGTCCTGTCTGCTGTGGTACAAACGGTTGTCCTGTTTGGTGTGTCACAAACGGCTGTCCAGTCAGTTGAGCTCCAAAGTTGGCTTCCTGTTGGACCAAAGACCCAGAGAGAAAGTCGACAAGAGGCTGAGCAGTTGTCGACTGATCATTTTGCATCGTACTCTGAGTACTTTGTGCACCACCTTGGCTAGCCGACTGTCCTGTTTTGGTGGCTCCAAAGCTAGGAGCGTTGGAAGTCTCGTTCGCTGTTGTTCCTGGTGCCCCATGCTTTACCTGCTTTTCAGCCATATATTGGCGATGATTGACCTCAAAGTCCGGATCATTTAAATAGTCCTCCAACGATTTAGTCAACGAGGTAGGCGCGTGCCGTATGTTGGGAACATGCAGTTTGGTGGCATGTTCTAGGTGTTTGGCAGTTTTTAGAAAGGACACCACCTGAACTGTTTGTTTGGTGAACCCTGTGTAGACGTATAGCGCATGCTCAGCATCTACTTTGGACATGTCAAAGTAGTGTTCCAAGACATTGATTACCCCTTCGTTCAATACATGATACAACGACAACAGGTCATTGACCAATAGCCGAAAAGCCGTCAGTGTGATATCGTTGCTGACTTCTTCTTCATGAAATTTACATTTTAGTAGTGCATCGATTTGCGTCAACACACTTTCGCACTCACGCAGCAGTCCTTTCTCAACACTCAAGTCTTTTAACCGCCCTCCGGCCTTTGCCTTGTATCGCACATAATCTATCTTTGTGTTCCTGAACTGGGCAGCTCGTACCGATAAATACCGAGCGTACTGATTCAATCCTACCGCTTCTCTCGCAGACAGGGCCTGCTGACGGACATCGATCATGCGTTTCTGGCCAGCTAGATATCGCAGCACCACGTCCTGCTCTCCCTCTCGGATCATGATATGAATGACAATTAGTGCTTTGTAGGCCACTGTCCATGCATTGTCTTTCATTCTGGTGGCCAGAGCCCGGACAATCGTGGCCAAGTCATCTCCGTTGCCGTCGTAGGTGGCCTGTAGGATCGGTTCGATGTACTTGGCTTTGGGGGCGGCGAGCTTGTTAGCACCACACTGTAGCCGTGGAGATGAAAACGTTCTGCTATTTCCAGACGGTTCCGGAAATTTCCTTAACGGCCGAAGTCATAGCCAGGTAATGTTGGCAATAACAACAACAACTTACTTTTACTTTGGTTGCCCCCTTGTTAGCAGCTGTTACAATTCAACACTATGTAAAACATTTTGATTTATTTACTTACCTTTACAAGCTTCTCATACGAAGACATGTTGTGATGGATTTATAAACACAGATTTGTGAGATCCGGTTGTTTTCTGAGAGCCAGTGGTTGTGTTGGCCAGTGTGGGGCTTTGCTGAGTTGAGTGGTAGATTGTACAGTGAGTCTGGGATATGTATGGGAATGCGGGGGCAGTGAAGGAGGCCAGGAGCAGCTGCCCTATAGGAATTTTTGAAAATAAATAATAAGTGAGTGCGTACAGTGGTAATTAAAGGATCTAGGAGAAATGTTAAAGAAAAGCTTAAAGTTAGATTAGATATGAAGTACATGTTAGATTAAATCTGGTTGGAGATTAAGCTATTACTCGGTACTATATAAGCTTCACAGGGAGTGAATGTGACTAGTAGTCAGATGGATCATAACTTTATGGTCAGTCAAAGATGAGATATATAATATTCAGTTTAGTAATCTATAACTATTTCAAAGAATAATAATTGTTAATGGGCATGAACATGCTTCATGTCCTGAGAATACATTAACTGTCATTAATGACTGGAGGTATAAATACACATTAATGAAAGCAAGTTACCCTGATGCAGTGTTCGTTAGAACGTACGATTGATGCTTCTACTGGTCATAAATAAGCTTCTACTGATCGATCATAATTATATACAATTGATATAATATACATGTAATAAAGAGAACCATAAATTGAGATAATATACATGTAGCGTGAGTTCAGGACTATTCAGAGCAGGCTGTAGAAATAGTGAGTTGTGCGATAGGGGCGAGGTTATAGCTGCGCATGCCGGACCATGCTAATTGTGGGGTTGACGTCATACAGTAGTATGAGCTCGTAGGAACTATACTACAGCGTAGATAAAAGGCAGTACAGGTCGGTTCAAGTATATTATAAAAACACCACCAATGGCATAGACGTAGACCGTTCCGACATTGATCGTCTAATCGTAAGTCTCATGTCCTTCAACATTATTACTAGTCATGCTGAAAATGAATTTTGCAACAACATAATGAGGCTGATGAGAGTACTGCAGCGAGGAAACAGTCGTCAATTAGACGTACTTCTACAAGCTGATGATTCAAGTTCAGTAGGAGCTGAGTTTTGCACGGCCAGGAAAATTCCAACATTGTATTGGGCTGACGGGGTCACTTTCTAAAAGGCTTTTACAGTTTTACAGGTCTACTGGTCAAAGCAGTATAACAGCTCGGTAATGCTCATACAACAGATGGCAAAGATGCATGGCTGTCTTTCAGTGTTGAAGTCACCATTATATATCTAGAAAATGGCTATTGCTCACTTCCATGTTATATATTCAACATCAGCTAATCTTGCCCACATTCTGCGGATATGTTACACTGTCGGATCCCGCACAGACCTAAACTCCCCCTGCATATTACGCCATTGACCCCCAATCTACAACTATAACTTTTAATACTTGTCACATAAACCTTTCTCTACTCTTCAAGTCACCGCTTTCATATATCTTTTGGTTGTCATTGCCAGCCTCCACCATGTCCAGAGAAAGTACACCACTTCTCGACGACAGAGAGCTTCAAGCAAGTAAAGACATTGAAGATGGCATTAATCCCACTCGCCCCCTATGGTTCATCCTTTTGGTTACTCTGATAGAAGGAGGCTTGCAATTGTCGTGGTCGACTGAATTTTCCAATGGAACTCCGTTCTTGAGATCCCTGGGCATGTCCAAGACCCTCATGAGTTTGGTCTGGATAGCGGGGCCAATGTCCGGGACGTTTGGGCAGCCTATTGTGGGAGTTTTGAGTGACGAACTGCGGTGGAAGTTGGGAAGACGAAGACCGTTTATTGTGGGAGGTGGTCTAGCCACAATTGCGTCATTGATAATTCTCAGTTGGTCAAAGGACATTATGGGGTTGTTCTCCGACCGAAATATTGACCCTGAGGAGCTCAAGCACAAGACAATCCCATTAGCGGTGGCCTTTGTGTATATCCTGGACTTTTCTATTTCGGCCATCCAAGCTTCGGCAAGGGCTTTCTTGGTGGATAACATTCCTACTCATCAGCAGCAGAAAGCAAACGCCTGGGCTGCTCGAATGGTTGGGTTTGGAAATATCATTGGTTATGGCTTGGGTGCTACTAACCTTCCGAAACTGTTCCCATGGCTTGGAGACACCCAGTTTAAAGTCTTGTGTGCCTGTGCTTCGTTGGCTCTGATCTTTTGTGTGACTCCAGCGGTGACTGGTGTTAAAGAGAGAGATCCAAACAAAGATCCTACAGTCAGATCGGTGGTGAGAGTCCATGGTCAAGGTAAACTGAAACAAATTTTCTTGGACACGAAACGGGCTATTTTGAATTTGTCCCCGCAAACCAGACTGGTATGCAATGTGCAGTTTTTCGCATGGATTGGTTACTTCCCTATGTTGTTTTACTCTACCACATTTGTGGGAGAGATGTATCGACGAGAAAAGCTGGCTCAATTGCCCCCTGATACTGTGCTCAGTCCCCATGACATGGACATGTTATGGGAGGAGTCGACACGACGTGGTACTTTTGCCATGGTTCTTTACGCTATTACATCTTTGACTGGAAACATAATTCTTCCATTTTTGGTTAAAAAAGCATATCATTCGACCACTCATGACGATGATGAGAGTGACAGTAATGATGATCGAGGTCATATTTCATCAACTACTTCTAAATTACATAGCATTCCCGGATATTCTTATATTGCTGGACTGCATGGATCCACGACCGTGGCCAGATGTTGGACCGTTTCTCACGGGCTATTTGCTCTAGCAATGGTCAGCACATTTTTCATTTCTACATACAGAGGTGCCACGGCTCTGATAGCAGTCCTCGGTCTCTGCTGGGCTCATGCTCTATGGGCACCTTTTACTTTGATTGCAGAAGAGATATCTCGAGTTAAAGAAAAGAAGCTGCTGGCAACCTTGAACCCTGAGTCGTCATCTCATCAACGATATCAGCAGTATGAGCATCAGGCAGGAGTAGTTCTGGGAGTCCACAATGTGTTTATTGCATCTCCCCAGGTCATCAGTTCATTGATGTGCAGTGTGCTGTTCAAGATTTTCTCTAGCCAGGACGAAAACCAACAGGACAATAGCATCGGTTGGGTTTTCAGATTTGGAGGCTGCTCTGCTTTGATTGCATTGTATCTGAGTCTAAGGCTCAAGACTCCGGAGCAGTTGAATGCCGAAGAGGATGTGGACAATTAGAGACGGTATCAGAGGTCATTGACGTCACTTTCGTGGCTCTACACTCATGAGGGGTGCTTTTGAAATGCTGTGACGGGGACATTAAAAGCTAACAAACGGCCATAAAACATTATATTAATATTTCATTTAGACAATTACTATTTTGATTGTATCTACATTTACTCATTCGCTGCATTTGACTTTCCCTATCTGTACTCTTACTTCTAGTCATGCTAAGAATTCGGAACAGTTTCCAGCTGTCTTTCCTACAGTTCCCGTGCCCCACCCCAGTAAAGACTCGGTGAACTACTTTACACGGGTTTCACTCTCCGCCGTGGGGCCTTTTCCCCACAATATGCCAGTCGCCTATATATAATCCGGCAAAGATTTTGCTTTCCATCGATTTCTTCCTTCAAATTAATCACAATGCTCTCTAGAACACACAGAAAAGTCATTAGACTGAGCAAACTTGCTCGGACCGTGTCCACAGCCCAAATAGCAAGCTTCAAGGTCCCCGAAATCTTCAATGAACCGGTGCGAACCTTTGAACCTGGATCCAAGGATCGACAAGGAGTCCTCGATGCCCTGGAAAAGTACAGAACTGTTCACGAAATTCCTCTTGTTATTGGAGGAAAGGAGGTGTTCACTAAAGAGACATTCAACCAGTACTCTCCGTACAATCACTCTGACCCTTTGGCTGTAGTCAGCAGTGCCTCAGAGAAAGACACTCATGCCGCCATCAAAGCCAGTCTTGAAGCCAAGAAGGACTGGGAGAACGCTCCTTGGGCTGATCGAGCAGCTGTGTTCTTGAAAGCAGCTGAACTGATCAGTGGCAAATACAGATATGATATGCTTGCTACCACTATGTTGGGGCAGGGAAAGAATATATATCAGGCTGAGATCGATTCTACCTGTGAATTGATTGATTTCCTGAGATTCAACGTCAGCTATGCTGAGGAACTGTACAAACAGCAGCCGGCTAGAAACATGGCTGGTATCTGGAATCGGGCAGAGTACAGAGCTCTTGAAGGGTTTGTATATGCCGTGACTCCGTTCAACTTCAGTGCCATTGCAGGGAACTTGGTTGGTGCTCCGGCGTTGATGGGCAACAGTGTGGTCTGGAAACCTTCAAACAGTGCCATTCTATCTAATTATGTGCTGTATAATATCTTCAAGGAGGCTGGAATACCCGACGGAGTCATCAACTTTATTCCTGGTGACCCTCAGGCTATCACCAAGACGGTCCTCTCTGATCCCAACTTTGCTTCCTTGCATTTCACCGGATCCACCGACGTGTTTGTCAAACTATACCAGTCCATTGCTGCCAATCTCCCCAACTATAAGAGTTACCCCCGAATTGTTGGTGAAACTGGAGGAAAGAACTTCCATGTGATCCACAAATCAGCACTGGTCTCCAATGCTGTCAAGTCTACTGTCCGAGGAGCCTTTGAATATCAGGGCCAGAAGTGCTCAGCCACTTCCCGTATTTATGTATCTGAGTCTGTCTGGCCCCAATTCAAGAAGGAGCTGGTGGCAGAGGTCAAATCGCTTTCTCAAGGTGACGGTTCCACTCCACAGGGATTCCACAACTTCGTCGGCCCAGTTATTCACGAACAATCTTTCAACAAACTGGCCAAGGTGATTGAAGAAGGAAAGAAAGATTCAGAGCTTGAGCTTTTAGTCGGCGGAACTGTTGACAACAGTAAAGGATACTATGTCTGCCCTACTGTGTTTGTGACCAAGAACCCCCAGCATCCTAACTTACAAAATGAGTTTTTCGGCCCGGTTTTGACCATCTATGTGTTCCCCGATGCAGAGTTTGAGAAAACTCTTGAGTTGGTTGACAACACTAGCAAGTACGGTCTCACTGGTAGTATCTATGCCCAGGACCGAAAAGCTATCAACACTGCCACACAGAAACTACGAAACGCTGCAGGAAACTTTTACATCAATGACAAGTCCACCGGAGCGGTTGTTGGTCAGCAATGGTTTGGAGGCGGCCGAATGTCCGGCACCAACGACAAGAGTGGATCCGGTAATATCTTGTCGCGATTTGTGTCCGTGAGGAACATCAAGGAGAACTTTACTGAAATCGACAATGTATTGTATCCTTCCAATTACTAGATCATCTTTTTGAATCATCTAAATGTAATGACTAGTTCGTGAGTCTATGATATCTATGTACAGCATAATAAATATTACATATATATGACTAGCCTAGCATGCACTCTTGCAAGGCAGCCCTCTAAGTACTTTGTCGGTAAAGTATTCTCCTTTTACTGAAGTATCTCCTCCGCAGTCAAGTCCCTCTTAATTCTAAAAGGTCTATTTCTCCATTGAATCTGGTGACCACACATGGCTTTCATCCAAATGGGAAAGGCAAGAAGTTCACGTACTGCCCACACCGGGAACCACGAATTGAAAAACTGCCTTCGTGAGGGAGAGTCGGATGCAGATACATCAGGAGAGTATAATGGCGACACAAAGAATGGGGTCTTTGTAGTGTGTTCTACATGCTTGAACTCCAAGAGGCTGTTAAACTGCCAGTAGTCTATCAAACACCAACAGACCATATGCAAGAGGAAGAAAGACCATGAGAACAAATATCCAGACGAGAAAATCCAAACCGCAAATCCATATGACCCGAATAAACCACAGACAATACTTTCAGTAGTAGGTTCCAGCATAGTAGCAGCCAGCACCATGTACCTCCGCACTCGGAGCCACCGGACTCTTCGGTTCAAGTACCCGTTATAACTGACGTTTGCCAGAGGTTGAATCGCCGAGTCACTCGTCATGGCTGTTCGGCCCCCTGCCTTCCACAATGCATCTGCTATCATGTTATCCTCTGCTATGTACTGAGCAAAGACACGGATCCCATGTCCAGGCTCGTTATCACGGTCTTGAGCCTGAACTGCATTGTCAAGATCAGACCGTCGATATAAGTTCGATTTACCCATGACACAGGGGGCAATTGCCACTGCATTGATAGCAGAGTAGAACTTAGCATGCGAAGTCAACATGAACATCTCGTCCAACTTGGCCCCCCAATTGCGTTCCCAGCGTGCATTCACTGAAAGACACATGGGGAGATGATGCACCAGTTTTATTTTCGGGTCTTTCAAGAATTCCTGCACCGACCGAGCTAACGTTCCCGGAGACACCCAAACGTTGGAGTCCAGTACCCAGATTATATCGTGCTGAGCCTGAACAAACCCCTTGGCCAGGTTGTTTATCTTGGGATTGGGACCATAGCGGTCATTTCCTATCAGAAGCTGTGCCTTCACGTGTGGATATCTGGCAATAAGGTTATGGACAAGTGGTACAATTGCATCGCCTTCGGACTCCACGCAGAACAGGATTTCAAAGTTGGGGTAGTCCTGCTCAAACGCACTTGACAGACAACTCTCTGCCTCGGTATCAACGCCCTTGAGGGGCCGAAGAATCGTAACCCCGGGGGATCTGGTGTCGGGCAGAGTTTTCACATTGCCGGTCTTACTGTACCGCCTAGCGATGATTGAAGTCCCTAGAATGGCAAGGAACACCACCACAAAGTACCATGTCAGAGCCACGAAGCTGAGAATCAGAGTCACAGTCGAGTAGTAGTGACCGGAATTCTCATCATCTTTGAGTTCTAATTGGCTGCTGCTGCCCGATCTCGGTTCGCGGTACACCACAACGCCGGCGATTGACGGCACCACGCTGAGCAGTACTTCCATTTGATTAGTTTATAGTGTAATATAAGACGTTTTAGTAATAATATATTATATGTATTACTCCGGAACCTCTAGAGACATGGCAGCCAAGATCTTTCAATCCCACTCTTCTCCTGCTGCTTAGTTGAGGCCACACCGGGATTTATTTCTTTAAATTTTGATTAAAATGATGTTCCGATTATCAGATCTTCAGACCTAATATTTTTTGAGCCAGGGTTAGGCACACGGACGGTTAGTACAGTAATAAATCTTTTTTGGTGGGCCGTTCGGACTAAAACGCGATTCCTAGTTCATATGTACAAGCAAGTGAGTAATTGCCTGTTTGATCAGTTCCGACCCGCATACGAGGCTGTGTCCATATGAGCCAAGCGGTGGAAGACATGAGCCAAGCGTGAACCTAGTGCATACAATTAAGATAAAAGCAGGTGAAGTGGATGTGTCTTTAATTGTGAGCTTTAATTGCTTGGAAAAGAAAAAAGATTTAGTAAAAGCGGTGCAAAAGCCGTTTTGTGACAGACCGTTGGCATGAGGTGCAGATTATAGGAATGTGTAGTAGTCGAAGAGTTCTCACTGAAATGTTACATTCATTGTAACATTACGTACTACAGTATTCAAAGTTCCTGAGAGGTGTTCACTACTCATCTAGAGCGATACCACAGTTCTTCTCAGATTAATTGTCTGCGTGCCCGTGGACCATACAGTTAGGGGAGTTAAAAAGTTGCAGTATTGTAAGTGGAAATACGAGTTTCATAGCAGAACAATAGAAGCTTTCAAAAAAATAGTCGCTTTATCGAAAGAACACCTTCAATTTAGACCGGCTCCACAATTGCACCTTGAACATTCGTTTCGTAGTTGGTTTTCTCTCACTCAATCTCATAACGATCCACCCCCACCGTTCATTATCTGAATGTAATTAATCTCCGCCGCACCTTCTCTTATCAGTTTAGTTAAATGCAGGCTTTCAAAGCACCATCACCAAAACTGTCATCCGCTTCAGCTGCTTAAAGGTACTTTTGCTGACAATTGCCCAGTGGGATCTCCCTCTCTCTTCAGTTTTAAAGTCGTATCTTCTTTTTCCAGTTTTCTCTTCATCCCTCTGCCAAAAAAGTTATACTCACCGTAAATGGGTCTCTTCTCACTATGGGGAAGCAGCAGCACAATCCTGACCCAGATTCTCGAGCGTCGAAGAAAAGGAGAACTTCTTCCTTGGATGGGCCAAGCCCAGTAATCCCAACCCAAATATACAGAGGCATCTCGGCATGCCAAAGATGCCGCGTAAGAAAAACCAAGTGCGACCAAAAATTCCCTTCATGTGGAGCCTGCCAAAAGGCCAATGTGGAATGTGTCGGAATAGACTCTGCCACTGGCCGAGAGGTGCCTCGAAGTTATATCAGTCACTTGGAAGACCGTATAGCAGTTTTGGAAACGGAATTGAAACGACACGAACCGGGCTCAGGAGCCACCGCTGGTGCTGCTGCTTTTGCTGCTACTGGAACCGTACAGCCACGACTTGCAGTATCACAGGTGATATCACCTACTCTGGCCAATGACCCGATAAGCCCGGAGTCCACTAAGACTACTAGGTCTCTATCTACGTCGGCCCAGGACCATCATTCTGAACTGGATTACATCGGGAACAACAATGTGCCCACTGGAGAGACCGAAAACGCATACCTCGGTGCCTCTTCAGGTTTGTCATTTGCAAGACTCTTGCTTACGGCAATCAAACAGTCATCCAAAATACAATCCAATGCAATCAATAGTGCGAATAGCTCATATGCCGACGGGGGAACCACTGCTATCGCCCCACGAGAAATACCACCGCTGCCTCCCAAAAATCTAGCCGAGAGGCTGCTCAGCATCTTCTTCAACCAGTCAAACCCGCAAATGCCTATCCTGCATCGCGAACTCTACCTTACTCGCTATTTCGAACCAATATACGGACAATTATCACATAAAGTATCACTTGCATCAGAGTTTACCCCCTTGGGGGTACCAGTGACAGCCGAAACAGATGAATTCAAGGATGAGAAATCTCCGGATATCGACCCGGAGGAACTACTCAGCCTTGAGCAACGCAGAGCTCTTTATTTCTTGAACATGGTGTTTGCAATTGCTAGTTCAACACATCAATCCTTTTATCCGGATGATGTTTCCCAGGGGCATTATTTTGCGGCCATGAAGCATTATCAGGCCGTGTCGAGATCGGCTGACCGTTTGGAAGCTCTACAAGGAATCCTTATCCTTGCTCTCTATTCAATCATGAGGCCGACCGTTCCGGGTGTGTGGTACGTCATGGGAAACGCGCTAAGATTAACAGTCGACTTGGGCCTCCACAACGAGGAACGTCGAACAAATTGGGAACAGCACGCTAGCGCCAGCACAACGGATGAGGATCCGATAAGAAAAGATATGAAACGGAGACTGTTTTGGTGCACATACGCCCTTGACCGTCAAATATGTGTTTATCTGGGACGGCCATTTGGAATTCCCGAAGATAGCATAAACGTCGAGCTTTTCTCGGAATTAGATGACTCGTTAATATCTCGAGAAAACGTACCGCGTAACGGCGATTTCAGCCTTGTCCGTTCTGCTTCTCCCAGCTATAAATTTGTGGCACTCAGTTTTGTCAAACTGCGTCAGATTCAAGGAGAGGTCGAGAATGTACTGTACGAGCGGGGAGAGTATCCTAGGAGATTTAGGTCGCTCACTGAATGGAAAACATATATAATAACGCGACTTGAGGAGTGGTACAATCAACGGCCGCAATCGTCAGAAAAGATAAATTGCAAGTTCAACCCTGCATTTTTCGATCTGAACTATCACCAAACACGTCTTCTTATCTATGGTATCAGTCCTTCGATCCCTGTTCCAACCGAAGACTCGTATTTTTACATTTCGGACTCGGGTTCCCAAATTATACAACGGTATCACGAGTTATTCAAAGCAAAATCTATCAATTACACCTGGGTGGCGGTCCACAATCTGTTCATGGCCGGCACATCTTATTTATATGCACTGTATCATTCCAAAGTGATAAGGGAAAAGACTGCCATTGCAGACATTGAGTCGAATTCGACTGCCTGCTACGAGGTACTTGGTTCCCTAATATCACGATGCGGAGCAGCTCTAGAGTGTCGCAACATGTTTGAGTTACTGTCACGGGCTATTATCAAACTGTGCAGTGACGAAAAACCGCCTGCTCTTCAGAGCCTCCATGATGAGAATCATCATCACCATCAAAACTCAGATCACCACGACATCAAAGCTGAACAACATAGCTGGAATCCGATTATGCCGGACACTTTGGACACATTTTTCCAGGAGGCTGCTCAGATTGACTTTCTTGGTAACACTCGGTCACGACATTCAGTGCAAGGCAATGGCAGCACGGTCAAAATAGATTCGTCGCAAGGGGCTGCTGATGTCAATCAAGAGATCTATCACCTAATGAGTGATGTACCAGCGATATCTATTTGGGACCAGTTCTTTGCCCCGGGCACACAAAGCAATGTCACAGATGTTCCTGGAGCCTATCCATATGTAAATTGACTTGATAGATGAATGATATGTTCTGCTAAGACCTCCTCGCTACTGTCGCGTAAACCCGAGCCGTTTTAACCATACACTTTACCAAGAACGGGTCATGCAGGTGCTCGGGATTATCAATCTTTTTCACTTTAAACGCATCCACAACTCCAATTGATCTCCAATGCCCATACACCTCAATGGTAGCATTCTGTGAAAAGCACTCCGAGGGGATGTCAGTCGCCTCCATTTTGTCAGTAGTCACTTGAACCTGGAAATCACGTTTGTTACCACGTTTATCTTTCACCAGAAATGACATTAGTTCACTCAGACTGAAGCAGCCGGTGGTCTGGTCATAGTAATCTACGACAGCATAGAACCTGATCCGATTGTAATCGGCTCCGGTCTTGGTGACGGGGATAGGGTCGTTTTTAGCAATGAGTGCTACGGTCTGAAAGAGCATGGACTCGGAGAAGAAAACAGAGAGTAGGAGAATGAAAGAGGCGATGTCCGAAAGATGTTTAACCCTCTTTGAGATCAAGGACGCGTTTAAGGTTTTACCCTACTGCGTCTATTCACGGTAACTTGCATATGAATATGCATGTCGAAAATTAAATATTTAGGTAGACGCGAAATTCCTTATAAGAACGTTCACCTGCCGCTGTAATATCTATAGATGTTTCGATGGTTGGCAAAGATTTTGCGGGCAAGTCAACCTGAAGTAACTTCAAACAATGTAGCTTCCTTGGTGAAGTCGAGCTATCTGAAGCCATTTCAAGCTGGCGACGTTGCGTTGGTCCGAGGAGTTTTACGACCTGACCGAGTAAATCTCACTTCTCCTTTGCAGCATGGAAAGGATGCTAAAACCTCGTTTGGGCCACTTTCTCATGACAGCATTATTGGGCAGGCTGCTCGAGTGAAAGTAGACATGGGTGGACAAAAAGTGCTGGTCACTCATCCTACTTATGAAGAATATATGATTTATAGAAAGAGAGAGGCCCAGCCAATATATCCTCTAGATGCTGCGTTAATTGTTACTCTCGCAGACATTCACGTTGACGTCGTTGACCCAGGGGAAGAGCCTGCTCATTTTCTGGAAGCAGGAACCGGCCATGGGTCTCTTACTCTGTCTATTTGTAAGGCGATACACTGTGCTAATCCGCCTGGACGACCTCAAGGTGCGGTGTTGCATAGTATTGATAGAAACACTATACACAGCAAGACAGGATATCGTAATGTGCGAGATTTCAGAAGAGGAATGTATTTAAGAGATGTAAGGTTTCATGTAGAAGAGTCCCCCAGTGCATGGTTGGAGAAGAATCCGGTTGAACTGTCCGGTGCGTTCCTTGATCTGCCTGAAGCGGGTCCCGAAGTTATCAATATCGGAAAAGCACTAAAGATTGATGCTCCTCTACTGATATTCTGTCCTCATATCTCACAGATTCAAGACCTAGAACAAGTTGTCTCTTCTACCCCTAAGAGAATCTTAACTTTGATTAACGTGGTTGAGATTATGCCTGGTATGGGAGGAAGTCTTCGAGAATGGGATGTGAGAACTTCCACGATCAGGAAGACAGGTGAGAAAGTTTCTATCTGCCGACCTCGGGTTGGGTCCAGAGTAGTAGGAGGTGGGTTTGTGGCTATTTTTCGCCGGGTTCCTCAGGTAGAAGAGCAGGTATCTATCGAGAAAGTGGACGAGCAAACTTCTCCAGAAACAACTGGATGAGGTGACTCTGTAGGCTGGTACTGTCTGTACAGATACATGCACTTTCCAGGCCTCACACTTTGCAGGCCACGCACTTTCCAGCCATATAAATGTACAATACACTGCTGTAAATAGTCTCATAATAGAATAATATTGCATATCTATAATACATCACATGAATACATAAATTACTAAGCCAGAGTCCTGGCCTTCTTCTTCTTATTCTTAACCAACACAGCAACCTTTTCTTCCTCAGACTGCTCTTCCTCGCTAACCTCCATCTCACTGTACTCCATCTCATCTTCGCTGACTGGTTCAGCCTCCCGCTCAGCAGCACGCCGTAACTCAACGTCTCTCTGTCGCAACAGCTCAGGGTGTGCTTCGACAAGTTTTCGGTCGTCTTCCAGATCTCGCTGTTTGTTACCCTTCATTCTATTCTTGTAAAATGCTCGTTCTCGCTTATGTCGGATCTCTTCGATTCTGGTCATGGCCTTGAGCGTCTCGCTGACCAACTCTCTATTATATCGTACAGGCACATGTCGTCTTGCGTTGAAAGTCAGAGAAGAGTCCACCACCATTTCTTTACCGGCAGCCTTTCTGAATGCTTTGGTCCATTTTAATTTACGAGGGTTTCGCTTCATCTTGAAATTTTTATGGCATTTGGATCTGCAAAATCGAAACTCTTTGGCATCGTTTCGAACAAACATTATCCCATGGCCGGGCTGGTTAGCAAAAAGATTTAAGAGGTGGTGGGAGGTTAAAGGGGCCACTTACGTATATAGGGGACGAACAAAAATGGCAGTTGTTCACTCTCATTTTGCTGAAATATGTGTGGAGGAAACGGGACTATGAAGATGATATGAGTTTCGAAAAAAAATGAAAAATAAAAAAAATATACATCGTTATGCATGAGGGTGTGTCAGCGGAGGGAGACGCGTTAGTCAGCATGCAAGTGGTGCTTGGATCGACGAAATATGTAAGGATGGGCGGTACAGTAAATATTTGGACAATTAACACAAACCTTGTGTCCACGTACAACTACCGTGAAGATATCAGAATAATGCGTAATGGTTATTATTTTCTATATAAATATGCTAGATGTAATAGTAGTAATACAGTGCTAGGCACAGTACTAATACCGACCATGCGGATGGAAAGTTAGACGACGATGCACCAACTTCACCCATCCCAACCTTTTGCGTCTCCAACCTTTTGCGTCCATGAACTGTTTCTCTTTACTCTTGGTCAACCCACGGAACCAATTCATATCCTGAAGCTTCCGCGAAAATCGTCAGTCTATACTGCTCGATCTTCCAATGATCATACCAGCCTTGGACCTCTCGCATCCCTTTCCGATGAGCTGGTCCTCCACCACCTAGTTTGGCATCTTGTTTCTCCCTCCAGAAGCATGTAGCCAGGTTTCGACCATGAACATCGTCCGGAGTTCCATACCAGTACTTTAAAAGTCCACCCGAAATGTTTGCCTCGGCATGCGACAGTTTGTCTATTTCCGCAAGTCGAGTTCTATGATGAGCAGACTCCCTGACATCTGGCAAGAGAGCTGAACGAAATGCAACAATGTAAACATTTTCTAATCTTGGAAAATTGACGCCATTTTCCTGAGAGATCTTTCGTATCACCTCGACGACTTGGCTGATATTAAAAGTTTCAACATAGTCCTGGAATGCGTACTGGTCTTTATCCCATGGTTCAAGAGACCTTAGAGCCAGTGCAAGTAGCCTATAAGGTAATTCCAACCGGTCCAGTTGCAATAAATGATCGTTTTCATAGTACGGAGATGATCTTATCGTCTTCTCGTTTATATCCACTGGTTCATGTGTACCAAGAATTGTTCGTAATAGACCGTTGTCGTCAGTTATACGAACAGTTGAAGGCATGCCGCTGAATCGAATAAAAAAATATGCAGACAAAACAGTGAAATACAGAGAAAACTGTTCTGCGACAACCAAACCTAAAATACTGCCACATTCTTGCTCCCTGTCTTCTCTGACAGTTTTCATGTCGCGTTTGATTTGGCCGATCACGCAATATGATGTTTTCTAGGTGTAATCATTGCAAACACAATGTCGATGAAACTGACTGAAACAGTCGTAATCTGTGGGGCTCATTGCATCCAACAATGATGATGTGGAGAAATTGTGCCATAGTTGCAATACTCATGTCGGAAGGGCGCTGGACTTTTTCCCGAGTCCGACAACTGTCAAAGATTCAAACCTGATGCAAGAAGCCGGAGATAGCAAATCTGATGCGGCGTTATGCATTATCCTGCATCGAATATGCATGGAACTTTTAATGAAACTTTATTGGGGATGCTTACAGGGTTCAGCCAAAACCTCTGACCAGCCAATAATGGGCAGTCCATTTCAACTTAGGAGGGGCACTATATGGTAAGCTCGAGCCACGGTCTTGCCAGTTCATGGTAGTCCGCGGTATCCGAGACTCGGAATAACCACCGGCTTTAAGCATAACTCATTTGTACAAGGTCAATCCATTAGAACTGGAGTTGTGGAGAGCTTCCTTCCCCTTTCATTAAGCCAATTTTACTGATATCCTTTTATTTTCTTTGCTCCTGTCCAAAACATCCCCGCGCAAACACCTCATGTCACATCTTCCCATATTTATATATTCTGAGCAACTCTATAGGTCAATGATATATGCGCTGATATACACTGACAATATTATTTGAGCCAATCACAAATCAAATACTGCCCCAAATTGCGACCCCAAATTGCGACCCCGCTACTTGAGCATTATGCGATAAGGATTAGCAATCCGATCCACCCGCGTATAACCTACCACTTCAACACTAACTTTGTGCCCACTTTTTACTAATCCAACACCGCGGAGTAGGCATGCTTCCTAGGTCGGCTATACAGCGCAGATCATTGCTGAGCAGATACTATATAAGTGGTGAGCTTAGCGTTACAAGTCTATCACAATTAAAACAATATCCACTACTCTTACAGTACACACTCGAATCAAGTTCAATACAATTTAGAAAATGGCCACTGCTCAAGTCGACGTTGAAGACCACTCCAAGTTCAAGCCTCTGAATCAGGTCGATGTGATTTCCACTGATGAAGCGGGAAAGAAGATCGTTGTTAAGAGCGGAAATGTGGTTCTGGCTACTTCTACTAATGCGCTTGTCTTGCACGAGAAGCACTTGAAGGGAGAGTCTTGGAACGTCTATCCTGATGTTTACTACATTCCCCGAAAGGACATTGACATCACCAAGTTTGAAAAGACCCAGTCAGTTACTTACTGCCCATATAAAGGATATGCCAGTTATTATGCTTATGATGGCAATGAGGTAGCTTGGTCTTATGAGACTCCTTACGAGCAGGTTGATGAAATTGAAGGACATCTGGCTTTCTACAAGGACAGAGTGCAGATCGAGGATTAGTTGTGCGTGGGGAATTTAGGTTTTATATATGCAATGAATGTAACTACCACAATCGGGCTCGGTAATGCGCCATCGTAGCTTATCAACAATGTCAGTATCCTCTTCAATATTGAAACCTAATTTGATTAACTAATCGTTTACTACTCTTTCGATAAATACACCATCATCATTCATCAATGCCTCGTCTATGCAGGTACAACCGAAATAAAACAGTCGTCACCCAACGAAGCAGTTAACTTGCTCCACATCCGAGGGAGCTTTCGAGGTCCAGCGGGACTTCGGTCGTGCAAATCGATCTGCTTGAAGCTCTGCAACAGTCGTACAATAGTGTAGTTGGCTTCAGTCAACGCGAATTGCTGACCAAGACAGATTCGAGGACCCCCATTGAAAGGCAAGTAATCCCAAGTTCGCGAGCCATCCTCCTCCCATCGTTCCGGTCGGAACTCATGAGCATCTTTGCCCCAGTATCGTTCATTTCTTTGCATGACAACAACAGTGTAGAATACTCGGGTACCTTTGGCAACAAAGACGGGCTGGTCTTCATTTGGCCCACCTCCTCTGGGAAGGATGGTGTCGTTGATACTTTCTCTGAAGTTAAAAGGTACTACAGGATAGAGTCGCAGAATTTCGTTCACAAAGTGATTCAGATACTGGCATCGCTTCAGACTTTCAAACGACAAATTGTCGGTACCGGTGCCGAATTCCTCCAAGATTATAGCTCGAAGTTTCTCAAAGACTCGTTTGTCCCTGGCCAAATGGTAAAAGGCAAAGGATAGTAAGCCAGCAGTGGTGTCTCTTCCAGCCAACAAGATGTTGAAAGCTTGGTCCCGAATGATGATTGGATCTCTGGTTTCTTTGGTCAGTTCCTCAATAAACACGTATCGGTTCTCGACTTGCTTTTCTTCGTCAGATTTGGCCAGTGCCATTTCAACAAAGTAGTCGACAAACTCATGGCAGATCTTGCAGTTGGTTTGGAATTCCTTAGAGTTCAAAAATGGCAACAAGCTGTCAAACTGAGCTCGCATACTGAGATACTCAAGGCAGAAATTGAAAGCATCGACAAACTCTTGAGGTGTCCGTTTTGCTCCGGGGGATAACTTGGAACCTTGACATTCGAGGGAATTCACACTCTCTCCAAACAAAAACTCCGTAGCAGTGTCCAAGGTCAACTCGAAAAACAGCTTTTGGATATCAAACACACCGTCGCCCTGTTTCGACAGTCTCTTGCATTGGTCAATCAGAATTTGACTATGATGTTTATTATTATCCAGTTGGGTGATTTGGTTCCGGGCAAACTGCGGTCTCAGCATTGCTCGGGAGTGTTTCCAGCCATCTCCGCTTAAAGTGAAGATACCATTGCCCAGCAGAGGGAAGAAACTCTCGTATCGTCGACCCAGCGAATAGTCCTTGAAACTGGTGGCCAGCACTGCTTTGACATTTTCCGGGTCAATGGTGAATATAGCAGCCTTGAACGGAATAGATCCCCGAACCGTGTGTTTGCCTAGATCATCGAATATTTTCTCGACATACTCATCTGCTCGATATTCTTTGACTGCTTTCAAAATATTAAGGGCCTGTGAGAATCCCAAACTGAACCCCATATTTCGGGCAGGCATTCCACAGTTGTTTAATTTAGCTTTGCGATTATATTCCAATTCTCCTAGGATCAGCCGGCCATAGAAGAAGAGGGGGACAGCCAGTACGGCCAGAATCCAAGTTGCCCAGGCCATTATGAGTGGGTGAATATAGAAAAAAACCGATTGAATTCGGATTCGGAAAACCAGTTGGGCAGATCGAGCGCTCAGCGAATAAAGGGCCTTTTAAGTATGTGAATTGCTTACGCCTCGGCATGGTAACTTTGACACATGTGAAAGAAGATTTAACTAAGATAGTCAGTCGTGATTGCCGGTTTGAGCAGTGGAGATGAGCAGGGTTAAGGGTTTAGAGATAAAGTGCGGAGAACACCGTGAGGAGTAACTTATTAGTGAGGAACGGCGGAACAAATGTTTAAACAATGTTAATGAATTTAAACAATGGCTTTAGCATTCTGTTCCAGGTACTATTGAGAGATTGTTTTTTCGTCAGCTGTCAATTGTTCGGCTTACTGATAGTTTGACATGCTGCCTCCGTATTGAAAGCGGTGCGGGGCAGATCATATGAAATTTAGTAACAGAGTGTGATAACGATGTCCATCAAGGAGAGAGTTGAAAAGTGCATTCGCAATAATTTACATTACTGTACTGTGCAATGTGGTGTGTAGTGTGCAAAATGTAGTTTGTGGTGAGAACTGAAAGTACCAGAGAACTCCGGACCTGGCCGGTGTACATACATACAGAAGGTCACACGATTTTAGGCAACCCAGTCTCAGTAGAGTTCCGCTCTTGTCCACCCAATCGAACGTTACATTTATTTAAACTAGCACAGCAGTACGGCTCTATACACAACGGATCGGAAGACCGCGACTTGGCAAGAGCCGATGTTATAATGATGCTCAATTGTAGGCACGGCGCTATTCAATCGATATTAGATAATCCCTTATCCTAACTGCGCACCTTGTTTGCTTGAATGCGGTACAGAACAGGTAACACCCAAGCAGTGCTAAGTAAAAGCGATCGTCAGGTACTTACGCAGGAACCTCAAACTCGACTTCTATTAATAAGTTCGAGATGTACAGCATGAGCCCTTTTGAATTGCCACCACTCCAGACGTAATCGGAAACAAAAATAGAATGTTCTTTAGCAAAGAAAAGATCATCGTATAGTTACGTCGTGTACACAGTAATTAGTATTACATAGCCTGGCTTTTATTAGGCGTGTTCCAAATCGGTATAGAGATCAGCTGCTTATATCGAGGACGAAAATTACTCGACGAACCGGGGATACAGCGACTGAATGATCCCAGAAACTATCAATCGCGCTATAACAGAACTCCTCCGTTTCTTTCAGCGCGTATTATCTCCGATTGACATTTTTTCTACGCCTTCAATTGCCCTCTAAGTACCCATTACACATATACCAGGTAACCTGCCTGGACGAGAACGCCTGAATACAAACCTCACTCTGCTTTGATACACTTCTTCCCCTGACACGTGTGACTTACATCACTGTGCGTTTAACTCCTCACTGTACAGCCAATCTCCTGGCGATCTTCACCCTGTAATCTTGAAAAGCCACCGCAATGCCCAAACCCATCGACGCCTGTTGGCGGCTCGGAAACACTATATAAAGGAGTAGAGTTTCCCAGCAAGTCTTTTCTGTTTTCTTGCTACCTTTAGTATACACACAATTATTTTATAATGTTTGGATTTGGAGAAGACGAACATAAACAAGTTTACGGCAATGAGCAGCACGAGGGAAAGTTCTCTCATGAAGTAGTTGCTGGAGCTGCTTCCTTTGCTGCTGCTAAGATGTTTGAAGACAGACAGCGAAGAGAAGGCAAGCCCGTGTCTCATGCTTTCGCCAAGGAGATGTTGGCAGGCATTGCAGGAGGTGAAGTTGATAAAATCTTTGAGACCAAGGGACTCGACTACCTCGACAAGGACGAAGCCAAGAGACAAGCTACTCAGAGAGTCCAGCAGGGATACGATGAGCACTATGGTCAACAGCAAGACTGGAGACCTGAGCATCGATCTCCTTTTTAAAGAGAGGGCATGAAGAATCTCCCAACTTTATATTTGAAAATTACTGAAATTACTATCAATTATGTAGTTAGTTAAAAGTATCGATTGTATTCGTATGAATATTGACTGAGCAAGGTTGTGTTTTGATTGTTCTCGAGAGGATGGTATTAAATGTAGGCGCACGCCTTTTGCAGAAGGTTGCAGTAGTACGTTGAGCTGCGCAGAAATTGTACATACCCATGCAGAGCCACGCTCTACGCCCACCTTTGACATTCTCTTTGTAAATACATGTACACTGTACTATTTGTATCTCTTATTCATCTGGGAAGAGATTCAACTGGTGTTTATTTTTACACTCCAATACCCTATGGCTGTGTTCGCTCTGTACAAGCTATTACACAGCCTTTCGTATTGACACTGATCTGCCAGGGAGTATTTACTATCTACAGAATACATTACCAGCACTATAGCTTACAACATCGAATGTCCGCTGTTGAACAGTGATATACAACTATAGGTATACCGAACTCATGCACTTACTCTTACACTAGATCCAACAACCTATGTAGTTTTGTATATAGCATACTCACTGCCATCACCTCCGTCTCCTCAGATCATTTGACCTTACCCTACAAATTTATCAGTGAGCCAAAAATGACGAACATCTCCAGAAATCTCAGTTATATCTACCATGGCGGAACAAGAAATCCAAGAAAAACAGTATGCTTTTGGCGAGCAAACATTCAATAAAGTATCTGCATATGTCTCAGTATGTATATAAACTCTTTTTTCGCTTGTAGTTGCTAGTTTCGTAGTTTAACCAGGAACATCCCGTAATAAGTGGAGTAGGTGCCGTCACTGCTCTGATTCTGCTGAAATCAGCCATGAGATCAAGAACTGCAGGCGTAGGAGGCAAAGCCTTTTTTACTGGGGGGTTTGAAACGAAAATGACTCCCAAAGAGGCTTTACAAATCTTGAATCTGAGAGAATCTACATTAACCCGAGCTAAACTACGAGACACCCATCGAAAAATAATGTTATTGAACCATCCTGATAAAGGAGGGTCGCCGTATTTGGCTACCAAGATCAACGAGGCCAAGGATATGTTGGAGAAACGAGGAAACTTGAGAGAGAAATAGTTGTGACAGTAGTAGAGCCATGCATGTATTGTAAATAGAGGGTCAGAATTACTCCGACCATGTAAATAGACTTGACGTTCAGCGAGACCGTAAGCGTTACTTCTTTATTATTTTGTAAAAATAGACACCACGTCCTCATCTTCAACATGATGCTGAAGTCCACACTTTTGCGGACTATGCTTGGTAGAGGCTCCCCAGACCATAGCATACTTGAACTTGCTTTTAAAGTCCCGGTGAATACTGTCACACACGTCCTCTATGCTATTGTGAGATTTCCTGACCACCATGGGCTCAGTAAAGTCTGGACTCCTGCCCTTGGGTTTGGTGAATAGTCGTACCAGTGCCAGGTCGTCCCATATCCGTTCTAGTAAATCATCCAGCCCAAGGCCCATGTTCACTGAAATAACAACGGTGTTGGGCATACGGGCCAGTCGATCAGTCTCTTCTAGCGACACAGCATCTATCTTGTTGTAGCAGTACAGACAGGGGATATATGATCGATGAGATGCGTTGATAACGTCAATGAACTCGTCGATAGTAGCGTTTTCATCCCGGACCAGCACATCAGCATTGTGAATTTTGTAGTCCCGGAGTATACTACCGACGATTTTCTCATCCAGATATTTGGGAGGAGAAGTAGCGTTGAACTTGAGTCCACCTTGTTTTTTCACTTTAAAGTATATATTAGGAGGTTCTCTGTTGAGACGAATGCCCACTGCTTCCAGTTCTCGTTCAAGAATCTGTCGCTGCTCCTCTGGCTTAGTTGCATCCAACACCATTAGAATTAAGTCAGCAGTTTTAGCCGTAGCGACGACCTGACGACCTCGACCTTTGCCTTCGCTGGCTCCCTGGATAATACCAGGCAGATCAAGAATTTGGATCTCAGCACCATTGTATTCCAAGACTCCGGGAACCGACGTCAATGTCGTAAATGAGTACTGGGCCACTTCAGATTTTGTTTTGGTAATTTTCGACAGCAGCGACGACTTTCCTACCGACGGAAAACCAATTAAAGCTACTCGAGCATCTCCGCTTTTGGAAACTTCAAATCCCTGGCCTGAAGAACCTGAAGAGCCAGGAGGAGGTTCCAGTAACTGTTGTCTATATCGTGCGAGTTTGCCTTTGAGAAGACCAATATGGTACTCGGTGGCTTTATTTTTCTGAGTTCTGGCTAACTCTTCTTGGATTTGTTGGATTTTCTCGAGAATGCCCATGTGTGAGGTGAAGAGAGATTATGAGAGTTGGTTACTGTGGAATTCCTTTAAAGATTTGAAAAAGTCAAAAAGTGAGAGACGTGAGATGGTTATGAGTGTTCTAATTTGCGTGGGGTTCAGAACAGAACAGAATGTAGAACGGAATTGTAGAACAGAGTTACAGAACGGAAGAAACTACAGAACGAACTAATTGCGAAACAGAACTAATTAACGGTACAGCACTGAGTCTCAGAGCAGAACCGAACAACACAACTGGCCCACATAACAGAAACTACTCAATACATCATAATTGGAATACTCTTTTTGTTTCTCATTAATACAGATGGCCATTGTTAAATTAACTACTACCCTGGGGACTTTCACCCTCGAGCTCTACGACCAACACGCTCCTAAAACATGTAGAAACTTCACCCAATTAATCCGGAGCGGATACTACAACGACACTGTCTTCCACCGTATAATCCCCAATTTCATGATCCAAGGTGGAGACCCCACTGGCACCGGGCACGGCGGTCAGAGTATTTACGGGGACACCTTTGAAGATGAAATCAGCCCCGAGCTGCGACACACCGGGGCCGGAATTCTCAGCATGGCCAACAGTGGACCCAATACCAATGGATCACAATTTTTCATCACCTTGGCCCCAACCCCATGGCTTGATAAAAAGCACACAATCTTTGGACGAGTAAATTCAGGAATGGGGATCATAGAACGAATGGGACGAGTCAAGACTTTGGAGGATGACAGGCCGGTGGAGGAAATCAAGATATTGAGAGGTGAATTAATAGAGGAGTGACATTACACAGGTCATTCCACATATATAGGTCTATATTATTTTATTTAAGGTAGCCCACTATTTAAGTAGTCAACTATTTAAGTAGTCACTGCTACTGTTACAAATGGCTTTATCAGGCCTGCAAAAAGAAGGTTAGTAGTGGACCAATACTTGTAATTGGTAGTCAGCCTAACGAGTCATAAAGCTCTATCGCCAATGTATACGACAGATATATAAGAAACCATTGGAAAACCAGCCGCGGTTTCGGCAGTATGTTCGAACTCATTTCCATCAATATAACAATATATCTCGAAAAGACTTTGCTACGATAGAACACTTGCTACGGAAAGGCAATCGCATGTTGGAGACATATTCGAGTAGCTCAGTGAGAGATATTCACTAACGAAAGTAGAGGGCATAAACTTGTAAATATATTAATTTATTATTGTATTACTTAACAGTGGTTACCACACTAACATGTCAATCACCCACCGTCAACTCCCAGTCTACCTGTACGTACCCATCGGCATGTGAAAGTACCGAGGTCCCTCCAGAACCCCACATGCAGTTAGTCTCCGCTAATCCGATCTGAATGAAATAAATACTGGAACCAATTTACGCAACCGACAAAACTCCGCTTTTCTCATATAGACAATTTACTCATCCCTATAATAATATAGTCTATAGTCTACCATGGCTGAACCTAGAAAACAATCTGCCCTCATGGGCCAAGTAGAATCATTCTTAGCCGGTGGATTCGGCGGGGTCTGCGCGGTGCTCGTCGGGCATCCCTTTGATTTGATCAAAGTCCGGCTTCAGACCGCACCCAAGGGTACCTACACTGGAGCAGTTGATGCGGTGAAAAAGACAGTTGCTGCTGACGGTGCCAAGGGTCTGTACCGAGGCGTGGTTGCTCCTCTGTTGGGAGTCACACCCATGTTTGCAGTCTCGTTCTGGGGTTACGACGTGGGCCAGAGAATCGTGAAAGGCATAGCGGGAACTCTGCCCGGCGAGTCATTGTCCATTGCCCAAATCTCAGCTGCTGGTTTTCTTTCTGCTATCCCGACCACAGCTGTCACAGCTCCATTTGAGCGTGTCAAAGTCATTCTCCAGCTTCAAGGTCAGGCGGAGCCAAAACCCGGTCAGAAACATTTCAATGGTGCTGGTGATGTGGTAAAACATTTATATAAAGAAGGAGGAATCAGGTCTGTCTTCAAGGGATCGCTCGCAACTGTTGCTCGAGACGGTCCCGGTTCAGCACTGTACTTTGCTACTTATGAATACGTCAAGAAGGAGCTGACCCCTGAGGGACAGTCGCTATCTCTCGGTGCTATCTCATTCGCAGGAGGTATGGCTGGTGTGGCCATGTGGGTGCCAGTATTCCCGATTGACACCATCAAGTCTAATCTCCAGTCCTCGGAACATCCTCAGTCAATTGCTCAGGTCACTAAACAAATCTATAGAAACGGTGGCATTAAAGCCTTCTTCCCCGGTATTGGACCCGCTCTACTGCGATCGTTCCCTGCCAATGCTGCTGCTTTTGTGGGAGTCGAGCTCGTCCATGCATCGTTTAGAAAGGCGTCTCTATAACAAAAATGCTGTACCACACATTATTGGCGTACACGCGTACATAGAACTTTTTATGATGTTATGTCCATGCAATACACGATTATCATTCATTTCTCGTATTCATTATATTTATCGTTACTGCACCGTGTGACTTACTTACTTGTATTTTCACGTCCATATCGAGAATAAAACTCATTAAAGTCGAGTCGTACTCCTAGGAATCGCATCTCACTGTCATCCTGCCGGCTCAGTTCTTTGACCAGAACACTCACGCTCCCCTCGAACTTCTGCTTAGTCTCCTTTATCCGAATGTACACCAGATCAAACCGCTTTTTCTCGTCAGGGTTATCCAATCTACCAGCCACCGTGAGCTGATACATTGCATCCAGACTGCTCCGAAATAATAGCATTGTCTTTAATATGTCGTGCAGGTCACCCATCAATGACTCTCCGCCAAGAAGACCTTTGAAGGCAATCTGTTTCAAGTAGTTTTTGTGTGCCTTGATAATACCATCAACCGTCAGCTTACCATTCAGCTGCCCGCCCTGTAATAATTCCTTCTGCAGCATGGACCACGACATCTCTATCACTTCATAGTTGATATAATACTGCAGTTCTGAAATGAAATGCATCATTTCCTGGCACACGCTTCTCACCAAGCTCCATTCTCTTTCCAGATTTTGCTGGACAATCTCTTTACCCAACTGGCCCCTTTGTCCAACAATGGTTCTTCTCCATCCCAAGTACAGACTAAAATTGACTCTTTTGAGACGCCACAAGAAATTAAATACCCGTAAATACTCCGTCATGGAACTCTGATCCAGGACAACAATATCCAAAGGTTTCTGAACTCGGTAGTCCAGAGTAAATACATCCCATCCAATCTCTCCGTGACCCAGCTCTAACATCCGTGCATCAATGCTATCCAAAACTTCGGGACTGTCAAATTGAGCATTCGATCCTCGTATGGCTGTTTCCAGCATTGACGTCAGGCGGTGTCGTAACAGCGATCCTGCTGGTTGGTCTAAGGTTTTGGCGGCTTCTTCAATGAGTAATTGCACAAAATCGCCTTTGCCAAGCAAGAGATAATCTTTTAGTGCTTTCAAATGAACTGTTAGCTTGAACTGCTGCTGCAGAATCACATTAAGCCGTTCCACCACTTCAGCATAGGCAGCAGATATTCCGGTTTCTAGATTCTCATATGTTGTGATGGGGCTTGTGTTAGCCCGGCGGAGATCGATCCATTCGTGATCCTGACAGGCGGCTCTGATGAAGTATAACGTTTTACCAGTCTCAAACACCCGCTCTGCTATTTTAGGGCTCATGAAACTAGGGACCTTGGACGAATCTAATATAAAGCGTTCTTTCCAAGCAGACTTTCCGTCACCTAGACGCACGAAAAAATCTTCAGAAGAACCCATTAGCGTACCACTTGTTATCCAGTGGTTTAGGATCTCATAAAACGGTTCGCATAGTCTCTCCTTTAGTCTCACTGCAAATCTTGAAATAAATACATCACCATCATAGGTATAACTGTGTAGCAGGGAGATTATCTGACCACCAGCCAACTCGCTGCTCTCTTCATAGATAGTATACAAAAGCCGTAGACCCAATGTAGCATCATGTAGTAACGCTAGACATCGTCGTAACGTCAAATTATCTGGCCGTTTGACTTCGTTTTCTAGAACGCCAATCAGTGATAGATAGCTCTGGAGCTCTTGCGCAATGCTACTATACAATGCCTGCTTTATGAGCCCACTAACGGACTGTCTTTCAATCTTACTCAGCCGGCGATACAACATAGCAGGCTCCAGCACCTGATGTAGTAGTCCCATTGCAGGAAAAGGGATTGTCGACGGCAGTTCCAGCTGCACTTTGTCGTCTGCACCCAGCCAGCCAAAGTTGGCCGTTTTCACACCCTGCAGTACAAATGGCATGTCCTGAAGCAGTTCATCTTCCGAAGGATTCTGTGCCTCGTGAATCATCCGAATGAAATCCCCGGCAGTAAAATTCGGATATTCCTCCTCATAATGATCTTCTTCCCTCTGATGAGCAAACCGTGATGGTACATTGACCAGGCCGTGCTTGAGTCCATCTGACATGGTCCATTCACTCAATGATTGCAACAGATAGCCCAGGTGTTCAGCTCCCAATGCTCTTTCCAATCGAATTGCCAGGTTTCGGAATCGGGCCGCTCGCTCCGCACCAAGGTTCTGTGACAGCGAGTCGATGATGTAATCCAAGGAATACGAAGATTTGGGTGTCTGACTTAGAAGCCTTATACTAGACTCCAATAATCTCTCCTTTTGACGTGTATCAGTGTCCACCAGTATATCTATCAGCTCTTCTACCAGGTCATGGATGGCCATATATGGGTTGGGGTGAAATTGAAGGACGTGACGCGTTGAGAACGCGATTTATCCCACGTAAATTAGGTGAGGTCAGTTGGTACACAACTGTTGGTACATAAATAAATTATATAGAGTACATATGTAAAGTCGTTTAAATACAGTATAGGTTTGTGTTGTTCAAATATAATGGTGGTTCAGGAATGAACTGAGAGATCATGCAAATTTAATCCGTCCACATCGGAATCCTCCTCTACCTTTCTTGTCCCGTCAACTAACCGATTATTGTAGAACTGGGTTAATGACCGCATAGCAATTTCTTGTGGGTAGGCATCGTCAACTTCACCGCTGATATCGAGCCCCGAGAGCCAATCGTCCCGGAGCTTTGCTTTGCAGTGCAAATAAATTGCTGAGACCAGATCCATATTAGTATACTTCCACTTGCGCCCATTGTATGGTGCCTGTTCCTTGAATATCTCAAGTACCATCTTGTAGAGGTCTTCTTGGTGAACAGAGAGCACTTTTTTCAGAGTCTCCGAGGGGAGTTCAGCGACGACAATGATTCGTTGAGTTTTGCCCTTGACCATTCGCCGTAAAACACGTATAAAGTTGATGATGGTGAAAAAGTAACGGGAAGAAAATGAATTGATCTCAGTGGAGAAACGGGCCATCTCGGGGCTGGGGAGTATTTCCTCATTGTATGTTTCCCCATAGTTGTGAACGGCTGCCTCTGACAGGAGCCGGCACTGTGAAAAGAAATTGAGGTGGCACAGGTCCGGGATTTCCAATGCCCGGTCTAAGGGCGTATGAAGATAAAGGAATTTGTAAATAATCAGATAGTAATGCGTGTCGAAAAGAAGGGTGCACAAATACTCTGACTTCAAAACATGCGAAACTTTGAACCACGAGGTCAGCAGATCTAAAACAGCCGATATCGACTTCAAGTTCACCTCTCTTGTCCGACTCATGTTGGACCCCTGTTCGTAGCTGGCCCCCTGGCTAGGATTGAAATTAACATTAGCCAACATAACACGTAAAATGACATTGGCACATGAGCTCAGATATGGGAGAGATTCCTTGTAATATTTTTCCACCCGTTCCAGAATACTAGTTTCTGGTGTGTCCAGAGTGCTCCATGAGTCTGCTGATTTGATAGGTTCTTCCCATCCTCGTTCATGCTGCATAAACTTGTCCCTTTCATTCCACAGCTGAATCATTGCCGGAGTCGTTCTGATCCGCGAAGAAAACAACTCACCGGCCTCTACAATACTCTGAGGTACAGTCGTGGCATTTTCATCATTTCCTATGTCTTCAGTGGGATATAAAAAGGGGAAACTTTGGTTGGTCATGAAAACGCTTTTTCGTAACTTTTGCCCTGTGCCAATAACCGGAGCTAGCGGTGGGCTCGGGGCTGGCGTAGCAATGTGGACCGTTGGAGGAGGTACCGAATTGTTTATTGCCTGTGTATGCGATGGTCTAGGGATTTCAATGAACTTGGCTAGTCCAACTGAGTTGATTGCGTCGTCACTAAGCTGTGAGACAGGCGCGTCGTATGCAGGGTAGCGAGAAATCAGGTCTTCTCGGAATTCATAGTAATCTAAGGGGGATGCAGTGATTATATCGTCAGGGTCGTGAGTTGTGGGTAAATCGTACTGGGTTCGTATAAAGTTTTTGACAGTTTCGAGCTTTGATTTCCCACCAAATAGACACAGTATGCATTTCCAGAATAGCAGCAAGACGCTTCTCATTGGGAATGTTTCGGCTACTGTCCACCGTAATCGAGCAATTGTTTCTGTGAGGTATGACAGTATCGAAGGGTTGAGCTCGGAGAGACTGAGTACAAACTCCTCATCTGTACGGCATGACTCCAAGATGAAATAGAATATGGTCAATGCAAGGTCGAGCTCTTCAACTTTGGTGTGGGTATCGGAGGTCTGATCCAGAACAAACTCCATGCATTGCTGGATGTGATCGTACAGCACTCGCAGAGCTCCACATTGCCAAAGCAACGTACAGTTCAGTTTGATCTGGCTGACGTGGTCGTCGACATTGATGACCTCACTATATGCACCTTGAGCAATGTACACGAGAATCAAAAGAACAGTATGTAGCCGTTGAGGAGATCCCTTGCGACCAGTAGAAAGATTGCTGAGCTCTTCGAGAACGTTAGACACGTAATCTTCTTTTTCGTGGTCCGGTTGCTTTCTAAACCCAGCCTGACCCTCGTCCACAAACGTGTCCTTGGCCAATGCAAACAGATGGTTGTTGCCATATTCAAACCATTCATCCAATTCCACTTTGAATTCGTCGGTATCGCGATATTCATAGTTGAAATGGGGGCACATTCGCAGCTGCTCGTGGTGTTCCTCCTCAGCGCGCTGCCGTATGCGTTGGGCAAACTGATTATCAGATGACGTTGTTTCATCTACAGCTACGAAATCGTCGCTGACGTCATCTCCTTCTTCTTCTTCGTCTTCCTCGGCGTTGCCGTTTTCGCTGATTTGTTCAATCTCCACAACGCCCGGCCCGCCGCTCTCGACATCTGCATTGTACAGTTCGTCGGCCACGAGCTGCTGGTCAGTTTGATCCCGATCTGGTTCAAGATCTGGGTCTAACTTGGGTTCCATAGCTCAGCAAATCCAACCAGGTGTCAGTATATAAATAACCAAGTGTAAGTATAATTCTGTCCACAAAGTCTGACGATTCGCGCTGAACGGGTCGTCGCGATGCCTTCACGTGATGTTCAAATCTACACCCCTGCCCTTCTACCCCCCACTGGCTGAATCGCGGCCTTCGTTTCTTTCGTTTCTTTGAATTCTACGTTGTTTTGGAGGAAACTCGGTTTATTACATTCAATGGACCGTCTGCTAGGTGTGAGGTGCGTAGTTCAAGCTATACCACAGCAGTGCAGTCTAACAAGAGTCAACGTGACTACAATCCTCGACAACTCTGTCTCGGGACGGGTGTACTCTTACTGCAAGGTAACCAACACTTTGACATTGGTTGAAGATGAACCAAAGGGGAAAACGGTTAAAGCGCCTAATTATCGAGTCATGAAACTGTCGTTTATCCGGGATGTTACAGTGATTGATAAGAAACCTTCTGTGTCATCAAATTCGACCGCCGTTGGTCAGGACGCGTTTTCGAGAGCTGGCCCAAAAGTGGGCCATGTTTTGCTTGGCGAGGTGGTTAAGCGTGAAAATGCTGCTGTGAAAAATGCAAAAGAAGCAAAGCTGATAAAGGGTGTCGGCGTATCCCAGGAGGGACAGCGAATTTTCCAGGCACTGTATAAAACGTGAGTGATTGGATGGGCTGAAAGCGAGTAAGCCCACATATATACTAACAAGTCTGCCCTGCAGATGGCACGAAAAGTCAATCATTGTCATGGATGAAGTGCGTATAGACCCACCCTATACTGTGGAGTCATGCCGGGCCAAAAAGGAATCTTCCAACGCATTAGCATTGGTACAGAAGATGGTAGCCGGAGCTCGAGAAAAGCTAGGAGAAGTCAAGGGGGGTTAGAGGGTTTATGAAAGAATTAGCAGTCTAGGCTGCTGTATCGAATAGCCTGATACGTTGCGATGAATTACAATCGATAAATTACAATCGATAATTAGCAATCGATAATTAGCAATCGATAATTGGAATCGATAGCTTACAGTTGAGCCCAAAGTCGACAGTCCCACAAATCGACAGCCCCACACGTCGAGAACTTGGCAACACAATTCGACAAGTGATATGTTCCACATCGACTGCTGCACTCGGTTAAAACAACTTGGGCAGAAGATTCTCCTCTATAGACCACCTATAGACCACCTATAACGTTATTGGCCCTCAACTTCCGTTTGAACTCTATCTTTTCACAAGCAACTAGTTCCTTTTCGTAGTTTCCAGAGTCGAGCTCGTATCAGCCATCATCAGACGTTTCTTGTACCAGATCCTGTTACTGGAGTGGTATAGTAAAGTCTATCTAACATTTTATCTAGGGTCCAATGAAATACTATTGGTTTCCTCTCCGGCAAGAAAGCAGTAGCTGATGATCTTTGACGGTCAGCATTAGCCGACCTCTACAGCTTGTACCACGCCATTTACATGGATATCCCGGAAATAATGACAAAGAGCACAGGACGAACGTGTATTCTAAGACAGACTAACAACTCTACGGCTCTGTCACTGGAATGGCAAGTAGACACGGATTAGAACTCCAACAATCCACCGATAACCTTACTTATTTATCTATTGCCACGCACAATCTCATCTGCTTTCAACCTCCAGTTACTGTATTGTGTCAAAGCATTTACTTCCCCGCTTCCTGGCTCCGAGAGCACCCTCCAGCTGCTTCCAATCAACAGTCGGCACACTGACCGTTTGCAGGATCAAAAGTTTCAAGCAATAGATTGAACCAGACGAAGCTGTTTGAAGGAATGAGACCGATGGTAGTTTTGACACCTTGAAAGCGAACATGACATCTGTGGAAGAAGGAGTGGGCCGTCGTACAGCCGTAAGATGTAACTGATGGACTGCTCAAAGTTAAAAGTATTGAACCAGTATATTTCCCGTATGACGAAGTCTTGCGATTCGAGCGTTTTCGAACTTTCCAACGACAACGCTATTGATTTGTCAGATGATGCCCCGGACGCTTGCACTGATTTGGAACCTTGATGTATCTGCACATGCAATTAGAAGGTCCTCGTATCTGAGGTTCCTAATGTTTATCTCTGTCAATCCCTCTCTACTATTGTGCATATCTCATATGCATTTATAAATCACTTGTGAAGACGCAATTGTGCACTTCACTTCCCAATGAATGAGACCTCTTTTTAATCCTAGATTGAGCCCTTCACAGACTGTTTAAGGTATACTGAGAAGTGGAAGACATCAAAAGCGTCTCAAATGTCTTCACCATGATCTTCGATGTCTCTCCTTACCTGACTTGCCGCAGCCCGTGTTGCAGCTGCATTTTTAGGATCACAGGAAAGAAACTGATGGATCGAGTTGATGATCCCTGGAATAAATTCAAATGGGAGCAGGTTGTGATACACAAACCCAAAGTAGCTAACTTTTAAATCAGAGACTTTGTCGGAGTCACTTCTCGTCCGAGCAGAGATTTGCCATTTTTGCTGATAAATATTTGACTCAAACGGCCCAGCAACCAGTTGGCTGAGTCTGCTGGTCCATTTTCTGAAATGCACTGGCTTCTGTACTGGTCTTCCAACGAAAGTGATTGAAAGTAAATGAAAATTATGAGTAGTATCTCCCGCACTTCTAGATCTGTAAATCTTCTTTCACATGTCAAGGTGACCGACGGAGTTTCCCCTGCAGATGATTAGATCGATAAGATAACAGACGATACTAAATCGGTATTTAGCCTGCTGATCTCTTTGTTCGTTTATTATCCGATCGCTAGCGAACTGAGTTTATTATTATCGGATATCAAAATATCTGCCTTGATTTAAATTTGTTTGATTTTTAGTTCATATTCTGTCCGTTGTCGCTAGCCTAATATTGGCAGTAATACGTCCTGATTGCTATTTCGAGAAAAAATTGTATCATGATCGTTCACCGGGATGACGATCGTGTTGGACATGAACATTTAGCAATCTTCGAGGCATCTTGTTATACCATTCCCGACATGGTCGGCAATGGGCCTATCGAGTCTCCTCTGTAGCTACTGATCTACTTTCACTTTCCAATTAAACTGTACTTTGTCAAAGCTCTGAGTGCCTCGTCTGGCGGATCCCACACAAGCATCGAACTCGTTCCAATTAACCGTCATAGATCCTTGACCTTTGGGATTTGTAGGATCCAATGTTTCAAAGAATGCATTGAACCAGATGTAACGGCTCGAGCGGGTGAGAGTGAAAGCATGCCTGGGAGCGACTTTGTTCCGTTTGAAAGTAAATAATATATCCAGCGGAAGTAAAACCGGACCTCCATATGGCCGTAAGAATGGTTGCCTCGGGATCTGTCGAGCTCTTCACAAACTCTACTTGACTAAATCGGTACAACTCACGCACGACATAGTTTTGCGAGCCGGAAGGCACCAGTGCCTCCGTACATTTCGTAAGAAACTGATCAGAAAACTCACTGGAGGCTGGAACCTCGACGTGACCGCCACAGGTAATTTCAAGATCCGGGTATCTCAAATTCCATATTTTGATCTCAGTCAACTCCACCATTTGCTGAGGTACATAGAATCCATCTGATATTCTCCACTTCTCAGTATATCGCAAATAACGAGTCTGTGAAGGGGTGGCTATCTCAGCGCCAAATAGAGACTGCATTCTTTCATTGCTAGTGAAACGTCTCAAGGCTTGTTCAGCATCCAAACCATGAAAGCAGATAAGATATGCGCAGACAATAGTGAGTGACCGGTTTTGCCGTTCTCTGCAGTGAATTATAGCTACGTTTTGTGAGTCACTGGAAAGAAACCCATGAATCGAGTGTATCATCCGTGGAATAAACTCAAATGGAGGGGGGTTGAGATTCACGAATCCAGAATGACTGACTTTTTAGTCAAAATGGTATTTAAAACGATCCCCTTCGTCTCCTGCCCGGATATTATAAATGTGCCATTTCTGCCCGTGGTTCCACCACAGAAAGACCCACAACTTATTCAGTGTGGTGCAAAACAGAGAGCAGATCCCATGGTTTGGCATAGCCGTGACAATCAGATTCGGCACAGCGTATGCCAAATCCACATGGAATGTGTGGAACAAGTTAACAAACTTGTAGAGGGACATTTTAGACAGCAGGAGCTTGGTAGGAAACATCATGATTTTGGTTATAACATATCTTATGCTGCTTGGTACCGATACCCACGCAGTATACTGCATACATTATGCGCATGAACTCACGCTTGATTTGGTTGATGCAAGATCTTGATTATGCAGGTTCGTTGTGACTTGACTGTACGTCACTCTAACATGAATCCACATTAATACCATTTCAGCTACATCATCGGATAGGCTCGACATCTAAATACTCTACAATCGCCTACTCGCCAACCGGACAACTGCACCGCTAGACGTTCACAACAGCTACTCAACACTCTTCTGCCAAGGACTAATGGAGGGCTCCCAACTCTATTGATCAGTTTCGCGTTGCTTTGGAACCAATCTCCAATTAAACTGTACCTTGTCAAAGCTTTTGCTTCCCCGTTTCGAAGTTCCCACAAATCCGTCAAGTTGATTCCAATCAGCTGTCAACGATCCTTTAGTAGCAGAACCAAAAGTTTCAAAGAATGCATTGAACCAGATAAAGCTGCTGGAGTGCGTAAGACTAACCGTCCGTTTGACTACTTTGTTTTGTTTGAAAGTAAACAAGATATCCAGTGGAAGGACAACTGGACCGTCATACGGTCGTAAAACTGTTACTGCTGAATCTGTCGATTGCACGAAGTCAACGCTGCTAAATCTATACATATCTCGTATGACATAACAGTGTGATTCGCGATCTTTGGATTCCATGGAAGGCGTCAACGTTTCGACAGATTTCGATACAGAGCCATCGGAAAACATTCTAGATAACAGTCCGTCATCATATGGAAGTTTACAGTAACAGCCACAAGTAATTTCGAGGTCCTGATATCTCAAATTCCAGAATTTTACTTCAGTCAATTCCACTTGTAGCTGAGACGTATAAAGAAAACTCATATTCCTCCAGGTCTCCGTGTATCGTAAATAACGAATCTGGGAAGCGATAGTCACCCCAGGTCCAGAGAAAGATCTCATACGCTGCCGAGTGAAGCATTTCATCGCGAATTCCACACTCTTCCCCGCATGGCATATGATGTATGCACATACAATGGTACCAGATCTACCTTGCCCTGCTTTGCAGTGAATTACAGCTACATTATCGCGGTGACTGGAAACATACTCATGGATGGAGTTGACGGCCTGTATAAGAAGTTCAAATGGAGGTGGGTTATGATCCATGAATCCAAAGTGGCTGACTTTGAAGTCAAAGTCTTTATCGGAGTAGGCACCTTCAATTTCCGAGCGAAGGTTATAAATATGCCAATGATTGTTATGGTACAAGTCCAGAAAGCGACGCAACTCCTCCACTGTGTTGCGGTACAGTGAGCGGACCCCATCGTTAGTGGGCATTGATATCACGACTATATTGGTTAGAATGTAAGATAAGTCCAATGGCGACAAAACGTCATTGTAAAAGTGGTCAATGTGCTGCTTCCTAGGCAGCGCTACCAAAAATTTGAGCAAAAAAGACATTAGGAGGGAAGACGAGCTAGTTGGCGACCAGAGCATTTATCAGAATGCATAAATTCATTATGCGTGATGCCGATCATATGGCACCGTGCATAAGTGTCTACAAAAGCAATTGTATGCCCAGCTTAGATTTCGTAGACCCCCTGAAGATCGCTATACAGCCGTTTCTCTTCTTCATTTCTCAGATTTTCTTTCAGCAATGGCAGTGGGATAATACTGTATCTGTTTAAAGGTTATAATCTCATACAGGTTCTACATGTATATTGTTTATTTCCTAAGTCCAGAGCCAAGGAACCCGCCAACAGTATGATAAATAATCAAGTGTTCTTATTGCTCTAAGTCACGTTGATCGAAGTCCGGTCAAATACGAGGTGGCAGAAAGTGTCGAAAGGTCCGCCTCTTGCATACGATATGTACTGACTTGCTTGATGTGGACTCACTTTTTAACAACGTAAAGTTTAATACAAGACACCACATCCGGGTATTATGCACTTATCCGCTAAGTAAGTTTTGATTCTTAACGGTATACCATCAATGTGGGAGAAAGAAGTAAGTGGAATATAAGGAAAGATAACTGACTGCAGTTCAGTAGAATTAGCTCAATCTTCTTTATAAATTTCAACTGAGTCAGAGACCATAGTTCTTAATGTAGTTCTTCTATGATTAATTATCTATTCTAGTCCTTTTTGGCCTTCTTAATGTGAAGGCACCCTATATCCAGATATGCCGTGATCTCACTAATGACCTCTGCAATGAAACATCCATAGACTCCAATACTAATGCCCAATGTCAACCAAATAAACTTGGCAGCCACGAGCTCAGTGTCCCAGTTCAATGCCAGCCCAATCTGATTCAGTGCCAATCCTATCGAAGGCAAGAATATTAGTGGAGTAGCTCTAGGAAATGGCTGGCTTGTGACATGACAAGTGATCATTTTGCCAACCATCAATGCAAAAATCAGTCCATTGGACACGACAACAGCAAGGAGATGATCATAGTAGAGAGTTGGACTCACAAAGAGCCAAGCGGCGACAGTGGCATAAAATCCTAGGAATGGGAGAACCTGAGCCAAAGCTGGCAACTGAGGCTCTCCCTGCTTGATTCTGACCCGAATTACATTACCCGAAGACTGAACAATGTTGAAACCAAGACCAATAACCGCAAAGGCAATGTAGATGTCTGTCAAGGTGATGTTGGCCAGGAATTCAGGAACACCCGAGATCTGTAAGAAGTAAGATCCATTTTCGCTTAACAGATCAGCCAAGGGAATTTTCCAAATATATGAGCCGCCAGCGAAAAAGGTGATGATGTAGCAGATACATACTACCAAAATTCCTTCCACTGGGCCCGAGAAAATGGACAGGAACAGGATACCGGTGTGATACTCCTCCCAAGTGGTGAGATAAAAGTTGAACAAAGTTGCGAACTGGGCAGCAAGGATGATATACGGAGGGAAGTTGCTGGTGGCAGAAAACACCAGGACCCCCAGGGTTGTGTTTAAAGCATCACAGCAGTGGTCGAATAGTTCTCCGAGTGGACTACTGGTTCCTGTTCGTCGGCTAGTTAGCGACTATACGCAATAAATGGCATTGTTGTGGGCTTTAACCTACGCTTGAAGTCCATCGCATGCATCAAACGTCTGGTAGAGGAACAGACCGGCCGCGTACGTAAGGTACACCCAACGTGGCGACTCTTGGTCAAACGTAGGATTAAACCAAAGCATCTCAGCAATGTTTATACCCACAAAACTGAGGCCAGTCAAAGTGATCTGGTTAGAGGGAAACCGTTCCTCATTGAATTGAACAGTCGGGGAATTCTTACAAGATTCGGTCTAGTTAGTTACAGACACAGCAACTCATTTCGACTAGTACATACGCAAACCATTCCGGAAACAAATATACAAACTTGTTGTAAAACGGTTTCAAGATATATTGAGAAACGAGCGAGTGATCTACACCCGAGTATCTAGTTAGACACGGTCTGTCAATGTGGAACATTTTGCATCATGTCTCCACTTACTTGTACTTCTTGAGCCCCGGCAGAGCGGCAACTGGCAAAAAGACTCCCATTATACAAGGTTATCCAGCAGAGTTTTGCTGTTTGCACGTCCAGTGAAAGCTGTCGGAGTTGACGTCAGGCTTGAAATTCTTTAAATTTATTTAAATGGGGTAATGATCGCTGGGCCCCTGAGTGCTTTAGCTGGGAAAGTTGAAAGAAGAATGGGAACTGGGTGAGAATTTTGAAGTGAAAAACAAAAGTCGAGTACAATGTCAGTGTAGAGTGTATGCTTCGTTTATATAGAATCAAGTGCGATGTTTCAAGTGAATTAAACTATAGTGTCTGAGGTATATGGTGGACTTGGTTTATGCATGGATACAATTATGGGGTATATTAAATAGATACATAGCAATGGTACGAGTAGAACGAGTAGAACGTTGAAAGAATCAATTGAAATCAGGTACAACATTCGACTACGAGCATTAGAAATAAGTATTCTACTTTTTTTATTTGGATACTTGAGTGATTTGGCTGTGATGTTCTGAGACACTAATCCAGCCAGTCAGTAAGTATGTACCGCCCAATTAAGTCTCACACACCGGTACCAAGGTATGGCCCCACATGGTGCAAGGACAGACTATTGGTTTAGAGTTTTATAAAAGTCACTGTACTGTGTTAGTCAATTCCGTCTCAACTCAGTACATAAATTGCAACGAGTATATAAATTTATATTAATACTCTAGAGTAATCTTTATTCTGACATGAGGTCTATCTCTCCATGTCTTTGTCTATTTCTATCTAGGTCCTGTCAGCATTCCCAACACTACTCCGTAGAAAACCATCTCGCACCGATCGCGACCTCCATGTTTGTACATGTATTACATTCAACTCGTCTGAGTTTGCTCTCTACTCTCTCCGACGTCACGGACATACGTACGTACTGTACAGATCCTCACTCACCAAATGCCCTTAATGCCCTCACGCTCGAGGACCGAGCACGTGTTTACCCTCTCCACTTTCCTCCACACAAAACAACTGTCCCGCCGATCACTTGTCTCTCAATTTCTCCGTCTCGAGAAGTTTCAAAGGCAGAGAATTCTAAGAATTCTACAATTCCCGCGCCGAAATGAAATTCGGAGAACAGCTCAAAACCTCTTTAATCAAAGACTACTTCTACTATTACATCTCGTACGATGACCTCAAATACGAGTTGAAGAAAGAACTCCAAACCGGAGACTGGAATGACCAGAAAGAAGAGAAGTTTGTCCAGCTGCTGGAGTCGGAGCTCGACAAAGTTTATACGTTTCAAAAGGTGAAGAGCAACGAGGTTCATAGGAGAGTGAAGGACGCCGAGAATGAGGTCAATGACCTGTTACGAGAGGTCGAAAGTGGCGGTCCCGTCGACGAGCAGTACTTTGAAGACCTCGAGGAGGAGCTGTCGGACATCATTGCAGATGTTCATGATCTGGCCAAGTTCGCTCGACTCAACTATACTGGATTCCAGAAGATTGTGAAAAAGCACGATAAGGTGACTGGCTGGACGCTGAAACCGATTTTCAGTGTGCGACTCAATGCCAAGCCGTTCTTCAAGGACAATTATGATGTCTTGGTAGTCAAGCTGTCTAAACTATATGATCTGGTTCGAACCCGAGGAAATCCTATCAAGGGGGACTCCTCGGCAGGAGGAGCTCAGCAGAACTTTGTGCGTCAAACCACCAAGTACTGGGTTCATCCGGACAATGTCACTGAGCTGAAACTGATCATTTTGAAACATCTGCCTGTCCTGGTCTTTAATGCAAACAAGGAATTCGAAGCTGAAGACTCGGCAATTACCTCAATCTACTATGACAACAGCCATCTTGACCTCTACAAAGGCCGTTTGGAGAAATCCGAAGGCGCCGAGGCTATCCGTCTCCGATGGTACGGAGGCATGGGCTCAAACCAAATATTCGTCGAACGAAAAACACACCGAGAAGATTGGACTGGTGAGAAATCCGTCAAGGCACGTTTCACTTTGAAAGAGAAAAACGTCAACGATTTCATGAAGGGCAAGTTCACTGTCGAACATGCGTTTGAAAAAGCTAGAAAAGAAGGTAAAAAGTCCATGAAAGAAATCGAGTCTTTGGAATCTCTGGCTCGAGAGATTCAGTATGCTGTGCTGAAAAAGAAACTCCGACCGGTTATGCGATCCTTTTACAATCGAACTGCCTTCCAGCTGCCTGGTGACGCCAGAGTTCGTATTTCTCTGGACACTGAATTGACCTTGGTTCGAGAAGACAACTTTGATGGTCTGGACAGAGCTCATAAGAACTGGCGAAGAACAGACATCGGAGTCGACTGGCCGTTCTCCCAATTGCCTGCAAAGGACGTTGAAAGATTTCCTTATGCAGTTTTGGAAGTCAAGCTTCAAACTCAGCTGGGTCAAGAACCTCCTCAGTGGGTTCGAGACCTCGTTTCATCCCATCTGGTTGAAGCAATCCCTAAATTCTCCAAGTTCATACACGGAGTCGCAACATTAATCCCCGACAGAGTGGAGCTCATTCCCTTTTGGCTCCCTCAGATGGATGTCGACATAAGAAAACCAGCCATCGACTTTGCAGGAATCGAGCGGCCCTCCCACGGGAACTCATCAATATCTGACGCTGGTAACTACATGGACGAAGAGGAAGGCTATGGAGGAGAAAGTGGGATTATGGTTCATCGTGGTAACGGCAGTGTCCAATTCGATAACGCTGCCACTGAAAGAAACCGAGAACTTGCTGTTTCCGAGACTTCTCTTCTTTTGCCAAATGGGCACGCTCATCCTCGCAAGAACCCTCTTTGGTTTATTTCGAGCGTGGTGTCTTGGTTTAAAGAAGCATTCCTCTACGAAGTGTCTGTTACTAGCCTTCCAGCTGGAACAGTATTCATTGACGAGATCAAAGCACCTGAAGGCAAAACTATCTGTGTCCCTGTTCGAATTGAGCCTAAAGTGTATTTCGCTAACGAACGAACATTCTTGTCTTGGGTCGAAATTGGTATTTTGCTTGGAGCCATTGCTGGTGGACTGCTAAATTTTGGCGGAGATCTCGCTGTACAAGCATCTGTCGGTTTCTTCATTGTGGCGCTTCTCACAATTGTCTATTCCATATGGCTGTACATGTGGCGAGTTGTTCAGATTCGAAACAAACGGGCAGTTCGATACGACGACAGAGTTGGACCCACTGCCATTTGCATTGCCTTGGCTGCTGCCACTGGCGTTAATTTTTTCTTAGCAGCTTCGGGTTGACTTATATCAGTATATCTCACATAATTATTGCACTCATCAAACACAAATACTTTACATGTCTATTTATTGTATGATTCATAACCCACCGATTCCAGCTTTGCAGTTTTATTCAAAACTTCCTTTTCCATATTGTTATTGTATTCTTCCAATTTGTGCTGGTACTCAGGCACAAATGCTCCCAATAGTCGAATAGCTAGTAATGCGGCATTGGTACTGTTGTTGATAGCAACAGTGGCCACTGGGACGCCTCGGGGCATTTGCACAATGGAATGTAATGAGTCAACGCCATCAAGTGTGCTGCCTTTGACGGGGACACCAATGACCGGAAGGGTAGTCATGGCTGCCACCATACCAGGGAGATGTGCAGCTCCACCAGCACCGGCAATAATGGCTTTAATTCCCCTACTAGCTGCTTCAGCAGCATATTGAACCATTCGATAAGGAGTTCTATGAGCAGACACAATCTTGACTTCGAAGGGAACGCCAAAAGATTTGAGAATAGCAGCTCCTTGAGACATGACGGGAAGGTCAGAATCGGAGCCCATGATAATGCCTACCAAGGGAGTAGGTGAAGTTCCAGCAATCTCTTTGTCGCTGCTAGTGGTGGTCACCGGAGAACTAGACTTGTCTCCGAGAATCTTTGCTAGTCGGCTCTCTGCTTCGGACATGCTGCCAGCTATTATATTGATGTGACCAACCTTTCGATCTTTTCGGCTAGACTTTCCGTACAAGTGGACATTCGCACCAGGAGTTTCTAGAGCCCGTTTACAGATCTCTAGTTCTGAATTTGGCTCGTCACCACCGAGAATATTCAACATAATAGCGTTGGTAGAGGGAGTTGAAAAGTCAGAGAACCCCTTTGGTAAAGGAAGACCAAGGACAGCTCTGATCTGTGCTTCAAACTGAGATGTAACACATGCGTCCTGAGTGTAGTGGCCCGAGTTGTGAGGCCGAGGAGCAATTTCATTGATCAACAGTTCCCCGTTGGGCAATAAAAACATCTCGACTCCGAAGATTCCTGCTCCTTTGAAAGTCTGTACAGCTTTTTCCGCCAGAATCTTGGCTTTGTATCGTACTGAATCAGGAACTCGAGCAGGAGCATATACTAAATGACAGATATTGTTCTGGTGGATGGTCTCTACTGTGGGATAAGAGTGGGCAGTACCGTCTAATTCGAGGACGACCATGACAGCCAGTTCCTTGACAAACGGAGCCCACTTCTCAGCATACAGCTGTCGATTTGCCAACACTTCCAGCGCTTCGGTCAATGTCCGGTCATCATCAGAAGCAACTACAAAATTGCCTCGGCCATCGTACGCATTGGTTCGAGACTTTAACATATAGGGAAAGCCCAGCTCTTCTCCTACACTTTTCAGGCCGGCTTTACTGCTCGACACAATCTTCGACTCCGCAGTAGCAATGCCATGAGATATCAGGTGTTCCTTTTGCTTATACTTGTCTTGAATGATTCGAATGGTCGACGGAGCCGGCTGGACGCTGATTTTGCCTTCCAGTTCTTTCTCCACCTTGTCCAGAGCTGACACATTGACATGCTCGATCTCGATGGTCACGACGTCAACCTTTCGAGCCAATTCTGCGACTTTTTCCATATCAGCAAACGAGCCATCGATATGATCGCCAATGGCATTGATCTGCTTGGCTGGGGACCCCGGGGCGTCTAAGATGACTGTTTCCACATTGAGGCGATGGGCAGCCTCTACCATCATTCGACCGAGCTGGCCGCCTCCTAAAATACCGACTTTTCGAGTGTCCATTGCAAAAATGTTGGAATGGTCGTACGCACTGTTCGATGAGAATGAGTCTCTCTAATGATGTTCATGCAGGTTGTTGAACTTTAAAAAAATATTGCTTACCCGGTCGAAGCCGTTGCCATAGTGACGACAATAGCTGTAGGGCGCGTCTGCGTAAACAAACGCGCGCGAACTCTTTTTCCATATTTATATGAACGAATTGATCGATTTTGAACTGGTCGAGTGCCAGAAAGAGAATATAGCACCGCTGCGGTCTGGTCACTCTGCGTCTGCGCTGGCCAAATCATTCGCCAAAACCCCCATGGACTCAAAAACAGAATTAGACTCGAGACGGACCGAATTCGAGAATCAAATCGCTGGAAGCGCCGAACTGGACGATCCCATTCAGCCTTACCTCGACTACATTAAATATATAAACGAACTGTATCCGCAAGGACATACAGCAGACAATGGATTAGTCCAAATTCTAGAGCGCTGTACGTCTCAATTCAGAGACGCGCCTTACTACAAAGACGACTCGCGATATCTCAGGGTATGGATCCAGTATGCTAAATATTCCGATGCGCCAAAGGAACTATACACTTATCTGGCACGCAAGGAGATTGGCAGAAACCTGTCCTTGTTTTACGAAGAGTATGCTGCATATCTGGAAACCACCGACAGAAAGAATCAGGCTCGAGAGGTGTACTTGACTGGAATTGATGTAAATGCTCGTCCCGTAGAACGGCTACGGCGTAGATATCAGGAATTCTGTGATCGTATGGCTGCATCGCCCGCAAATGAAGACGAACCAAAATCTCCGGTCTTTGCACCTACACGGGCAGCTTTGGCTGTAAAAGGCACTACGGGAACTGAACTGTCTTCTTCCGGAGCGGCGATAACTCGTAATGTATCAGTGTTCAATGATCCTTCTGCTTCTAGTGACGCTCTTCCCCAAAATCCTGGATCTGCATGGGACATGTTCGGCACTCTCGGCCAGCGACGTAAAGAAAATGTAATGGAAGCAAGAGCCTGGGAAGGAGAAAAGATACAACTCGACCCAGACTATGCCAAAAAGGCTGTCAAGTCAATGTCCATTTTCCGAGACCCTTCTTCCACAGCGGTGAATGCTGTCCCACCACCTAATGGAACAACCAAAAGAGAAGAGAAAATGGCCGTCGCCATCCAATTTCTACAAGACGAAAATGGAGACGAATATTGTCTAGAGGAAGTGCTAGCTCGATCACGTCATATCCTTGACAAATCGTATCCTCGACCGTTTCCTCAAGTAGACGACATTCGAGGCGAGGTTTACTCTGAACCATTAAAGGGTCTGTATTATTCACTAACAAATGCTGTCTCCAGTAATTGACTCGTTGCTAACAAGACTCACCTGTAAAAGCGCCTGCGTCGCCAACAATGACATTTCATACAAAGGCAGCAACTGATGAAATTTACGAAATGTTCAATCAGCCACTTCCTGATGACGACAACGACGATTCAGATGCAGACTCGGACTCTGATGGCTCATCAAAAAGTTCCAGCGATGAATCTCTTAACGACTATTCTTACGAAGCAGATCAACCACGTTCAGGTATGGATGAATTGACATATAATACAGGCCAACTATCCGTTAACCATGCACAGACTAGCCATACGCCGGATCTAGAAGCACCTTTTACCCCTGCTAAAGAAGTAGAACCAGCTTCTCGCCGTCATCCAGCTATGACACCAATCACAGAGGGAGGGGAAACTCCTTATAGCGTTGTGGAAACGCGATCCTCAAGTACGAAAAATGACAATACAGTCAATCCTATGGACTTTTCTCTACGACAGAAATTCATCATGTCTCCAAACTGCCGCATATTCATAGAAAATCAGCCAAATTTTTTCGGCCATGGAACTAAATTTTCCATGGAGCAAAAATTGAAGAAAGCTATAATAGCGAGAAGAAGCTCTGGGTCTAATGGGGTCCAAGTAACATTCCCAGGAAATGGACGGACTTTGAATTTTCTCAAAATTATTGGGGAGGGGGGTTTCGGATCTGTTTTTCTGGTACAGACTGAAGATGGTCAATTTAAAGCCTGCAAAGTTGAACGAACTCAGCTGCCCTGGGAGTACTATGTGTTTAAAAGAGTACAAGAACGTTTGCATAACAACCGTACCCTCAAAAGCATGATGATCATTGACGAGGTGCATTCCTTTCAAGACGAGCAGTATCTGCTTCAAGAATTTCTTTCATACGGTACACTATTAGATGCTGTCAACTACTGGAAAGAAGAACATGAAGGCAAGTCGTTTGACGAAATCACTGCCATGTTCTTTGCCGTAGAAGTGTTACGGTCTATAGAGAGCTTGCACTCAAACAACATAATCCATGGAGATATAAAACCAGACAATTTTATGATAAGGTTTGATGGAGAGAAATTACAGAGCCGACATTATAGCAGCTCAGGGTCCGACGGTTGGCAGTCGAGGGGAATTAAAATCATTGATCTTGGACGGGGTATAGATATGAGATTGTTTTCATCCCAGATCCAGTTTACAGCCGACTGGAAAATGGACCAACAAGATTGTGTTGAAATGCAGAAGAGCCAAACTTGGACCTACCAAGCTGATTATCATGGAATAGCGGCCATTGTGTATTTAATGCTGTTTGGCGAATTCATAAAAATCGCCGAAGACAGAGAAGGAGACTTATCTGTTTATCGATTAGCGAACTCACTTAAACGGTATTGGCAAAAGGATATGTGGAACGAACTGTTCACTATACTCTTGAATTCCGCGCTTGTAGCCAAGCAGTCTGCTGTCAGTTTACCGTTGACCCCTCTATTGTCGAGTTGTCGTGAGAAGTTCGAGGCGTATCTTGAACAGCACAGTGAAGGCAATGGTGCTTCACTCTACAATTCACTGCAGTGGCTGCAAGAACGATTACAGAAAAGGCAGAGCCAAATATTAAAGGATCACCTATAGTGTACATTAAATGAAATGATAAGTTAATCTATGTCTAATACAATTGTTTATTTTCCAGATTGTTCCTTCTTTGTATCATCGACATATGGATATGGTGCTCGTTTTGGTCCCTCAACACGTCTTCGGAACTTGTCTTTGAAATTCTGAATAATTTTTCGATATGGTCGCTGACTAGACAGTTCTTCAGCTTCGGCTTCGGTGACCACTCTCTTGACGAGCAGATTAAACATAGTTCCAAATCCCAAAGCCATGACGGTGCAAGTTAAGATGATAACGTTGTAGGGCATACTAAAATCTGGTGTAGGTAAAGTCAGTAAAAGCGAGGATGTCCTTGTCGTATATGGCGCCTGTTTGTCCAGAACATTGACCACTCCAGGCACAATATTAAACCCGTGATTTGCATCGGGAGGGTACTCTTCAATAAATAGAAGCGATTTATCAAAGTCATAGCTCAAGCTCGCCGAGGTTTTGGGTGGCAGCTCGATTTCAAATTCTACTTGCGAGGGCCGCTCTCTGTCCACTGCTGGACTGTAGTATATGTCTTTTAGCATGTCTGACTCAGATAAATTCTCAATGGAACTAAACCGAGTCTCAAGCTTAATGGTGTGTAGATAGAGCTTCATATACCATGGCAGAGTCTCAAAATAAACGAATCGGACGGGTTGAGCTTCTGACGGGTTAGTAAACACAGTTCGTAGACCACCTCGCTGCTGTCCATTACCAGTGAAAGATCGACTGATATATACGGGTGGGCTGCTCAAGGTTGATATACTGCTACTATCTTGAGAACTCAGGACAATATCTGTAATTGACTTCGGCCGTAGTGTAATGTGGGTGTCAGTGGAATGCTCGACGATGATTCCAGAGGTATCGTTAGCAGTCTCATAGTCATAAGTGCTAGGGTGGGTTGCAAACGTCGCATTCGCAGTCCACAGATCACTAACGTCTGCTTTGACATGAACTTTGTTTCCCGCAAGAGGACACTGACCATTGATTTCACGACCAAATATTTCGGAAAGTCTCCACTCCACGGATTTGTCATCACCCAAAGGGAAACAATAATTGGTGTTAGAGTCGGCGCATCTCAAGTCCTCAAACGGAATAGGTTTGGGGACCCCGGACTTTCGTCGCAGCAGTGCTCGAGGAATGTCCGTCACAGCATGAATGGTTTGTGTCATGTGGAATCGACAAGAGTCGCGACCCTCACAAACAGGTATCACGTCAATACTCATAGCCTGCCATTGAGCATCGAATATTTTATGGCCATCCAGTAGAGATGAGATTCCGGCCTTGCCTTTACAAGGTAACAGCTTTATAAAGGGAGTCAGATTCTCGGTGCAAACTGGTTCTCCTGCCAGAGCACCTCGAAGCAAATATAAATTAGAGGAGTCGTTCCAAGTGTCGAAGTCTCCTACAGTCACTCCCTTTTGTGGGAATGTCGTCTGGGAGCTGTCAATGAAATTCAGAGACGCGCAGAACAGTCCACTCAACGTGTTCACTAGCTTTCTCCAATGCAATTCAGCTTCTTGCTGCGATTCGCCTTCTATAACCGCCCACAGTTCCACTCCTGTGCCCCCAGACGTCGTCCCGTTGTCAGGAGATGCCCCCCAGTTCTCAGCATCCCACCATCCTTGCGAGAATCTCAGATGCAGCTCATGTGTATGGGACTCATCAATGATCTGCCCGAGCGATCGGGGGAACATGCTATAGGCTTTATACTCATCTTGGTCTGAACCATAAAATATGCTATATGGGACTGGTTCTGATTGAGATTCGAAATAGAAAGAACTAAGCAGTGTATTTCTCGGCAGCGGTCGTAGTATTAGCTGTTCTTGATAGTCTTTGGATGAGATTTCATGATCGGTGTGTGCGGGCATTGATCCAGCCACGACGTCTACCACGGCACCTATGCACGCGAGTGTGGCGAGGATATTTTTCATTATGCGGACTTTAGCTGACCATGGACTGGTAATTGACGAGTGGATTATAACTTTTGTACAATTGTTTGCATGAACCGTGGAACGTACGAGGTTATGAACTGTCAATTGAACACATTGACGAGTGAGGTGTATAACATGTTACGAAGCTGCGGTGCTACGTGTTAGTAATGGCTTATTACATAAGTCCTCTGTCAGCACGGCGTTGGGCACAGTTTGGGGTCCGCGCAAACAGGCTTTTATTAGCTTCAAATCTTTTAAAATTATGTTTATTAGATATATTTTGCAGACAAGTACGGTATATGTGTTTTTTGTACGTCTTAAACCGACTCAATGCCAACATATCACTAGGTCCAATTTCACCATACTCGGTTGTACCCCTACCCTGGCGCATTACCATATGCGTCCAGTGCACGGCTGATAGTGATTTTTGAAGTTCCAACATCGTTTTCATATTTGAATTCTCTTAAACTCATGAATTCGTAGATTTTTATGTTGCAATGGCGGATGGTAAGTAGTTTGCCGTGTTTTGTCAATCTTCCTATTTGTAGCTAACAAGAAATCGACGAGATCAAACGGATTCAGGCTGAAAGAGCCAAAAACTTGAGGACCCGGATGCAGCGACGGCGAAAGCCAACATCGGACGACGACGACGACGACGAAGACAGATATGACATGAGTATGGACGTGGATGACGATGTGAACACACCAGATGCTGAACAAACTAACGGGAGCAATGGCAAAAGGCGACAACTGGTGGATCAGTACACTGTCTCGCGGGAGTTTGTCGATGAATTAGCTTCGGAAGATTACGATCCGTTAGCAGGCCGGGAAAAGGCACGGACTATTCATGAACGGGAAAGCGAGTATCAGAAGAAACGACTGAACCGAACTGTCAATGTTGAAGATGACGAAGAACGGTCTTACAAAGAGATCATGGAGGAAAGAGAACTGGAGAGAGAGGAGAAGAGAGTCCGAGATTTGATTGAGCAACGTAAGCAGGAACAACTATTAGAAGAAGATAGGGGTGATAAGACGCCACCGAGAGGTAGAGATGTGGCATCAATCAAAGAAACAACTCCACCTAGAGATAAAACTCCTCCGAGAAAGCGACGGTGGGATGTGGTGCCAGAAGAAAACAAGGAGAACAACATAGAGAAAAAGCGATCGAAGTGGGACCAAGAACCAGAAGTCGCGAAAGAACCAGAAGCACAACCAGAACCCAAGACCGAGAAAAAGAGAAGATCGAGATGGGATCAGGCACCCCCAGAAGCCGTAGTAAAAGACATTGCCAAACCTGAACCTGAAGCTGGTTCTCTCATTCTTAGTGAAGCTATGTTAGATGAACTCCTACCAAAGACCGGTTACATCACCGTCCTTCCACCTCCTGGCTACGTTCCGCTAAAGCAGGCCCAACCCAGCAAGACGTCTGTTGAAGGGTTTGTGATGCTGGAAGACTCTTCACAGCTTTCCCGAGCAGCAATGGAGCAGGAAGTTCCTGACGACATCGCAGGGGTTGGAGAGTTACAGTTTTTCAAAAAAAGTGATCATAAATATTTCGCCAAGATCATGGGTGAGCAACCAGCTGAGTCTACATTGACATATGATGAAATGAAGGAAAGAAAAGTAATGAGACTGATTTTACGAATAAAAAATGGAACACCAGCTGTACGTAAAGGAGCGATGAGACAGATCACCGATAATGCAAGGGTGTTTGGACCTAAGATACTTTTCAACCAAATATTGCCGTTACTGATGGAACCTTCTCTGGAAGATCAGGAGCGACACTTGCTCGTCAAGGTCATAGACCGGGTACTTTATAAACTTGGAGACCTGGTTCGACCATATACACATAAAATTCTTGTGGTGATTGAACCCCTACTAATTGACGAAGACCGCTATGCTCGATTAGAAGGTCGCGAAATCATCTCAAACCTGTCAAAAGCTGCTGGTCTCCAGCAAATGATGATTACTATGCGTCCTGACATAGACCACGCAGATGAATATGTAAGAAATACCACCGCTCGATCCTTTGCCGTCGTGGCAAGTGCCCTGGGCATACCAGCTCTTTTGCCCTTTTTCAAAGCGGTCTGTCGGTCAAAAAAGTCATGGCAAGCCAGACACACCGGTATCAAGATCATTCAGCAAATAGCTCTTCTAATGGGCTGTGCCGTTTTACCTCACCTTAAAGGACTTGTCGAATGTGTTAGTGAAGGACTGAATGACCAACAACCCAAAGTTCGTATGATGACGGCTCATTCGTTGGCCGCTCTTGCCGAGGCAGCATCTCCTTACGGTATCGAATCTTTTGAGAGCGTCCTAGAACCATTATGGCTAGGAATTCGACGACAGCGAGGAAAAGGTCTGGTAGCCTTGCTGAAATGTATTGGTTTCATCATCCCTCTTATGGACCCGGAATATGCGAACTATTACACCCGTGAAGTGATGAAGATCGTTGTACGAGAATTCAGCTCGCCAGACTCGGATATGAGAAAAACAGTTTTGAAAGTTGTCCAGCAATGTGCATCAACTGAAGGTGTTACTCCACAATATCTCAGAGAAGAAGTTCTGCCGCCTTTTTTCAAAAACTTTTGGGTACGGAGAATGGCGTTGGACAGGCGCAACTACAGACTGGTGGTAGAAACTACCGTTGAACTTTCTCAAAAAGTCGGTGCTACCGAAATATTAGAGCGAATTGTAGACTACTTGAAAGACGAGACAGAGACTTTCAGGAAGATGGCAGTAGAAACAGTTGACAAGGTCATCACAGCTTTAGGTGCTGCCGATATCTCTGAGCGACTCGAGGAACGATTGGTGGATGGAATTCTCGTGGCATTCCAAGAACAGACTCTAGAGGATCCAGTTCTCCTGAGCGGCTTTGGCACAGTAGTCAATGCTCTCGGTTATCGTACGAAACCGTACATTCCTCAAATTGTTAGTACAATTCTGTTTCGATTGAGTAACCAGTCTCCTGCTGTCCGTCAGCAATCAGCAGACCTGATCACTCGAATTGCCATGGTGATGAAGGTCTGTAATGAAGACGCTTTAATGGGTAAGCTGGGTAATATTCTATATGAACAACTTGGTGAAGAGTATCCAGAAGTTCTGGGCTCGATTCTTGGTGCAATGAGAAGTATTGTGACCGTGGTCGGATTGTCTAGCATGCAACCCCCAATTCGAGACCTATTGCCAAGATTGACTCCGATTTTGAGAAATAGGCACGAAAAGGTGCAGGAGAATGCCATCGATTTAGTTGGACGTATCGCAGATCGAGGCGCCGAATATGTGAGTGCACGAGAGTGGATGCGAATCTGCTTTGAGCTGCTAGATATGCTCAAGGCCCACCGAAAAGGTATCAGAAGGGCCGCTAACAATACTTTTGGCTATATCGCTAAAGCTATTGGACCTCAAGATGTACTGGCTACCTTGCTAAGTAACTTGCGTGTACAAGAACGGCAATTGCGTGTATGTACAGCTGTTGCCATTGCCATTGTCGCGGAGACCTGTGCACCATTCACAATTCTGCCTGCTCTGATGAACGAATATCGTGTACCTGAACTTAATGTTCAAAATGGAGTTTTGAAGGCTTTGACTTTCTTGTTTGAATATATTGGAGACATGGCTAAAGACTACGTGTATGCAGTTACTCCCCTGATTGAAGACGCTTTGACCGACCGCGACCAGGTACATCGACAGACTGCGGCAACAGTGGTGAAACATTTGGCATTGGGATGTGTCGGAATGGGCTGCGAGGATGCAATGGTCCACTTTCTCAATCTGTTACTTCCAAACATATTTGAGACTTCTACACATGTGATTGATCGAGTTCTTGAGGGTGTAGATGGAGTTCGAAACGCAGTTGGGCCAGGTATAGTCATGAATTATGTTTGGGCTGGTCTATTTCAAGCTGCCAGAAAAGTTCGTACACCATATTGGCGGATGTACAATACCGCCTACATACAGAGTGCGGATGCAATGGTTCCTTATTATCCAGACTTGCCGGAAAAGCAGTACAAGCGGCATGAATTGGATATTTGGATATAATATTTATTCTATAATGTACAGTTATGAATGCATTAATTTTGTAGATTCACCGACGTCACTGTCGCTGTCGCTATCTTCTTCGTCCTCTTCTTCTTCGCTTCCACTGTCTTCCTCCTCTTCAGATTCTTCTTCTTCCTCACTACCGCTTCCTTCTTCAGAATCTTCTTCACTTTCACTCTCATCAATTGTCGCCTCTCCGAAAAATTCGTCCAATGTCTGTTCCTTCAACTTTGGTCCGTTAGAAACAAGACCATGCTGGTCTTTAACATCGCGAGAATACGATTTTGCTGAAACTGCAAATTGTTTGCTGGAGACTGCCAGTGGCTCCGGCTCATGCTTTATAGTCTTTTCCTCTCGCACAGAAGGATCTACTAAATCAGAAGCTGAAGTCCATGGAATCATGCTTTGATATCCATCCAACGGAGCACCCACGACTGCAGCCGAGGTGCCCAAAACTAATTGTCCGGGTTTGTGATATTGACTAGAGTCTGATGGTAATAATTGATCTCTCAAAGAGATCATTGGATTGGGCTTTGCTGCCTGGAGTAACAGTAAACCAATGTCACTACCAATACTAGAGTTTAAAAGGGAACTGAACATCCTTGCCCGATCCCTGGTGTCATAAGAAGAATCGTAGCGAGCTAAATGCATAACATGGTCAAATAGCTTCTTGACTGCTTCATCAGCTACAACTGTGACTGGGTCTGACTCTGAAGAGCCTTCACGCTGCCGACTAAGCTGACATGCGTAAACCTTGGCTGCCAACAAGACAATTTGATAACGCACATTCTCTTCCTCCTTGGTAAATGTCTTTGTACAAAGACGAAGAACGTCTGGGGCAATTTTGTATGCAATTGGAGAAAACTCACCAACTAGCCATATAATACTGGCTCGGGCCTCACTGCTCACCACCGAATCTAAGCACATGGCCAGTTTGGCGGCTGTGGAAATGTGAGCTTTAACGTCTCTCTGAATAAGGAATCGAATGGCTGTAAGAGACTCGCTCACTACTAAAGGATTCTTGGATTTCACTTGTTTCAGGAGCCATTTGAGCGTGCGTTTGGAAGTGCTGCTAGAAATAATCGAGCACCGAGCGACTGCCTTCATACACTCAGCTGTGATTCTTTTGTCCAATGAAGTTGTTGCGTAGTATCTGAGCTCCAACAGAATGGAATCAGCTGAGTCCTTATCGCATAGTAGAGCTAATACTTCAAGTTTAAGTTTGGCAACTTGATAGCTGTCTGTTGGCGTTAAGTAAAAATATGTAGCAAAGGGCTTGAATTCCAGCGGTAAACTTAGACAAAGATTTCGAATGTTGACTAACGCGATATACTGCATCGGATAGTCGCTTCTCAGCAGACGGACTAGTGGTCCAGCAACGGCATGGGAATGAAAGATTTCGGGGGTCCCGAGGTAATAAAATAGTTTGGCCGCTGCCAGTATCAAGCTGCCGTTTCTACTGTATAGGAACGAGCTGGCTGCTTCTAAAAGCAGTAGTAAGTCTGGGTCAACAGAGTCAGCTTTCGTGAAGAATTCGTCCATAGGGTCAGCAGCCTTTGCAGACTGGTCAACTTTTTCGGTTTGTGGCTCAGCCGGCTCCTCTTCTTCACCAATGGCGCCCTTAGGCTTTGGCAAGAACATTCGTCCATATCGTGTCAACATCTCGCAAATAAATATCTGGCTCCATTCATCCAACTGAGGCAATATCCGGCAGGCTCTTCGAAATACTTTGTGAACCAAGTCCAACCGGTCGGGCCAGCATACAGAAAGCACCGACAAAGCAGTTCCAGTAACAGACGGGTCTACATCGGCGAGCAATGTGTCTAGCAGTTCTAACAGAGAAGGACCGCTAGAAGGATCGAGCTCGAAACAGCTAGCAATCGCATGCGCAGTGGCTTTTCGTACAGCTGGCGAGAGGTCACGGCACGCTTTCTTTATAGACAGCATCACTATTGGCGAGAGCACTGGAATCTTGATAGCAGCCATGACCCGTATTGCCAACGCACGAATGACTGGTGATTTGTCAGAGAGCGATTTCTGTATAGTATTGATCGAAAGTAAGGCGAGATCAGGCTCAAACTCCGCGTACCGCAGTAGATAAATGTAGACCAGTCTTCGTGCTTCCAAGCTCGACGACGCAATGTTCTTTACCACGTCGGGAAAGAATTCGACAGCATTTCCTCCTGCAGCCATTATACCAATGACATGTTTCAATCCCGTCAGCTTTTCCCTTTCAGTCCGGCCGTTGAGCATATTGCTAATATCCTTTGGCTGGGGTGGGTAATCGTCCATCAGCCTTGCGGATGCAGAACTGGCGGCTTCCAGAGTCAGCTCCCTTGCGGACTCCAGCATTGAGCCCAATTTCGAGAGACTGTCCGCCATGGTTGGTTTTGTAGTGGGCAAAGGAAGTGTGATTGTACGAAGCATGGAATTTCAGTGGGGAAATCACCAAAATGAAGAGTGTCTATGTGGGGTGGGTCAGATGTCGATAACGTATATGATTTCCATGAGAGTACACTAATAGATAATATTAAGAATTATTAAATAATGTATAAGGTATATCCATCAACTGTAGATACAGTTTTTGAAACAGGCATGGATGTCCTAGCTAGTTTGTCCTGGCTAGTTTGACGAGAAGCTGGTCAATTCTGCCATACAGATTTCGTACTCGAAACTCGTAGCAGCCTGGGTTCTAAAACCTGCTGGGGCGGATAGTAGCCGAGAATAGTGAGAATAAATTTCAATGCAACTCACAGATCACAGTTAATCGGCATTTGAGTCTTGTTGATGCAGTTGGCGAGTAGTTGTGAGTGAACTCATTCGTTGCACGTCCGAACAAATTCGAACATCTGGCTCTCGCGTTCAGTATTGATTGACCTGAACTTACTGAGTACTCACTATAGATACAACTGTAGTGACTTGTCCCTCGCTTACTGAGTACTCATTATAGATATAACTCTATTGACTTGTCCCTCGCTAAAATGGATCCTCGTACGGATCCTCCTCATCATAATCGTCATCCTTTTCAAATTCATATATAATGGCTCCTCCTTGAGCTCCACCTAGTCCCACTTCTTGAGCTTGCAAGAATGGTAGGTCAACCTTTTCCTTCTCTTGCTTCTGTTTCTCTGTCATGGATAAATTAAATGTCGTCAGACCCTTGAGCATGTTCTCATCCTCATCATTTTCAGTCACAGCGTTTGCATTGTATATAATTTCATGACTCTTTGAGTTGACCGAATAAGAGGCGTGGATAGCACGGCCCGATCGTCGACTGTGTACAAGATTGACTTTAAATAGTTCACGATTCAGTCCAAGGGGAAGTGCAAAAGTGGACTCTAGAGCCCTGGTCTCGGCTTCATCAAGAGTCTTACTTGGAGATACGGTCAAAACGCTGGTAGCAAAATATGACAATAGTGTTAGAGGTGAGGGATAATATGTCGTTGACAGTAGGTTATGGACGGGTTCGTGAAAAACTCCCACCAAAGTACAACCGGTGGTCATTATTGACATGCAAAACTGGCTGAGCGATTCAGCAGGAATGAAATTGAGTGAATCAATTATAACCAGGTTCCTTACAGAGCTTGATTTATCGATGCACCGAGATAGTTCTTGGTCTACTTTGCCCAGACCCCGCGTACAGTCAATAAAATGGTTTATCGACGAATGCTTTTCTACCGTTTCAAAGGACAGGAGAATGACGTTGTTTTTCGAGCTCGGCATTTGATGAAAGAACTCTGTGAGCAGATGGTCAGCAGACTGAGTGATTGAGTCTACTATGAGTATGAAAGGAGATTTATCCTTTAGAGACAACACTCTCGGCAGCAGAGCTGCTTTGTGTGAATGGGATATTGCCATATGCTGAGAGTTTAAGCAAAGATTGCAATATGAAATAGAAATCGTCAAAATGAAGTATGACATGCCGTCGATATGCATGATGCCGTCCAGTGATGAGGCTTATGCAAAGCTGCGGCATCAGCCTATTGTTAACGATTAGCGGCGGCCGAAGTCGACAAATATCTGAGTTGACTTCCACTGTTTCTATTTATCACTTTACTATAAAAACACCTTAATAACTCATGGTGTAGTTGGTCACTAGTGCACCATGGGAGTAAGAGGTCTTTGGCAAATTGTCGGACCAGTGGCAAGACCTGTGCGTTTGGAATCTTTGTCAAACAAGAAATTGGCAATCGACGCTTCGATTTGGATTTACCACTTTCTCAAAGCAGTCCGAGATAGTAAAGGAAATGCACTGATAAATGCTCATGTCATTGGTTTCTTTCGCCGGATTTGCAAGCTGCTGTTCTTTGGAATCAAGCCTGTCTTTGTGTTTGACGGTGATGCACCGGCTCTCAAGAAGAAGACAATTCGAAGGCGGAAAGAAAGACAGATAGGGCGAGAGCAATCGGCGAGTGAAACGGCTGCGAAACTTTTGACCCTACAACTTCAGAGGCTGGCTGAAGAAGGAATTGTTAGGGCAGACGATAATAAGGCGGCTGACAGAAAACATCGCACACAGGGACAGAGCCTTGACGGTGCTGAAGACTTTGTCTATTATGAGGAGCGAAACCTTGGCGAAAATAAGCGTTCCAAACCTGAAAAGAAACCATTTCGTGCCACTGATCAATACCATTTGCCCGAATTAGATGAGAATCTGGCCGTCGATGCAAACGACCCTCGCCTGATGACTGAAGAAGAGCTAGAAGAATACGCAAATGAGTTCCAACATCAGATTGCTACAAAAGGACTATACGATACTAACACTGTCGACTTTAACTCTCCCGAGTTCTATTCACTCCCTCTTGCTACTCAGTATCAGTTGCTCAACACCGCAAGACTGAGGTCTAGACTGAGAATGGGGTATACTGCGGAGCAGTTGGATGAACTTTTCCCTGATAGAATGGAATTCTCGAAATTCCAGATCCAAAGGGTTACACAAAGAAACTTTTTCACTCAACGGCTCATGGGACTCGTTGGCATGGAAGAAGACTTGACCCGGCGAATAGCGGGAGAGAAGGGAGGAGCGTATGTTTTGAAAAGGAACGAAAGTGGGTGGAGTATGGTTCTCAATAAAGCTGAAGAAGGTGGAATAATCACTCTGGATGATGAGGAGAAGGTTAAGAAGGAGTCCGATGACGAGTCTGATGATGTAGACTGGGAGGATGTTGAGTTAGAAGACAAAGAAAAGGAACAGTCGACCTTGCCAAGAAACACTGTGGAGAATCCAGTTCTTCCAGAGATTTTGGGCAATTTTGAGTCTCAACTTCAACGGGAAAGGTTATATAAAGAGCGGCAATTGGAGAAAAAGCTTGAAGAGGAACTTTTCGGGTCTGCCGGATCGTCTTCTGAGAAGGCCGAAGTTGCAGAAATTCTAGACGACTTGCCAACCCTAGATTATGTTCCAGATGATGTCGAAGTACCAAGCTGGGAAGCTGGCTCATCTCAGTCATCTCAGTCAAAGATAACATCACTACTTCTTGGTGATGTGCCAGTACCTGCAAGGCAATCCAAAGTCGTGAAGGAGGCAACTGAAAATCTAAAGACAGTCAAAAAGACAGCTGAGACTACAATTGCAGAGAAAGCTAAATCAGAAAAGTCTCAAGAGGCACCAATTTTACCTCCTTGGTTCGTAGGCAGTCAACTTCCCGCAGGACAGGACGCTGAGAGAGACAGTTCAAAGAAGAGTGACGATGAAGATCAAGAGCTTATTCCGTATAAGGAGCTTGGTCGAGTTTTCAAAGTGAGCAATTTGGACGTGAAGGAGCCAGAGATTGTCGATTTGTCAAGTGAAGAGGAGAGTACGGCGACTGTCAAACCGGATTTCTCCACGGACAATAGGAAGGACAAGAGTGAGCAGATCGACTTGGCGGGGGTAGAAGAGAGTAAGGCTGAGACATCAGGTGGTCGGCTAACCCGTTCGGAAGGTTTCTCGGCAACGACCCCAAGACCAGATGTTCACCAGATTCCCTCACAGGTTTCGTCAACTAGTAACGCGCCACGATCTATGCTCTTGGAAGAACCTCTTGATAAACCCGAACCTGGCAAGCCTCAGCATGACCCTCCATCGCAGTCGACTGTGACGTCGCAAGATAAAAGACAAGAGAAAGGACAAGGTACATCAGTCAATGCAGTCCTTGAACTCGAGTCGCCACGACCTCAGTCAAGAGAGTCTCCCGCACCACCTTTAACTGAGCACGACGAGGAGCTGGCCGCTGCAGAAGCACTCTACGATCAGGAAGAGGACGAAGAGCTGCTGGAGAACCTAACTCGTGAATTTATCGAAAATGAACGATTTGCACAGTCACTGAACAACAAGCCTCCTGCCAAAATCAGAGAAGAAATGGACGCAGAGATCCGTCGACTTAGTGCGGAGCAACGGAAAGCTATGAGAGACGCGGACAGTGTTACTCAGACAATGGTCAGCGAATGTCAGGAACTTTTGCGTAGATTTGGAATACCGTACATTACAGCTCCAATGGAGGCCGAAGCTCAATGCGCCACGCTTATGGAACTCGGGCTAGTGGATGGGATTGTCACAGACGATAGCGATTGTTTTTTGTTCGGCGGATCGAAGGTTTACAAGAACATGTTCAATCAGTCTAAGTATGTAGAGCTCTACGACATGGCTGATCTCGAGAGAGAATTCGCTTTGGACAGGAAAAAGCTGATCAAACTAGCATACCTCCTTGGAAGTGACTACACTGATGGACTTCCTGGCATCGGCCCAGTCACAGCTCTGGAACTCTTGTCCGAGTTCCCTACCGAGGATGGGCTGGTCCAGTTTCGTGAATGGTGGAAAAAAGTGCAACGATTGGATCCGGATATGGAGATCACCACTGAGTTTCGTAAGAAGTTCAAGAAAAATGCCAGTAAACTGCAGGTGGCCGATGATTTCCCGAATCTTAATGTGGAGCAGGCATATATCCATCCCGAAGTCGACGACGATCCTACTCCATTCGAATGGGGTATCCCAAATCTCGATTCTCTGAGAGCATTTCTTCAAGGAATGACTGGATGGGGACAAGAGAAAGTGGACGAGGTGCTTGTTCCTGTGATTCAAAACATGAACAAACGGTTGTATGGGGGACCGAGCTCTTTAACTCAAACCACGCTTTCAGAGTATGTGAATGTATCTGGAATGAAGAAAGTTGAATTGGGCAGTAAACGGATGCACAAGGCCATGCAGAGTTTGGTTGATCAAAGGAAGAGGGCCAAAAAGAGTTAGAACCCGTCAGATGATAGTTTACTAGTGGTGGTGGTTAAAGTTATTTATTGAAGAATTTTTAATTGAGTGATAACGCTACGTATACGTCGTACATGTAAAATTGAACAAGGATAACATCGCTGACTGTGAGAATCACACCGATCCATTGTACAATAATATCCCCCTGTTGATCGTTCGTATGTCTATCCATCGAGAATCTAGTCTCAGCGGTAATATTCAGGGGATGTATCCTGAAACGTGTGCATTAAATGTTTCATATCTCTAGAGCCGACGCTGCATAAACTTCCGATTGTATTACTTAAACCTAAAAGGATATATGCCCTGGCGATCATCTATGTTTGGTTATTATTTGTGTTGATCAATTTTGACTAACGATCGAATATTCATTATGCTGTACGAGTTTGTCCAGGGCGGTTTCGGCGCAACTGAGGGAAAAAAAACTAATTAAGGAGTGCTAGGCTGGAAAAGTTCAAATACATGTACGTGATGATAGTATGAAAAACAAACGATGTTACAAGCACAGAAAAAAATCAAAATTAAGTATACGGCACGTTTTGTACTAAGTAGATCGCTAATAGCTAAAAATTTTCCCTCAATAAAGTTGGTTTCGTATTTGTAGTCTTCTTGAAACGTTCCTCTATTCTATTTCTTCTTTTTCTCTTTTGCTCACCTCATTTGGATTTTTTCGTATGTTCTCTTGACGATCTCATAACATTTCAAACCACACAGTTTTGCTTTGATTTATCGTCCCACTATCCGGTCAGCTCCATCAAGGTGTCGATCTCCGGGCCCCTTGCCCATTTCAGATGGCAGGTCTGCAACCATGTGGGCTCACACGTTACAAAGGGGCATGGCATGGCAGATATAAGGGCCGGGCGTATAAATATATAAGACGTATATCCATCCTAGGGGGAATTTAGAAAAGAACAGCAGTATACATCTTTTTATATTAGATTTTTTATCGGCCAAAAGTTAGAACCAGACATAACCATCCAGCGAGATCGCGAATCTCGGGCTAAGCTATCTATCGAAGCAACAAATATATATTTAACTCCTTCAGGGCCATCAAATTCAACAATAGAAAAACTACAACATCTTCTACAGCATATTATTTTGAACATGGCCTCTCCTAAAGCTATCTCTGCTTCCACACTGCGAGCCTGGCTAGATTCCAGTAGAGCAGAATCGCTAGCTATCATTGACGTCCGGGATGGCGATTATTTTGGCGTAAGTATTCTAACCACACCAGGTTCGTTCTAGTGGCATATGGCCCACCACACTTGAAAACCATAGATTGATAGCGGATATTGGGGATCATCAGCGTAGCTAACCTATAGCTTGCTAGCTGTGAAGCAGAGTCCCAAAGCCTAGGCAGAGCTAAGGCAAGGCTAAAGCAAAGCTAATTCTCATCATATGACCTCCGATGAGCTGGATCAGGAATAGCTGCCGTTGTTGTTTATGCTTTTCTGCAACAACTGCGGTATTTTATATCACACCTTACCTGTCATAGTCTGCCTTGTCTTACGAGAGATCGACGGATTGGCATCAAAAAGGTTGTTGAATCACTCCGTCGGGAACCGGATGGCACAGATTCCGATGCAGCATCGAAGGAAAAAGAAACATAAAAAAGATGAAACAGAAGAAGAGCAAGAGCGAGAGAGATCAAGAGCAAAGCAAAAAGCAACAGAACCAGCTGGCTCGAACCAAAGCCGGACAATTTTCTGGTCATTGGTCCCCCAACGCCCCCATCCCCGCTATTCATTTTATGGTTAATTTAGTGTGAAAAAGAATTTGGTGGAAAATTCTTCGAGACCGCCGCTAACAAGGGACATATCCGCACGGCCATCAACGTACCAAGTGCTACTTTCATTAGTAAACTCAGCAAGCTGCAGGCAGCTCTGGCTGGAGCTAACCGGGTGGTGTTTCACTGCCAGCTGTCACAGCAACGTGGGCCTATGTGTGCAACCACTTATGCAAAGCATTTGGCTAGTCGAGGAATCAAAAATCAAGAAGTCTACATTCTTACCGGAGGGTTTGACGAATGGGCCCGACTTTACGGTTCAGACCCGAAGTTTACAGAATCGTTTGTTGCTGAGCTGTACGCCAGTTAGAGGAGAGACTACCCGTTTTTTGTCCAATCACTTTCCCAACCATAGACACTTCTCTTGAGATACAACCCCTCTGTAAATCAGATCCAGCTGGCTGGATGATGATCAATTTTCACTAGTGTCCCTAGTTAGTGCTTTCTTGGTGCAGCCAATGTCATATAACTGTATGCCACGCTATACCCAAGGACTCGAATGCACCAACATTTTATTTCACGACTGTACAGGTGAGACACCGGATGTTTACACATACTATTAAAACTTTTAATATCATGAGTTTAAAGAATGCATAGATAGTAAATAATATGAATATGCATGTTATATACAAATAATAATCGTGCACCCGTAGTAATTTTTATGCCCCTATCTAACTACTATCTGATGGACTCCCTAGTTCGTGTTCACGGTCGTTTTCCCCATGATCACTAGGGGTAGGAGGGACCGAAGACTCCTGAGGATCCATCCTTCTAGAAACCCAATCTTTAACATTGCCGAAAAAAGTTCCTCCAGAGTAATTGGACGCGAAATCGGAAGCAGGGCTCGGCTCTCGAATCGGCGTACTATTTGCTGAAGTCTGTCGAGTTCTGCTGCCATAACGTTTACTGATGTAGGTTCGTATTTCACTGTAAAGGTCCTTTGATGCTGATTCGAGATTGTGCCGTACTGCTTCACGGAAGTCTGTCATGTGCCGTTTAAAATCAAGTTCGTTCTTCTTGAGCCACGACACATTGAGTTCTTGTCTTGAAGCACCTCTGGCAAAGTTTCTCATCAGATACTTGTCGTAGTCTCGAATAATTTTTGTAATAATATCCGAAGTCGAGATGCCCTCTGTTCGTTGTGTAGTCAAGAACATTCCCACCTCCTTGACCGGCCGGTAGATGTCGTCGTCCCCAGCACTAGCGTAGGGAAGGTCGTCGTGGGCAACGTAGTCAATTTTATGTTCTTTCAAAAACTCCATGGTTACCTGCCAGGGAGCATCTGGAATAACTTCGTCTACCCATCTGCAGTGCCGAAGAGTTTCACATCGCTGAGCATCAGAGAGCACGGTCAATCCCTTGTGACGATGGGTTATTTTGTCTGAAGGGATACCACAAATTAAACTAGCATTAGGAAATGCCTTTTTAGCCTGTTCGAGCTGCTTCATATGTCCTAAATGGAACAAATCAAACACCCCATCGGCATAAATTCGAATTGCTCGGTCTTTAGGCGGAGAATTGAACTTGTAGCCTCGAGGACGGAATCTCCTGTATTCCTCTGGGGTCGCTTCATCCAATTTCCATTCCCGTTCTTCCTCCTCCTCCCGTCTTTTCCGAGCCAATTCTCGGTCAATTACGCCCGGATCCTGACCGTTTCTTCGACGTCTCTTCTTGGGAGCCTGTTCCAGCTCTTCTTCTTCTTCATCTTCTTCGTCTTCGTCGTCCTCATCGTCCTCATTGTCGACCTCGTCGTCATCTTCAATATCAACGTCGTCCTCTTCTTCCTCACTCTCGCTGACGTCACTCTTTGGTCGAACTAGCGAGAAAAGAGTTCTCTTTCGTTTTTTGGCAGAACTAGCGGCACTACTGCTAGGACTGCCTGTGTTTGAATCTTTGCCCAATGAGAAAAGGGAACTTAACGAAGGGGAATTGCGAATGCCTCGTTTGTTCGACGACAAGGTTCCCCCTCCTCCCCGTTTGTGTTTAGGTGTATTATCGGTCATAGTCGGTGGTGCGGGATCCTTGAGGCCGCGCTGATCCGACAAATCAAGAACTATTTCTCAAGAAAAAAAATAATTTCACTGTTTTGATTAAACGATTAACATTCCCTTTTGATATATTATTTGTCAGAACACCTCAGATTGCGTTTGGATTGCGATTCGGATTTGCCAAACTCTTCGTTCAGAAGATTATCAGGAGGTGGACGTTCGCGGCCGGGTGGAGTTACCTTGGAGTGAAAAAGATGGGTTTAGGTCGACGAACTACTGAATAGTTAATCGATGAGTTCTTCTACCTAGCCCTAGTCATATAGGGCCAATGGGGTAGGCAGCTGGCTACTGGTCTTTCAAAGCCTAAGAGCTGAAAGTGAAGATATATACATAATGTAATGTAGAAAAATCTATGGCAACATGATTGGATCGTACATCAAAGACTCTGCCGTTTTTTAAGGCTTGCCTCAATTGAGCCTAATTAGAGGGGTTCGCTCAATACCGAAATGCCATTTACGAGGGACTATGAAGTTCAATCTTTTATACCTTCCGCCGTTAACCGAAAAAAGAACAACGGCTCGTGGAATTTCCGATGTGGAACTTCCGATGTGGATAAACATCTCAGACTCCTTCGAGCTGTGATTATCCCAACACGCTTGCATAGCACTTGTGCACCATGTGAAAGGCACAACAACTCTCATTGTCTGTACAGTTACCGAAAGAACCGTATAGCCATACGGCCCGTCGAGACTACTGAAAAGGCGTACAACTTGGTGTGAAATGGCAGGGCCACGGTTATCAAAGCGTGCCAATTCGAAGAACCGGTGAATCTCCGAAATTACTTTATGCGGATTACATCTTGGCCATTTCGCGTTACTAAAAGTTCTAGAAGCGGTTAAACACTGTACAATGCTATTATATCGAGCTGAACACAATTCTCGGAGATCAATAAAATACCAGTATACAAAGAAAGTACAAAATAAGTCAGGTTTCGGTCTCAAATTATTACTGATAACGTATAATCTGGTGAGAACCGAACTTGGGAGATATTGGTACCTTCGCACACTCATATACACCGCTCTCTCAGTCTTCCCGGCCAACCTCCGTCCTTTTTTATTTTCTTAAACCTCAACTCTGTAAGCAAACCGATCTTCGAAACCGCTTCATCGCGTCACCGTTTTTGAACTACTCCTAACAGCAGCCCATGCCGGAAATGAGATGCAGCGCTTACCCTTTATGGCTAGTGCCAATGCACCCATGCACAGACCGCATGCACCTCTTTATCTGTACCATAACCTGGAACAATAGCAGTTTAGCGCGGACCACAAAGATTACAACCAACAAACTGTGATTACTGAAGGCAAGTGGACTTATTCCGCCGTGTGTCTCAAGGTTTTTCTCTGTCCGTCCACCCACAACAATAACCACTGTTAGTCTGCCACTTCTTATCAGTTCCTGCAGGGATCAGCGTTCCTGCTTTTCAAGATACGGACCTAATAGTAATGCAAAAGTCAGTTTGAATTATAGTCTAGAAGCTGATTGACAATCAAATTCTCTGAGTATCTTATATAAACATTTTGATACTCCCTTCATTCATAACTCTACCATCTGTAGCCACCCCTACGTCTAAATTCTTGCCCACTCGCTCTGAAATGCCGTACACTGTCAGGTTTCTGTTGGCTATGGAAAAACCTGGGGCCGTCTATTCTTATACAGCGGCTATAGGCGGCAGCCTTGCATATCATATCTTTAAGGCTGCGTCTGCTGTCGATCCTGCTTCGTATATAATCTCCTTCTCGACCTCGTCTTTCTTTCCCTTTCATTCACTGATTTCCTTGTAATTCAAAAAAGATCAAAGTTCCAAAAAGGACCAAAAGTTCAAAAAAGAAAGCTTTGTTGAACGATCTGACAACTCCCGCTTTAACGGAACCTAATAAAATCTACAAGCGTGTTCATTTATCACCACTCACAACTTGATCACCATCATCATGACTTTAGGCGGAACCATCCCCCTCGCGCAGTATCTATTTGAACGAATCCGCCAGCTCGGCGTGGGCCATGTTCTGGGAGTACCCGGAGATTTCAACCTGTTGCTACTCGACTACGTCTACACTGCAGACCTAGAGTGGGTTGGTTTCTGCAATGAGCTGAATGCTGCTTATGCTGCTGACGGATACGGCAAAGAAAGACATTTGCCTGGTGTGCTGGTTACCACTTATGGTGTCGGAGAACTCTCTGCTCTCAACGCTGTTGCCGGTGCTTTCAGCGAACACGCTCCCTTGTTGCACATTGTCGGAACCACTGGTCGAAACATTCAGCGACAGGGCTTGAAGATCCACCATGCCCCCGGATCCTTGACTCGAGATCCTGTTAATCATTCTCTCTACATGGAAGCCTCCAAGCCATTTTCATGTGCTTCGGAGTTCTTGGCCAACCCTGCCACCGCTGCTGAACAGATTGATCATGTCATTTTGCAAATCATGAAACACTCTGCTCCGGGATACATTCACATTCCTGCTGATATGGTGCACAAGCCCTTGGCAGTCGGTAACCGGCTCGACGCTCCTCTCAGCTTTGAGATCACTAATCCCGACAGCTCTGTCGAGGATAAGATTGTCAACGATATTCTGGAAGCTATCTACAGTTCTAAGAACCCTGCAATTCTTGCGGATATTATGGTTGACCGATTCAACGCAACTTCGGTGCTGCGAGAGTTTGTCGATAAAACCAAATTCTTCTCCTACACTGCTACCATGGGTAAAGGTGTCATTGATGAAGACATCGCCCAATTTGTGGGTGTCTACAACGGTGAATTCTCCATGGAAGGAACCCATGATGCTGTCCAATCTTCCGATTTGGTGTTAGACTTTGGTCCCTTGCTAACCGACTCAAACTCTGGAGGATTTACCAGGAAATACAAACCCGAACACCATATTGAACTGGACCATCGATTTATCTCCGTTCGTGGCAAGGTATACTCTGGTTATCATTTTGTTCCTGTTCTCAAGAAACTAGTTGAAAAGCTTGACCTTAGTCGACTCCCTGCGGTGGATCTCGCCAACAAGCCTGTTATCAAAGAGCTGGAGGCTCCTGGTAAAGACGAAATCACAATGGTCGATTTGACCAAAGCTCTAGGAGACTTTATCAAGGAAGACGATGTCTTGGTGGTGGACTCTGGTACTTTCCAATTCACCTGTGGTGAAGTACCTTTTAAGAAGAACAATATCCTGCATACCCAGCTTTATTTCTCAAGTATTGGATACGCTCTACCCGCTACCATTGGTGTCGCCTTGGCTCGAAAGGAAACCAAGGCCCCAGGACGGGTGCTCCTCGTTGATGGAGACGGAGCCTCCCAAATGACTGCTCAAGAGCTGAGTACCTACGTACGAAACGACCTTCCCATCACCGTATTCTTGCTCAACAATAATGGTTATACGATTGAGCGAGCTATTTGGGGTGCTGAGCAGAGTTATAACGATATCAATTCTAAGTGGCAGTGGACCAAGCTCTTTAGCGTATTTGGAGGTATTGAAGGAGAGACCTGTCAAAGTTACAAGATCAAGAACAGAAAGGAGCTGGACGAACTATACAGGGATGAAAAATTCGCTGCTTGCGACAAGCCTCAATTGGTTGAGATTATGATGCCCAAGTACGATTACCCTTGGAGATTGCAGAAACAGGTGAAGTATATGGGTGCCTTCAATGCCCAACTAGCTGAGAACTTGGCCAGAGAGTTGGGTGAGATTTAAATTGCATTGAAAAGACTAGCTTAATACGTGATAACGTTAATAATATCCTATTGACTTGTTAAAAATACATCTATAAACTGTAATCTTTATACAATTAATTCATACATTAACGTTATACCTCAATGTAGATTCTTCCTTCATACGGTGAAAGGTCAGAGGTGATTTCTCCTTCAACGTTGGACAATACCAATTCGGTCTTCTTCAATCCATCGATCTTGGTTAACGGTTGTCTTTCAGAGGAAAAGTTGAGCTGAACAACTGCCTTTTTGCCTTCGTACTCTTTGGTGTAGGTAAAAACACTCTCATTGTCTTTATCTTCTAAAGTGAACTTTCCATATACCAACAAATCCTTGTACTGCTTTCGCACTTTCAAGGATCGCTTGTAATATTGCAACACGCTGTCAGATCGATCTATCTGAGACTTGACATTGATGTGCTTATAGTTGTCGTTAACTCTCATCCAAGGCTTACCTGTGGTGAAACCAGCATTTTCGGAGTCGTCCCACTGAACTGGGGTTCGTGAATGATCTCTACCAGTCTGCTGCAAGTTATCCATTGCTTCACTCAACGCTTTCTTCAAACCAAATCTCTCCTTGAAAATATTGTAATAATCGACAGAGGCCACATCTTTGTAATCTTCAATAGCCCAGTCTCGTGAAAAATTGGTCATTCCAATTTCTTGTCCCTGATAAATATACAAAGTACCGGACATCCCTACCAGCAAAGTAGCGATGAGCTTACCAGTGATTTCGTAATGCTCCAAGTCGTCCTTTCCAAACCGTGAAATACATCGTGGTTGGTCGTGATTTTCAACAAAAGTTGTAGTCCAAGCATCAGTACCATCGATGAGCTCCTGGTTTGCAACAAACCCTGCTTTGAACTCAGGAAGCTTCCAAGGATTGACCAGGTATCTATCTATCGATTCGTCTCGGCCGGTATCGACGACGTTGAATTTGAATACTTGAGAAAGCTCATTTCGGCTAGCCGAGACATAATCCAAAACCATGCTGTCTGGAGTGTTTCCAAGTTCTCCCACTGTGAAAGTATCATAACGACCGTAAGTTTTATTGTACATTTCTTTCAAAAACTCATGGATCCGAGGACCGTTGCTGTAAAGAGCGAAACCAGCTTGTACATCAGAGCCGGGATCAGTAATAGGAGCGTCAGGCAAACCGGGGACCTTGCTGTACAAGTTGACAGTATCAATTCGGAAGCCATCGACGCCTCGCTTGAGCCAAAACTCGCAAGCCTCTTCATAAACAGCCTCTCGCACAATTTCATTGTCCCAGTTCAAGTCGGGCTGCTCTTTGCAGAACAGATGAAGATAGTACTGTTGGGTATCCTCGTCCCATTCCCAAGCACTTCCCCCGAAGAAGGCACCCCAATTGTTAGGTGGCATTCTCTTTCCCTCACTATCGTACTTGGCATCTCGCCACATGTACCAGTCCCGTTTGGCACTATTTTTGGATTTTTTGCTCTCCAAGAACCACTCGTGCTGATCAGAGGTATGATTGACAACCAGATCAAAGATGATCTTCATGCCTCGAGAGTGACAGCCGTCAATCAAATCTTGAGTGTCTTGGACAGTCCCGTACGGAGCATAGATATCCTTGTAGTCAGAAATGTCATATCCCATGTCAACCTGGGGACTCTTGTAGTGGGGGCTCAACCAGATAATGTCGATACCCAAGGTCTGGAGATAGTCAAGCTTCGAGATGATTCCTGCGAGATCACCAATTCCATCTCCATTGGAGTCGAGGAAACTCGAAGGATAGATCTGATACACGGTACCTTCCTTCCACCACTTTTTCTCATGAACAGTCATTGTCTACAGGTGCAAAATGAGGATGTCAATAAAAAGACAAGAGACCACAAATGAGAAATCAGCGATTTCTTTGACGTTTTGTATAACCATCTCCTTATCCTTCTAATCTAATCGGCCCTTCTCTTGCTCGAGACCAAGCCTCGACGTTCTTTTTTTTTCTTTTCCCTTGGTTTTGGTTGTGATCTTGGCAACTCGTGCATCTTCAGTGCCTGACATGCTTTACCCCTCTTCACAAAACTCGAGAGGCTCCACCAAAAATTCGATATCGGCACCGGATTCTCATATCTGCAGTCAGGGTTCCAGAAAAGAAAAATGAAAGAGGTTAGAAAGAGCCCCGTGTTCAAGTATGTTGAAGTATGTTAGGTGCGTTCGGTGTCCCGCGGCGAACTTTCTGGCGGCAAAATTTCGGACTGTATTAGTGTGCATAAATTATGTCTGTCGTTGACAGCCTGTAAGGAGCTAGTCAGTATACAGATGGACGGGTAAACAATGCCCGCGTTTCAGAAGCTGATAAGCACTCTACACATACACGTAAGGATTGTGATGTGAAGTGTTACTGTTAGTGATCAGAAACAACCACTGCCCTACACACTGCCTCCCAGTTCAACAGAGGCAAGGCACTGTTGAACTGCTTTTCCTCTTCACTGTTCGGTTCTTTACGTTTTTCTTTTTTTGACCCCATGCCAAAGTCCGTACCTACCGACCGATCCACTCGTCCTCCTCCGTCGACTTCCTAGCACAGACATGTACAAACATGTACATTATAGTCATCATCAAACTACGGATTAACCCTCTAAATGGGTATTTCTTACCTGGCTAATCCAACTAATCTGTTTACGGTTGGGATTGCTAGCCCATGCTTCAAATTCCAAAAGAAAAAACATTGTCTCAAGCTGCAAAGCCGATCAATGAACTTCCAGTTAGTCCGCTCCAAGTCCGTGGTACAGGGCGAAGCAGAGTTGGACATGTCATTGGTTTCATTTCTGACAAGAGCAACAACAGGATACAAATCATCCGTGACTATCCGATGCAAAGATCTCGTGAAAGATCTCATCAAAGAGGCTAAGTTACAGATTCGTGGACGGCTCGCTGACATCTGACAGCTTCCCTTGCTCCAGTAACACTTTAGCCACTTTAGCCACTAGTCGTGTTACTCCACATTACCCCTCCACATTAACCCCTCCACATTAACCCCAGGTTTAGTAATGTGCCAGACTCTTTTTGGACTTTATTTTTGCGCCAATGCAAAGATTTCAACCGAATGCACATTTAGGTCTATCAGGGAGTCGGACCGATTCGCTTAGAGAGTATGAAGCGGGGAAGGCACAGCATTCTGGTCCTGATCGGCTGTAGATCTCCAACAGGAATACCGAAACTTGTGAAGCTCCCAGCAGGAAAAAAAAAACCACCGTGCAAGGGGCACGATGCATGACTTGGCTATATATAAGGCTTCGATTGTCCCAGAGTTTTACTGGTATTCTCAAGGTCAATACAAAATAATTTTTAAAGATGGTCCAACATCAAGAAGATATTCAGGATCCAACCACTGTGACTGACCTACATGATTTCACTGAAAAAGGTGGAGAACGAGTCCTTGATACGGAGGGCCTCCTTGCTGAGGCCCGAGAAGCCACCGATAAGGAACATCAAATGTCCCTACTCCAGGGCGTCAAGTTGTATCCCAAGGCTGTAGGTTGGTCAATTCTTCTTTCCACTGCTTTGGTAATGGAAGGTTACGATGTCGTCCTTCTCGGTTCTCTTTACGGTCAAACTGCATTCCAGAAAAAATATGGAGTTCCGAATCCCGCAAAGCCAGGAACATACCAGCTTTCTGCTGCCTGGCAAGCTGGTTTGTCTAATGGTGCAAATGTGGGAGAAATCCTCGGTTTGTTCATCAACGGTTGGATATCTGAGAGATACGGTTATCGGAAGGTTATGATTGTTTCTCTGTTCGCTGTTATCTGCTTTGTTTTTATCCCCTTCTTCGCTCAGAACGTTCAAACGCTTCAGGTTGGTGAGATTTTGCTAGGTATCCCATGGGGTGTTTTCCAAACATTAACTACTACTTATGCGTCCGAAGTTTGCCCCGTCGTCCTTCGATATTATCTCACGACTTACGTCAATCTGTGCTGGATTATGGGTCAGCTGATTGCTTCTGGTGTGTTGCGAGCTATGGTCGATCGAACCGATGAGTGGGCCTATCGAATTCCGTTTGGTTTGCAATGGATGTGGCCCGTTCCTTTGATCATTGGTGTATACTTGGCTCCCGAGTCCCCGTGGTGGCTCATTCGAAAGAATAGACACGAAGATGCTGCGAGGGCTCTCAAAAGACTCACCTCGAAAGGCAACACCGATGAAGATATTCAAAAGACCGTTTCCATGATGATTCACACTAATAGTCTTGACCAGCAGATTAGTAGTGGTAGTAACTACTGGGATTGCTTCAAGGGTGTCGACTTGCGACGAACCGAAATCGCTTGTTGTGTTTGGGCTGTACAAAACCTGTGCGGTAGTTCATTCCAAGGTTATTCTACATATTTCTTCGAACAGGCTGGTCTCAATCAAACTGCTGCCTTTGATCTTACACTCGGTATGTATGCTGTCGGTTGGTGCGGTACTGTACTTTCCTGGTGGCTAATGAAGTTTGGCGGACGAAGAACTCTATATGTGGTAGGGCTGGCTCTGATTTTTGCTGTTTTGCTTATCATTGGAGGTTTAGGAGCAGCCAAAGCTTCTGCTGCCCACAGCTGGGCTATTGGGGCTCTGTTGATAGTTCAGACTTTCTTGTATGATGTCAGTGTTGGTCCTGCCTGCTACTCTCTGGTTCCTGAGATTTCCTCCAATCGTCTCCGAACTAAACAGATTGTATTGGCCCGAAACTTCTATAACATTTTTGGTATCGTCAACGGTGTCATCACTCCTTATATGCTCAACCCTACTGCCTGGAACTGGGGTGCCAAGGCAGGCTTTTTCTGGGCTGGTATTACATTCCTCTGCTTGGCCTGGACTTATTTCCGACTCCCTGAGCCTAAGGGCCGAACTTATGCTGAATTGGATATCCTGTTCGAGAGAAAGATTTCTGCCAGAAAGTTCTCGTCCACTGATGTTGATGCTTTCGATGTGAATCAGCATGCGTTCCCGGCAGCTCCTGTCGCAGTGGCTGCCGCCGCCCCTTTTTCTTAGTTTGTTGTTAATTTCTTGATTTTTTTACTATAACTGCAAGTTCATGTACACATCGTAATCCTTTGGAACCCGAGAGATGATCATATCGCCGTCGACAGTAAGCTGTGCACCTTCGTCTGATATCGGACCCATTGCATCTCTTAGTTTATCGCTGAAACCGTGTTCGTCTCGAGGGATCCAAATACTTGGCGCTATACCATGCGTTATCGGATCACTATAAATTCTGTCAACATCTCCGTTTCTCAGTATTTCCTCACATTTTTCTTCTATGGAAAAGAGTAGTTCATTTTGACAGGATTCAAATGATGGCAAAGATTCTGTCTCCGGCTCAAATGACTGTATATTTAAAGGTATCGTATCAATCAATGTAGATGCAATGATTTGGCTACCCTGGTGACTGTAGGCAGTCCAGATCAGTAGCATTATCAGGAGAAGGATATGTGGAATGAATGCAAAGTCTTTCTGGTTCTGATCTTCCCGAGCGAGAAGCAGCAAGCCGATAACTCCAATTTCTAGAGAATAAAGTCCAATGTAAAGTTGGAGCAGACCTGCCACATAGTTTTCACCTTTGAAATCAAATCGCGATGCTGGTTAGCAAACAAATCAAAGATTAGATCCTGAAATTGGACTTACCATAAAAGTACAGCAAGCGATACTTGAACGTGACATAATTGATCGCAAATGCTACACTCGCGCAGAGCAATATTAATGGGCAAATGACAGAAAATGCAAGAGAAGCTACAGCCAGGGTGGTGTACGACGCATAAACTGTCCCAAATTCGAGATACTGTCTGTCGGTGACGGCCCTAAGCAACCGTCGAGGAGTGCGCTGTACTGGAATGATCTTTTTGCAAATCCTGGGGAGCAAGCGTCCAATTTGAGCCAGCTCTCCTCCTGCCATCGTCAGTCCTCGAATTGTCACATAATTTAAAAAAAAACTCGAAGCCAGCGAGACGTTGTTACCCAATAACCTTAAACCTGACGACGGGTTACTGATCAAAACCTTCAAGGTAATAATTGCTCCCTCCGACAAAATTATGAACAGAAAACTCTGGACATAGAAAAACAAGAACAGGCCACGTTGGACTGTGAATTCAATGTCTTTTTGGCTTGGACAACCCGAAAAACGAGCCAGATGTCTAAGAATGCGAGGCATTTGTGATAGCACCACCCCAAGTAGCAGGGGTGGTACTACAGCTGAAGCGATAGATACCAAGAGAGGGAATTGCTTCATCCATCCCAGCCAGGGAACCAGCTGGCCAAGATATGTTGCTTGCGATAGGAGTCCGATGAATGAGACCGGGAACGCCCATCCGATGACGAGGAGAACAATAAGAAAGTTCGCTACAATTGAACGAATTAGCAGGGCCCACCTCCCATGCACCAAGTTGGACCATATGATTGCTCTCGGATCCACATCAATCATTCCAGGAAGACAGAGCTTTGTGCCTTTTTCAAGTATGCTCGATCTAGAAATCAAATGCGTTGAAATTTGATTGTCAAATTGAACCACAAATGATGAACACACGTCAAGCGGAACGAGCTCGATCTGTTCGTTTAACGTATGGAGTTTGCCTATCATCACTTCTATCTTTTTGTGCGTTTCCAGTATGTCTTCTGAGGTCTTGCCATCTGATTGATTTGTGTTTACTCGAGAGTTTTCTTTGATAAGGATAGAGACTAGAGCCTGCTCTATCTTATCAACCAGTTTCATTCTGTAGCGAACTAGCTTCTCCTGTTCACGATAGTCCTGCACCTGCCAGACTGCCATGACATTGACGCCGGACATGTCGCTGAAAAGATGATCTATTGATGCCGTAGAAGCTGCAGAATCATTGAGTTTTGGGACGTTTCGAAGCAGCAATGTCTTTGTTGAGGGCCGAGAGCGATAGTTCTCACTAGCTAGTACTCGACAACGCGTTGAGAGAAAGTTTAGAATTTCACGGTTTATAACGGTACCACTGCATATTACGAAGACGGTTACAACAAGTACGTGCGGAAGTAGTTTCAGATTGCTGGGTATAACGTTGGCCCATGATAGCTTATCCAAGCCTGAACAACGTTCTCCACCGGTAACATTGAATGGAATTACAATTGAGCCAATTGCTATGAAGGAGCTTAGAAAGAATATGCTCAGAAATCTCAGGTATCTTAGAAAGAAATATCCATCGAGACCACCAGAACTCCGGTACTGGGCCAGTGAAACACTGTAGATAGATGCTATCGACGAAAAGATTCCGTGGCCCACATTATTCTGCAGTCTATACAACTTTTTACGTAGTACTAAGGAAATAAGCAAATGAACTAGAAAGAGGGCAATTCCTAGTGCTACAGATGATGCGAAAGAAGAGACGGGTATTCCGGCCATTTGTTGCGCTGCTCCAGCATCAGCTGGCCGAAAAAGGGCAGTGACGTTCATGCGAGAGATGTCAATACAAAATTTGCACAAGGTCAACCAAAATCCGAATGTGGCCAAAATCGAGAGTGAAAACCATTTACCGGTCTAATTATATCGTGAAAAGTATGGGGATTGAGCTGAGAGGGTAAGCAATCTTGGTTGCTTTTTCTTGCATTATCTGTTATCTGATCGATCTTATCTCTGGAGGGGAATTCGGTGGATCAGGAACGGACAGAGGACCAGGACCGAAGTCTAATTGTGCCAGAGTCTAAAGAGTCAGAGTCCAGTTTTATTTTACATTTTTTTGGTTAATCGATTCGATCTAAGCTGGAGCGTGCTTGGAGGAAGTTGGTAGGAGGTGATTACTGTTGTAGGAGGAATTCAGTTAGTGTAGCCAAACAGTAGTCAAATAGAAGTCGAACAGTAACTGGCGTATAGCTGCAGAGAGCTATTTGACTCCGTCCTAAAGGCTGACTGCATTTTAGACGTTGTCAGGACTAGTAACTTGTATACTCGATGCTCCATGGTAGTTGGTACACATGAGTTATGCCGAAACACGGTTAGCCACAAATATCTCTTGCGGCCTACGTCACCATCGAGCATCAGATGAAATTAACAAAGCCTCAGCAACTCGGATTTGAGTTGCGGGATCTAATTTAATTGTTATGGTCGTCTTTTAGTGGTTCAGTTTTGGTTAGATTATATAATTTCGAGTTAGTAGGTTACCTAAGTCATTAGATACTTCCCAGAAACGATGTCACTCTGTTCACCCCATCACACAATCCATCGAGCCTCCCCATCCGTTGAATGATATAACACGTTACACATTGCAGTGGAGTATAATTATAAACGACAACGTAGTAAAAAAATGGTTTCGTTCTATAGTCAAAGTCATGTCATTCCACTATACATATCGAATGGCGGGGCATATGCATGCAGGTAATCAATATTATTAGACCACAGTAAACTGCATATCCTAATGATCCGTGTAATTAATAGTAGCGTCTATAAGCTCAAAATCCAATGTAATCAGTTAGTCCATTATTGAGTTATGACGATTTCATGTGCTGCTATCTTGCACAGCCTGCTCTGACAATACTCTTCAACAAGGAAAGGCTCGCGGCCTGCGTAAGCTTTCCACACTAGCGGCCGGCTGCTGAGCCACAGGACGCGTAACCCAACTCTAATTTAATATTATTTTACGGTACTGTACACCATCCACGTGAAGAAAATTGGTAATCGTTGATGATCATTATAACTTTCCAGCTATTGCATAACTGATTTCTGCAATAAGACAAAAGCCAAGAACTCCCAGGCACTATTTTAAGCTGACTGTTGAACAAATTAATACAAAGGGTTTAAAAGGATTAGTGATAGCTCAGTCGGAAACTGAATAGAGGGAAGGCTCTTTTACAGAGATGTACTTGGAAATGTCGTCTTTCAACCCATATAATTTTGAATGTTTTCTATTCTATTATTTCTCTTAATAACAATTCTTCTCAAACACCCCGGTCTCTAATAGATCCTATTCTTAGATCAACGGACAGATCGGCAATGCGCGTAATTTATGCAACCTGCAGCTTAATACATAAGCGATCAGCGGTGAAACCAGGACACCCGCCACCGAAATACGACATCAAACTCGCTAAATTGATATTTTCTGTTCGGAATCGAATAGTTTACGCTAATTATAGGTTTGCTGATTCTAATAATATGATTATTTTTTGCCATACTCCTTGTTTCAACCTGAAAAATCTCCCCGCGGTCTAAGGGGCGCCGCGTCCAAACCTTATCCGGTTGCAGAGACCCTCTCCCGTGAGTCGTATCTCAAAACTATAAATATAGGTCAGTTTCGTCGGCGCTTAGTTAAAATCAATTCGAATTAATTACCCAACTATTAATACTTGGTCAAATCAACCAACGAAAGTCACTGTTTTCCAACTACCAATTTTTAGTACTGTACTATTTAAATTACTCGTTAGGTTGTAAATTACTACTGCAACCTTGACTCTCAGTGATCTGATCTCATAGATTTGAATTGATCCGATACGAGATGCATAAATCATTCACTTTTCTATTAGCGGCTGCGTTGGTGAAGCTGGGTCATGCCCAAACGTACACCAACTGCGACCCCCTGAGCCAGAGTAACTGTCCACCGGACAAGGCCCTCGGCAGCTCTGCCTGGGTCGATTTCACTCAGGGCGCATCTAGTTACTTTACCGCCATTGACTCGGCAGATAAAATTAGCTACTCCTCTGGCGGAGTGCAATTCACCATCTCTGAACATGGTGACAACCCAACTATTGAATCAAACTTCTACATTATGTTTGGCAAAGTCGAGGTGATCCTCGAAGCTGCCAAAGGCACTGGTATTGTGTCTTCTTTTATTCTTCAGTCTGATGACTTGGACGAATTTGATCTTGAATTCCTGGGAGGAGACGGTACTCAATTCCAGAGCAACTACTTTTCCAAGGGTGATACTTCTACTTATGACAGAGGTGAATATCACAGCGTAAACAGCCCTCAGACCACTTTCCATAACTACACTCTTGACTGGACCGAGTCTCAGACCACCTGGTACTTGGACGGAAATCCGGTTCGAACTTTGGCCAGCAATGCGCCAGAGGGATATCCTCAAAGCCCAATGAACGTGCGAATCGGCTCTTGGGCAGGCGGTGATCCTTCCAATCCTCCCGGCACCATTGAATGGGCTGGCGGTGACACTGACTACTCTGCGGGCCCTTTTGTATTCACTGTGCAGTCTCTGTATGTCCAAGATTATTCTACTGGAACTGAGTACGAATACGGTGACCAGAGCGGATCTTGGGAGTCAATTGTGGCCGTGGGAGGTCAGGTCAACGGAAACCAGGATGGACAAGATAATGTCCAAGCAGTTGATCCTACATCCAGTTCTGCGCCTGCAACCACCTCAACCCCCGCTGCTGTCACTTCAACTCCTCCACCGCCTGACCCCACTACTTTCTCACCAACGGTTGTCAGCTCCAGTGTGCCTGCAAGCTCCGCTCCTGTGAGCTCATCTGCTCCTGCCAGTTCATCTGCTCCTGCCAGTTCATCTGCTCCTGCCAGTTCATCCGCTCCCGCCAGCTCTAGCAGCACCAGTACCCCTCCTCCCTCTACATCCAGCGCGGCTCCAACCAGCACTGTCGTAACTACCGTTCCTGTGATTGTGCCTATTGTCAACACCACTATTCAAACCACATTCAATACCACTTCGACGGCTCCCGTCATTGTTACTTCCTCAGTCTCTTCGGCCAATGCCACATCTAGCTCCAATGTCACTTCACCTTCATTGTCCACCAAGACGGGCATTGTGTCAGGAGCCATCAAACTCACGTTTTCTCGATCTGTCCTATTAGCTGTCGGATTCTTGACCTATCTTTTCATGTAAAGGGATTCTCTTTACAAATTGGTGGATTTGACGCGGTTTTGCTTTAACCCATTTGACGAGAATTTACAACTGGTGGATTTACACTTTGACTCATGTGATGACTTCTAGATCTCTAGATCATTTATTTAATGTAATGTATATTTAGCATAGCTTTCAATGGCAAAAATTATGGATAACGACTTGATTGCAAATTTCAATGATAACTTCACCAACTTGACGAACTACTGGCAGCAGCGCTGTCAGACGCCATAATAATTATGGAAATCCATAAACTATCATATATTCCCCTGGTTGTATTCGATGTTCTGCTTGCTGTTGCTGATAGTCGATATGAAAATACCTCTAACACTGAGTCTGACGCCTTTTGCGTTATCCGCTGCTGTCGCACAAACCTACACAGTCTGTGACCCACTAAAGAGCAAATGCTCCGAAAACAAGGCCCTAGGAACTTCGTTGTTTATAGATTTTAGAAGTGGTCCATCGCCTTGGTTTATACCGATTAGTGCAACCGACAAGATCCAATACAATGAGCGCGGAGCAGAGTTTATCGTGTCGAAATCGGGAGACAATCCAACCATTCAATCAAACTTCTATATTATGTTTGGTCGGATCGAAGTTATCTTGAGAGCATCTCCAGGGACTGGGATCGTATCATCATTTGTACTGCAATCTGATGATCTGGATGAAATCGATATGGAATGGATCGGAGGGGATTCGCATCAGTACCAGTCCAACTATTTTTCCAAAGGTGATACCACGACCTTTGACCGGGGCGAATTCCACAATTGTCACTCTCCGCAAACCACATATCACAACTACACAGTTGATTGGAAAAATACCCACACCAACTGGTATGTTGATGGCACGTTGGTAAGGATACTTCCCAGCAATGTAGCAAAGGGATACCCGCAGACACCAATGCTTGTTCGCATAGGATCGTGGGCGGGCGGAGACCCCAACAATCCTCCCGGCACGATTGAGTGGGCAGGAGGACCAACTGATTACACTCAGGGTCCATTTACATTCACGGTTGAGACCTTGTACATTGAAGATTACTCCACCGGCACAGCATATTTGTACGGTGATAGTAGTGGAGACTGGGCTTCGATTCAAGCAATAGACGGGACAGTACAAGCATTCACAATGGAGCAATTTGAACAAGAGATCAATCTTCTAGCCCGCATGCCTCATGATTTAGAATTGCATGCAGTTCCAGGGAAGACGTTAGACGGTATCGATGAAAGTTCGGTTGACTATAATTCGGGGAAACATGCCGATTTGTCATTTGACGGATTTGAAACGAGACAAAAAGCCATACGGCATATTGGATCTATACTCCAAAGTTCTCCGAGTGTCCCCAATTCCAGCGACTATCCAAATTCACAGCATACTCGAGAGCCGAATTCGACATCTTCAATGGATGTGGATCGTAGGTCCCACATGCGCATAACTCAGAGTGGGAGTGCTGACTCCAATAGCTGGCGAAGCCCACTGCTACGCTATATTTTTGGATTGGTTTTGGCAACCATTGCTTAGTTTGCTTAGTTATTTATTTCGCCTCCATGGTGGTATGTACTTTTGTGGTGCTCGCGACTCGGTGTCAGAGTTCCCCTCGTCAATCACAATATCGGAAAGCTTTGTGTAGAGAGACTGTACAGATTCTTTAGCTTCGTTAATTTGATGCGAGTCCGCAGTATCTTTAGATTGTTTGCTTTTGTCTCTCTTTGGCCGGTCCTCTGGTTCAGGAGGCTGTTCATCTTTGGTTATGGTCTTTTCTTTTTCGTCCTGTTTCTGCACCCCATCTTTGCTAACTTGCACTGCCCTTTCTTCTTGAGCCCTTTGCTCTACTTTTCGCGCTTCTGCCTCCTTTCCAATCTCTTGATTCTGAGAAGTTCGAGGAGTTGATCGCCCATTTCCGCTCTCCAGGGTCCGATTGATCTGTGACAGGGCATTGCCTCTCGCAGAATCTCTCACAGCGATTCCGCTATCCCGTCCTGCATTTGGTCCCTCATTCTTTCCTGCTCCAGTAATGAGTTTACCCTCATTAGGATCCGTTCGTTTCGCGCGAGGGACGTACTTCGGAACTTTTTCGGGTGCGATGTACCCGGGTCTGATCTTTACCACTTTCCTGACTGTTCCATCTTTGCGCACTGTCCCTCCAACATATGAGGAACTATCGCCAATCTTGACCTCGGATAGCTTTTCACTTAATTCGTCCATCTGAGAAGTTCCCGCGCCTACGAGCAGAGGTTGAAGATGAGCAGAGGTTCAAGATGAAAACCCCCATACTGTTGCTGATCCTTTGCGATAAGAGCTTATCAGAAGGAATTATGTCTGAAGATGTGTCAGCGGTTCTTCCACATATATTAATAAACCATTATATCAAAACATCATGCTAGTCCCAATTATACATTACACTATTATCTATTCCGTAACTTCCAAGTTCTTCTCCGTATCCTTGGAGTCCGTATCTTTAGTGACCTTTTTCTCATTCTTCATCTTCAACTGATTTTGAGGAATAAACCAAGTGAGCAAGAATCCAGCTCCTGCTAGAGCAATAAATACATAGAAAGAGGTTTGAAATGCCTTAGAATAGAATTCTCGAGCTTGGTCTCTCAGCACTGGAGGCAGTTCCTTCACAATGTTAACACTGGAAGGAGCATTGCCAGAAAGAATGCCTACAAGTTCAGCATTTCCAGACTGCTGAGCAAGTTGGGTTACTCTGTTCTGGAACGTCACGCCGCCAATAGCGATCGATATCGAGAGCCCGAGTTGTCGAATATAAATCATGGTGGAAGTGGCCACGCCAATCTCCTTGGGCTCAATTTTGGTCTGCATAGAGATCAAGAAAGACTGAAAGTTGAAACCAACTGGGATGCCAAACAAAGCGGGGTATAGGATGCGCTGAGCTGTATTTGAACTGGGGTCAAGGGTGGACAATAAACCGATGAAAGCAATTGTCAAGCCGAGTCCTGCCCGTTGCATCTCTACGTATCGGCCAGTTTTGGAAATGATAATTCCACCAAGAGCTGACGTCACGCCCATCAGAACCGACTGAGGCACAATGTACACCGATGCAAGAATAGGAGATGCTCCGTAAACAGACTGGAACAAAAACGGAAGATAATATGAAACTCCCATGAATGAAGCTCCATGGAAGAAGGAAGCTGCAAAGGAGCACCCTCTGGTTCTCGTTCTCAGTAACCGAGGAGGGATGACTGGCTCTTTTGCAATTTTCCACTCATAAAGGAAGAAAAGTACATAGAGAACCCCACTGACAACTAGGAAACTAATAACGATAGGAGAGCTCCAAGGTTTGATAGTTCCACCCCAATCCAGGGCCAAAAGCAGCAAACAAGTCGCCCCAGCCGAGAGAATGATACCTCCAAAGTCAATCCGTTTGATGCCGGCATACCATCCAACTGTCTCTCTTTTAAGTTTTAATATGAAGAAGAGCGCCGTCAAACATGCTCCTCCGACGGGAAGGTTGATATAGAAACACCATCTCCAGTGACCTGTCTGAGTAAGAGCTCCACCGATGAGAGGACCAATGCAACTGGCTACCATCCAAGTGCAGCCAATGAACCCGATAAACATTCCTCTTTGGTGGAGAGGAATTATATCAGAAATGATGATATTAATTAATGAGAAAATGCCTCCACCGCCTAAGCCTTGGATGGCTCTACCTCCGATGAGCATGTTAATATTCCGACAAGCTCCTGCCACCACACTTCCTACCAAGAATATTGATATAGAGACCATAATAATCGGCTTTCTGCCAAAGATATCCGATAGCTTCCCGTAAACGGGGATAACCGAAGCAGATGTCAGTAAATACGCTGTTCCTATCCACTCGTAACCTTCACTCGAGTCAAGAGCAGCAGAGATCTGAGGCAACGAAGACGTCACCACAGTCGACTCTAAAGCTACCAGGAACAAAGTGGTAGACATGATTAATGCTAGGATATATTTTTTGAAGTTTGACATCGGGATGTAGTGGTCGTCCGCCGTCAGACTATTATCAGTTTCATTAGGCTGTTGCTCTTCTTCCAAGTCCTGCTCAATAGAGCTTATGTCGACAGTCTTGCTTGGATCCCGAGCCATCTCTAGTGAGTCTGGTGCCTCTTCGGCTCTGGTCAAGTCCGCCCGATCTGTTCCAGGGTTGCTCATATCCGTCACTTCTACACGAGTTTCTGATGACTCTTTTGACTGCGAGCCTAGCGATACGGCTTCTGGAATGTATTCCTGGCTGTTCCTCTTACTTGAATCTTCTGACATTATAATATTACTTTTACGGTTGCGCCATCAAACGAAGTCAAATGAGAGTGCCTATATTTTAAGTTTTAAAGGTGTGGGTGTCGTTAAATTAAACCCAGTTTTCTATGATCCTGTGCTACCCAGTGCCTTGCGAATGATCCACCGTCTAATAAATATCCCGCAGTCGCTTATATGAATCAGAGAGATGTCATGTGAATAATTTTCATGTAAAGTCGTATTTAAACCCGGCGATTAACGTTGCATTGCGGCATCGGAATCCGGTACCCGACCGTTGGAAATTTTAGCGATCTGCGGTAGATCATAGCACGGCTGCGTTCGGCATGACAGGTACACGAGCTGATTGGATCCAAAGGATCGAGAATGTGGGGAATCATCTCTGCGACACTGACATCAGCATTGGCATGAGTAATTTGAAGTTTGTGAAGTCGGTGGGTAGAAGAACCTTGTGTAGAAGTAGTTTAACTATTAATTAACCAGGTATGGGACAGTTTTCTCAAAAACAGCGGCCTGGAGCCGACCTTGTTGAGTAATGTATGTAGACTGTAGTAATTTTGTGTATAAAGAACTATGAAGCTTAATCTTGTAGGTTGAGTCTCGACTCAGCTAACAAGCTATCGGTCAAATCGTCGGTGCCCGGCAAAGTTAGACTAGAGATGGACGTGGAGCAAAGGCATACTGTAGGTCAAGTTAAACTGTAGTTATCACGGATTGTGACCTCGGCTGACAAGAACCGTCTGGGTATATTGCACGGAGGAACAGTGGCATCTCTTGTAGATTTAGGAGGTTCCCTGGCAGTAGCTTCTCGAGGAATGTTTTCTACTGGAGTCAGTACTGATTTGAATGTAACTTTTTTAGCCTCGGGTGGTAAAGTTGGTATGTGACGAAAGTATAGATATAGCAGTTTGTGCAAACTAACAAGGAAATAGATTAGTTATGGTAGGTCATGGTGGTAACTACGATGGTTCCATATTTCGATATTAATAAGGACTGTATTTGCGATCGATTGGGCCGAAGCTTGGCATATACTCAGATGAACTTTTATGATGCAAAGACGTTGGAACTCGTAGCACGCGGTTCGCATACAAAGTACATTGCTCATGCGATGAAAGATGTGAGTAGACAAATAGACGAAATAACGACCAATTCCATGCTAACTAGGCAAAAAATGAATTAGATTTACACAAGGTTGAGTGAAGAACAGGATAGTTATTTAGTCGAGATAGATAGACTTGTATACCATGAGCTGAAAGGAATGCATAAGACAATCGTATTTTCACGTTAAGACCGTTAATTCAACTAGCTATACACAACATATCACCTAAAACTTGATGTAAAAGGCCTCAAACTCTTGCATTTCTGTATTAGAGTCAAGTTACTAGATCCACAGATCCATTCTGTCTGGATTTAAGAGGCCCGGCAACCAGTTCTCTAATTGGATAACGTTCTCGGCACGATAAAACATAATGAACAACAGATGCCGGGTCCTGTGTTCAACATTATCCAGCCACCAATGCCTGTCACGGCGGAGGGTATCTCTGTTTTCAGTAAACCCTACATCTAACACGTACCGTGGCCAATCATCTTCACCTTCCTTCGCACACTGGCAAGTAAGAAGACCACCATCAGCTTCTCTTCCATCACCATTCTTATCATAGAACATAGTTGCTGCTGCTGGATATGATCCATCAAGATGATCGAGTAACACTGTAGTCAACATGGGCTCAAAGGCGTCAACTGCCCGTTCAAGTTCCGGAGTAAAGACCTTGATTCACATAAAGCCTCCATTTGCCACATAACTAAACCTCACTCGGCACTGGAACTGAGATCTGCCGCCACGAACAGTCTCTAGGTCTGCGGGCGTGACAGATCCAAACCACAAGTAAATATCATTGGTTTCTTGACGTTGCACTTTGGTGAAGCGAGCATTAACAAGGCTTACAACTTGGTCAAAGTCCTCAAAAGGAATAGCATTTTTTCTGAGAGAACCGTCTCGCATCCTATCAACTGAAGCAATCTCTTCCTGATGGGTCATTTTCTTAGTTGAATCAAGAGATCAACTCACAATCTGTTTGGGAAGAACTGGTTGAAGCAACTTTAAGTTGGTATAGAACTAAAAGTTAAGAAGAGAAAAAGGGAAGGCACCCATGACCCCCCTTTATATCGTCTGATAAATAAGAAATTCTGGACAGGGGACGACTTCGAGGAGACTATTCCAAAGTAGGAAAGTTTGTGAGTTTCGTGGTAAGATCAACTCTTGAGAAGCCATTTCATACTTCTTGATTCAGTCGATCTGCGTCCATATGAGAGTAATGCATCTCCATTTGTCTAGCGGGGATACATAATTTGGGTCTGTCTGGCTGGGTATTGATCTGACCTGGCTTGTTTTCCCGACTTTGTAGGCAGGCAAGGCTGATGTTGTGAGAATGACAAAATAGTCACAGTGTCCACATTTAGTGACAGGTCAAGTATATGATCGTGTACGCTGTACAACGTTCCATATGATATATCATTATGAATATGTTGTGGTGATTTCCACCATCATGCCTCATTCTGATATGTGGTTCTAATGTCAGGATTCTCAGTTGGCATCTTATCCTTGCGTGCCACCGATGCGATAACTCATAATGATCATAGTGGTATTCCATTGTAACAGTTTGTTTGAGTCCTTTCAAATGCTTTACTGTGATTCATTGTGATGTATCAGTATGATAGCTCTTTATGGTACCTCATTGGCCTCATTGTGATGCGTCAGTGCGAAGCCTCACTGTGAAGCCTTAGTGTGAAGCCTCATTGCGATACCTCATTGCACTCCGTCAGTGAGCTACCTCATTGCGATGCCTCATTGCGCTGCCTCATTGTGATACCTCATTGTGATACCTCATTGTGATACCTCATTTTGATGTCACACAGTCATTTGAAAAGAGGTGCTGAGACTGCAGCGGCCAGCACAACAGACCAAAGCAATCCACATTCTACCTCATAGTAAAGTTCACTAAACAGTAAAATACAGTAAAACTTCAAAAGTATGTTCCATCAATTATATCCCTGGTCAATAACTACGAGGTTGACCCGAAGATCGCCAGTGTGTCGCATAATACATCTTTGTGTAATTTCTTACCTAATCCGAACTCGTTCCACCAATCAGCAGAGCTCCAAAATCAAATTCTTAACATTGACAAAAACGGTGAACAAAAAGGTGTAGAGATGGTAAGTGTTGAGAAAGGTTGAATTGAATTGTTGTATAGAACCGGACGAAGTGAAATGTGTCAATAGAGAGTTTGAGTGACTAGGCTGCTGCAAGAGGCTGTTCGTACCTGGTAGAACTCGAGTAGTGATCTCAATTTTGCAGCTCATCATGTGAACTACTACTTAGATCCCAACATGACAGCTCCTGTGACGGTTATGCTCACTCAATACATGGCCATATTATAATAAAGCTAACTAGTCGTTTGCAACTTCTGTATACAACACCATTTTCAAGCGAAACACTGTTTTCGTGGGTACCGTTTTCGCGGCTGCATTCGGTTATGACATGTATGTTCACACTTTATACAGTAGATTGTGTATTATTGCTGATTTCACGCTCCCTTTTGGTCGTACTGTCGCTAACAAGAATCTTCAACCGAGCCATTGACACTTTTTACGACAATCACAATCGGGGAAAGCAATGGAAAGATATCCGACATCGATACATTACTGAGGATAGCGAAGAGGATTAGACTAATATATGATTGATCAGTAGATATTGCTGTAGATGTAGAGTACATTGAACTAAAATCGTAATACTTTTGTATATTTGAACGTAGACACTATATGGGAGCTAAATGGAGATTATATGTCGGACTTGTTACTAGCTGGAGTAGTAGCCTACTACCCAGTAGTCTACAAAGGCCAATCAATTGATATGCTACAACTGTTAATAGTTACTGGTCATAAGAGAGCCGATCTGACAGTTACAGGACTATTGAGAACCACTAATGTGGGTCAGAGCTTAGACATGTGTGGTATACCACTGCAGTATGATCTGTAGTGATCCATAATGTGATCTGTCATATCAAATGTAGCATGATCCGTAGCACGGCAGGACAGTAATATGGTAGTAAAGTGTGCTACAATATGATCTGTAAGACAGCAATATGACCTGTAGAATATAGCTGCCGTAATAGAGCCGTACTTTCGACCTGTAATGTGAGCTGTAATACTATAGCACTAAACGAAAAGTACTTGATTTACTGATATAACCTGTACTACGACATGTAATAGGGCTTGCAGAATACGCTGTAGAACGAGCATAGTATGACCTGTCATATAACCCATAAATACCACTCGTAATATTAGAGATGTGACGTGTAATATTGCCTTTCAAGGCTACAATCCCAAATATGACATGCGGTTCGACATGTGGTACAATCTGGGGTAGCCTGGGGTATGAGCTGTAATACGACGTTTAGTCCAAAGCATAGTTTAGATATGACCCGTAACATTATGCATTTGCTCCTGAAAGGACTGGTATATGACAGACCGCTATGTGACCTGTACAGTCGCCGTAATATGACCTGTCATATGAACTTTATATATCAATAATTAACTGAAAATAACTTTGAGCAAAGTATACTTATCTAGAAATGTAGTAAACGGCCCGACAGATTTAATGTCGTACTGTTAGACATGTCTGATGTATTGAAATTCAACTCTCTTCTCGCAGGCATCCCCTACACCAGCAGTTCTCGCCCCCCATATAAAACCCCCCATACAACCCCTGCCCGCCCATTATATCCTAATCATCTCCAAAAAACCTCTTTTCAATTAATTTGAGATAGTTCTTTCGCCACTGATTCCGTCTTTCACAATGGCTCATCCAAGTGAAGATGAGCCTTACATTGCTGAATTAAAAGCGTACCTTGTGCAACAACCACACAACTTCGATTACCGTTTCCAACCAAGGGCAAGACGAGATTTACGCCGAGCCCTGTTTCGGGCAGCATCCTTGAACGGCAGATATATCAATTTATTTTTCCCACATGTGTCTCCTGATGACATACACAAGGTGGAAGAATTGGTGTCTTCACCATCTAGTTCTCAGATGACCGACGATGAGAATAACGATTCTTCAGAATGGATCATGAATGATTCGATCCGAAACCCGCACAAGGTCGATCCTTCCCATCCCGGGCGACCATGCTCCAGGAAGTTTACCAAGGGAGAACCGACATATCGGTGTTTGTATGTCAAAAATATATTTAATGAGCTGCCAAGTGCTGACTCGTGCTAACAAGAACATGTGGTCTGGACGAAACATGTGTATTGTGCCAATACTGTTTCAATCCCGACGACCATCGCGACCATCAGGTCACCGTTTCGATCAGCCAGCGAGACTGCGGCGGCGTTTGTGATTGTGGAGACCCCGAGGCCTGGGTCAACAAGTTCAGCTGCAAATACATGGAACCAAGGGCCAGCTCAAATGCCCAGATCCCAAAGGAGCTCTATGATGCCATAAAAGCCACTATCGACGTAGCATCAGACTACACTATTGACGTGCTGTGTAATGCCAACACCGCTATCCAGAAATACAAGTATGCTGGCCAGGTGCTGGAAAACGAAGATCAGTCAAGACTAAGTCAGATTCGCTACGGTGTCCCTGACACTGAAACCAACGGCAAGTACACCCACTGCATGTGGAATGACCAGAAACATTCGTTTGACGACGCAACAAACGCTATCTTTCACGGAACCGGCAGATCTCCTAGATTCTCAGAAATGGTAACCCATCAAATAGACTCCAATGGCAGGGGAGTTGTTTTCGTCTCAAAGGACGTGCTGGAAATGATGCGACGAAAAATCGCCATGGAGCAGACTGGACTGATCAATACGATTCGAAGTTCTCGAGACTATTTTAGAGAAGAAATGTGCGCGATAATCTTTGGCTGGCTCGACGATATGTCTAGAAGTGCAATGCAAGGAAATTTTTCGGTTCTTCGAGATATTATCTGCGTATCTCTATGCGAACCTTGGCAGTACGGGACAGAAGCTCTGTGCGAACAACCTTGGACAACCGAACCTCGAGAACATGATGTTACTTTAATGGACTACAAATCCCAGCTACTAGGACCATACATACCGGGATTGGCCGGCGAAGAGTACGATTCCCATTTGAATCAGAGGAGAGAATCTTTCCAAGAATCAAAAGACACCCCGCACACCGCTATGGAAGAAACAGGAGATGAGAGCAATGACGGAGTCGAAGGAGAGCTGACCATTACAGAGACAGTGGCTGTCTTGGAACATGCTCCAGAATACTTCAGTGAGTATGATGAAGAAGTGTTTGACAACGATCCCAACAAGCCATTGCGCGCCAAAAGGGGACCATACGCTGTGCCAAAGCATTGGCGAGATGAAATCACTCAAATTAAACCTCGCCAGATCAGTGCACGGGTACAGTATCTAATTTTCTTTGACATCAGGTTGTGGAAATCGGTTAGACTCATACTGAGAGACCTGTACATTACTGTGCTTGTATCCAATCCCGATTATAAGCTTCAGCTTGGTCACCTGTATGCTGAAATTTATCCTCAAATCGCTGAACTGTATATGTTGGCTGACAGAGAACCTGAGTGTTCTATCATCAATAACCTCTCCACTCAACTATACACGACTCCTACAATCGCTACAGAACTGGTTCGATATGATTATTATACGCGTTTCATCGCTGCCCTCTACACATTCTTCACTACTGGTGAGGTGGATGGACCCGGATATGTCGACGAATGGATTGGCATTAGCATGGACTCGAAAGTACTAAGCAATCGCCGGTTTGGACAATTGTTTCACGACATAGAGTACATGCTGAATCGAAATACCGAAAAGCAATTAGTCTCAGGCAACCCCAACCGAATCATGCAAGCCACTGACTTTATTGTATTGTTCCAAGGTATGTCTCCCGTCACCAGACAGAGGGATTCCCACGTAGAGTATGAAAGTGAAAACTGGATTTATATCTTCAATGCCATTCCCTACGTGTTACAGCTTGCCCAAGCTGTTGCAACAGGGCTAAGCGTTTGCCCCCCAGAAGCTGGACACGAGTCTGTACGTCTTGTTTCTGATGTAATAATTGAGTGGGCATTCGGAGATTATTTCAACAGGCTCAGAAACACTGAGATCGATGAAGACTCGCCTCCTGATCGCGAATCTATCCGAAAAACTTTCAGCAAAACGGTTGAAAGGACTGTCATTTCATTCAAGGCCGAAGAGTTCCCGGTTAGTTTGCATCACCCATTGCATGTATATTTATCATGGTTGATTGAGAGTGCACATTTTAAGTCAGCAAAGGATCTTCGTTTTGCTCTCGTGACCCCAGAATCTAAGCGCTCCAGCTATTTCGAGGGATGGGATGAGGAGATCTTACTGGCTCTTTTGTTTGACCATCCGTTGCGAGTGTTGGGCTTGCTTTCTCAAATTCAGGTTGGATTATGGGTCAGAAACGGGTACTCTCTGAGAAGTCAACTTCATCATTACAAAGAAATTACACTTCGCGACTCGGCTTTTGCCAGAGATCTCTTTTGTGCGCAAATCTCTTTGGTAGTTAGAGAGCCCGAATCTTCGATGATGACACTACTAAGCCGCTGGTCCTTGTCCAGCTGGGAAAGTGCCAAAGAGCTGCTTGATGAGACCCAGGTCATGTATATGGTTGAAGAATTTTTGCATCATCTTATTGCTTTTATTTTGGAGAGAACTCATCTCATGGGCCATTCTGATAACGAATGCAAGAAGAAGTATATTACTAGGGAAATAATCCAATGCTTGGGGATGCACAACATGTCCTTTTCAGAGATGTGCAAGAATATTCCAGATATTTTAACTTCTGATGAGATGTTTGAAGGAACACTGAAGGAAGTGGCTCATTTCAAATCTCCTAAAGGGATTCGAGATATCGGAATGTATGAATTGAAACAAGAGTATTACCAGTTCTTTGATACGCATTACATTCATTTCAGCTCTGCAAAGATTGAAGAAGCAGAAGCAACTATAAAAAACAAGATTCACAAGGTCCATGGTAAGCCTCTAAATGAGATCGTGCATGAGCCACCTTTGGAACCCTTGGTCAATGGCCCCTTCATTGGCATCGCTCAGTTTACTCGAACAGAGACTTTTGCAAGGTTCTGCTATGACTTGCTGCGATTTATATTGAACAAAGAGACCCGGAGTCAGTATGAAAGCACCTTGGGGCACTTGCTGCAACTCTTTCATATTGCAGTTCTTGACAATCTTCAGGATAATTACGAAAGCGATTTGCCCCCCTTTGTTGAGCAGATATGCAAGGTTCCTTCGGTGAACGGATTGAAGAACGAGGGTCAACATGGTCAGTGTATTTTGAGCATGCTCTGTGATGTTTTGAAGTTTGAAGCCTTCACAGACCGCCATGCAAAGGTCAAGAGGGTTATACACCTTCTCCGTACTCAAAATAGACAGTTAGTTGACGATACACTGAGCAGGTATTCGGCCCAACTTGTGTCTGACTTCTCAGAGGAAGATAGAGACACTGACTCTGAAACAGAAGCAGTTCGGAAGAAGAAATTGGCAGAGGAGAAGCGGCAAAAGGTCTTATTAGAATTTCGAAAACAGCAGGAACTGTTTGCTGCGAATAACCTGGAGGATAATGGGGACAACGATGAAGAGATGGTAGATGAGGACGACATTGGAGCGACGACCAACGAGTGGCCCTACCCTGAGAGTCAGTGTATACTGTGCAGAATGCCCGATGAAGATGGCTACGTCTTTGGATTGATGGGCTACGTAGCGGAGTCCAATGTGTTTAGAGATGTTCCTTTCAAGAAGGCTGACTGGGTTTACGAAGCATATGGATGCAATAGCAACCTGGATGAAGAGATAAAGCCAGAAGATACCGATTCTGGTGGTCCGGGATGGGAAGCTTATCGGAAAGATTTTCACGAGCAACACAAGATTGGCCCAGGCTTCCCTATGGATACCATGAAAAGTCACTCTGTTGTTACTGGCTGTGGACATGGTATCCATTACCATTGTTTTGAAGACTATGTTCAAACGACAAAGAATCGCGGCCAGCAGCTGACTAGAAATAATCCGGAAGACACGAGCAAAGGCGAATACCTGTGCCCCTTGTGCAAATCTCTTAACAACATTTTCCTGCCAGTGATGTGGAAATCCAATACTCGGAATTTGACTGTTTTCAAAAGTATTAATCAGGAGTTTGACTCATTTTTGGGTACTTTGGAGCAAATTGACAATATGAATGAGCCCTCTAAAGAACGATTAGTCTATCTATCGAACGGCATTGTAACTTCGGCCAGTAGCCATCTGATGCCGCAGTTTACGGATGCATTTAATGTGGAAGGCGATGCGCCAGTCAGCTCATTGAACTTGGCGATGTCGGCCCTTTCCAATAGCTTAAAATCGATCGCTCAAAAAGTTATGGGCGACTATTTTGCAGCAAAGCCTATCGATACAGATTCTGTTCTTGGTTTCTTGAATTGCTTTGCCTTTAGCATCTCCAACCTTGAGATATCGCTCCGTGGGAAAAAGTTGGAGAACCCATTCGGGGGTTTGCTGCTGGATCAGATCCCGAACCAGTCTTTGCAGATAATGAGAGTTCAAGGAGAGCTTTGTAAATCTTTGTTGGCAGTGGTGAGGACCTCTCCTTATTTGCTGTCCAAGAATGTTCAAGGAGCGGGCGCGTTTTCCAATGTCGGTATGGACGAGCTATTGGAAACGGAGGAGCTACGTTCTTCACCCGACTGTTTTGGCGACCTAGTGCGGAGCATTCTAGTTGCATGTCCAACTTATGAGCTTGAACCGAATCATTATCTCAGGAAGTATTACATGAATGAGATTTGCAATATTCTGGTTGCAATTGTCGATGAAGTACTTGCGGCTTCTAGTTGGGTAACCAGTCCTCTACTTTTCGAGCTTCCATGCCTCGAAGGCTACGACGAAGGAACTCTTCATGCTTTGAATGTCTTAGTAGGTTCGATTCGAGCCAGTGTAGAAGATCGAACTACGCCGAATATGTATATTTGGAACAAACCTGCATTTATCAAGGTCGTTTACTCGATGTTGGTCAAGAGCTTATTGCCTTTCCTTCGAAAATCTGCTATTTTTGTCCATGCACTGTGTGGGGTGGGATATGATTCGGAGGACTACATGGCTCTGGAGGTAGATACTGAAGGGGATAAGCTTTGCCAGTTCTTGTCGCTTCCGTCAGTTAATGAGATTCTGCAAAAGATGGCAGACTACCATTCGGTTGAGAGACGGTTGGTTCAGAAGTGGTGTGGTGAAAAGTTCCAGAGGTATAGGGCAGATGGTCACAGACTTGAATATCCTGGAGTGATTCGATTACTTCGACTACCGTATCGGCTGGACGAGTTTTTCAATCTTGAAAATCATTGCTATCCTAATGGAGAATTACCACCAGATCCCGCAGTTTGTCTGTTTTGCGGAGAGAGTGTTGGAATGCAGATACCTTTGTTTTTGAGAGGCAACAAAAGGGGCCAGTGTTACAACCATGTTCAAAAATGTGGTAAGACCTGCGGCATATTTTTGCTTCCAAAAAGAAGCTCGATTCTGATGTTACGTGGCGATCAAGGCTCGTTTATGGAGGGTCCTTATTTGGATATTCATGGAGAGAGTGATGAGGTTATGAAGTGAGTATAGCGTGAAAGTGGTTGCCTTTCGGGGTGCTTCGGAAAATAGTTTCTAACAAGGAGGGGAAGACCGCAGTTTCTGCATCAAATGAGATATGATCATTTTACTAGGACGATTTGGCAGCAACATGGATTGGCTAACTATATCAGCCGAAAATTGGACAGTGTTGTAGATATTGGAGGATGGGAAACATTATAATTATTTGCATGTACTATTATTTATTAATGAGACAAAAATAACATTCTTGTTTTAATGCGAGTAAAAAATTGAATACGAGCGTAAAGTAACATTAGTATTCTATCAAAACGTCTCTCTACAAAGCGACCTTTTTCAGACCATCAGCCAACTTCTCTTCTACATTGTTTTCTTGTGTCTTATTCTCCTCCGGTTTGCCGCCACCAGGGTACATGCTACCTTTATTTTTGGGCTTCTTGACCTTCTTGGTCTCCTTTGGTGCGTCAGGAGCATAAGCAGCTTCAGCAATCTTTTGAAACTCTTCGTCTTGAAGTAGTTCGGCCCGAATGGGAGCAAGCAGATCGTTGATAGCATCGGTGACACCCAGTTTCAAATCCTGAGGAGATAGCTTGTCTGCAGCATAATCGGACTTGATCTCTTCAATAGAGTCGTAGGTAATAGCACCACCGTACTGTTCGGGTCTGTTGATGTGGAAAACACCCTTGCCAGTTTTCATTTCAACGATTGGCAGAACAACAAACTCAACAAATGAAATAAGTCCATTGCCCTCGACCTCACCAGGAGCGGCATATGCTTTTGCGATCTTCTTTTTCACCACCGAGGGTTCCTCCAGTAAATCTATCTTGGAGTTTGGATCTGAAGCAGACATTTTACCACCCTGGGTCAACCCGGGCACCATCTTGTTCATCATATGAGCTCGCTTCTTGTAACCCATCGAAGGCAGGTTCTCCTCGGCCAAAACGAAAATCTTTCGCTGGTCAACACCACCGAACTGAGCATCGACTCCGAGATGTTCCTCGTCAAGTGCCTGCATCAGGGGATAAATAAGTCCAGAGAGCAAGGGGTTGTCGACTTGTTTGACGACGTCGGCACCTGCTCTCTTGGCGTCGTTCTGTGACACGACATTACTCAGCCTGAAAATGTCTAATGTGTATTCGGGAGTCAACTGGTAGGACTTGCCGACAGTGAACTTGAGCCGCTCAATAGGAACTCCGATGGACTTCAGAATAGCCTTGACACATCGCTCGTAGTACTTGACTCGGAACTCTACTTTCTCCAGCGGAGCTTTCATGTTGTCGAGGAACGCATGCAGATCAGCCAGCAGCACAGTGACTTCGCAACCAGCTTGAAGGAAATGGGCCAACTTCGTCATGGGCACAAAGTATGCACAGTGGGGTTTGCCAGTAGGGGCAGTTCCCCAGTAGATTTTCACGGCTCGGTTCTCTTTTTCCAGGACATCTTTTATGATTTGCGGGTTCAGGACTTCTTGGAGACCCTTTGTGATGAGATCAAATTTCTCCTGAACGCTTAGTTCTTTATCTCCGGACATGGCGTTGAGTTTATATCAAGTGGATGATGAAAGAGTCACTGAAAATGAAAAATGCCGTTGAAGAAAATGATCGCCGACCAGCGTGCCCGCGCACGCTAAGTTAGTTAAGTCGGTTACCTAAGCAGATGGCTGGTGATCCCCGTACCCTGGTTTTAGGTGGTATATGAGTGTGAACTTCATCAACTTTTGATATCAGTGATATCAGTGATATATCGAATCTCACAAAAGGAAAGTCAACGACCAGTGCTCTCTACATGTCGGTGGTAGATCCATTTTACATCCGATATTACTCTGGACACCAAGGTAGATTTGGTCATGAGTTTTTGGGTAAGTGCAGTTCACTAGTTATATCTGTTCATAGTTATATGTGAATTAAATAGAACCATAAATACTAGTTATATGTGAATCACGCTAACAAGAATTCGACGTCAGACTTCAAGATGATGGACAGTCTGCTGTTTTGCGATATGCAAACAACTCCAACTACAGAGACGACACATTGATCAAGAAGCAGGGTAGGTGACCGAGTTTTCAGGTCTATTAAATAGAGGTCGACTAACCAGCCATAATAAGTAACCTTGTGGTCAATGAAATCAGACGGATAATTGACGAGAGCGAAATTCTCATGGAAGATGACGAGCGATGGCCAGAGAAGAACAGGGACGGAAAGCAAGAACTTGAAATCAGAGCCGGTAAATTCCACGTTTCGTTTGAAACAGCCAAAATAGGATCCCTCAACGACGTACAAAGATCAGAAGATCCCGACGGATTACGAGTGTTTTACTATCTAATTCAGGATTTGAAAGCTATGATATTCTCATTGATCAACCTGCACTTTAAGATCAAGCCTATTTAATGTAAGATATTTATTGTATTGCATGTATATAAAACACAATTTGTATTAGCAGTTGAACCGTGCAAAGAAATGGACCATTCATTGAACAGCTCGAATAGCTCAATTGTTAAGCCAGTTCGTTTGATGTAGTGCTCCCCATAATAAATATATACACGCCAGTGTCACCTCCGGCTCTCAGCATTAAAATACAGCTAGCTGACTAAACTCTTACGAATTCTTAATTTTTTACAAATTAGGAAATCATCATCTTTTAATCTCGGGCATGATCATCGCTTCTACTCTCTCTCCAATATCCGCGACACGCTCGAAAGCATCGAAAAATATTATTGTGCATTTGGCTCCATACAAAATCACTACAGTATATGTTTTTCAGTGTGGACAGCAAAAAACATAAAGAACTGTATTATCCAAGTAAGTCGTGCCTTCAACCGGTATAATCAAACACATAATTTTACTAACAAGAAATACACTCACCAACATGAATGGCCCAAATCATCTGAAGAGAACCAGCGATCAGGCCGAGTCTAGTTCCTCGGATCCCGTCGTTCAGGTCCCAGAAAGCCCTGCAAAGAAATCTGCATACTCGCCAGCATCTGGACCCCAAAAACCCACGTCGTCTTTTGCTAGTAAAAATGGAACGGCTGGCCCTATCCGACGGTCCTATGTTCAGTCTAAATACGCTACTTCACCGGTCCCTGTCTCCTCCACCGCACCTAATGCTGCAGGTCCTGGCAGCAGTACTGTTGGTAATAACCAAGGTAATAAGCCGTTTCCCATGTTATTCGGAAGTTTCAAAGTAGGCGATGCGAATAACAACGCTACGGAACGGAAAGTGCCTGAACGGCTCATGTCCTTGACTGAACGCTTTTCATATAATAGAGGTCCTGGGGCCCCCAATGGTCCCGGGGGTCCTACTGGAAGTCGTGCACCCGGTCCTGGTGCTCCTGGTCCTGCGGTTCCTGGCTCGGGTGCTCCATATAACTTCGGTGCTGCCCCACAATCAATATTTGCTCGGTACAATGCTCTACTCAGTGGAACTCCTCCTCAGCAGGCAGCTCAGCAATCATCACAACCACCTGCACCTGCACCGGTACACCCACAACCTTTACCGGGTTCTCATGAAGCGCTTTTCCAACGACTACAATCAACGCACCCACACATCCCCCCTCATATCATAAAAATGGCTGCTACGTCTCATAAATCCTATGAAGCTGCAAGCATGTGGTTGTACAACTCTGCCCCATACATGTTTGGAGCTCCTCCTCCTCCACCTCCGCCAAACATGGTCATGGCTCACCAGCAACAATATCCACCGCAACAGCCGCCGATGGGTTACAACTTCTATCAGGGTCCTCCTCCTGGTCAACTCAACGCCAAACGAGAAGTTGCCCGTGGTATGAGTATTCGCGAAAAGTTCAGTGGATATGCAGGCAAGAGGAATCTACCAAATGCATTTATGAGTAATGAAGAGTATGGATATTACGCTGCTCCCCAAGAGAGAATTCCCGTCATGGGCCAGACCTCTGCTAAGCCGAGACGTAAGCTAGTCAAAGGAAAAGATGACGACGAGCGGTTTGATTACTCGGACAGTGAACAAGAAGAAGAATATAATGCGGTCGAGGAATACCAGTTTGAAATGCGGGTTTTGGAGTTTATAAATACCGCCAAGCCTGAGGACATTAAGGACATTTCTGCGTGTGAGGAAGACCTCGTCCAAGCATTGGTCTCAAATCGACCGTACACAACACTGCAGCAGGCTCGCGCTGCTGACATTGAGCAGCCGCCGACTAAAACCAAACGACGAGGAAATAGAAAAACTGCAGGCGAAAAGGTTATTGACAACTGCAGTCAAACATTGAAGGGCTACGAGGCTATAGATTCGTTGATCCAGCGATGTGATGAATTTGGTAAAGAAGTGTCTGATGGCATAAAGAAATGGGGTATTAATGTACTGGGTGACACTGAAGAATCTGAACTTTCAATTACGAACCTCGAAGACGAAGAGAGTACGGATGAGCCAGCCGGTGGATATTTTAAGGAGAAACCCAAGCTGCTGTCCGAAGATATTGAACTGAAGGACTATCAGCAGGTAGGAGTCAACTGGATGAACTTGTTATACAACAAGGGCCTTTCATGTATTCTGGCCGACGAAATGGGTCTGGGAAAAACATGTCAAGTCATTGCATTCTTGTCACACCTGAAAGAAATAGGTGTTGCTGGGCCCCATTTGATCGTTGTCCCCGCCTCTACTCTGGAAAACTGGCTGCGAGAGTTTAAGCGGTTTTGTCCCGCCTTAGCGATTGAGCCGTACTATGGATCCCAGGGTGAACGTGAAGAAATCAGAGACGCTTTGAGTGATCCAAGTGCCAACTATGATGTTATGGTCACCACTTACAATCTAGCTTGCGGATCCAAAAATGATACAGGGTTTTTAAAGAGCCGAAAGTTTAATGTTGTTGCATACGACGAGGGTCATTTATTGAAAAACAGTCAGTCAGAGAGATACGCAAAGTTGATGAAGCTAAAAGCAAAGTTCAGATTGTTGCTCACGGGTACTCCGCTGCAAAATAATCTCAAAGAGTTGGTATCTTTGTTGTCTTTTATATTGCCAAATTTGTTCGAAGAGCGAAGAGAGGATTTGGTTGGAATTTTCAAACACAAGGCAAAGGCGTCGGACAATAATGAGGAAGCTAATAATCTGCTTTTATCAGAACAACGAATTGTTAAGGCCAAAAAGATGCTGTTTCCGTTCATCTTAAGACGTAAAAAGGAACAGGTGCTTAAACATTTACCAGAAAAGTCACATGCGATTGAGTTTTGTGACATGTTGCCTGAGCAAGAGGCTATTTATCAAAAAGAGCTGGAGAGCAGTAAGAGATTGCTGGAACTTTCGCGAGAGCGGGCAGCTTCCAGGGCAGCATCGAAAGCTGGTTCTCGTGCTGAGTCCCTAGCTGGATCTCGAGCTGAGTCAACAGTTGGGACTCCAGCTACCGAAACTCCTGCTAGTTCAAAGGAGGGAACTCCAGCCGTAGAAGAAGTCAAGGTCAAGGGAGAGAACAAGACCATTGGCAACATTCTCATGCAACTACGAAAAGCTGCCATACATCCGTTGCTTTTTAGAAAACTCTATGATGACGACAAACTTCGAAAAATGGCTAAAGAGATTATGCAAGAGGAACGTTACACAAATGCCAATGAGCAATACATTTACGAGGACATGGAGGTGATGAATGATTTCGAGTTGAATAGACTGTGTGAGCAATTCCCTGCTAGCATTGGCGAGTATGCGTTAGATCAGGAGGAGTTTATGAAAGCTGGCAAGATTGAAAAACTGGCCAAGCAGCTTCCGGAGATGAAGGCTGCTGGAGATCGAATATTAGTATTTTCTCAGTTTACGCAGATGCTGGACATTCTCGAACGAGTGTTAAACAACTTGAGTATTGCATTTCTACGACTTGACGGATCCACTCCTGTCGAGATCAGACAGGACATGATTGACAAATTCCACAATGAAGAGGACATTACTGTCTTTTTGCTCAGTACCAAGGCTGGCGGGTTTGGTATCAATTTGGCATGTGCGAACAAAGTGATTATTCACGATTTGAGTTTCAATCCTCACGACGACAAGCAGGCAGAAGACCGATGTCACCGAGTAGGACAGACTCGACCAGTGCGGGTTGTTCGGATGATTACGAGAGACACTATAGAGGAGAACATTCTGGCACTGGCCAATACAAAACTACAATTAGATCGAAGTTTGAGCGAGGACGGCAATGAGGAAAAGCAGGTCATTGAGAATGAGTCTCTGGTCGCCAAGATGCTACTGAAGTCAGGACCCAACGTATAATACACATGTACTGGTATCAGTGCTACTCAAAATTCATAATAATAATAATTCAAGTGATTTTGATTAATTGTAGGTTACAACTTTGTCTACGATCCTTCCCGATACTTCTCTAAGTCCTGTAAATGCTTCTTGGGTTGTCGTCGAGGCTCTAGCTTATTGACATCGAGCGTTCGTCCCACAGGAACTCCTCGAGGAGACGGATCAGGAACAGGCATGGGTCGGTAGATCTCGGTTTTGCCTGAGTATTCAATCTCAGGATGTAACAGTAACTGCAACTCTTCCTTCTTTCGAGCCGCTTCCTGGATAAATTTCAGTTCTTGATCTTGAACCTCTTGGTACGTGGGATGTGTAGGAATCAGCCAATCACCAACGGCCGTTTTATATGGTACCGACCGCTTAGCATGGAACCGGTCGTAGTACAAAGTTCCTAGGATCAAACTTCCTACAGCCACCCACGCGATGTTACTTTTGGACAAGATATCTGGTTAGCACACGCTTAAGAAAAGACTTCCTGTACTTACTTTGCGGCTCTCCTAATTCCTCGGCATGGCCATGGGCACGTCGCACAAAGGTACGGCTGGCAAGTCGACCAGCGTTGTTTCGTGCGCTTCGACCCAATCTAATCATTATTTTTCCTCCAGTAACAATACGAAGAAATTGATTGGAGAGTTTCACGGGCTACCGGTGCGTGAAGTAGGGTAGGGGCAGGCTGTCGAATGGGGATGCGATCGACTGTGCAGTAGCGCTAAACTTATATTATGTACATTATGTACAATGTATAGTAAAACTCATAACCCAACTATAGCAGCGCTGTGCTATTGAAAAAAGTGTGTCGATATAAACAGTGTGGATATTCTAACCCTTGATGATCATAACATGATTGTTGCTGTTGATTATGAAAACTGTTGCCTTGGGATCAAATGGAAGATATCAATTGGGACTGCTTCACAACGAGGACGTATCGAGTCCACAACTGCTAAATAATATATGTCCTGGCCAAGTACGGCAGATCGCTAATGGCGGAAACCACTCGCTGTTATTAACTGAAGAAGGGCGAATTTATGGCGCGGGACTGAATACAAATGGTCAGCTGAGTTTTATAAATGACAAAGAGGGACTTCAAAAGGGATTTGTGAAACTGGATAGCCCTATACGGTTTAGCCAGGTTGCTTGTGGCTGGGAGTATTCTGTGGCTGTAGACACTCAGGGGCATATTTATACCTGTGGTTTAGGAACCAAGGGGGAATTGGGACTGGGCCCAGCCGTCTTGAGTACGAAATCACTGGGAAATCAACAGTTAACGTTTCAGAAGATTGCGTCTTTCCCACCGGCTGGGACTCACATCACCAAGGTCCGATGTGCTGTAAATCACACTGTGGTCCTTCTGTCTGACGGCACCGTCTGGGGCTGGGGGGCTAGTAGAAAGGGCCAACTGGGTGATGGTAAAGCATCTGTCACTTGGGAACCACAGCCAGTCTTTTCGGACCCGGATCTGCCCATCAAATACATTGCTTGTGGTAGAGAGTACACCGTGTTGGGTGTTGAGCGTACCGTAAAAGTGCTTGGAGCCGACAAATTCGGCATCCGGTCTAATATTCCCGAAACAACAGAGCCAATAAAGTACATTGGATCTGGCTGGTCTAGTGTCCACCTTCATCTACAGTCTGGCAGAGTAGTGTCCTGGGGCAACAACAGCCATGGTCAATTGATCCCCGATCCAGATCGCACATTTTCTAGAATAGCAGTTGGAAGTGAGCATGTTCTGGCAGTGGATGACTCTGACGACGCAAACTCGCACAAAGTATTTGCTTGGGGATGGGGAGAGCATGGCAATTGTGGAAAGCAGGGACTAGAATCAAACGGAAGCATATCATTGATTTGGGAGACTACAAAACCCATCACAGAAATATATGCAGGTCAAGCAAATGGATGGATTGTCGAGGACGAATGACAGTAGCAAAAAGCATGGGAAACACACGAGTTATACAGCATATAGAGCATATTGGGGCCAACCAGGCACAGCATTAACGACCAGTATACGACATCAACTTCTAGAAATTACTATATAACTAGTATTTAAACTAACAAAATATATCAGAGACTTCTTTCTTAAAATACAACTACGACATGTAGCTAAGAAATATGTATCGCTCTGAGTCAGTCTAGGATATTTGTATCAAGAGAATTTTGTGGCTAAATTGCAACTTTCTCTCTTCTTTTCATCCGTGTAAATTGAAAAGGAGAAAATAAGTGAATTTTATACTGTGTAAGATTTTCAGGGTTAGGCGATGTTACTGGATTACCGTGAGAGTCAGGGGTGCTACGAGCAATAGTGACATTGCGGTTATAGTATTATGTGCTAATCAGTAGAGTAGACTTGAATGGAAAACAGATTAAAGAGGATTTTAATATTTTTATATATCTTTGTGAGGTGGTTTTCTATCAACAATAATGTATCAAACGGTGCTCTGCGATGCACCAATATGCGATGATCTGCGGGTAAGAGAAACGGTTGTAGCTAATGGATCCTGCTCCTGAGTAGAGTAAGCATTAGTAAGACAACTAATTTGAAAGAAAAATCCAAGAGGCGTCCCGGGTAGAAAGATGATTTCAGTTGCTGCTGTTCTACGGTTGGACTGGCACACTACCACTTCCGTCCCAGCATTACCACGAACTGATAACCAACTCTACATCTCTCGATCTGTCACATAACCGGCATACCCTGAAATAGCCGAGTCTGAAACAACCATGTTTGCTCACTTATCTTCCAAATGGCTGTCTCGGAACCCCCGCTGACATCATTATAGTGAAATGATCAGTTCCGTGATCGACAAGATGGATCCCCGCAAAACCTCTATTGGCGGGGGACCTGGCGGGGTCCTGACAGAGGTAGAGAAGGACAGCGATAAGACAATATGAAATCAAAGGGTTTGAGGTACCAACCTTATCGATTATTGTGAAGATTTCCTGGCTCAACAACTGCTGCCTCCAACACTACCTGTTCAATGATACCAAGTTTATCTTTTCTCCGCGCTTCTCGGTTCAGTTGTACACCAATTTTCGCAAACAGAAATGAAATCGTGTGTTGGACTCAGGTGAAAGATCATCACAATTCTGTAAAAGCAGCCACCAACCCCGCTTTGATAGCTTCACTATTAATAGTGCCCCTTCTCTGCTTTAACGTGTATAACAATCCAACATGAGCCAAGAAGAACTCGAAAAAACAGCTCCAAACACAGAACATCTCAACGATGTTGAAATAGATCCTAAAGAAGAACTCCATGGGGAGTATTTACTGGAGCCACCACAGCCATATCGTGTTCTAGGAGTAAAAATACCCCATTACCTCAGCCCACTGGTCCAAGTGTTCCTAGCAGGTCTCGTCAATTTCCTCTCGGTGGGAATGTTCAACGTCCTAATGTCCCTTGGTGGGTCGGGTCAAATCGATCCTACCACTGCTGATAACGCAAACACTATCTTGTACTGCCTATTTGCATTCACCGCTCTCATATCAGGATCTCTGATCAACTATTTAGGAGTCAGACTCACGCTGTCAATCGGCGCGGCAGGATATGCCTGTTACGGTGCAGCTTTCTGGTGCTTTAGCAAGACCAATAATCGTGGATTTGTGTTGTTTTCAGGAGCTGCTTGTGGAGTCGGTGCCGGTCTGCTATGGACTGCATGCGGTACTATCATGACTTCGTACCCTACTGAGAATCAAAAAGGTCGGTATATTTCCATGTTCTTCTTTGAAAGTTTTGCAGGAGCAGTCATTGGAGGAATCATTCCAGTTGCTCAGAATTTTTCGAATCAGCAAGCTGGAAGTGTCAATGACGGTACCTACGCTGCCATCACCGTGCTCATGGTTGTGTCTATCTTTTTAGCCCTAGCTCTTGTGGAGCCATCCAAGATTATCAGAAACGATGGAACTTTAGTAAAAGTTGCCAAGCGTCAGTCTCTGTTGACTGAGTTGGCGAACATTTTCTATAGTGTCAAGAAAGAGCCTTGGATTGTGTTTTTCCTACCATTTTCCTTCTCTGCTCTTTTCTATCCGGCCTACCAGACCAACGACTTTAACGGTTACTTCTTCAACGTCAGAACAAGAGCTGTCAATGGTTTGCTGTATGGAATTTCCCAAATGGTGGGCTCTATACTGTTGGGTTTCGTCCTCGATCTGCCTTTCCTCTCAAGACGAACAAGAGGAATCATTGGATGGATGTCATTGACCACAGTCATCTTTACCGTCAGTCTATGTGGATACTTTGCAATGAGACATTCTGATAGATCTGTACCGTTCCGTCCCCCTCTAGACATCACAAGCGGTCCAATGGCCCAAAAGTACATGACTTTGTACTTCTTCTTTGGCTGGCAAGACGGCATGTCTCAAGCTTTTGCTTTTTGGATTATTGGAGCATTATCCAATGACCCCAACGTGCTTTCCATGTACTCTGCCTTTTTCAAGGTCTTTGGTTCTATCGCCTGTGCAATTGCCTTTGCAACTGACGCAGACAAGATCTCCTTTATTAGAATGTATGGACCATACTGGGCTGTCAGTATGTTTGCCATGCTATTTATGAGTCCTCTAATCTTTTTGCGAATCCGAAACGTGACAGACAAGCCAGAGGAGACGGTTGAAGATGAGCTGGCCCAGCAGTCATATGAGTAGCTGGATCATAATCAATAGCTAGCGTATAACCAATAGAATGACCTCCATTACTTTTCCATTGCTAAAACCCTGTATTCCGCTGTAATTCCACAAGTTCTTGAGGGCCCGAAAGTGTTAGTAACTTCTAGAAACTGATAGCCGCATACGCCTGGTTTTGACCATTAACGTGGGGTCAGTTTGGATTGATATTTACAGATCCGTCGAACAAACCAGAATTAGGTCCGCGAATCAATTTCTTGATTATATAGCTCAAGATGTTTGGGATAGTGTGTGCTGGCCGTCCTGGTATGTCTCACAGTTCTCTGCGTAGCTCTGCTATTAGCTAACGAGTTCAAACTGATCTCCAACAGGTTGGAGACAATTCATATGTTTTTGAGATCCAAAATGCAGCAAACATAAATCATATGGTAGTGTTCCTCCTGCCAGGAGGTGTGTAATGACTCTGCACAATTGAGACGGCATTGTACTCACGGGATTGAAATGCTAACGAGCTTCGTTACCTCTGGGGATGGGTGCCTCGGTATATTTCCAGTTGCCCGGCAAAGAGTTCAAGTTGCTAGGAGTGTATGTACTCATACTAAATGTTTCCGCTTCGAGCTGAATATCAAACTAACCAGCGTATCAGCAGACAAACCTTCAGCTATATTTCGAATAAACAATTCAAATAATTCTCAAAACACCATGGACATGGATGATATGATAGAAGAAGACCGGGTCGAAGAGTTCAATATTAATATCGGTATATCAGTTGTTCCACTAGCGGCAGCACAAAGTGAGCTCGAAGCTCTGAAAGCTCAGCAGGGAATACTTGTCACACAGTCCTCTCAGCCGGTAGGGGCTGCTTCTGCTCCAACCAATCCCAATGACATTGCCGTTCTGGCCAATCGAATTGTCCAACATGCATATAACTTTCTTTCAGGGTTTACCGGTCCAGATGGTAAAGTTCCAATGAAAGCATTTGATGAATGGTGGAATAAGTTCAAAGCTCGACTGGCTGCGAATCCAAAATTTTTAGAGACTCTAGAGGGATAATCAGGCGAAAAATCGACCCGAACATTTACACAACAACTAATCTAAAGTTAACCATTTAGGACCAGAGAGCACCACAATAACCAGCTGGATGCGTATGCGACCAAATATATTATGAGTACAAAAACGAACCTTTTACATGCACGTAAATATCAATTGCAGAATTCAAGACTTAAACAGCTTGCAGTCAAAGAATTTCTGCAAATTTATAATTGCAAGAAAAAACACAATTTCTGTCCTTCATCTCAACTATTCTCGCTAATTGGCACCAGACCGGCCATGGAAGCCGGTTTCGAGCAGTAAAACGTTCTACGGCTCATTTTCATCGATGCTTGAGAATCTCAGGGTCTAATATTGGATATCTTGTAGAACCAAAGAAATAAGCTCCAAAACTTAGAAGGGAACTTTAACTTTTCGCTTTAAGGAGCTGCTCGTCTCCGTCCAATGCGTCAAACCCTTCAACATTGGTGGTGTTGGCATATAAACTATCGAAGAACCAGAGCATGACTTTAGAAACAATAAAATCAAGTACAATATAAATCTCTGAGAGCCTAGAACAGTCCCTACAGAGGCTCTAGAAATAGGCGCCAGTATCCCGCCAAGTGACATTTGAGTGGGCAGTTACCAAGCTATATGGCCTATTGATCGAGATTGTCAAAATCAAATCTATTTGTGAGGGTCATTGATACTGATCTGTATCTAGTGACCTCAGTAGTACAGCCAGTATACCAGCTTTAAGTAGTTTAAATAGTTAGATACGGATGAGAGATGGAGGAGACTTTGAACAAGAAAATACGCGCCTGTACAATGTAACGCTGTTGAAATCAGTACCAGGTTAATGAGTAGTAGGTTTGGGCTTGACAGCCGACGGCTACTTCTTGTGAATATGTCATCTCTGATAGTCATCTCTGACACTGTGGCGTACCCAATTGGAGTTTCTTTGTGTGTCTGACTTGCGGACCACAGCATATACACTGCATACACGATGAGCTGATTGTCGGAATAATGTAGGATAAGTTTATACTATGTTACAACGAATTGGTTCTCAACTATTCAATACCATACGCAACCAGTGATCCCATTATTAAGCTAGAAGTCACAATATATAGACACCATTATATATATGACCAGTATATAATAGGGACAGGGTTTTTCACTTTATATGCTGGGTGGCAGCGAAAGTAACCCCAAGAGCTTCAAGGTTTTCCTATCCTCCATGGGCCAGGTTCATGGGAATCCGGCATCGTCGCAACAATTGAGAAACTAATATGCAGATAAAGCCTGGAAGGAGCCAATATGTGTTAGTCTGATTATCGTGTGCTATGGTGACGTGGTGGAATTTTTATTTTTATTATATTATTATATGTAACGCTCGGACTCTAAATTTCATTATCTATCTATCTAATAGGGACATCAGAAATGCAATACGCTATGCAAGAAATAGATATCGACCAAAATAACTTCCTATTTGGATTTTTCTATATTGTATGATCAATTTTGTTCACTAATTGGTGAACGTGTCGAGTGTACAGTAGGTAGAAAAATGATATATTTTACCAGGCAAAAAGGTTTGATCCCCGTGGCAGCATGTAAGGCATTCGAGAATGGTGTATTCTAATACCAATTTAACTGCTGCATAGCTAGATGTAGTAGTTCAAGAGTTAGCCACAGCGGTTTCCGAATCAAGAAGGCGCGAACGTATTAGCTGGACGATGGAGCAAACTGCCGAGCTGGTGTCTTTCGATTTTACTCGTTTGAACGTTTTTGCCTATAAGATATCGTATTTCTGAAGTCCACAATATTCACTATACGATATGCACCAAAAATATCGTACAAAAAAGTGCATAGTGAACTGCAAGCGTCTGAAGTCCTAATAGTAATAATCAATAATTCAAATATACGTTTTGTGCCTAATAAGACGCTCTGTTTATGTGGAAAGCCAGGAAATCTAAGTGGTACGATCATTCACTTGAACCGGCCACCTTGTATACACAAGGTGGCCATATATCCATTCTGGTTCTACATCACTAGGAGCTCCATAGTGTAGCTCATTCTGATACGACAAAGTTCTTCCTCGGTTGGGTGATCCTGCGCCAGATCTGCATATGATCGACATTGGTTGTGGGATATGTACTGTATTGTAGTTTTATTTATTGATCGTCGCCTGCTTTTGCAACGCCATGGGACAATATTGTATGGTGCCTCTCGTGGATTAGTCGATACAGGGTTGGATGGTATTTGAGCGATGTAGTAAAGAGCCTCAATTAGAACAGCCCAGAATAAAAGTAGCAGGGATGGTTGCTGAAATAAAAGACTATATCCGAATACTATCTTTTTATTCACCTAACAATCTAGTTGTTCGTCTACTACTGGATAAGGAGGACTTTTTGCTATCTTAACATTCTTTTTGCAGTTTCTCTATGTTCAGAACTCCACAGCACCCTATAGTTACGAGTCCTATAGCCTTCTGCATCACTATACAGTTTCTTGCATGCCGATAGCTTTCAGTCCTATAGCTTTCAGTCCTATAGTTTTGAGTCCTATAGTTGAGTCGTAAGTGATGCGGGGTAGCTAAACGCTATAGTTTACCTCCCCCTATGTTTACTACTTATTCCTTATTCCTTTTCTCCCTCCTCCTTCGAAAGTTACTATTAATATGGACGTCCCGGATATTGCTCTCTAGATTATCTTCCTCTATTTTGTCTCGTTCTCGTTATTGTCTCATCAATAACACTATTCGCTCATTCATATATAAACCAGCAGCACAATCAGACTCTATTGAAGATCATAAGTGATAATAATGTGTGTATTAAACAGTGTGTGCTCAATCGTAGCGCTGGTGCTGTTGATATGCTTCTGTGACGGTCAAAGTAGTGAATGTGGTAGTGTTACTGAGAAACGGGATTTGATTGAGTTTCAGAGCGCGATTTGGAAGTGATGTTGTACCAGAGAAGTGGACGTTGGTTCAATGGTCCGATGGCCGTTTTTATATGTATGTGGGGACAGCTGAATTTGGATTCGCGTATGTCTCTTGTGTGACTGATACAATATCTGCCACTTACGCTGTGGCTGCGTGTGCCGCATCCCTAATTGGAGCTTTAGTGACAACAGTTCTGTCAGGAGTGGCATCGTTTGCCGCGGGTTCAACCCGGTCGTCTACTATAAGTCACCAGGACCTGCGAAAGAGGGATGTTATGCATGAGGCCTATGGCCATCAGTGGCTTGGCTTGGACGTGAGATGGCATCACTTATCTGATATACAAAACATTACAAGTGAGAACGGCAAGTTACTCGCGGCTCTTAACGGCAGTTACCTTATAGCAGAGGATATCAGCAATTCGACTGCACACAGTAGGATAGCTATAGTACCTACAGCACTGGTTACAATTGAAGGCAGTTTAACCCGTAGGGATACCTGTGATGATAGCCTATCATGGGCATCGATCACGTACGACCTTGAAGATGCTAATAGGTTACATTGTGATAGACGGTGCTGATGGAGATACGGCGATAGTTGCGGATGATCTTGCATTTGATGCAGTTGACTATTTTAGTGATAATTTGATCAACTATAAGTACTGCATGTGTATAGGGGAGGATTCGACAACAGAAGGGACAGATATAGCATTGCGATCGGAAATATATTTCAACCAGTGGGGTGGTTTAGATAGTGAATGCGTTGCGAGTTCTTGTAGTGTGTCTGCTCAAAGTGCGACCAGTCGGCAGTCAGAGGAGTAGTAGGCCAGCATGAATGGTATTAACTGCTGCTTATACTGCCGGCTGTGTTTCAGTTACTAACTTTGTCATTCGTTTCGTAGTCTTTTCATATTTTATTTTACCTAGATTCAATTTTCAATTTAAACTTTATTTTAATAGCCTACTGTGTGTTATGTAACTAGAGTAATTTCAGTTTCTCAACCTTGATTATATTGATTATATTCCGTCCGGCATTCTACAGGCTCTCAAAACTTGAGAGTTGGATAGATTTCCCTTGTGGTTCTTTATTAATAGCAATTAGGATAATCTTCTCGGCTGAAATATCAGAACCTCACTCGCTGTTGATTAAATTTATATTTAAAGTTTGAAACAGCTCCACGAATGGTGATAACGTTATATCAGATCTGATCTGAAGTACAGCTGGCTCGACGTGTCTGAACCCTTACCCATCTTTTTCATGCTGGTATCCGATGACGGCGACAGGAACCCTCTTTACTTCATTATTTAATTGATGAAGTGGTCAAATCTTATAGTGGCGGCATTTCTGTCAACAGCGTTGGCAACGTTTCTGCCCACCAATGAATGGCAGCAAGTTCCAGAAAACGAGGCTCTGCCACCAGGACTGCATGTACGGTTAGATTTGGACTCGGGCCACAGAGAGGCAAAGCTGGCAGACGTAAATGACAGTCATGATGAAAATGGAGCTGTGATAGTGTCATTCAACGATACTGGTGCAAACACAGATAGTAGTAGTATGGAGCGTATTGTAGAAGTTGATCATGAACCCCGACCGCACATGCACACCTCTGGAGGAGAAGTGCAGCATCTGCTAAAGACATTAAAGACACAAGACATTTCGGAACAAGATTTAGATGATCTGAATGATTTGGCACATGACCTCAAGTTTGGGTCGACTATCATCAAAGATGGAGTGGATGATCTCATAAAAGTTATAAAAGATGACCGGGCAGGCAAAAAGAGAGAAATCGCTGCCCGAGCATTGGGTGCAGCCATTCGAAATAATCCGTCGTCCCAGACTTTTTTGGTAGAAAACCATGTCGACATTACTAGTACATGTCTAGATCTGCTGAAAGATTTAACTACATCTGGTTGGCTGTCCAATAAGCTTAAACATGAGCTGTTGATAAGCCGGATAATCTACGTTTTAGGGTCTTCAGTGACTATACCTGGTGGGTCGGGGCAGTTTGTGGATGGTAAGGGCAGTGATGTCCTTCACCATGTCTATGAGAAAGCTGGCATGCCACTAAAGTCCAAGATCAGTAACTTTATAGTTGACCGACTGGGCCAAGACTGGTGGAGTTCAGAGCAGACTGAAAGTTGGTGTGAGATAATACAAAAAGACCTTGCCTCTTCTTCCCCGTCGTCTGATCAGGTCGATCTGTTTGAAAATCTCTGTTTTCTGAAAGAGCAGGTCCCCGCATTTATGGATAGGCCTGATTTCCTGGAGTGGATTGCAGCTTTGCATGCTCGAAAAGGTAGCGGAGACGAACTAGTCGAGATGGCTAGCCAACATCGGCATGAGTTTGGAAATCCACTAGCCGGAAGGAAGCATCATGGAGACGAGTTGTGAGTGGCTGGACATTAAACCAAAGAAAATAGAACAGTAATGGCTGGAAAGCTGACAATGGACCACATTGAAGCTTGTCTGTGACTCCCGTACAGCGTTCATATCGTTTTCCGTGTTTTGTTTATGGATTCCCCACTCTGAACTGCTAGGCCACATCCGATCGTGCCTGATCGACAAAATATCTGATGGCTGGGCCTGTATAGGAGACCTAAATAAGTCGTATGTATTGTTTGGGCCACGAGTGGAATGTTGATGATTTATTTATACAAGGACAAATTATTTTACATTTTGCATACTGTATAATTTCATTCTGGTTATGTATCTATGTAACATTTCCAAAAAACATGTTGTACCGTACTACTCTTGATTTGTATCTATAATTAACCACTCTAAAGCTTAGTAGTAACTTTAAACCGAACTAAACTTTTAATCTACAGTATATCATCATTGTTGGATCCACAATTTAAACGGTTTGTCCTGATAGCCATGATTTACGTACATGTACAACTTTGATAGGCATTGCATACGTTGCTGATGCCGTTGCAGCCATCCATCGTATTGATAGCTAAATGCCCTTGTTATCCTACCAAGAAGGACAGCTCGGGGGTCAACGAGTGGTGGTGCGGATGCAGCATGAACTGCAATGTATTTATGGTTAACTATAGGCAGAAATTTTTCATGCCGATCAAAAATAAGGGAGGTGGGTGGGTTTGAGAAGTGAGGTGGGAGACAGGATGAAAGGTGAAGAAAGAAGAAGGAAAAGACCAGGAAAACAACCAGAAAATGAGTCGGAAAGCGTCACCTATGGTTCATACCTCCTACCAACTCTCTCTGTTATTTACCCCTATCGCGAGGCTCTTGTTTACCCTCTTATTGCCCCCGATTTGACACCACCCACCCCTCTTGGTTAATGCATGATCTCTATTTTTATCCAATAGCGGATATCCTTCGATTGTATCGCATTTTTAAACAGACTCATGCAGCATTCGGCCAAATATAAATACTACACCAAACCCCATATTCCCCTCAAGTTTCGTCTTTTTTGTTTTCGCTTTCATCAAAAAAAACTGTTTGTTTGTTAGTCTTCTGTGCTATCAATCCCTCGTTAAATAATTTTGATTCACCCAATCGTTTTGCCTATTTATTTTCTTAAATCTGTTTAATATCCCCCTCAACCCCCCTCTTATAAATCAATCTAAAAAATGGTCAACGTCACTAAAATCGCCTATGCCATTGCCCTGCTCGGCTCGGCCTTTGCTGCCAACAATGCTTTCCTCACTCCTAACTGGGGAAACGTTGTCAACGCTGATGCCTCTTACACCATCACCTGGACCCCTTCGTCGTCTGGAAACGTCAACTTGATCTTGCGACAAGGCGGATCCCAGGACTTGTCTACTCTTTACACAATTGCCAGCAACATTGCGAACACTGGATCTTACGCCTGGAGCGTTCCTGCTAACGCTCAGACTAATACTGACTACTCTATTATGATTCAGGATGCTAGCAACACTGATGACACCAACTTCTCTCCTTACTTCACCATTTTGGGAGTTGGCCAGGGAATCACTTCTTCTACTTTCAGTACTATGACTGCCACTGCTCCTGATCCATCTGGGACCGCCTCTTCTCTTGCTGTTTCTGCCGACTCATCGGCTACTTCTGGTGCCACCTCTGCTGCTTCTGGCTCTGCTTCTGGCTCTACTTCTGCTAGCGGTTCTGCCAAGACCTCTGCTTCTGGCTCTGCTTCTTCTTCTTCTGGCACTGCTTCTGCTAGCAGTTCTGCCTCTGGCACCACTGCAGGTGCCTCCACCAAGGCAAGCAGTGGTGCTGGTGCCATCCGACCTGCCCATGCTGTTGCTGCTTTGGCCGGTGTTGCCCTTGTCGCTGCTGATCTCTTTTAATAAGTAATTTAATGTATTGGTTGGATTGAACATTTTCTGTGTTCTGTGTTTTATGAATGAGTGAGACAATAGTGTTGTGTAGTTTCTTACAATGTCGGTATATTAATATTCTGTGACCCGGTACCCATTGTATACGTAACTTTAAGCATGTGAAGGGATCAAATCATGAAGTTTGATGTATGAATCTGAAACGGTTACTAAGCATATCGGTCAGTTGACGACGGCTATACACCAGAAGAGTATGTGACGCACTGATTTTCACACAGTACATTTTAAGCTTTACATTGTATATTCTATACGTGCTGTGATACTCACACTAATGTCAGTTATACATCTCGTATATCTAACCCCTACCCTCGAGATGAGCCCCTGCATATTTATGCACCGATTGGCGCTTCACTGCTTATGTTTGTAACTAGAAGTTTAGATAGCTATCACTAGTGGATACAGAGCAGGTTTATTGTTAAACTCTACGATTCTGTCCTTTTTCCTGTGAAAACAATTAAAATATATTATTATACGAGTTTTTTGTTATTAATAAATATGCATATCTAAAAGGCAGCAGCGACATCAAGAGCCTGCAAAACATCAGCGACAATGTCCTCAGTTTCTTCAATACCAACACTCAATCGAACCAAATCATCATACACTCCCGAAGCCTCTCGCTTCTCCTTAGGAATACCAGCATGAGTCATGGCAGCAGGAACTTCACACAAACTCTCGATTCCTCCCAAGGATTCAGCAAGAGTAAAGATCTTGGTCTCCTGGCAGAATCGGTTGGCTGCTTCGGCTCCTCCTTTGATTCGGAACGATACCATTCCTCCTCCCAAACCGTCTCGGTGCTGTCTTTGAACCACTTCTCGTCGAGGGTGCGTTTTAAGTCCCGGGTATGACACGGCAAGCACCTGGTCGGTTCGGTGAGATAAAGCCTCTGCAACAGCCTGAGCGTTCAAAGAAGCTTGTCGAGCTCGTAGATGCAATGTTTTAAGACCTCGGTGAGCCAACCAAGAGTCAAAAGGCGAGGGGATGGCTCCAATAGCATTCTGCAAGAATCGGAGATCGTCGTGGATCTTATCGCTGCTAGTAATAGCCACTCCCATAACCACATCCGAGTGTCCATTGATGTACTTTGTGACAGAGTGGACGACAATATCAGCTCCCAGTTTTAAGGGATTCTGAATATACGGACTCAAAAACGTGTTGTCGACAACCAGATAGATGGGCTCTTCTCGGTTCTGTCGCACCTTCTTGACAATACTTGCGACCTTGGCAATGTCAGTGACAGTCAAAGTAGGGTTGGAAGGACTCTCGATCCACACCAGTCTAGTCACTGGGGTAATCAAGCTCTCCAATTCCTCCTCAATGCCATTGGAGAAAGTAACTTCGACTCCATGGGTGCTGGCGACTCTGGAAAAATATCGATGAGTACCACCGTATACGTCTCCAATAGACACCACATGGGTGTTCTGAGCCAAGGACTGCAAGACGTTTGCCGTGGCAGCTGATCCCGAGGAATAGGCTAATGCATACTTTCCCCCCTCTAGGGCAGCCACAGCCTGCTCAAAGCCGTCTCTGTTGGGGTTGGAGCTTCGAGAGTATTCGTACTTGCCAACAGGAACAGCAGCACCAGACTGAGCAAAAGTCGTAGATAGCGAGATGGCAGGGATGACTGCTCCAGTTGTGGCATCAGGTTCAGCTCCTGCGTGGACAGCCAGAGTTCCAAAGCTATATCCTTTAGTCATTTTTGTTGATTGATAAGAATCTAATGAGTGGAAATACAGAGGGTGTGTGTGTTTTTATACAACAGAACAAAAAAAAAGTGGAGAAAGTCCAAAGGGAAACAATAAAAAATATCTATCGGCGTCACTTCCTTGGCTTATTATATAATATTTTTTTTCCTGTTTCCTGGCTAAAAAGCAAAGCCCCTTCCTTAATTTGTTGCGTTGAAAAGCAGGAAATTTCTAATCATCGACAGTCGGTGATACTAAAAACGGCCCGATGCGGGTTAGGGGAATGACGTGATTGCAAGTGAGATTCCATTACTATGGTGTGCTATGGTGGTTTCAAGTGATCAAGAGCAAGGTTAAAGCGTGGTTCGGGCCATTTCTTTGTGGCCTGATCTCATCGATGTGAATTGGTTTCCACAACTGACCTGTTCTCACCTCAAACGGCCCATGTTTACAAATGTTAGCCATGCACCTCTAGCCCTCGGAACGGTTTGTAATTATTTTATTACTGCAGTGATCGGCCGCAAGTGTGCAGAGTTCTATGTATGGAACGGTTTGAAATCGGGCTTAGTAACAAGCGCGACGCGGAGTGATCTCGGAAGATTGTAGCTGTAAGGGAAAAAGTGCAAAAACTAGAAGTTGTTCAACTATGGCATATATGGTAAATTACAAATATCAAAATTACTGTAACTGATCGTAGAAAAGTTTATGCATCAATGTAACGTTCATTCATCCAAATCATGCGGGCCGTCTATTGCCGTGTTGTTGGTAACCCAACGCGAGCCTTTGGTAGTCGTCGGGGTCGCCAAAATGATACTTATAGTGGATAGGTGTTCCCACATGGGCAGTAAACAACACAAAGATAGTAGGAGTACCCATGACATTGGCATTGTAGACTAGACCATTGTGAGCAGCGGTTGTATACATTTACAAAGGGCAACTGATACCCCACTCAACGCTACTCACCCCTTGTACTGTACGGTGAAACATCATCCAACGGAGGAAGAATATCATCGGCAAATATATTTTTCGATAGATACTCCTTAGGTATCAAACTGTACACCTGAGTCTGCTCAGAAAGCAATGCAAATCTGGCAACATTGAGTGATACCCCTTCAGCCTGCTTGACAGGTTCCAATTGTAAATCGAGTCGTTGGCATACATCCTTCAACAAATCTCTTATACCACCTTGCCAGAATGTTTTCATCTGTGTAGCATATAACCCACTGTAAATAGCTTGTTCAGGGCCAGCAGTAACTGCGTATATTGGGCTCTGGGAAATCTCACCATCCAAAATGGCAGCAGCCACCCACGGGAACTTTTTGACAGCCTCGATCAAATATTTGGTCGTCTTCTCAGTATCATCGGCATACTTTTGATAATATGCAACGGCCCTGGAGTACAACAGGTTGGGACGCAAACTGTGATATTTTTCAAAATATGTATTTTCTGCCAGGTCGAGAATATACTGACACTCTCCAGCATTAATAGCAAAAAAGTCCATCATGAGTCCCGCCCCGTACGGATCTTCTTCCGGCTCTAGAGCCCATAGGAGTTTGTTGAATTCAAATGCTGTTCGCCAGGTTCCACGTCTCATAAGTACTTTGAGATGTTTGAAAATAGTGAGATAGAAACCTCGATTCTCAAAGTACCTAAAAGGCAGCCGACAGCTTCCAGTACCAAGATCAAACCCACTTCGAAAGGCTCTATCGTATGCTAATAAACACTGTTCTATCAGCTCGGCAGCCTCGCCATGCTGGCCATTGGCGGTCTTAACGTCTGCCAGGACTAGTAAGGTGCTCACATGATAAGGCGTTTCCTTAAGAGTATGGGCTACCAAAGCATCCAAGTCTCCAATCATCAAAAACGATTGAAAAGCATTTTGAGCTTTCATGTATGCTGCAGAGTGTATAAATTTGAATTCTTTAATGTCCACATTTCCATCCATATTGGCCAGTTGTTCCATAAGAACATCCCTTTTACTTGTAGGAGGAAAACTGTCTTTTATTCGAGTCAGAACTAGTTTTCTAGAAGTACCTGGTATTGATCTACCATCGCGTCCACCCCAGTCTCGTAGCTTTTGAGTACCTGGTCCCCAGTTGATATGACTGGCCGACGAGCTCGCAGCTGGCGCAACTGCAGCTTTACCAAACAACTGTTTGTATTCTCGCTCGTAGTCAAGATACTTGGAATCAACACTCAGGACTTGTAGATATGATAAATCTTGCGTATCCCTGAGATCCTCGGATTTGAGCTTAGCTATAAGTTCGTCCAAATCAGCATCGTCCGGTTTTGGAGCATTCTGACGCTTTTTGGGCTTTTTCTTCTTTGATCTTTTAGCGGAAACTTTGGGTGGTTCATTAACCGTTTTCTCGACAGTTTCCTCGGACTCATGGGCTTTGTTTTTATCAGACTCTTCCTTCTCCGACTCTTCCTCACTGGATTCTTCAGCTCCCAGGAGACTAAACGGATTGATCTTTGGTTTCACTTCAGGCTCGGGCTCTGAGTCTTCGGAATCCTCTTCATGGCTGGCCAGCTCACTCCTTAGGAGCTTTTTCATTCTCCTTGAACTCATTTCTGCCCTGTTTATCAGTCAAAGCACAATGACCAATGCTGCCAGCTTGAAAAGCCGCTTTCAATAACGGGACCATGCATACTAGGTGCATATACTGCACGGCTCTAACTCTTCAAAATTTCTGTGCGAGAAACTGTCGAATTTCAACATCTATCAAACATGGTTTCCAAAAAGGCTAAAGAGAAGAAGAAGGATTTCCAGGTTTGTATATCATCGTATTGGCACATACAACACTGCTAACCAGAAACAAAAGCTCCGAGTCGGAAAATCAAAGCCCAAAGCTACCACCCATACTGACACCTCTTTTGTAGCAAAAGGTTAGTTTTTAATTTGATGTGTTTCGCACTTGTAGTGGAATTTTTTCTAACCAGCAATCTCTTTACCTTCACAGAGCATATCGAGGAACTTAAGCACGGATGGATCTTTTCAGCATTATCTCGCATTAACAAAACATCACAGCTCTTCCACTCAAAAGGAAGCGATTCTCTATTTGCAAGAACATAGTTATGAGCATGTTTCAAATTTACGACCTGTATTTGCTGCTGTGGCACCTCTAATCCTTGACCAGTCGAAAACCGTCCGCGATGCAGTGCTGGAACTGTTCAGGAGCCCCGTTATAATGGAGAATCTGGAATATCATGTAGATTTTGTGACCTTGTATATCCATTCAGCCATGACCCATATTACTCCAGAGATTAGATCTCAGAGTACACAATTTTTAGACGTACTATTAGACGCAGCCCCCAAAGCGGTCTGTCGAACAGCATGGGCGAAAACGTTATCCTGTTTCTTCCCTTTGCTTGGATGGCCCCTCGAGTCAGGGATCCAGTCGATAGCTGCATCTACTGTGACGACAGGATTATCGTTTGGTTCAAACGCACCCAAGGCAAGACTTGGTCATCTTCAGAGTTTGAACAAGTTCATAACAGTTGGTATTGACTCATCTTTGGACGAGCAAACTTCCAACATTGCATTCCACCCAGAAACTTCAAAGTTCTTGATGGGTTCCAGCACAAATCCATTTGTGTCTCTCAATCTATTTGGGAACTCCTTGGCGTCGGACCCGTCAATCACAGAAGATAGTCAGTCGAGAATGGACCTTGTCAAAACTTACTGGGCGTCACTATTGCGAGGTCTTGAAGATGCCGTCAAAGAAGCAGGTCAACTTGGACGGATAGCCAAGTCGCTGTTAGTCTCACTGAAGGATAAAGTCTGATGGACACAAGAAAGAAAGAAAGTAGATCACCATTCTATATTACTCTATATTTATTATACCTCTATTACATTAATCATATGCACCCTTCACCACACTAAACTACAATTAAAAATACACACGGTTCCATATTATTCCGCAACCTAGAAAGTAGACCAGCTCCAGTCAGCAGGTACCGATCCCACTACGGGATCAGTTTTGGGATTATTAAGTTTCTTAGCATTCTGGACAGAAATACTGCCCGTAGACTGCTCCATAGGTTGTTGTTCGTCATCGTTCAAAAACATTTGATATTCCACGGCGCATTGGGAACAAGCACGCGAGACATAACCCAATGGATTGAACTTGAGATTCTCGTCCAAACCTACATTGAATTTGGAATGATCTGCACAGAAAATCTCTCCACAGCGTCGACAGTGATGTCGTCGCTCAAAGAGTGTGAATTTGCGCTGGCAATCTTTGCACGAGTCGCGGGAACTGTCTGGTTTCCAGTGATGCTGAGGGGGTGGCCGTAAAGTGATGGGGTGGGAAGGCAGTTGTGGGGCATTATTGTCGTTAGATAAGTTATCGTAAGTGGTTGTTCTTCGTAGTACAGCAGGCACATAAAGCGGCTGCCGCGGGTCTCTCAGTTGTCTAGGGGGAGCACCCTGGAACGCTGATGAACGTGTGCTTCTCGAGCTATCACTGCTGTCGTGACTTAAAGTTGTGTGGGCCGGAATTGAAAACAAACCTTGGCTTTTAGTGGGGGAGGCCGGTAACGAAATAGTACTTTGGCTGCTTATAAGGTCCTGTTTCATTCCAAGATATGGGAAGTTCTCCACACCGTATTGACGGGAGGTAGAACCATCTACTGTACCCATAGTGGTTGGAATTGGCGCGACACTAATATTTGAAGTGCTCGGCAGCTCATTTGAGCTGAAATGTCTTTGTAGGACTACTCGAGCCGGTTGGTATGGCTGAGTCTTTGAGTGCCGAAGAGGGCCCAGTGAAGGAAGGGCCAACTCCAACTGAGAAAGAGAAGCCTTTAATGCAGAAGAGTGTAAATTTGTGTCATGAGCAGCCGGCATCCTATCATTGCCATTCGGGTTTGTATCCCTGGTTGCATCTGCGGCATTAGTAAAAGGCATGTGAGCACCGATTTCCAGGGAAGAACTCATGGAAGGCGGAAGCGTAGACGCCGGAGTTTGGATCCTTGATTGGTCGTTTGATAACACCGGCGGTGATTGAGGAGGAGAACTGCACTCACAGCTGGTACCCAAAATGGCAGATCCGTTCATTGTACTATGTGTTCGATGCTTGTGTCTGTAGCCCGAGTTGGATCGCCCAATTTGACTCGAGAATGAAGAAAATGCTGAAGTTGCCTGGGGTGGTTTGACCGGTTCCTGCTTGATTGCCTTTTTGGCAAAAACGATATTTGAGTCTTCTGGGGTGGTTGAAGTATCCGAGACTCCAGAGTCAGATATGTCCGACCGAACGTTTGAATTTAAAGATGTGTTATGACCTTCTTCTTCTTCCTCCTCCAGTGCTCTAGAAGACTGGAAGTTGTTTACTGGTGTTTGAGGCCCAGTGGGGTCGATCGCTAACTGAGGCACACCAACGATAGTCGATGGCTGAGATTCAGAATCGTCTGGGGCGTCAAAATGAAGAAGCTGTTCAGGTAGAATAGTGTCGACCTGGACTGCCATATTACTATTATTATTATTGGCGCTGTTATTGTGAGATGACGACGGATGGCCGAGACTTGTGACGGTTGAGTCAGAGTCTCTGTACTTGAGCTGGGGCTTTCCGAAACTTTGTACTGGTGATCCAGAGGAAGTCGAGTCGGTGATATTTTCAACGGCTTTCATGAATTTCGTCTGGTATTCCTGGACGTCTCCCGGGGAAGTGTGAGCAGTTGAGGGAGAAATACCAAAGGAGCTGGAGGGAGTAGTGTTTTTACTCATCTGGTTAGGAAATTGGAATTGCAAACATCGAAGTGTAAGCAGCAACAGGAGGAGCAAACGGGCATAGTTGAAAACGCCGTCAATCAATTAATATCTCGGGACACTCTCCCCACGGATCCCACGAATCCGGCGAATATCACAGCAACTCAGCAAAGAGAATAGAATGCGTTCTTCTGAACGACTTTGAGTACCTGTTTGCAATCTGCGTAGAGAATTGCCGGTCTCACGGCAAAGCACTGCCTGGTAGACAGCCCGCGGGATAAGGTAGGCCGTAAGAGCCGTCAATATTGTGCGTATATTTGAGATTTCATTTGTCGAAACAGATGCGAATAGATACGAATAGATCTAGTATGTTGTCGTAATATAACGGTGTTTTGCTTTATGTTGCGTCGTGCTTTCCGTGTGTGTTCGGTTGAGAGTCGATACGTCAAAAAACACTTTAGCCGGAAATTACGTGAGACACGTTTCGGTAGTCGGTTACCGACCGTCGAGTTCCTGAATTTATATCATTTACATATTTTTCTGCTGTTTCTCTTCTTCACGTCGTTACTCTTTCACCCCAAACTCCTCACTTAGCCCTCCAATTCATAAGCTTACCTGATCCAAAATCCCACAGTCAACGCTTTCAAGTGCCGGTTTACAGGTTCCGCTAACGGGATGTGGGTACTTGACTAATAATTGTTGGACATATAGCTAGCTGCTGCTGTTATACTAAAGTCCAAAGGAATGTATTGTAAAATGTAAAATTGACTCAAGGAAATTCGTGGTCGTGTGCAAGTTTTGTTTGACTTTGGCGCTAAATTGAATAACAAAATATTCCAAACCGATAATCTTTGGATCAGAGAGGGATGTGCCCATATATGATAAAGGTGTGTGCCAATGCTGGCAAAGCTAAGCAAGCGCCACCTAACCCTAGGTGTAAAAAGCCGACAATCAGGATCGATCTGATTGGTGATTATCCCTGTGCGACGTGCGGATGTGCATAAACTACAGAAGCGCAAGGGTAACCTTAGGTAAGGGGTAAGGGGAACAGTTTAACAGTTAACGGCAGTTGTGACGGGAAAGAAGACATACACAATAGAAAACTATTGTTGCTTGAATACTTAGGACAATGTAAGGGGTGTCAGCTAAATTTATCCTATTTTATTTTCATCTGTCTTACTCATTTCTGTCTCTATATCATCCTTGTAGGCTTCTTTTTTTTTCTCGGTGTTTTGCCCTTAATTTCTTACCCCTGGCTCTGTTCCCTTCCCGCACTAGCTTAACCGATCGGTGAGGCGTTGACTAGTTACAGTAAATATTAATTCTTAGTAGTTTAATTCCAATCGACTTCGCTAAACCAAACTGGGCCATCTAAATTCAGCGGGCGGGTGCAGTTTCAAAACCCTATGTATGATCGCGCACCGAGGTGCAAGGACAGTTTAACTCTGATACCGTACAGCTTCCATTTATTATTATGTATCATACTGGGCAGTAACTACATGTACAATGGGCCTTGTAGTTATACGACGAGCATTACAGTGAATAGTACAGTATGCGACATCACCACTACAGGTAGAAGCTAATGTAATACTATGGTTTATTGTTGAAATATCGCTCGCACTGTAACTATAATTGCAAGGTTTAAATAAACTTCTTAGTGCGACCAAATCCCCGTTCCCTGTCTTCCTTGCTATTCCTCGTAAATCAATTCTTCCGTTTATCAATGACCCCAGTACATTAGATAAACTGATCCCTACATCTGATCCGTCAGGGGGATTGTCGGTTCTGTTAGTACACAATCTGTAAGGGTCCGTTCAGGTCATTGAAACGATCTGTGAGCTGAACATGTAAAATAGGTGCCGTTTCGGAACATTGCAGTGGATGAAGCATCAAGATTGCATAGAAATTCGGCAGACCGGAAGATCCTATGCACCGCAATACTGAGCCTAAACGGGGCTATATATCTGTGAGACATGTAGTGCAGGTCCTGTAGTCGGAATGTACGTTACTGGCAGTTGAGGAAATATACATTTGAAGTATATTGAAATGAGCGCACGTATAGCGACTTGCTGGTAACATTTATTGAGTTGCTGGATAGCTAATCAATTATCTATTTATGACGTATACTAAAAGGTACACACACTCATGATATGGCCACTAGTTGATCACTCAAAGTCTAGATTGTAGTGATTATTCATGGTTACCTTGAATAAAGTTAAAGTTAATGTTAGAGTTGCCAGATGCTAGTTGACCAGAACGGGAATGTATGGCCAGCCAGCTAGCCACCCAATTATTAACTCCAGCCACTGCTTTACCGGCTGCCCCTGAAATTTGATCGTGCGTAATGTAATCAAATGCACATGAAAGAGCCGTTGATATGCCGATGTACCGTTGATATCATGTCAGGCTATGTGCATGTTATCGATAATACCGATCAGCCGAGAGTGACTCAGTTAAACAGTACAACTGATTTCAACTTGTGTAGTTCTAATGACATATATGGCCCAAGGCAATGCTATTTATAGTTATCTGGTCTAGTCCATGGTCCTCTAAGATGTCTACCGACCCCCTCTCTTGAACTGGAACTGCTGCTGGAATGATCCAAAATCAAACCCCCCAAACTGCTGCCCAAACTGCTGATGGAATCCAAATGGATTACCACCACCCATAGGGCCCTGGCCGGGAGGAGCATTGGGATCATCGCCCATGTCGTACCGTTGCTTCAGTTCTTCATCAGACAACACTTCATATGCCTCGTTGATTTCCGCCATCTTGCCTTCCACTTGCTCAGGACTCATCTCTCCTCTATACTTGTCCGGGTGGAACTCCTTGGTCATCGCTCTATATGCTTTTTTTATCTCGGGTTGGTCAGCAGCTCGGCTGACTCCGAGAACTTTGTAGTAGTCCTTACTTTTTGCTCGCTTGATCAAGAGTTGGACATCTCGTGCCTTGCTTTGTAGTTTATTATCACGGATTCCTTGCTGCTGGGCGTCAATAAGAATATGCATGGCTGCATCCAGATTGTCAGCTTCTATTTCCCGTTCTACTTTCAACAAGATTCCATTGATGTAGTCACCTTGTCTGTTCAGAACAGCCTCGCAGTACTGAGTGCCCTCAATGTACTTTTTCTGGTAATAAAATGAGTCGCATAAAGCATCTTCTAGATTGTGAATCAGGTCACTGGCCATAGATGTACTCGTCACTTTACTTTCACCCGTCAGCTCTCTCAGCACTCCTTCCAACTCAGCCTTCAACTCATTTAATACTCCCTTGTGTAGTAACACATCCTCAATCTCAAACCATAGTTTATGTCCTGCAACTCTCTTGGCCCGAGTTTCTCCATCAAAACCTTTGATCTTTTTCTCAGCACCTCTAATCTTTTTATTAGCAGCTTTGCATTTGGAAGCATCAGGATCATAGTGTAAACACTTTCTAACCATTTGCATCGCCTGGTCATACTCATGATACTTGTAGTAGTGCAGATCAGCCAGCTGAACATACGCATCTGCCTCTGAAGGAGCCAGATTAGCCACGTGAGACAAATCAACCATCGCCTCTCTGTACCCTCCTTCATGGAGTCTACAACTAGCACGAGTGCGTCTCATGTCGACACTGTTTGGAGAATGCTGAAGAGTTTTAGTTGCATGCTCTACGCAGCCGGCATAGTCCTTTTTTTTCAGACTCTTGGCGGCCGCAGCTGCCTCAGTTTCACAGAATTTGGCAGTCCGAACCAACTCCTCACTTTCAACACCATCTTTCAGGCTCTTTGCGTCCTTTACCGTGGCATCATATCGGCCAAACTTCAAGTTTATCTTCGTCCTCTGCACCAAAGCCCCATCAAAGCTTGGCTGGATGTCCAGCACTTTGTTGAAATCTCCCAGCGCTAGAGCATCTTTGCCCAAACTTCTATAGGCCACGCCTCGCTTAAATAGGTATAAATAATTTGACGGCTCGAGCTTGATGGCCCGGTCGTACTGCGCTATAGCCTCTTGTATCTGGCCACTGCTACGCAGTTGGTCTCCTGAAGATACAAACTGTTGAGACTCTGACTGAGTAGCACTTGCTATTGCTATGGAGGCAACAATAAATGGCCAAACTTTCATGGTTGTGTGGAGGAATCTAAAGTCAAGTGTCGGAGAAAGAAAAACGTGGAACGTGTCAAAAATATGCGGCTAAAGCTTAAATGATCGTCGCGATAAGATAACGGAAATTATATGCAGGGGACCTTTCTAACTATAACAAAAAATGTATTGACAATTAAACACTGCTACATATATAAATGAATTACACAAACTTCGCTTCCCGTATCTTCAACGCTTGTCGGTGGACAGAGACCTCCTCAACTTGTCCACCGAAGACTGGGTTCGAACACTTGAAGTGCTGCTTCGTCGTCGCTGTCGTCGAGCACTGCCAGGATCAAGGTAGTCCTTTCCAGCATGGCGAGCAAGAATATATAGAATATCAGTCAGAGATACAACTCCAACGAGTTGGCCACTAATGGGCAGAGGAGCAGGAGACGTCGGGTTGGGATCCACTTTGGGAGCTTCAACTATCCATAATCTGTGCGCTTTGGTGGCTACCAGTTTGGCAATGGTTCGTCCAAAGGTCGACTGTCTAGTGACATGGAACACTGGGTAAGAGTCCTGACCGTCAGCGACACCCCGTTTGGACAAAATGACTGTCAAAAACTGCTTACAAGTATGACGGAGATATTTCGATTGCGACACCTTGGTAAGCAGTCGAACATCGACAATGGAAATGTTTCCAAGCAGGTTGTTTGCATTGTCGACCACTGCCAAAGATGAAACACCCTCGTTGTGCATGAGTAACAACGCATCAATCACCAAAGACTCTCCATTCACGGAAATCACTGATTTGGAACCCACATTCAGGTCACTCAAAGGTGTCTGAAACAGATTCTCCAACGACTTGAACTTTCTACCATTTTCCCATATATATCTGATGAGTCGTCTTTGACTGATGATCCCTACAATCTCTTTCGGGTTCTGAGTGTCGTTGACAGCGATTCGGTGTACTCCATTACCGAGAATCTCCACAGCCACGGACAACGTGGAGTCAGCCGATACCACAACGAAGGGGTCTTTGATGCCCAAATGAGTCACAAACTTCACAGGGACAGGTTTTCCTTCTCTTGCTTTATGAACGGTTTCTCTGACCTCTGCCGACTCTTGTATGGGGTCAATATGTCCTAGCACCAATAACAGATATGCGTTTAGGTCTGCATAGTCAAAAGTGTGAGTAACGGTGTAATCGGAAGCGTCCGGGCCAGATTTTGTCCTGATAGGCAGCGATGTAAACTGATTGTCGTCCAATATATCGAATGCCTTCTCGACCGATGCTTCAGCGTCGACGAATACCAATCTGCTTTTGTCCACCAAGTCACTCAGATGAATGTCCTGCCAGTCTACATAGATAGCAGTGGTGTCTTCACTGGGCCGACGGGCCAAACTACCTCTCGAACTATCATCTGGAGATGACGGTTGGAACGTGGGACCACTCAATGGTGGCGGGGTAGACAGATAATCGGCAATCGATGGATGTCTGACATGGTGGCCTGATGGCGAGCCCGAGGCTGTGGATGACGACGTAGGGGAAGTGGGAGTCGGTGAAGTAGCCAATGCCGAGGCAAGAGAGTGGCCAGCACTGCCAGGGCTTCCGGCACTGCCAGAACTCGTTTTAGGCACTATTTTCTGAGGCCCACTTAGGGGGCTGGGGCTTGGACTGGGAATTCGTTTTTGTTCCATGGCCAAGGCGCAGCGCAGCTAAAGTAAAACACTCCAACAGAAGCTGATGGATGCGTTGATAGATACTGTGATATTCAACAAGAGTTTTTTAATCTTTAAACGTCACGCAATTGGTTCAACAATTTCTCCTAACTGATTGTGTATGACAGATGTAGTGGTCAGTCAGAGTTGCAATCACACTACGAAAACTCTAACAAGGGAAAGTTTTGGGAGATTGCACTGAGCGGGGGGGAACACAACGAATCGTCAGCAATTGGATAGTGAACCAGTTTAAAGATGATGATTAACAGATGATAACAGATGAAAGATGAAAGATGGACGAGAGAGAAATTTCAAATGATCTGACAAAAAGTTCGGTCGATGTAGCAACGATGCTGCATGAGGGTGATGAGGCGGCGCGTGAGCAGTAATCACCCGTACAGGTCAACAGTGGGTACCGGTCTCTTGTGTGGGGAACGACTGATGCTGTACAATGTGATTGACTGCATCACCAACACAACAGCATCAGTGTGTCACAGACAGTAAGATGTTAGATATATTAGTTGTAATGTGTCGCAGACAGGAAGATGTCAGATATCAATAATTGTAAATTTTCATTAAATTATTATTATTACATTATGCTAGATTATATTATTATTATCTCCGTACAAGTCCCATCAATGCTCTGAGAACTGTCTTGTATGGAGTCTCGTCCATGATTGCATCAACCGGTATTAGTTGGACGGTCACCGTTGTACTATTATATGTTTTCATTGTTTTTCATTATTCACCTTTCTGTTTTTCTGCTTGCTCTTATTTGTGTCTCACCTCTCCTTCTTTGCCTCGACTCTGAGTCCCTTTCCGCTCTTCAATCTCTCGTATCTCTCCAGTCGTAACTGCTTCTGTTTAGCAATATACTCCTTGGTACCCTTGAACTTGGTCTTAAACAGTTCATCCCAGTGCACAAAAAACGGCTGGCTGAAATTGCTCTTGATTCCAAAACTCTGGTGGTGGATATCATGATATGCAGAGTTATTAGGGAACAAAACCTGGAACGGATCAAACGGCAAATCGTAGCCACAGTGGTCGTCCACGGTCTTTAGCGTCGAGATAGTATAGAATATAATACTTTCCCGCGTAGTCAAACCCATAGCAAAGTATCCAAGAGCAGCTCCTGTGGTATCAAGCAAAAACCCTTCTATTAGACTGTTGTACAGTGCTCCAAAAGCATAAGGCACATACAGTCTATGATGCACGGAGTGTAAATGCTTGTACAGAAACTTGTTCATATGCATCAATCGGTGCAGCATATACTGCCATGTATCCATAACAAAGAAAGCCAACACGATCTTTACGGCTGGGATTAGCCAGTTGTACATAAAACTGGCAAACTCAGTCGACACCTTGAACTTCTGAGTGAGCTCCCATACCTTGTATGCTTCGTGACCGGTATATTGAGGGGGCTCGAAATAATTCAAGACTAAACCCATGCCAGTTTGGAGTGCATGCTGCATCGCCACAGCCTTTAATACTTGGCTCAGAGTACATCGATTTCTCGAAGAGATCTCCTCTGGCGGATGAATACGATACTTTTCAGCAAGCTCAAAGGTATCTATGAAATAAAAGAACAGACTGAAAGTCCAGTATGCAATAACCGGGGCAGCCAGCGCCAGGCTTTGATCGGAGATGAACGAAAATATGTCGGGCCGGACGGACTGCACGATGGCAGGGCCCTCACTGGTGATGTTGGACATGACGAGGATATATAGATAGTCGAATATTCAGCAGAGCCTGTACCTTTTATAGCCGGAGTATTTATTATGCAAAATGTAAAGGTGATTTCACAGCGAAATCTTGTCTCGCAAACTTTTTTTTATCAGAAATCAGGGGACTTTCGCGTGACAAGCGAGGGTTTTTATGTAAGCGGCGAGAAGCAACGAAAAAGATATCCGACGGCCGAGGAAGTTCGAAATTGGCCGCGAACGTGTTTTATAGTTCTGATGATATGTTCCGATGTTCCGTTTGCTTCTTTGGCACTCCGTTGTGTTTGCTCCGTTTGTTTAATCAGTGGAGACCTAATTCTGGGTGGTTAAGAGGAAAGTCGACAAATTCGTATTTGTCGCGTCGATCATTATGATCAGCCAGAGGTTAGGTCTGATCGACGGGCAACGATGGCCTTCTTCGATAAGAGGAATGTAGGGGGAGAATTGTCACTTGGAAGAGAAGAAACTTAGATTGTTGTAGAAAAGAGAGTTCTGGGGTCTAAGAGTGTCCAGCCTTTGATTGGATGATTTTCCCGCTGTACATTGTATACAATATACAATACAAGCTAAGTAGATTGTAGCCTTCCCCTCCGGGCCGTAATGTTTCCGAGCTAATTTAAGTGAGCGCCGCAGTAATTGTGCGGCTCTTACTCTCAGCGGCTCACACGGCTGCACTTCATCAATAAAATTTCAAATTTCACCGCCAACTCGTCATTCTGAATCGTTGATATTCAGACATATTTGACGGGTCCCTACCTTTTCGAATCATGGTCGTAGTTTCCAAGACTGCCCCTCTGAGGACTGCCCAGTGGCTGTTCACTCACAGATATGGCCCGAATGTGTACATTTTCCGGCATTTGGACTCGGGCCAAGTTTTGTACAGTCAAACGCCGTTTCCGCCCGAAGATAACATTGAACAACAGTTCCAGTTCGCAAACTGGCAGAACAAGAAACCGTCTACACGTAGAGACATGTGGCGAGCAATGGCTGTGGCAGAATTACCGACATATCAACAGGCAGTGGAATTTTACAACAACCTGTTAAAGCTGCGATGGATGAGAGACCGAACCATGAAGGGCCAAGCTCGTGATTGGCGAAAAGATTCTCCCGAAGGAAATATCTGGCATTATGCTCAGTATCGACCGACATACTCTCAAGAGTCTGTAGCGGATGTAGTCTCTGCTATCGAGTCTGTGGGAGGAGAATGTAAATTGCATTGGGAAGATTCGTGGAGAAGAGGAGACATTAGTAATTGGAACGACCTCAAAGTTGAGCATTTAGACATGCCAAAATGCAATCCCCGAGAGCGATTTGTCATTCTTCGTAAAATAGCAGATGCTGGGTTTAGGACCTACGCGGAGACCAACCCCGAAGGAGTCAAACTAATATCAGAGGGATTACCAGAGCTCAAAGAACCGGAACCTAAAATCAAGAAAACGTCTGCTGGAGATGCCAGCAAAAGGAAATTTAGAAAGATCGCTGACTCTCCTCTGGTTAAAGCCAAAAAGAGAGCTCTGGAACAAGCACGGACACAGTTGGCTAGTACCAAGGTTAAATTGGCCAAGATCACAGAAGAAGGGGCTAGTAAAGCTGTTAAGCAGCAAGTGCGAGAAGAAAATAGAACCCGAAAGCAGGCCCTTTCAAAGGCTAGCAAGGCTGTTACTGTTGCCAAGCAGCAGAATTCTTTGGCTGTCAGGGGTATTAAATTGAAGGTCCGACGATCAGCCAGAGTTCCTGTTCAGAGGGATTGATCCATAATATCTTGTTCATAGAATAGCTTTAGAGCATGTAAATAGTAAAGCATGGACTTATGATATAAACGGTAGTAGCTAAGGCACAATTAGGTTATACGATTAACACCTACAATGGCTAGAAATAAATTTCTGATGATTCTATCGATATTTACTACACACACTTCTCATACTATTTTGTCCTTCTCTTGTATAATCTACTCCCTCAAACTGCTCTGAGGCTTCTTCTTCTTTTTCGATGAAGCATCAAATGCGATGGCCTTTTTATGATCACGTCCAGCGTTATCCAGATCCTTCACCTTGTATATTCTGACAATCCAGTTCTCACTGGTAAACGCCTCCTCAATTACATTCAGCTCAGGCCCAGGTCCTCGGAGTCGCTGGTCCCGAACCCGGTCAAGAGCTTCTCCTCCAAATGCTTCAGCAAATCGATAATAACTCATCTTGTACATGAGGGAATTCTTCATGGTTTCGCTGGCTCGGTCATCAATGCGATATTCACCAGCTGAGGTAAAGTAATCCCTCTCTTTGATGTCTTCGGGCCAGATACCCTCAGAGATTCGAACCATCCACAAAAACTTGTTGATGTCATCGCCCGAATAGCCGAGATAACCACCAAAGATGACGAGGATGTAGTCGACATCATGTTGTTGCAATATAGGATAAGCCTTTTCTTCAGTCCACGACATTGCCTTTCCAACGGTTGCAATGTGTGTATTGTTCCAGGTGTTATTATCCACAAGAGTGGTTCGGTCGGCCATTCCTCCAATTTGATAACCGTAATCCCACCAACTCATGACTTTAGAATCTTCGGGAGTATTCATTCGTAGCCAGTAGTAAGCCTCTCTGAAGTCATCAATGAGGAACTGGGAGCCGTCAGGGTATTGACTGGCAAGGACAACTGATGGGGACGAGTAAGCATTGGAAGTGACCCATACGCAGTGTCTGACGAACAAAAGCAGGTAGCCGAGGAAGCAGAAGTTAACAACGATCTTGGCAAGGGGAGCTTGGATGTGCATTGTAGTCAGCAACTCCTTGAAGAACTTTCCAGTCTTGTTTTTGTCGTCCTTAGCTTCAGCAGCATCAGTGATGGCGGTCTCGGCGGCTACTTCTTCACCATTCAAGGGCAGTTCAGTATACAGATCCAAAAGACACGAAAGAGCAATGGCCGAGGCCACACAGATGACAGGGGTCAAAGTCAGCATCAATCGAACCATGACTCCGGCGAAATAACTGGCCAGAACACCATAGATGATGATGAACACATGCTCATCTCGAAGCTCTTGGATGACCAAGTAAATACCAGCGGGGAATAGCCAGATCAAGAAACTGGTATCGAAGAAAAATGCCGGCCAGGCAGTAGGTTGATGCTCTGAGACTGAAGCGATAATAGGGATGTGAATCTTGGCATAGCCAGTATCCCACAGAGAATAAAATCGACCTGTCCAAGGAGCAATCACTCCTGCGTAAGTGAGACCGACAAGACCAACAAAGGCGAGAGACAGTACGGCAACAATAGACACGACAACAACAGACTGGAACTGTTTGGATGGGATCTGACCTCTAATATAGTCAGTAAAAGCAACCAGCTGAATAAGTCCGAAAACTCCCAACGCAGACATGTGCTCAGACGATCTAATAGGTAGGAACCCTACAAAGGGGATTTGCATCGAAGCCAGGGTACCAATAGCAAACCACGAAGAGTAGGCAACATAAAGCCGATGGGTGTATCTTCCCATCAATAGCAGAACAAACACGTGGAGAGGGATCATGTTCGTGATAAACACGTATCCTCCCCAGGCGGCTACCATGTAGAAGTAAGACAGAGCAGTGAGCGCTCCCCAGAAAGCAGAGCCGAGTTTCACCGACTTAATCCACAAATAAAACGTCACCATCAACAAGGTGATGGCAATTGCTTCATTGTCGTAAGATCCGGCCACAGATCTACTAATATAACCGGGCGCAATGCCAATGAAGATGGCTGCCAGCAAACCAGCAGTCTCATCTTTCATCTCCCTGGTAAACAGGTAGGTGGCATATGCGGTGATGGCTGAGAACGCTGGCGCCAGCATGACACAGATGTTTCGAATATCTACAGGCAATGACAGCATTTCCAGCACTTTGTGGATAATTCCACTGGTGACCATCAGGCCCGGATACAACGTGCCTCCGGTAACACGGCCAAGAGGATACCACGTCCTGTCATCGAACCAGTTCAGGAATTTATAAAACCCATTGTTCACGAGGTACTTTGACGCCCTGAAGTTGAACCAAGGATCGAATTCGTGGATGATGCTCTCAAATCTGACCACGCTGAACAGACGAGACGCAATTGACGCTCCGGCGGTAGTGAACAGGATGACGATTTTCAGCAGAAACTGAATGTTTTCAGTTAATTGAGGTCGGCGGGACGTAGCGCCCGTCGCGCTCTTTACTGATGACATGGTCTGTGGGGTCCAAGAGATTTATTCGAGGAGTTCTTCGAAGCTTCCGTTCAGAGGGTGAAGTTGCAGTTTGGCGCTGTTCACGGCTGCAGCTGCCAAGTGTTAAGTTTAGTTGGGTCCGGGTGAGTGGCCCCTAACAGCCATCTCCGGTTCGATTCTTCCCTCTGCCGTTATTTATCTGTTGTCCATAGTTTAGTGGATATAGAGACTGAGTTCGACTTATAGATATATCATTAATAATGGACTCGGAATACAGTTCTGACACCAACATGGATGGCAATTCGATTTCCCAAGGCGATATTCGAGCAATAGTGGAATCAATCCCCCAGATATCTCGACAGACTGAGGGAATCCTAACCTTTTTTGTGGAGAACGAGTGTTATGCGTACTCCGCGTTGAAGGATCTCGAAGAAAGACTCGACGTGCGAATCGTCGGATATCTCGAAACCTTTTACTGCAATTATTTATTTGTGCTGTGGCTGGCAGATGAACTTGCCGAACTCCAAAACCTCAAGCTCAAACTGCACGAATCAAAGCTGCTGGCATCGAAACCGATCATGAATGCCATACGGAAGGTCGATGCCATAATGAAACTTGAATATGCAACTGTTTACGAGGTGGAATCTGATCCACGGTGGAGTGAATTGGAGACTCGAGCTCTGGACAAGTTCAAACGATATATTTATACCAATGTGGCTCTTCACTTCACTCGAATACGCGCAGACTATCTGAAAACAGTATTGGGGTTGCCAGAATCTTTATCGATAGAACAACTGATTCCATACTTGAATGACGAGTCGCGCATACTACTTGTTTCTACAACTGGTCGCTGGATCAGTGAGGGGAATCTGATCGTTCCTCCGCCTATAGAAGCACCCAATGAGCTGTCACATGCCAACATTGATCAGCTGGTTAAGCTGGCCACGTTCTTGGAGCAGGACATCCATCTGTGAACCCGATGGTCTAGGAGTCCGTAATTACCGTGCAACCTACTCCTGCTGACCGTTAAGTAAACTCCTCGCATTACTCTATGATTTGCATCATTATAAATCTGTATCTGCCCTCTATAACCAATGAAATTATTTATGTGCTATGCATGCTTTGTATGGATCGTTTGTAAAGGTTTCTTGTAAGCTCGACTAATCCACCTTGCCCATCTCAGCCTCCTCGTCATAGGTCTCTCTCAATCTTCCTGCTACCCATAATCCAAAAACTGAGCCTGCGGCTACAAACACAAAGATGCTGTCAAACCAGAGCTCCACAAACGTCACATCCAGAGGAGAACCTAATGCATTGCTTACAGCCGATGACATGTCCTTTGGCAGATTACTTCGCAACACCAGAGAAGTGGAAACGACATAAGTCCCCGCCAGTTGAGCCACCACCAAAGGGGTCAATCCTAGCGAACTGCGCTGTTTCAGCCACGGCATAGCTTTTGACAAAGTTCTGTATGTCGATGCTACACTAGATATCGATGCTACAAATAGAAAACCCGAGAGTGAGAATCCCATCTGTCGGGTCCATGCATCCAGATCAAGAGCCGGATACAGTTTGTGGGCCAGTCCAGCCAGCGACAGCACCAGAGGGTCGGATTTCGACGATCCGCGGAAAATCCATGGGTTTCGTAGGATTAATATGTTGAAAACCCGATACATGCAATAAACAGCAAACCCCTGGTAGAGTCTGCGATAAAGTCGGCCTGCAGGAGTTGTATCCTGGACTTGTTGTACAAACTTGGTTCGGGCATTGTGTAGGTCTTTATCAAGATCACTTTTGATATTGGTGAGCGCCTTGAGCTCTAGTTCAAGAGACTTGACGTCCGAAGACAGGTTGTCACTCCGTAAAGACGTCATTACTTTGAACATAAGATTTGTGGTCGACATTTTGGTTCGCTCGCGGATCTGGTTTCTGATATGCTGAATGTCTCTCTTTTTATCTTCTATTAGTTCTCCCGTTGTTTCGACTGATCGGCTAAGTCTCTCGATGGTTTGCTCATTGACAGGTTTATCCCTCGAGAAAAAGCTCGTATACGGAGCAGACACGGAGCAAAACCCAGAAAGCATGGCCATGGCAGTTATACCCAAAAAGCCGAGCCTACTGAGAGCCTGCGGACCTAAAGCACTGGAATTGGAGGATTTAGTGTCGAGCGGTAGATATCGACCTAATTGGACAAACGCAACCAAATGAAACACAAATATTATACTAGCCACGTACGGTTGGATGGATCTGGCCACCTTCGAGGTCGAAACCAATGCCCAAATCTCGAACCCCGGGATCACCAGTACCAACATGATTATCAGTGTTGGAGTGACCAATGTCCACGCGATCCCACGCGTATATGGACTAAGCAAGTCTAAGATTTCACATAGCACCAACTCGGCCACCACCGTAGAGGCTGCAATGGTCACAGTAAAAGTTAATTTGTGAGCAAGAGGGAAGGACGGAGTTTGTGAAGCCAGCAAGAATTGATATATGCGAGGAGACCATATTGCCAGCCCGATTACTGACGCCAGTAACGGTATCAGGAAACTGTCCATGGTGTGTCTTATTTTAGACACGGAGTATATGGACAAACAAGACTCGAACGTAATGTAAAGTCAGGTGTGTTTGAAGTTAGATGAGCTCCGCCTGTTTACTATGATGCACCATGGTGTGGTGGTATTGGTTGTGATGGCAGTGTGGTGGCAGCCAAAGCACAGCCGTGTCTTGTACCTTACAGCGTCGATCCCAGAAATACGAGATGAACATAGGATGAGAAAGAATGAAGCGATTATCATCGGAAAGCAAACAAGCACAAAAATAAATGAGTGTGTAGATTATTGAACAAGCGCAAGCCAAAAAATATTTACTCAAGAAAGTTAGTCAGAACATGGCAGTTTCCCGCGGAATAGTGATCGTGTACTTAACTACTGTACGCTGTATGATCAGATTAAGCCCCATCTGGAAAACTGTACACATGTCCCGTGTTGACTTTCTCTCGATCTCGACGTCATCTTTAGTACTGGTCCATTACGCTTTTTTTACATCCAACTGTTTACTTACCATCCAGCTGTTGTCATTGGCCTCTAATTGGTGATATTCAGCTCATTTCTAGCGCATGGATCAGCGCCTATTCTCACATGAGAGGTCTGCTGGTGAATAAAGTTACCACACCGCTTAATAATCGTCGTGCCGTGTAAAGAGTCTATTTCTCCTCGTTAGCTATTTATAAACTTTAACGTTATGTAACGACCGTACACATAAGAGACACTTACAGTCTAATTCGACTATTCGCTTTCCAACTTTGCAGACGATTTCTATTCTTCCTTCTACTTTCCATCTCGGCCACTCACCGACATCGCACACACTGGCCACTCCCCGCGTTTCCCGCTTCCGACCATTACCCTGCTGTCCCCCTTGCACACCCCATGACAAAAACGGCATTGGTGAACATTACCATATTAAATTTAAGGAGGCTTTCTGTCAGTCTAGTAGTTTCCCTTTTCAACAGCCACTGAGATTCTTTTTGTTTACTTTGATCTGTGTACAACACCACAAGAACTAAAACCTACCGGTGTGGATTTTATTTTTCGTTTTGGCTGAAATTTAAAGGAACCCTTCCCCCTGAGTTTTCTGCCATTATTCTGAAATCATTCCCAGGTGTATAAATATTTATTTAGTGTGCAGCCCCTTACTTGACGCTTGATACGCTACTTACTATTGGTGAAAATTCATACTAGCTAGCAGAAAACAACCGATATTGACGATAATCTTTCGAGCTCGGCTACATAGATTTTAGTTGCATCAACCGCCTAGACCCGAGTTTTGAGCGGTTTTGAGGTAGTTAAGCACAACGACACATCATTACTTTTTTATAACATTGTAACAGCTTTTCAACATGAGTATGACGAAAACCCAACCGATCCATGAGCGAAGAAAGCACTTTCCAGGATACCTGGAAACCAAGGTTCCTGTAGCGTTTTCTTCTAACAACCCATTCCGAGCTCCCTCAGTGGGATCAGAGTCTTCATGGGGATTGTCGACATCGCCATTTGAGGATACTGAGGAAGAAGGAGGCAAAGTGTTTTTGGATCCGGGATCATTCAAGAGTGCCAGTGTAGGCGATTTACATGAGAGGAGAGCTGTGTTTCCTATTCCGATATCGAGGGCAATGAGTTCGAGTCCTTCGACTGGTCAGCCAGTTAGCAGACAGAGTGTTTATAGAAACTTTCAGAGGTAAGTTTGATGAAAGTAGAGATGGAAGAAAGAGATTTGATATAGACTTAGGTGGTGTGGATTTTGAGATATCTGTGTCATTTTTTTGTTGGTATTCATGCCGCTGTTTGACACCGACGACTGGCCAATGGACAATGGAATGTACTGCTGCATGCACCATTTGAAAGGTACTCCTTTCAGTACAATGTGTTGTGACAATTTATTAGGTTTTTTTCAGCTCACAGCATATTCGACAATACTTCTGTGTTCAGCTCTCAGTACATTCTGTACTCTTACCTATACCTTACGATACCTTGTGCAGCTGGTCAGGCACACATTATATACCCCGAACGACCAACATATTAGCCGAACAACCATGACTGCAATGTCTCAGTTATACAGCTGAAACCAACATGCGAGCTATGATCAGCGGATCGACAGACGGAAATACGTCCCTGGCATGCCCCTGACTATCAGAGCGGAAGTATATGAGGAAGCTGTGGGCAACAATGTTTTTTAGTACATTGCTCAACACCATGCAAGTATATCCTCCGCTCAGGTATGTTGTGATTTCAGTGAGTGAGTCTGGCTTTTGGTTGTTCTGGTTCAATGAACTGTGCCCATAGTATATACTATGACCTCATACTGTGGAACTCCCGGGTAAAATGGATAAAGGCGGAGTCCCCAAGGAATGCCAATCGAAACCCCAATCCAGGGGCTGTTATTTTTGGACGTGACCTTTGTGGAACATGGCGATTTTAACATTGGCAAAGTTTATCGTGTGATTAGTTGGTTTTTTTCCCCTTCGTTTTTGCATTGCCTCTTTCCGATCATTTTTTGTTCTTTGTCTCTCTGCGTTGACCGTTGAGTGACATACAATCCCATTGAATATCTGCACCGCAGCAAGCTTCCCTTAACATACCTCACTACTTTACCGAACAGCAACTAAACCCTTTCCGGGCTTTATCCAACCACCAAAATCGAGTTCTCTCCAATTTTCACACTCAGTACTTTTTTTTAAAAAACTTCACAAATGACCACTAACGAAAGCCGACAATACAGTACTTCGAACAATCAATCAGCGCTTCGAAAGTCGACCAATCCGTTTATCGACGAACCCACCAGCCCAATAGAAGAAGTCTCTAAACCTCTGCGACCTCCTACTTCGACTAAGCCTCTGATTCGGTCGACTGATAGAATCCCCAAAGTACGGGAACAACACACCACTACTAGAGATCGTAGAGCTAATAGCGACTCGTCGGTGATGGAGAAAGACGAACGACAACGCGAAGAGCAGCGACGCGAGGAACGACGCGAGCGAAGAGAACACAAGGACCGATCGGCAGAGAAATCGTCGTCTTCGAAGGACGATAAACAGCACCGATCCTCTCGTAAAGACAAGAAGAAGGGTGTTCCATTGGATATTATCGACAAACTAGATGTGACTGGTTTGTTTGGGCCGGGCTCGTTCCATCACGATGGGCCCTTTGATGCCTGCAACCCCCACCGTAACAAGAATACCAAGAAAGCTCCAGTGCTTGCATTCCCCGCTGATGGAGCTAATAATAGCTTAACAGTGGTGAACCCCAATGAAAAGTATGCGACGGAAAATAAAGTCTTTGGCCGGTCCAATGTTGACGAACCATACGATTTCAATGCGCCGGTGCGAGCTCCCGCTCGTCCCTTTGACAGTAGTGTCAAGCAGTTGCCCGTTCACGGCGACACCACCCTGGGTCTTGGTTCTTCTACCTTCCTGGATGGTACACCCGCTTCGCGAGAAGCTATTGTCAAGTCTGGAGAAGAATTGCAAGGGGTTTCCTTGGGTAGAAAGAAATCACTGGTAGCTAAACTCCGAGGTGGCAATGGTCCAGGACCAACTGTGCCTCCTAAACAGCGAATGGCTCCACCTCCACCTTTGCCAGGTACTGCTGCTCCTATTATCAGGACCAGCTCCCATCCTGTGCAGAAATCTCCTTCTATGAAAGACTCGTTTGAAGAGTCTATTCGATCTGTTTCTCCTAGAGACAAGGAGTCCTCTGGAGCCACTGGAGGCAACGGATTACTGCGACGAGTCAAGAGTCTCAAAGTCGGATCTCGACGAAAGGGGCCTTAGATTTTATGATTATTGAAGCTTGGGGTAGAGATGCGAGTGGAGGTACACTACTAGATGGGTATTTTTTTGTGAAAATGATAGAGTAGAATATTTTTTACGATCTGTATACATTTTAAGATTGTTAGAATTTATTTATATATGAGAGAGAGAGATCACTGTTTATATTATATAATTTAACACATTCGTTTTGTCTGGTGAGAATTTACTGTGCTCACTGGTGTGGTCTCGATATGTATATGTGCCGATCGTCATCAAATTTCACTTCACCTCTTCACCAAATCCTCGTAGCACCACATACCACCACATAAACCCGTAATGAACTCGGGACTTTTGGCAAAACGGCTGATAAGTCGTAGTAGACAGATCAATAATGTGGCCACAAAAGTTTTCGCTTCAAGAAAACTGCACTCTGTGCCCGAAATTCCACACATCCGAAAGGGCCATGGAATAGAAGGTCTTCTCAGTGCTGAAGGTGTTGATGTAGCCTGGTTCCAGTATCAACAGTATGTGGTTGATCAGCTGAATGAACTGTCCAAGGGCACCTCCGCCGAAGATCTGACCCCATATCAAATTATTCAGCAGACAAGAGACAGCCCCGAACTGGGAGCTTTGAACTTCTTTGCCAGCCAAGCCTACAATAATCAATTTTTCTTTGAGTCTATTCGAGATTCGGCGAATCCAGATGCAGAAGTGTCATCTAGAGTGCCGTCTCGAGAGGATCCTGACTGGAGAAAAGTAAATATATCACAAAATGTGACCAATACCCCTAGCGATGCTCTAGGGGTTGGTAAAACGTCACTCATGGCCATGATTTCCGACTCATTTGATTCTATACTGGCTTTCAGAGAACAAATGATCAATAGATCTTCTGCTATGTTTGGCAACGGCTACACATGGCTGGTCACGACTGAAAACAGCTCCTTACATGTTTTAAACACCTACAATCATGGAACAGTGTTTCGACAGAACCCAGACAATGCTCTGTCGAATGGCAATTTTGGAACCGACATGCGAAGTTTGGTTCCTTTACTGAACTTGAATGCTTGGCAGCATGTTTATTTAACAGACTACGGAGTAGCTGGGAAGAGGAAGTTTTTAGAGAATGCGTTTGACTGTTTGGATTGGTCGGTCGTGCTGAAGAGATTACCGCAGGAAAAGACCCATTTGTCGTTCAAGTCACTGAGATTTTAGACCACTACGTGATAGATGTTGTAAATATGTACATATACGCGCTAACTGATGCATTTCTGAAGTTTACCCGAAGGCAAATGTAATGAAACTACAGTGCATGATACTCTAGATTGATCTATACTACAAATCTAGGTAGTTTTCATTGCATAGCTCTTGTCTGATTTCATTTTCAACGAATATCCCCACCGCAGACATAATTTTCGCATATATGACGTCCTCGGCTACATAAAAATCTCATATTACAACAAAAACATACTGCATCCACGCACTTGCCGTACATTTCGTTTACGTCCACTAATCTCGCGCAAGTGCTTCAAACCATAAAAATCTCTCTAAATCCCCCTCTTTTCGGCAAAACTTCCAAACTCCACCCACGAGCTATGTTGCAATTCCGGGACTCATAGTCGTTTTTCTCCTGCACCATGCGCGGTAAACGTTAAACGGCGCTGATCAACCAGGGCCGAATGTCGATCCTTTTCACAGAAATATATTAAAAGGCGGCAGATTGGCCTGCCTGCCTATCAGTTCTCTTCATAAAAGCGTTACAGCAATGTCGGCCGCAGATAAAGACGAGTACTATGTCTCTGAAAAAGACGTTCCCGTGAATCCTACGTGGAAAGAAAAGATTTTAGGTAACGAACATGAACAGACCAAAAAGGCTCTGAAAAGTCGTCATATCACTTTCATTGCCCTTGGAGGCACCATTGGTACTGGAATTTTCTTGGCCATTGGTGAGAATGTGGCAATTGCTGGCCCAGGTGGTGCGTTAATCACCTATTCTGTTGTAGGACTGTTTGTGTTTGCAGTGGTGGTTTGTCTCTGTGAAATGGCTGCTTATATCCCCAGTTCTGGAGCTTTCGCTCATTATGCCACTCGGTTTGTCGATGATTCGTTTGGCTTCGCTCTAGGTATAAACTACTATCTGCAATGGGCGTTTTCTATTCCCTCCGAGCTGACGTCTGCAGCCATTATTATTCAATTTTGGCTACCAAACGTGCAAGGTTGGGTTTGGGCTATTGTGATTATCGTTCCCCTGTTTCTGCTTCAGTTGATACATGTACGAGTGTACGGTGAAATAGAGTACTGGGAGGCTATTATCAAGGTCATTGTCATAGTGATTTTCATCATTGTCGGTCTTCTTTATGACTGGGGTGCTATCCCCACGGCAAAAGATCCCAGCCCAGGACTGTCGAATTGGAAGAACGGCCAGGCCGTAATTGGAGGTTTCCCAGCCTTTTTCCAAGGAGTCGTTTACGCCTTCTACTCGTTTGGAGGGACTGAATTGGTGGCCCTGACTTCTGGTGAAACTGCCAAACCTTGGAGGTACATTCCTCGAGCTGCAAAGACAACTTTGATCCGAATTATTTTATTTATGATCATGACATGTCTCGTCGTTGGACTCTGTGTCAACGAAAACTCTCCTACCCTTTTGAATGCGTACTACTACTCCGATGTCACCGCCTCTCCGGTCACCACTGTCTTTGAGAGTGCTGGTTTTGGAGCTGCCAAACATGTTATCAATGCAGTTTTGCTTACTGCCGTCCTTTCAGCCACGAACTCGTGTTTTTATGCCTCTTCCCGTATGCTTATGAGCATGGCACAGTCTGGCCATATGTTCAAAGTCTTTGGCTGGGTGAACAAACGAGGAGTACCCGTTGCGGCAATGTTCTTAACTCTGCTGATTTCTTGCCTCGTCTTCCTCACCACTATTTGGGGAGAAGGAGTAGTTTTCACTTGGTTCCTCAACATCACTGGAGCTTCGGCTTTGCTGACATGGCTGTCAATTGGAATAATTTCCCTTCGATTCAGACTCGCCATGAAAGCTCAAGGAAGATCAACCTCGGATCTGCCATTCAAGCAGGTCCTCTTTCCTGTAATTCCTGTGCTTGTAATAGTCCTTGGTCTCTTCCTCTTAGCTGGTATGGGTTACGGCAGTATTGAGGAGGAACCTTTCTCGTGGAAGAACCCATTTGGCACTTATCTGGGTGTAGGTGTGTTTTTCATAACGTATTTTGGGTGGAAAATCACTCACTGGAGGACCGACAAGTTTGTAAAGCTCAGCGAAGCCGATTTGACCACTGGTATCGTATGGCCACCCGGACAAGGACCTGAGTTTATGGAGAATGAAAAAGAAGCTACCAAGCAGCGAATCCTGTCCAACCGGGGTTCGTTGTATGGCAAAGCTCGCTATCGTTTGTATCAGTTTTTCAATTTATTTTGACGAAGTTATGTTATGCAGTTAGTTTTAGAATAATGTTATGCAATTTAGGGCAATGCGTTGTTACTGTAATTGCTGGGTCTCATCCTCAAAGCTGAATGGTTGTCTATGCTGCCCTGTAGTGAGCGGTCTATAACTTCGAGCAGTTAGCGGTCGAAGGCTGTTTGTTGCCAATGGCGCTTGCGAATCTCCTTGTCCTTGTCCTTCGTCTGCAATCCACGGGCTTATCAAGACTGGCTCTCTGACTGGAGGATGGGTCAAGAACCCGGAGTTTCTATTGTCACCCGGTTCTTTACTGACCAGGGCTCTAGCTCGAAAGAAGCCAAATGCAAAATTGGATAGATAGAGTGTGCTCAAACTGACAAGGACTGTAACTACCAGTGATCTGAAACTAAATGGTTCGATAAACCCATTTATAACCTCTGCTATGGTCTCGACGCTGATTTTCAAACGACCAATGGCATACGGATCCCGCTCCATACACTTTTCCCATTCCAAACACTGAGATTCCAGGGCTGGAGCACGAAGACCAGGTCGGCAATCGTTTTCCAAATAGTTGCGTGTACACTGACTAGCTTCAATCGCAATAGCGTTGGCGTAGTTGTCCAACTTTATGTCGACATCTCTCCAAAATGCTTTGAGAATAGCTTGTCCCAGATACAGTACTATCCCCACTGCAGCGGCATTTAGCAAAAGCTGTAAATAAGTAGAAATTATATATGGTACATTGTGATGGTGCCAGATCCATACGGGAGTTGGCATGGGGAGATGCACTGTTTGGGGAGATATGAAATTGCCAGAGGATAAGCCGGCAGCGAGTTCAGAGGGGATGTGATTTGATGTTGTTCGAGTGCCCGAGTCTATGTTGGCACTCGTTTGACGAGGACTCTCTGTATTACCATTGTATTTCACCAGAGCATTGTCCACTGCTAATTTGGCTCCGAGACGAGTAGGCGACAGCAATGTCCGAGCCGTGATTGGAGATTCTTCTGTTTTAGATGATTCCCTGTGTTCCTCAGGCCGGTGTTCCTCAGGTGTTCCTTTGCTCTCTACTCGATTGTCAGCCTGATTCTTCTCGAGTTTCTCAACATGAAACTTCACGGGTCTCTGAGGCGTCATTGGTTCAACGTCTTCCATTTCGACGTCTCGCAGCTCAAACGCCTTTTCTTCTCGAGGAGTCCTCAATGATAATGAGCTCAACAGAGGCAACGCGTGGTCTACCTGAGCTGGTCGGCTCTCGGCGTTATGTCTGTGCTCGCTCCCTCGGAAATCCTGATCCGCGTCTATCATTTCGACATCTTCCATCGACTGGTCGGCTTCCAGGTCGGAGATTGTGTTTTTGAACGAATCAAATCGAAACGCTCCATCCTCCACATGGTCTTTAATCGACCGGGCCAGCGGCTGGAAGTTGAATGAATCCATTGGTAGGGAACTCAAAATCGTCAAACTCGCAACATATGTGGCTGAAGAGAGTGCGATCGTCGTTATACGCTGTATTATATGTATCCTGTCGCATGCGTGCCAGCAGCGGACTTGAAGGTATACTATGAACAATTCACTATAGATATGGTGATTTATAGTTTTAAGTAAGTGATAGGACTAGATCAATTGAGTATCATACTCCTAAAATCAGTTATGCTTTCCTGGAATGCGAATTTCTGAGCTCCAGTACTGATCACATTGATCTGATCATAGTAGTGATCTGACCGTAGACCTAATAATTCAATCATTCATTAATATAAAAGTAACCCAAATGCCTCCATCTCTGGTAATTAACCTATTTGTCTTCTGCCTCTTCTTTACCACCGTCCAAGTCCTTCAACACCTCCCTCACCATCTGTTCAACTTTCTTCCTCAACTCCCCACTGTCTACAGTATGTGAATTTATATACTTCTCTACGCTTTTATACTCCGGCTCATGGCCCCGATTGATCGTTCCCTCTATCAACGCCGCGGCCTTCTTTCGCTCTCTTTCTAGTAGAGTTGGATCTTTGTTGGCTTGTTCATCCACGATTCGTTGGATCGAACTGGTCAAGAGAGCATAAACTTCCTGGTGAGTGGAGAACTCATTTTGTTCATTATTGTAAACCTACGCTTTCATTAAACTCTTTATATAAACTTCTACGCAGTTCGTCAAAGATTCCCTTACGTTTGAACAGAGTGACTAGCTCTTTGGCGGTATCCTCTTCGTCGACCATAGTGTGGGGAGGATGGAAAGAACATGTTAACCAGAAGCAGACATAGCACACAGACCCGTCAGCATTTATATTATAATTAAGCGCTTACATTTTATCACATACGGTGGTTACAATGCTGTATCGTTACATTATGTATCATAAATTACATAGTAGGGCCCTCAAATCCCCGTCGAGCGTAGTTGGCTAGTTGGTAACCTCATTCTCAACCTTAATAGTCGGATTAGGACAGCTCTGGATAGCATAACGATCCAGGTCCCACCCTGCCTGGACTAAAGCCCTCTCTATCTTGAGATCTTCAAACAGCTCAGTGACCAGTCTCTCGGTAGACCGTATCACGTCCAATCCGTCAATAACGGTCTTCCCGCGCATAATCTCTCTAGCAATCAACAGAGCGTGGACCCAAGCTTTAGCATCAGCATTTCGAGCTGCTCCGTTTATCAAACAAATCTGTACAGTCGCTCGTCCAGTATGTGACAAAGTGTAATACGAGATTATATAGCCATGGTGGCCAGTGATTTCTAGAATGTCATTGATAGTAGTTCCCGGAGGTAGGTGTCCCATCACCGATAGGAAACTGCCAAACTTGCCAAATCCAACAATATCATCGGCCCCAGCTGACTCATACCACCGAAGTAAACCATCACCTTCCAGAATCCGTTCTCTGCCAGAGGTTTTCTTTGGTGTCAGTACTAAGCGAGAAATCGCTCGATCTGTGTCTAAATCCATATGAGCAGACTGTCGAATAGTGTCTAATGAGTTGACAATGTCGCTAAAGACGATATTAGCTCTTTGTCGGTTGAGAGTTCGCATAACAACATGTGCTACAGCTTGGTAGTTGGTCCATAAATGCAATGCAAGCAGCAGAATCACCGCAATCCACATTTGCACACCTTCTCCTTGAACCATGCCAACAACCACGCTTCCAGTCAGCATACCCATTAGACTAATGACAGTCTCCTGAGACTGATCTTTGGCATTCACATCAGCAATACTACCCTTTTCCGGGTCTGTGAAGTGCTGAGTCAAGGCAGCACGGGAACCTCCTGCCATTACTCCACATATACTTCGTAATAAGCCGGACATGCATAGTAAAGTGACTTTGAAATTTCTACTGCCTGGGAACATTGGAGACATACAATCGAAAATAGTAGCGCCATCATTGACCAAATCAGCCATATAGCGGTACTTTTTACACTCTGGTTCCAACGCACTGCCTAATCGCCAGGCAAACAAAATTGTTCCCAGTCGGCCCACCGTGTCTTGAATGATCTTCATGAACAATGCACTTGTGGACGTCGCCGATTCGTCACCGACTCCTACGGCCGACAGCACAGCTCTATTTGCAAACAACGCAGCAATCGAACTGGAAAATGCTTGAATCGAGTCATAGATTTGATAGTCTATGTAATCAGGCTTCACGCTGTGTGGATACCCAGTAGGCAAGAATACGTTGATCAGAGACTGTAGGATTTCGACCGATGAGCCCAGTTTCCCGGACTTGGTCAATTTTCGTGTTGACAGGTTGGACGGACTCGATCCTTCGTGGAGATTTGCCAGAAACCCGTTCTCGTCAAATTCTCGAATGCTTAGGCTCTGCCTGGGAATTGTGGGGAAGCCATTTTCAATGTCATGTTTTTCCATTGTTCAGCAGTAAAGTTGTGAATTGGTTGTTTATTGAGGCTAACGAGTGACTGGAAGATATTATTAAAAGTGGAGTTTTTTTTTGTGGAGAGAAAAATGCCCCTTGCCGATGGTGCTATAGTATGGGAGATGTTTGAATGCTACGTTTGTGTGGAGATGAAGTGAAAATGTGGAGTTTACGTGTGCGTTTGCATGGAGTGGTGATGTTTGTGTGTGTTGAGTATGTTTGGTTGTGTTCATTTGATAGTGAGTGATCTTTTGAGGTTCGGGCACGCTGACTAAAGGTAGATCGAGCTAGAGTAACGTTGAACTAGTTTAATGAATCGGAGATGGACGGCAAGGTGCAAGAAAAAGTTTGGTTGTTAGTAAGGCGGACGTACGGTGGATATGTACTGTACACTAAGACGGACTGTGAACGGACCGGAAGGAAAAATCAAATATTCCATTGTGAGTGCATTGTATTACAAAGATTTCAGACACATAGCATAGAAAAAGTGTGAACATTAGTCTAAGAATAAACAGAGTTTGAAAGTGTCCCTTATTGCGCACGGCACGGTGGCAGACTAAATGGTGGTGCTAAGTGATAACCTCGGAGATACCTCACTCGTATTTTTGCAGTGATCGCCATTGTCATGTATAGATCGTCGATTGTTATGCGGGATCGCTGCGTGATAAAGCCCCCAAGGTCCATAATTATTGGAGAAGGGGGATTGGTGGTTTACAAGCATCAAGCAGCAGGCAGCAGTCAAGTGGACAGAGATAGAAGGGTAATGGACATTTTAAACTTATGATAGCGTGGTTAACCACTACGGAAGATGCTGGTATTTAATAATGTATAGTATTTCGTTAGATTGCTCAGCCACTCTGTCATTACTCCTCTTATCATTTCACTTATCGGCCAGCAGACCTAATTGAGTCATTTCTCATATCTCTTTCCACTGACGAATCGTGAAGCAACCCACGATCAACGCAATACAAACACCGTGGCGTCTTTTAAATTGATGCCAAGGTGCTTCTTCCCAATCGCAACTAAAAACGATCTACTAGTATATTGAACCAACCATCGTGAACTGGTTTCCCGCAAGGTAATCTGATCAACGGTTGCAGCCAAGATCGCGGAATATACTAATGCTTGCACTGGGTGCACGCTAATGTACGTAGCTGCTAGCTATATATCCCTACATATAACCCCTTCTGTTTCATGTTTTGCGTGCAATGTATTTACGTGTTATTTGCTCGTTCCACTCTTTACTCTCCTATAAGCAAAACACGGCAACTTCAATCCGTACTAATTAAAACTGTTGTAATACTTTTGTACTAACGGTTACCGCTGTATCTTATGACACATTATTAATACGTCACAATGCCGGAAGGATCGACAATCTCTCTAGCCATATTATGTAATATGCAACCCGAGCATTTCCGAGCAGAAGAAGAAGAACAGGAATTTTTATGACCCTTTCAGAGACTCTTTTATCAGTTATTCTTACTTCATATACATAATTATACTCATATATAATTTAAATTCTACGATCACTGTTTGTTGCTCATCAATAACCTTAACTCTCCTTTATTACTCTTCTTTCATTTCTGCGTCATTTCCTTGGACGGGTCTCACACAGCAGCTCCCGGGTTACGTAATACCGTACTGTCTCCGCTTTTGTTCCATGCGCCTCCATCGTGTGACCTATAAATATAAAACCTTTCCAAGTCCCCAACCACTTTAGTTCTGTAACTATCACTTAATAACCCATATATATCACACACCGGTCAACCAGTCATAAATCTATCTTGAAGACACCAGCACTGTTACAACATTTTCTCTCTTGCTTATATATAACATCTGAGAGAAAAAGCAGGTGTCTTTAACGTTCTCGTTAAGAGATAAATCCCAATTACTGTTGAAAGTACAGTAGTATATACACCGATAAACCAATAATACAACCGACAATAATAGTCAAGATGGATATTATTACTGTTAATATTAAGACCTCGACTGGTTCAGGTAAGTAAAGTAAAATGAATGGAAGGGGGAAATATGAGAGGAATGAGGAACATTTAGTAAAGGAGGCGGAAAGAACGGAAAGATTGTAGAGCGAGGGGCAAATCTTCAAGGGATGGTAAACTTGACATCGTAGTGTAGATTTGATCTATAATAAGCTCGTTTATGACGAGCCCCTGCTCAGTTTGATTATTGCTCGCCACTCCCTGATATGGCTCTTTGCTTTTTCGGGGCCAGACAGGTTGGGGGTTAGACATTATCTTGAAAAGTAATAGCTGAAGGATTCAACATCACATCTATGTGGACATTTGAGTTTTTGATGTCCTTTGCTGTTCTTGTGTCCCGTTTCTCAACTTCATGCGCCGTTGACCGCAAATGGTATCAAACCCGGCTTGGCCGATATGACCAATATTCGGATCCCCACGTGAGGCCTGGGAGATCTGGATCGGCGAGATTAGCCAGATCAACTATGGTTAAAGATGGTCTGACGCCTAGTCCTGTTCCTCGTGATACTCATGTTCCTCGTGAAATCCTTTATATCGACTCTTACTAACCAGCCATAACCCTCACTGTCAACCCCACTGACAAAATCACCGAACTCAAGAAACTCGCCAACGAGAAAGACCCCTCCATCCAAACCGCCCATCTTGTATATGATAACAGACCCCTAGATGACTCGAAATCGCTTCGAGATTACAACATCACCACTAATTCCACCTTACACATCAGCACAACTTCCGGAGTCGTCACCTCTCCGAAGCGAACTAGAAAGAGATGCACGTTCAAGTCATGCATCTCTGCTCCCCTACGTGGGGTCGGGGACTGTGGGTTTTGTCAAGGACATTTTTGCTCCAAGCATAGACTTTTAGAACAACACGACTGTATCGGCCTTCAAAACTGCAAGCAGCAGCTTCATGAACGAAATGCCGAGAAATTGCATCAACAACAGACCGTTGCCAACAAGGTTTAATAATATTTATTGCATGTGCTGTATATAGACTTGTCGATAGAGTACGGTTACTTCGGTTATGTCTAGTAGAAAGAGAGGCGAAGGAGTTGCAGTCGGCTCTTTGGGGCCTGCTCTTTCGGTCAGTTAGTTTCAAATTTGATTCATCTATTACCAGAACAAGGGATGAGTTTCGTTTCGCTCATCGTCTATTCTCTCAATCTTTCTGTAGTCGAACTCCTTCCAATTGCTCATCGTCTATAAAAGTCTAATTAGAATCTCTGTACTCGAACTACTTCCAATCGCTCATCGTCTATTAAAATCTAATTTCAATCTCTCTGCATATAGACTGTGGATCTCACCTGTCTTGACTTTATATCACTCACCTTTGCTCTTCTTCAAAGCCAGCTCAACTGCCTCCAAGACATCCTCACAAACATACTTGGGTTCAGCAGCCTCCTCCTTCAAATCACCACCTTCATATATCCCAGTCTTCACCAATATACTCTCCCAACCATAATCATTAGCTCCTAGAATATCACTGGCTGGATTGTCTCCTACCATATAAACTGTCGGCGAATCACTCCCCGACCAATGAGACAATAACTTATGAGCGTAGTCATATGTAGACCCAAATGGCTTCCCGATAACATGAGACCCCAGCTTGTGCCCAGTAAATTCCTTGTACAATGCTTCAACTGCCAATCTAAATGCTCCTTGACCAAACCGCGGGTACTTAAACTTGCTAGCCCATAATAAATCATTATTAGAAAAGTGTATTGGTATAGCGGGCTCCTTCAAGCTCTTGACATCCTTGACTCGCGTGCCCCACTTGCCTTGCTCCGACACCAGTAAGTCCAGTACAATCTGTGTATCTGCTCCCATATCTCTTGGGTCAGCAAACACCAGTATGGCATCAAACTTTGTGAATAGCGAGACCATAGGATCTGCCCAGGCCTCCAAATCTGACCGCCGGTACCGGTGAAACGGCCAAACTGACGGCTCCAAGTTAACGATGTCAGCAGGAATGACAACGTCCTGAAATCCATAGCTTTGCGCAACATATCTGCACTTATCTTCGTCTCCTCCGACCACCAGCACCCGGTCGTATTTCTTCACCAGCGATTTGAACGGCGTATGCGACTGTAATAGCTGCTCTTCTGCTACTTTTACTTGCAATTTCTCACTGAGCTCCGCTACTCTATCTCTTTCTGTCCTCCCTCCTCCATTGGTCATTAGAATCCATGGAATTTCTGAATCATTCAGCTTGTGCAGCGCTTTAGGCGCTTGCGGGATCGTGTCTGATCCGCGGGTCAGAACACCGTCAATGCTTGTTAGATACCAAGACCTGGAAGAAACAAAGTGTAGGGACTTACTCGAAAGCAAATGCAATGTTTCTAGAAGATGAAGAATAATGACGGAGAGCCGTCAGGATCCGAGACCGCGCCAGAGTTCTGTTGAACATGTGGATGTGGGGTGGTGAGATAATTGGCGGCAATAGTGAAAATAAGTGCGATAATGGCCGGATTGGACTATTTGTGGTATCTGTGCAGTAGATTTCATGTGTACTTACGCAGTAGATAGGTTTATAGAGCTGGACGAGTTGTAGGGCAAAGACTCTCTGATACTGGTCTTATAAGTACTTTCATATTTTGATCATCTCTCATTGAACTATAGTACATGCTATTATATAGTAATCTTACACTGGGCTGGTAGACTTCTAACTTCTCGTCTATATCTCTTCACTCTCCAACACTACCACCCTCATTTCCCCAAACTCTTCGACCACACACTCGCCCTCCAACTTCTCAATCACCTCACATGCTTTTCCTACTACCAACAATCCTGGCGGCCTGCTTCCTACACTGGCTATCGCCTTTCCGGCATTTCGCAATCTCGTCCGTATGACTCTCTGATCTGGACAGCTCGCTCGCTCTATAATCGCACACGGAACCTCAGGATCCCAAGAGTTTCCAACGAGTAGATCAACAATATCGTCAATTCTGTGTAATGACATTAAGAATATCGCAGTTCTAGATGCAACATACTCGGGAGCAGCTGGCAATGCTCCCCCTCGTCCGGTCCCTGTACAGATCAGTATTTGGTCAGCCACACTTCGGTGGGTGGGACTGATTGTAGCTAGTAAAGGAGCACTTAAAGCCGACGTGATTCCAGCAAATACTTCTGCTTCATAACCATGTTCTCTGAAGTACAAATACTCCTCTGCTCCTCGGCCGAAGATGTAGGGGTCTCCTTGCTTTAACCGCACCACATGCTGGCCCTTCTTCAAACCTTCCAGTGCCATTTCTAGAAACTGCTGTTGAGCATTGTCTGCATTTCCCGGAAATTTCTTAGCTATGTGAACAGGTTTCTCTTTCGGAATCAGTTCTAAAACCTGCTGGGGTACTAGCTTGTCCGCCAGAATAACATCACACTCCTTTATAGCATTGTATGCTCCAATAGTCACAAGATCCTGCGAACCAGGACCCGCTCCTACTAGTGATATGCGTCCTTTCTTAAACTTGAGATTACTTTCGTCAACTTTGTGACTGGAAAAGTCAGCATACTCGCTTCTCAAATCCTCCAGGCTGATACTAGACAGACGGTCTAATGGGTAATACTCAACCACTTGAGTCAAGAACCTCATTCTCTCATTTCTGTTGTCAATGACAAGTTTATTAAAAGTGTTTGGTTGCACCGCATCTTCTTCTTCCAAAACCGCGTCCTCCGTCGCTCGATCCATTTGGCGGATCTGATCTCGCAGTTCCCCGACCCTTGCACAGATCTGGTTCAAATTTTGAGGTAGCGTGTTTACAATATGACGTTTGATTCGATCTGCTAACCGGCATCCTTTGCCATTGGTCGTAACTCCGACCTGGAAATCACCGTCTGTATGTGTTGCCAGCAGCGAAAAAGTGCACAGAGCTGGCTGATCGGCTACATTGACTGGAACTCGCAGCTTCTTGCAAAAAGCTACAATTTCCGAGGTCAATGCTACCTCGCTCGATTCGACTTTGGACAGACTAACGAAAACCGCATCCACGACTCCGTCCACTTCGGTTCTGCCTAAACTCGAAATTAGTTCCGAGCTGAACTGATCTGCAGACTTAAATATCACATTGAGTCCTTGATCCTGCAGTCTCTGTTTCCGTTTCAAGGCACCGGGAGTCTCATTCCCTATGAACAGCACCACATTATTTGGATCTAACGTCCATTTACACAGCAAACCCATCACGAAACCGACAATGACAAAAAATTTGAATCATTTGGTCATAACCGATAACTTATCAGGATCGGCGTGTGGCATTTTATCATATCACGTGCTATGAGGTGGCTTGACGGCGTACAACTGTGGCGGTGTTCTAGAACACTGGCGAATCAGCGGTTGTCAATAGAGTCATGGCGAGCTGAAGTATTGAGGTTCCATTGTCAACATACAAGTTAATATCGAGGTAGCAACACCATGGCCTGCAAGTTGACAACGTTTGTGGACCATTTGTAAGCTTATCACTGTCTGTGAGAAAGACATAATTTAACTGTTAACGTTAACTTGTACACAGTGCACGTTCTACCGTTGCCCCTTCTACTTCATGCATGGCCTGCGGCTAATGAGGCGACAAACGCGAGATCCAGCCGATCATTTCCCTTTTCCAACCGTGCAAACTCATCTTCTGTTTTTGTGTGGATCTTCTTTGGATTCAAAGTTTTTGCTACAATTTTTTGTCCTTAAACACGCAACTGAAATAATTGTCTAGAGACAGTTCAATACAACGAAACCGACTTTCCCCTTTGATCTCCCGCCTTTTTCGTGTTCTATTCACCCAATATGGTCAAAAGACCTCGAGGGCTCAACTCCGCAGCCAGGGCCAAAAAGCTAAAGGAGGAGGAAGAAGCGAGTAATGGGTCTGGGATGGCCAGTGAAGCCCAGGTTACTATAGAGGTGGATGGAGATCCAGAGAACGAGCTGGCCCAATTGAAAGGAATGTACAAGGCGTTTGTAAATGAGGAAGACCAAGACACTGCTGAAAAATTGCTGCATGGGGTGATTCATGAATGCGACCGGATGCTGCGTAATTCACAGGAGCAGCAGCCATTGCCGGTGAGTTTCCATAACGTGTATGCACTGTCGTTGCTAGCAATGGCGAAGTTCGAGGGTGGCAACGAGAGCGATGATGATGAGGAAGATGCAAACCAGATCAACGGGTCTGGATCTGGACCCGAACCATCTTTGGCCAATATCCCATCCAATGGCAAAGTCAACAACTCTAAAGAATTTGTATTGGCCGCTCTGGAGCGGGCAGACACTGGGTTGGAATATGACCCCAATGACTGGGAGCTGTTGTTCACCCGAGCCAAGATCAGAATGGCTTTGGCAGATGAACTGCTGAACTTGGCAGATCCCATTCAAAGATATTCTATAGCATGTTCGGAGGTAGTTCCTCTTTTGGACCGAGCAGTCAGTGACTATGAGAGTGCTGAGGAAATTATCCTCCCAGCCCATGATACCAACAAGAAATATACGATCGACCAGGTTGACAGTATTGGTATGTTGCTTCAAATCGGAGACTCCCTGGGTGCTCTAGAATTGGAAATGACAGGGGGAGAAGATGAAGATGACGAGGTAATGGAAGGAACCAGGGATTTACAGGAAGCTCAACAGAGGTATTTAGAGTGGAGTAAGACACGGTGGGAACAGATTCTGACCAAAGTTCCTCAAGGCAAAGGGAAGGGAAAATCGCCCGAGGATGATGGCGATCACAGTTATGTGATTGTGCGAAGAGCTAATCGAGGGATGGGTGAGTTTTACTTGGCAATGGCTGCGCCCTTGTTGAGTTCAATCGAGGCAGCTGATAGTGACGATGAGAGCGACGACGAGGACAAAGAAGAGGAAAAAGATGATGAGGACGAAAATGATGAAGAAAAACAAGAAACCCTGACACAAGCTAAGCAGTACTTGCAGAAGGCTCTGGAGTATTTATTAAAAGCCGAACATGAAGAGAACCCGTCGACATATGTTCTAATAGCCGAAGCACAAATCTCGCTCGCGAATTTGTATCCGGTAGATAGCGATGAACAGACTTCATTGTACAACGAAGCGGTCTCTCGGTTGAAAAGGGCTCAGAGGCTGGGTTATGACAATTACCAGGAACTAATCAATGATTTGCAGGGACAATAGTTGGCGATATACGAATAATACTGAATGACAAAGTGAAACATGTCAAGCACACAAAAAGCCAAATGGCAAATGTAATTTAGTGTAACTTTATGGTTATATACAAAATGATAATTGGAGTATAAGTCATACTGACATTTCTCTGGTGGAGTTTTCTGGTGGAGTTTTCTGGTGGAGTTATAGCATATTTTTGGTTTACTCGTCCACTTCGCCTTATTCCCCCCACAGATCAATTGACAGTTCGTTTCGTAACACTCACTTCACACATATTCGACAATGTCTGCTAAAGCTCGGTCGATAGGCGAGGATGTGTGGAAGAATAAAGTAGACAAAATAGTATGTAATGAATCCTATGTAGCGCGTAGTACAGTATCATAATAATTTGCAATTCTGACCAGAACGCCGAGCTACTGACTCTCAGCTACGGCAGCATAGTGGCCCAGCTATGTCGAGATTTCAACGGGGATTACAGTAAAGTCAACAAGCAACTGGATAAAATGGGTTACAATATAGGTGTACGACTGATTGAAGAGTTGTTGGCCAAGGCTAGTATTGGTAGATGCACGAATTTCAAGGAAACAGCCGAAACAGTGTCCAAAGTAGGATTTAAAATGTTCTTAAATATCACGCCCACTATCGATAATTGGACAGCAGATAATAAGCAGTTTAGTTTGTTTTTCGATGAAAACCCACTTGCAGAGTTTGTAGAATTGCCAGATGATGGTCGCGCTCAGAGAGAGTTGTGGTATAGTAACATTCTGGCGGGGGTTATCCGAGGGGCTTTGGAGATGGTTCAATTAGAGGTGGAGACTGAATTTGTGAGCGATGTGTTGCAAGGGAGTGAGTTTACCGAACTGAGAGTCAAATTTGTCAAGTTTTTGGAAGACGAGGTGCCTGCGGGCGAGGATTGATCTGTAGAAATGAGATATGACTATGTAGATAAAAGTTGAGGGGCTAGCTTGACTCTGGGAATTGAATGAACAAAACTGAAAACGATTGATAAGTTAAAATGGTAAAGCCGAGCTCAGATAGATAGATAAGCCGCTAATCATTCTCAAATGATCTGTGCCACCTCACGCGAGTGACGTCTTTACTGCTTTCCATATATATTCAAATGCTACTATTTTTAATGCAATCTCTAGACTATGTCATCAAACTATGTCTACTCTTCATCCTCCTCCTCATCGTCACTCTCGGCCTCCTTACGACTTCTCTGTCTCAATGCCATTGCTCCTCGTATCCTTTTCGACACTTCGTCCTGGAAATGTTTCTGTGAGTTCGGCGCGATCTCGATCCCGTCCGAAGGCTGTCGTGAATGACTTAAACTATTCGAACTAGTCATTGAGTACTCATTCGAAAACAGCGGAATGTTTGACAAGTCGGCTTCCGACGTGACTCGCGAGATGGCATTAGACTCGGTGGAAGCCTTGGACAAGTTCGAATCGCTTCTTGGTCTGCCATGGAACTCATGACCACTGGATTCGTCAATATGCACACGGCCGTCGAACTTGGCATCCTCCTCTTTTTCTTCTATGTCTTCGTCATCCTCCTTTTGCTTAACTTTACCATTGGGTTTAATGATCTTGATCTTATCAAAATCATTGTACAACGCAGGGCCAAGGGTGTTGACAACTTCGGTGATTTCAACTACCAGGTCCCTTCTGGTATTTCGCAGTCTCTCGAGAGTGTTCTTCTGTGACGGATCAAGAGCCAACGCCAGTGGTCGCAAACTCTTGAAAATATCCATTCCAGTCTCACCAATTACCAGAGCAGAGTATGTTACAGGAGGAAGGATTGTGTATGACGTTATAATGACAGCAAAATAACTCTTCCAGCTTGGTTCGAGAATGCCCCACCTGTGGCAGCACAGATATGCTCCCAGCAGAGCATAAATAGTGTACACGAGAGGAGCTAGACCGATGGCGACCAAAATCTTCCACGTAGCTACTACGTCTTTTGCGGCAACCTTGACAGTTGAACCTCGGAGTGCTTCAGCCGCCTTTTTACCCGATATAATCTTAGTGGCCACAAAAATGGGACTGAACATAATGGTACCGGGAAGTGCAGCAAGCAACAAGACTAATAGCTTGCCCAGTCGGTAAATGAGTTTGAAAATTACTTTCGAAGATCCCATTGTGGCATTTTCGACTTGGTGGTCTTTAATTCCGAGATTTCGAAGCTGTTTGTTGTACCCGGCCACTGCTTGTTTGAGATGGATGATAGCGGGATGGTCTTTGTAGTGGTTGTACCCTTCAGTCAAACGACGGGTCAATTCTACTGTTAATGGGAGAGATAGTCTTTTGCCAGGCGGATGGTACAATCTTCGAGCAGCTTGAATAGTCATTAGAGTATCGTAATCGGGACAGGTTACTGTCACCGCCTTGAGTCCAACTGTAACAAGATCCAATACCTTTTTCACCGCCTCTCGCTTCTTGTCTCCACCTTGTTTGTAGGCTTCGACAAGCTCGTGGGGAATTTCCATTGGGGGACCAAACTCAATGACCGCCCTTGACCTGAATTTGTGCGGATGGAAATAATTCATTCCACATGGCACAATTTTGACATTACTCTTTTCATCTTCAGCCAAAGCACCCAGAGCCATGATAGCCACACCAGCCTTCAGAGGCAGCAGCTCAGTCCTATCGTGAGAACCACCTTCAGGGAATATTCCAATGCAGTTTCCCTTGTGAAGATGTGCAAACACCTTGTGGTACATTGTCGATTGATTGACGTGGTCAGCCACTTTATACTTTGTACCCTCTGGCAGCTGTAAAGCTTTGAGCGGCTTCGGGCCTTTAAACTCCTTACGCAGCACAATCTCTGTGTCAGACACAATTTCACTGATTTCAGAGTTTCCACCGGACAGGCCAAGTAGACCGCCCACCATGCATTCTTTTGTGAATTTAGTTCCCTCACCGAAAACTCGCAGCGGATCCTTGTCCAGATAAATGTGTATTATACCTGATCCTGGTTTCAGATTGTCCTGGGCCCGCACTACGCCAATGGCAGAGGTCATACGGGCACAAGATCCTATGAATTTTCGTCTCAGCGAGTGCTCGGCTACCAGGAACGAGATCCGTCGCCCAGCATGATACCGGGCTTGCTGCATCAGGATCATTGGGTCTATGAACTGGTTTGCATGGGGGGCACCAACGAAGATGACGGGTCCAGTTTTGGGGATCCTGTAGGCACCTCGCGGCAGGATTTCCCTGAAAAATAAATCGAAAATCACCGTGAATATCCACACGACGAAGTCGTAGGCAAAGTGATTGTCGGCCATTTTTGTTTGTTTTCTTTTAAATATTATTAGTGTACAATTATGTTGACTTTTTGATTGTTTGAGGCCTTTTGGGGGCTGGTTCTGGGTTGTGTTCTGTAGTCAATTCTTAAATAATTCCTTTCATCGAAGGCTCTCGAAGCTTTTTTTGCTAAGTGTTCGCCCGTTAAATTTCAAAAATATATATTCAAGTCAATCTCTGCCCTAATATATTACAGTCGGGGTTGATATAAATTAATATGTGGGGAGAGTGAAACAGCGGTGCTGCTAAAACTACGTTAATTAACTTTTGAAACTCTAAAAACTCACACGGAGTCCAGTCGTAAATAATGTGCAATTGGGTATTTATCGTAAACGCAATATATTTTCGAACTGTTGAGCAGCGTTGGGGGTAAACGGCTGCTTTTGGTGATGCGGCGAGTATACACAGCGGCACGGCTTGAGAGGCTCACACGGCTACTTGCAGAGTTCCTCGTTGATCTGTTTACTATATGTACAGTCAGGAGATGGGACTTCTGAAGAGTTGGTGCACGCTCTACTGCTTACAATACAGTGTACGGGCAAATGTTACACTGCAGCATGCTCGCAACTAGGGATTAGAAATTTGTTCAAAATGTCAAGATTGCGCAAGTGTAACTCATGTGGAAACTCATGGACCCATGTACTGTTGTACATACATGAAGGATGGACAGGCTGTACGTACATTCTGTGTATACTTGTCCAGGTACTGCGCTGACGTCAACGTTTTCAAAAGGGGTCCTGTGCCAGTCAGCAAAGGAAACTAATATAAAAATCGATATAGTTAAGATTTATTATGTTCCAGGTGTACTGTGAAACATCGTTTAATATCTTTTTAACATCGGATGATACTTGTACAGTGTAGTTTTACCCCTGATTGACAAGTCCAACTTTATAGCCATGTACTGCAATGTTGCCATTAGTCGGCTGCAGACTCTGGTACCTGCCTCTGGAAATATTTCTTGATTCAATTGCATAGTACAGCACGCTCGTGGGAGCTCCTACGGCATTGAAGCGGCAGCTATTGCTTTGAGATATTCAATAGTCATATGCAACGAGGGGTAAGAGCAGAATTCGAAACAGATATTAATTTAATTCAGCAAAATGCCAGATGAGGAGGAGATCACATTAAAATCGTAATGACTGTTGAGAAATCACATTTTTTATTGTGCTTCCGATAAATCACAACACACCAAACCCATCGATTTTCGTTATCTGTTCAGATCAAAGATTACAGTGAGATGTATCGTCGTTACTCCTTTATTATCGTAACTCATCGATCGAACAACACGTTGCCGAAACCAGCTGCCAAGATTTCACACACGATCATCTCTTTACAAACCGGGAATTTTTTTTTGATCAAGCTTGGGGTTCTCCTTGGTCAATAGCCCCCGCGCTTTGCTTCTCCTGGTCACCCCTTAAAAGCAGGAACCAGGGATTGCGCATTGTATGCCAGATCTGGTGCAAGATTTTGTGGTAGCGGTAATGTGAATTGCCGGCTAGGCTTACATATGCAACAAACACAAAGGATATTTGATTTTTGGTACGCTAGTATAAAGATACTTTACAAAACTACCTTGGGAGATTTCACAGTTTTGGAGAAGGTCCCAGTACTCTTTATCCCCTATTGCACTTTGTTTAGTTTAGAGCCTACTACTCAAAAGTTACCCGATCGATTGGGCTGCCCCGATGTGGACAAATTCCGGCGATCCGGATGTCAAACAATAATGCACGATACAGTTGACAGCGCATGCGATATGCAAGATGAGAATGCTGATCCCCAAAAAATTTCGAATAGCAGCCACGACCAATCACATCGAGATATCGCAGTAGATACTCAAACGAGTAGGAAATCGGGTACAGGAATTAAGTTTAATAAAAGAAAAACAAAATCTAGATATTGTTTTCGGCAGGAGATATACAGTGTGTAATAATTTAAGTTGGGGTTGAACAAGATATAATAATAATAGCGAGCTAAAAGAGAAAAAACAAAATTGTATTCAGTTCTTCCGCGGTATATCTACTAGTTCATTACTTGTTTGTTAAGTAAAGTTATACTACAGCTCTTTATAGGTCTCCCCCCCCCATTGTTTTCTTGAGTAGTAGATTATTCCGTGCACCCCACTAACTTATGCCATTGTTTGCAAGTAGTATACTTGTCCCCGTCTCCTACATAAGATTTAATCATCGCGCATGCATGCATAATCGACGATCGACGCAAGCACCCAGGCTGTTTGCTTTTTCCCTTTTACATAATCGAAGCACCTTAATAACCTTGAGAATTATGGACCTCACCTTCTTAAACAAATATTATGCTCCCTCTTGATCTGATCTTCTATATTATTTTCATCTGATCCTGAAATCAACTATAATTCTCATATTTCTTAATTGTAACCACTCGGGTTAACTCTCCAATCTAGGTGAAAAAACGCGCGCTAAATTAAATCAAAGTGGGTACCTCCGGTCTCCGTTCTGCTTAATATCTACCCGTGTGTGCATCGTCCTTGTTACGAGACGGGACCCACTTTCGCGTAAAACCACCGATCGATTATTTAATATTTTTTTTCGCTTGTCCATTGTTGGAGTTTTTCCTATTTCTCACTTAATATTCATATTTTCGTTCCTTTCGCTCATCCTCACTACACCGTTATATTCCTTGTTGGAAGCACAGGTATCGTACCGAACTGAGAGACGAAGACCGAATTGAGTGATTGAAACAGCACTACAAGTATAATATTTGACGACCGTAACGATTAAAAGAAACACGCAGAAACGACTGATAATAGACGAAAAGAAACGACAAGAAAATCAACTAAAAACAACCGCTCTGCCAAAACGATCAGCACAGCGCTATCTTGAAGGTTGACTGTAATTAATAGCGAACCGTAATTTATCTCTCTTCAAGTAACTTGAATATTTAGCAATCGCTAGATATCAACGTTTCGAAGCTTAAACACCTGGACGTAACTGGGAATCTGTAAAAGAACATTGTTTGCGCGGACTCGTTTGTGCGATCATTGTAATTTCCAGTTTGGTAGTAAAGTTTGGCAAGAGAGATTGCAATTGGAAAAGGTTGTTAGGTAACCGCAGTTGCAAGGGTATTAAAAAAAGGTCCAATTCTTGGATCTAGTCTAACCATGTCTGAGAATCGGTAGGTAGATGAGATGAGATCGGGGGACCTGGCAAAAGGCTCACGGAGACCAGAGACGGCAAGTGAGCAGCGGTCGTCACAGGCATGGATGGCAAGAGGGAAACCAAAGTCAAATGTGAGACTGTGGATGTGCTGCCCTCATATGTACCGCGCTCACTTGAGTGGCCCATTGTTTTCGTAGCTCAAGGGCTAACAGCATCTGGGTCTTTGAGAATCTAGATGAGAATCAGCACTATCTACACACGATCTTGAACACAGACTTACAATATGTCAAGTGTTCGGTCTAGATATTGCCAGCGATTTTTCAGCTCTGACTTTCTGCCTCAGGGATTATCCAGCTGCCCTCAGTTCTTATGCCTTTCAGCCCATAAAATTCATGGACATTGGCAAGCAAGAAACTGGCAGCGCTTCAAAATGATAGATTGTTCCTTCTAACAAGAACACTTCCTCCAATTGAATCAATACCAAGACTACCTCCGATTATGACGAGCAATTCATATCCTCGAAGCACACCTCAAAACCAAACAACACCTCCCATTATGGGAAAGCAACTGCCCAACTCTACTAATTCTACTACACCCTGGCCATCAAATGGACCATCGGTGACCACTACCACCACTAATAGCCCCCAAGGGTCACCTCCTGTAGTGGGCCAACTCTACAGCCCACCTAATTCTAGAAGAACGTCTGATGAAAGTGCTGATGGCAGCAAACCAAAAGATAATATGGAGATCAAGACTGACTATCCGCCTATTCGATCGGGATTACTTCCACCAACGCCTACTCAAGTATATGACCAGAGATTTATGTATTCTCTACCTCAGATGCCTGTTCAACACCAACAACAGATGGCGGGCCAACCGCCTCTGGCTCAAAACCAAAACAATATGGCGTTTTCTGCGGTTCGTCAGTCAAGTCAACCGAAAATTATGGCTGACCACGAAGTACTGGCTCGGCTCAATGAAGCCTTGGAAACTTCGTCTCATTTGTACTATTTTTCCAAAGACGCCATGGATCATATCATGGACCAACGGCCCAATTTGGAGGTGATGCATTCGCTGGTTAGGCGAGCTCGCGGAACCAGCGAGTTTCTTGAATTCTGGTATCACCGACTGCTTCAGGATGAACAGCTGCGGGGATATGCATTGAATCCTGTGTCGTCAATGGGTAATGGAATGGCAATCAATAATGTTAATGCTAAAAATGCTGGAATCGGCTACGATTTGACAAGACGGGATTCTATTAAAGATGATATTGATGGAAATCGAAAAGCCAAGAAGAGAGGCAGACAAGGGTCTGGAGAAATGATTCGATGTCATCAATGTGGTACCCATGAGACACCTGAATGGAGAAAGGGGCCAGAAGGATCCCGAACTCTGTGCAATGCCTGTGGGTTATTCCATGCCAAGCTGGTGAAGAAAAAGGGAGAGGCGGAAGCAGCGGAGATATTGAGGGGAAGGCGAGAACAAAATCAAACGCGAATGAGTGTTGATAAGAGTTAGTGTGTACGATAGTATTTATTCGACAATACGGTAGATAATCATATTGCGTGAGTTATGTCAAGCGGTAGCCGTAGTCAATTGTGTTCGAAACTAAATAACTAGAGCGGTTGAACGAGAAGACATTGTCTATCTCGTCGTCTTTCACAGCTTGCCAACTACACCCGCAATCACACTACAGTCTCTTCTACGGCTACGATCGGTGATCTTACAACTATTAAATATTTATGCATCTACTCTCTCTAACTACTGGCCTGCTTTTGAGCCTGCAGTTCTTTTACTCGTCGCTGAAAATCCAGATACTGGCATTCCTCATAGTCGTGTCGTAATTGATTGCATTCCCAAGGCAGAAACGCAGTTGCTCGTCGGCATTCGTTCAAGGGAACCAGCAATCGAGCACATCGATCTCGGTAGCCAAGAGGAATTTTATGTTTTTTCATTTCTTCGGCCGTTACTTGTTAGCGCTAGGTCTGGGTGGCGTTGCACAAACAGACAGTCAGGTCATGAGGGTCACAGTCGATACAAAGTCGAGACACCGAAAACTAATTTCACTTTTCACTTTTCATATCTCAAAACTGTGTTTGCCGAGACGTAAAGGAGCCAGCTTCCACACTAAAACTTACAAGGCTCGGGGAACTCGGTCATAGCCATTTTTTATGCAATGCAACCAGCGAGTCACTGCCGATAACTTAATATTCAAACAACCAAGGTCGACGATTTCGTGAAGCTCAAATGCTCAAAGTTTCATTGGAGGGCGCTGCATAACTGTCACGCTGTTGTGTGTATTTTGGATATGTGCGGCGTGGGGCTGGTTCCTCACAGCCCCTTACGCCTCCCGCCCCACATCATGCGAATCTTCCGTTCCGGCTCTAAACTAGTTCAAGGTCATCCGCTCGGTCATCTGCGAATTTTAAGTTGCTAAGTGACGTATTAATGAACTAGTGTCTTTCGTATCCGGATAGGTGAATCTTTTTTTGGCAATCCGGCCAGCTCCGCAGGGATGTCGTAAATATATAAACGGTGTACGGCTGGTTGGGACGGAGATTCGATCGGGGGGGTCGCCGGAGATGTGGGCTGTGTCACATACAATACGAACTTGTTGATCATGGACATCCAGGCCATCCCGTGAGTCGACACGTGAAAGGTGAGTAATGTGGTGTGTCTTGCTATGCGTGATGCTCATGTATACAGAACTGCAACTCGAGCATTGACCTCTGACTTGGTTGTGGGGATTGTATCAGAGTGATTAAGTGGGACATGGTGGTTGTCCTACGGACCAGAATTATAGTAATCGTTCATTACAATTCTATTCGCTGTACCTTGGGGATCCGACGCCTCCGAATCTAAAGCAATGATGCTTCATCCTCAACCATTCCTGAATCATCTTGACCCCACCACATTTATAGCCAAATTCCGCTAGCTTAATACATTCCGTTAGCAGTACTGGAAAAAATAAACTATCGTTCAAACATGCACATGTTTTGTCTGTTCAGTTCCCAGTTAAGAGGTGATTTTACATACAGAGCGCATCATATTTTATTGGGGAAGGATGCAGGGGATATGCATACTTCCGCTCATCTGGTGCGGAGACTTTCCATTTCGAGTATAGATCGTTCATGATCAAGATACCGTTTACAGATTTATTTTGCCTGTCGATCTAAAAGTTAGTATTTTGCATCATTATACGGTACACAAACTGCTGAAACTATTACTCCTGCTCCTTTGATATTATTTGAGGAAATGCAATCTCATCACAGAGACACACACAGTGACACATTACTCCGCTAGTGGTGTGTCATCTAATAAGTCAACCTTCTTTCACAATATTGATGAATTAATGACATGTCTCTTGAATTCAAATTGTGCTTCCAGAGAGAGACTGGAGAGACACCCAATTCATAATGTGATAAACTCTTACCAATCAGGAAGAGTATTTTGCAACAACTTCATTAGGCTTTATACTCCAACATTTCAGAACTGTCGGCTGTCTGAGGCCGACGGTGAACCGCACACCGAGAGCTCACTAATGATCACACAGACGTAGCTGTACATAAAAAAACTACTTTGCCATGCTTTATAAATTATGAGCGTCTATAGTTTAGAGCATACGCAGAGTTGTTTCGCTTTGAAAACACCATGGGTATGGTCGCGACATCCAACCCTCGCCCGGTCGCATCGTCGTGTTTGGTTGATTGATGCAATATCTAATGTGTATCAAATGTGATATATCAGATATGTTGAATCTACATATATTCAAGATCATCCTCTCCAATTCACACAACGAAATGCTACTTCCCGACATGCCCGACATAGACGATATTCTTAAACTGGATCGGAATATCCTCTTCCACTATGGAAATCTAGCTCATGCTTTGTGTTTAGTAAATGATAGTATGCCTGACGATATAACCAGTTGCCATGTGCCGAAGAAGGAAAAGTATGAGCAACGGTACAAGCGACGATACAAGCAAGGGTATAGGCCCAAATTATGTATCAATTACACTGTCAAGGATGGGTCCGGAGTTTTTATTCATAACCTAGAGGTCCACCAACATCTGCACGTGAAAGAGAAATATGATCATACTACCAAAATCATACCTGCGGTGCTATCAGTAATGATAGTAAATGGGAAATGGCCGCCAGTAAAAGGTCGTTCTAACTACCGAGTTGGTCAATTGTGTGGAGATCCACTTTGTGTGCGAATTGAACATCTCGTCTGGGAAACTCTTCAACAACATCTCAGTAGGGAAGAGTGTCATCGGTTTGGAGTCAATGTGAGTTGTCCTCATATGCCTCAGTGTTTTAATTGCAAAGCAGCCGATCCGGAATTTGTGGCTGCGACAACTAGGCAGCATAGAATTAATGAAGCTCAGCTGCGACACGAGATCGAGGAAGAGTCCAAGAGAGAGTGGACTGAGATCTGGCGAAAAATCAGTGCAAGTACAGCACCTGGTTTTCTGGTCTCTAGCGATGAAAGTGAGGACTGCTGGGAAACCGAGTCTGGAGATCTCAGCTCAGAAGATTCCACATGGCCATCTCAGGAGTAGCTGCTTTGATCACGACCATGCTTTGCCAAATGCTCCGGGTGCTGCTCCTGGTAGCTGCATTTCCGCTGGTCACCTTCGGCTGTAGTGATTCAGACTTCGATGACGGCGTAGACCAAACACCCCGATATACATATATGTAGTGAACAGGATATTACCAATTGCTCGATTCTTCAAAGTTAGACATCATCTATTTGTGTAGGTAAGGTTAAAGTACGCAGAAACCGCCACTGTGTAGCAAGTTAGATGTAATGAGTAGCAACAAAATGTACACGTATAGTAGGTTACTGAGAACTTTATTCAAGGCATAGTTTGAGCAATGAACAATGGTCCAGCTTGGAATCAGCGAACATTACTAACAAATGGTGTGACTTGACCCGATATAAACTCTGAGTCTCCACTGAACTCAGTGTATCCTGGTAGTATATAGAATTAGGGCAGGTTAAACCTAGCTAGCTTGCACGAGGTTGGCACTCATGAAATCTCCACCAGCTGGATATAAGAGGGACCTGCGCTGATTATGCAACTGCGTGTCCTCTATTGGTAATGATCAACCAAAAGTTTATCCGACGACAGTTGTATAAAAACTACTGGAGCTCACACCTTTTGACTTGTTGTAAGTGAAATATTCTAATTGTTGGAAATTAAGTGTTGTGATGAACCCAACTGCCTATTCGTCTCCAGTTGAAGCGGTGCAAAAAGTTGCAGAAAAGTTCCCAAGTGGTCAAACGACTACGGTGCCGCCGCCAAAACGATTCGGTCGGAAAAAAGAGGTTCACACAAGGACTGCTACTGTATGTCCCGGTCCTTCAGAAGCGCGACGACCAGAACTGCTACCGTCAGAAACGCAATCTTCTACTCATAAATCGGTCACTACAGTAGTGCATGGAAATGGTCATGCTATACCTCCACCGCAAGACCTAGTTCTTTCTGGCCCTTTGCCGATGACAGGTGCTCAGAAAAGGTCAAGTGATGAATCTCAGAGCTGCCACACTGAAAACGTTGCTGTTGTTCACAATACAGATGCTTATGATCTGGCTACAGTTTGGATGGACCTTTTATGTTCCAACCTGAAGAAGAACATCCAGGGAGATCCTAGTGCAGAAGTTGTAGAAGAAGCTCTGATCAAAACAGACCCCAACCATGACCATGCGAAGATATATATCGAGTGCAGCTTGGGAGGCAGAGAACTTCCTAAGATGTGGAGCCTATGTACAACGTCAGATGAGGCGCAGCTGATGTCTGAAAGTGCGAATGCGGTTATCAACGTACTTGAAAAAGCTGGGATTGACGGGTTCATTTATGCTGACAACCTCTTTAGACAATATGGGGTGAACAAGTTTTAGCAGATATACGCTTATTCGAGCTTCATGGTCTAGACGATGCAAAAAAACACAGAGAACACATGAAAGCTACAATAAAGAGAAGGTCGCAGGTTCTATCCGATGGCCATCAGCCGGTCACTAAGAAGACCAAATTGATCGTTAGTGAGCAGCTTCATGGATGATGTGCAAGAGTAGTTCACTTTTCCCTCAGGAATTGCTTCCTTCAATGAGGACTCCAAAAATTACACCTTTGTCATAGAAGCAAGGAAGTATAAAGGAAGTACGCCGTGGCACATTGAATTTCAGTAATATGCTGCAGAGTTATATGGATCACTCCTGAATCTGGCTACAAAAGAACATCCTGCATGCATGTTGGAAAAGTTCCCTTTCGGGAGATCAACATACATAATGAGATAAGATAAGGTGGTTTCAGGGGCTGAGATGGGCTGATGCCTTGAACTATGGGCATTTCATGTTTCATGGGCCTCTATACGTTCCACGTACATGAATGTCATGGAAGTACACTACAGAAACAATTTTCTCGCTTGAAGCCGAGGGGATGGCTCTGTGCAGTGTCGGGAGACGAATCAGATGAACACCAGTTACACACGAATGCATCTAACATAAAATTGAGAACCGGATCCTAGAGAGAGAACCGGAGTATAGAGAGATGCTGGTCTTGAAAGACTGGGTCATCAAACTGGGTCATGAAACTGGGTCGATAACTCTAGTGTACTTCATTCAGTCATTTCAACTCAACTCCCTTCTCATGTATCCCCTTAGCACTCCCACTTCTCTCTAGCCCCTTGGAACAATGCTGCTTACCTTCAATAACATTGCCTCAAATGGAACTCTTCACTCACTTTTCTCCTCACTCTCCTCAACACAACGGCGTACCTCACCGTCACCAAGTTCTTGGTCTCCCAATAGTCTAGCTCCTGTTTGTTTTACACCTAAACGGGCATCCATTTCTCCTAACTTGCACATTGAGGTTTAGTTTCCATCTTTGTCGGCTATCCATCTTGCCCCTGAATGCTGACCCAAGAATTTTTTTTTGTCTAGACTCTTCTGTGAACCTCATGTCACGCCGCGTGCCGTTCCAGAAGGAGTAGCGAAAGCTCGCAGAATATATATCTTACTAGCTACTAAATGCACATAATATTAAATCGCGTTATCGGTGGGACTTTGACTACTAGGTATATACTAGTATGAAATCTATCTGTAAAGGTAATAATAATACCACTGCTAATGAATCACGACGTGCTCACGACCAGCGTGATCACCTAATCAGCTATCCAACCTATCACGAGCCCACTCACAGAGTTCACTCACAGTTCACCATCGAATATCCCATTTATCCCGTAGATGCCGTTGATACATTACCCCATTTCCCCATACTCCTTCCCCATGTACGTTTTCATTTTGCCTTATCCCAGAAGAACCCCAAACACCCGCTTTACCCCCGTAAATTCTAACTGAGAACAGTAACGTTAGCGTAGTGTGGGGTAAATGCTTGCCCACGAAAACCGCGGAAGCGGTGGGCGATTTCTGGCGGGTGTCGTGGAGAGCCGTGGTGGGATAAGCGTGGGTGGTATTTGAGATGTGGTACATTTCTTGATGTAGTACATGACCAGAGTATTGAAGGTGACAGCGAACGCGTGGTATATTCAGTAGTGATATCGTTGTAGTGGTTCGTAAAATATACTCGTAAAAACTTGTACGAGGTTGTAGTGCCTGTGGATCACATCGTACTAACATCACGTATTTCCTCGTAACTTTGCCCTCGCGCTCCCACATACTCCGTAGACATCTAACCGAGTACAGTCAGCTGTCAACGATAACCCTTGACCTGCTTCAGCCTCATCTCAGCCCCCCGAATTCGTCCTCCTGGGGAGTTCTTGGGGGTACTTCCTGGCTCGACGTGCCAGGAAAAAAGTCCCAAATAAAGCCGAATACTTGCCGATTATTAACCGATCGGTTTAATTGGAAACGAAAACGTGAAAGACACTAAATCTACATCCTCACTCCGAATGATGATGACTTGGACGTTCATCTATAATGTTGTCGTGCTCAGCGGTCTGGCCAGCTGTCATAGTTCAAGACAAACCTTACGAGAGAAAGAGAAAACTCATTAGTGGTTAGTTTGGAACTTTTACTTTAGCTTCGATCAACGGGTCCCGTCAGAATACCCCCCGCTGATCGTCACCCTCCGCCGAAAGTCATCCGCTGCCCCGAAACCCTAGCCCTACGGAAGTTATCGAGCCTGGTTAGGTAACAGCTGAACCTTCGGCACAGCTCCCATGCTACCTGCTACCCCATACGATTATCAAGATTCCACCATTTCAGTTGCCCCACGCCGTGTTACATTTGCTTGCTTTTTCCAATGCTATAATTTGTTTTGTTGGTGGGTTAAACCGAAGGTCCCCGACCGGAACATAATATTTTAAAATATATATAAGGATGGACGGCAAACAGGATTTGAGAAAGTTCAAGAATCACTAATTGACTTTGATATTAATAGAGACTTATAAGTCTAAAGTAATATCATCTTATATATTTATACGTGTACATCCAAGTAAACTAACTGTACACACTCTCAGAGAACATACATTTTTTGTGGGAACTGCCTGTCCGGTAGAATCGCCTAATTGAAAAGCACGAGGCTCACACTAAACCTCATATTATAAAGCCAGCCCTCAAGCACATACATTACTTCACAGACATTTCTTGACACTGTAATAAACAATGTTGTTGTCTGTCCCCTACAAATCATCCTTTGATCACATCGAAGAGGTCAATGAAAAGACCCTTCAGAGCCCCAGACACCGGCAGCCAACTTTGGTCCTTCCTCTGGCCAAGGTGCTGCCGTGTGATTTCTCTGACATGTACGGCCAGGACGTTCTTACTGATCCCAGAAATTTAAATGCTTTGGGCCGACCTCTGTTCACTCAAAGAGATTTAATCGACTGGAGTCTGAACGACCTCCGAAGTTTGCTGATTGTCGAGAGAATGAGACCTCAGTGGAACGGCCAGCTGCCGCTCATTGCGGAGAAAGGCTACAAGATGACCTACCTCCCCGTTGATGCTAGTGATGAGGAGATTATTGACACTCTGGTGTCTAGTGATATCTACAAGGAACACAACTTTGACGAAAAGTTCCTGAGGCAGACTGCCAAGTACACAGTTGAAGCTGCTCGACAGCGACCTTCTGGCTCTGTTTCTCCCTCTTCTTCTCCATCGTCGTCGCCTGTCTTTGACTTTGATCAGAAACGATTACCACTGTCCAAACCCCAGTGGAGAAACATCATTGAGAACTATCTTCTCAACTTGGGCTGCGAGGCTCAATGCAGAATGGACTACAAGAAAGCATGTGTCATTCTCAAGAAGCAAAAACAGTCGCAAATGGAGAGCAACAGCAATGGATCCAACAGTCTACTGAAAAAGGCGCTGTTGACTTCCTCCTCCACCTCGCCGGACTTTCCCTCCTACTTCAAGTCGCATCTGAGCAATGGCAAGCCTAGTCTGTCTCGGGCCGAGAAGCAAATGGTCTGGGTCACTGTTCAGAAGAAGCTATACGGCCGTCTTGGATTGGACTGGGAAGCCGATGATTTCTTTTAAACATTGCATTACCATACAGTGGTACCATTCACTGGAACACCCCAGCATCAAACAAACATTTACGCATTACCATTACCGCATTGACATGAATTATTATTATACGACCTTACTTGCATTGAACGATATTATGAATTGTATGATATATATTTATTAGTACATAGTACAGACAACAATAACATTAACATTATGAATATTATACAAACTACATTACCATTTACTTTGAAATTTCATTTATGACTCTAACACCTCCGCATTCTTCTCCTCTATGTTCGGATCGACACTGATTACAGTTAGCCAAAAGTCATTTCGGCCCGACACTAATGCAACTGCGTGAGACCAAAGGACGGTTCAAGGTTCTCGTGCCATATAATTGATTGAGTTTGAAATACGATTACTTTGAAGTTCATTGCTTCGCCTCATTCTCAATCATAAACTGGTTTGCTTGACGATTTTTTCAAATTTTTCACTTCTACTACACAAAGTACCGGAACTAATCTAGTGTTACTGCTCCTATTTTCTCACGTTGGATCCCATTACACTCTTCCTTGCCCCGCCGGTCGGCTATGTCCCACGAGAATTTAGCTAGGGCTTTTTTTTGCGATCGATCTTCACAGCACTAACCTGTACCGGTAATTGCAGCGAAAAATTCCGGTGGGTTGTAGTATTCTACAGCCGCCGCCCGTTGGGGGTCTGTGTGGAACATTCTCAGCCGCAGCCCAATGTCCCACGCTCTCACTAAACTAGTGTTTGCCTTTCCTGTGGCACGCCAGCCCAGGATTCTCGTCTAACGGCGCGTAACTACTACACACAGAAAAAACTCCGCTGGCTCCTTCACAAGCCCACGGCGCTTCCACGGCACTGGTTAGCTAGTATACTGTGACGAACTACTCCACCCAGCTGCCAAGTATGCCCATCTACTCCGCCCTCCAACATCGTACGATTATACACTGCAGTTAAGCTCTTATAGTATCCTTAAAATTTTAATCTTATACTTCCAATTACGCCTCGAGTAATAATCCCCACGTTCCGCCCTTCTTCCATTGTGATTTGGGGGTTTAGATTTATCCCGGGCCCCATCGCCGATCACTGCCACATTTAGTGGTTTTATCCGAAAAGCGGGGAGGGGGCCTAGCGGCAAATAAAAGAAGAGAAAAACCAATTCTGACACTTTTCCTTAACAAGCAAAAATGAAAATGTTCTAGCGCAAATTTGCTGTTTACTCTACCATAGAAAGAGAAACTCTGACATCATGCTTTTGATATGTTGATCAACCAAAACTTAAAGTCCCCGGGAGGTCGGGGGTACTTTCTGTTTCTTATCGGATCACGTAAACCTTTGAGGTATTTCGCCGAGCTTCACGCCGAACACTCCGAGTGCGTGGGGTGCAAGAGTAGTCGTGAATGTTGTAAAGTTAAAGTAATAAATGTAGTGGACCTGCAGTTGTTCGTAATCTTATCTCAAAGGAGATGTGGCAGTTGAATGAATGATTAAGGTGAAGTTGACGGGAGGTCCGAGATTAAGCTGAGTGGTGAGCTGAGACTGCATGATTACGCCGTGATCGGTCGCTTAGTAAGATGAAAATCCAGTGTAAATATAAATATACTTTACTGTAAGTCATGATCGAATCGATTGTATTGTTAAATGAAAGTATTGAGAATGGAACTGGTGAACTTGAAAATATTGATTATGTTGATAATTTCTTAGACGTCGTAGCTGTTCGTGGTACAAGATCATCAAATGTCATACCATATCTCCAACTGATTCAGACCGGCACATGTCCGGAACATAGCTCTCATATAGAGAACTTTGACACATCCCTGAATAACTTGGTACAACATTATATAGTAACATTTAGATATATTGTACAGTTCTATCCAGTAATTTCAGCTAAGATGATGCTCTTGAGACCTTGAATTGTCGTACACATTGGTCAGCCTGTGACCGAGCAAAACTTTGACGATGTTCTCAGAAACTCATTGAGTCGTTCGTCCACATTCACTAAGATTCGATTGCTCGTAAGTTCACCCATTACTAGTGACTTGTCAACTCCAATCTGTCTCCAATCAACTGTCTTAATATAATACGACTTTAATTTATGTTCTGCTTATTAGTTAGCATACGCATTCTTACTGCAATATAATGCTATATAATAAAAGACGACCCTACGATTCGAACCGCATCCTGCACCTCATCTGAAATTTCACCTCGTAGCGAACTCATCATCAGATATCAACATGTCGCTGGCTGGTAGATTCAACCCGCGAAAAGACAAAGAAGAAGAGTTCGAAGATGTCTCTGATTTCAGTGGAGAAGAGTCGACAGAGGCTAATGGAAAATCCGACGAAGCGTCGAAATTGATCTCGAACTTGAAGATTTCTGAGGACTCGACTGAAAAGGATGGCAAGACTGGGGATGCCAAATCTGAGAAGTCAAAGAAAACAGAGAAACCAGACGAGGAAGAGCGGGCCGCTGATCTGCTCTCGTCATTGAAAAGCTCAGCAGACAAGGAACCTGAAAAACCAAAAGCTGAATCGACCGCTGAACCGAAATCAGACAAATCATCTGATGAATCGAAAACAGACGAGTCAAAAACCGAAGAATCTTCAGCCAAAGACCAGCCCAAAGAGTCCACGGAGAAACCATCAAAAGCCGAACCGGACACCAACCTCATCACATCGACCTACGAAGTCCAGGTCAAACTGGCAGATCTCCAGGCCGACCCCAACTCTCCTCTATTCTCTGTCAAATCATTTGAGCAGCTTGGCCTGAGAGATGAACTCCTCAAAGGTTTGTACGCCATGAAGTTCAGCAAACCATCTAAAATCCAAGAGCGTGCTCTCCCCTTATTAATTAATGACCCTCCAAGAAACATGATCGGACAGTCGCAGTCAGGTACCGGCAAGACTGCTGCCTTTGCTCTAACTATGCTTTCTCGAATCATCGAGGATGAAAAAACTACTCAGGCACTTGTGCTGTCACCCACTCGAGAGCTGGCCCGACAAACTCTAGAAGTGATCAACCAGATGGGCCAATACACCAAAATTAAGGTCCAACTGGTTGTACCTGAAAGCATGGACAGGGGCGAAAAAGTAACGTCACACATTGTCGTCGGTACTCCTGGCAAAGTCATGGATATGATTCGAAGAAGAGAACTAGAATCCAAGCACCTGAAGGTGTTTGTTCTGGACGAAGCAGATAATATGTTGGACCAGCAAGGTCTAGGCGACCAATGCAGTCGAATCAAACGGACACTGCCTAAAAACGTACAGTTGGTTTTGTTTTCCGCTACCTTCCCTGACCACGTCAGAAAGTATGCTGAGAGCTTTGTGCCCAATGCCAACGAAATCAAGTTGAAGCAAGAAGAGCTCAATGTTGATGCTATTAAACAGCTATACATGGACTGCAGCAGTGAACAGAACAAGTTCGAGGTCTTGACAGAACTGTACGGGCTGCTGACCATTGGAAGCTCGATTATCTTTGTGCATGAAAAACGAACTGCCAATCAACTATACGCCAGAATGACCAAAGAGGGCCACAAAGTATCTATTCTGCACGGAGACTTGACCCCTCAAGAGCGAGATCGTCTAATGGATGATTTCCGACAAGGACGATCCAAGGTTTTGATTACCACCAACGTTTTGGCTCGAGGAATTGACATCCCTACTGTCTCCATGGTGGTTAACTACGATCTGCCAATGACCAAAGAAGGACGACCGGACGCTGCTACTTATCTTCACCGAATTGGACGAACTGGACGATTTGGTCGAGTGGGCGTTTCTATTTCTCTGATTCACGATAAGAGATCATTTGAAGTAATGGAGGGCATCATGGCTTACTTCAAAGGCGGAGCTGAACTGACCAGGGTTCCCACCGACGATTGGGAGCAGGTTGAGAAAATTGTTCAAAAGGTGTTGAAGGGTTAATATAATACGATGCACTCTCTTTGAGTGTGAAATAGATACAATGTACAGTTTTTTTCTTGAGTTACTAAACACTACACGGTTAAATAAATATCTTTTGCTTCATCTCCTAGCTCATTCTGTAGTATTCTATCGAATACCTTTTCCTTTTCCATCATTAAATCTAGCTGCTGCTGTTTGATATCCTCATACTCTCTATCCAACTCTTTACTCAGCTCCTGAGCCCATACCAACCGTCTTTTCAAACTCTCCAAATCATCTACTTCGTCACCAGCACTAGGACTCAGTGTTTGGATTCTATCGAAACTAACTCGACCAGCAGCTGTTAGCTTTGTCTTTTTACGGGGCCGAATCAAATCTACATTATGGCTCAGCTTAACGTGCTTCGCCATCGAGTCAGCCCGAGTGAAAGCCCGATCACACTCAGGAACTATACACGGGAACGGCCTTTCGCCAATATGAGTTCTCATATGGCCGGCTAAATAATAAAGAGAGTATAACGGTTGTCCTCTTCTCGGACAATGATCCCATTCGCATGCTAGTTCAGTATTATTTCGTAAATGTGCCTCGGACATATGCTCGTTGAAACCGACGTCAGACCAATCTACCCCGCAAGCTTGCCAGCGACAAATCTGGATAGGAGAGGGGCCGTGGCCGTTATACTCGTGGCCATTAGACTCGTGGCCATTAGACTCGTGGCCATTAGACTCATTGGCTTGGTTGTTAGGCTCGTTGTTGCTAAGATGAGAAGCACTATGAATGCCATTATGAGACTCATGAGCGATATTGTCGTGAGCCTGACGGCCATCCTCACTCAGCGTCGAGTCCGAGTCTTCTCTGTTTGACATGGCCAACAGTTGACTCGTCTAATATATATAATTAGGTTGATAAAGTGAACCGCAACTTCTATGTATATGCAGATTATGAGTTCTTATGAACACTCAATATTTCAACAATGAACAAGTCAGCTAGTCTGTCGTTCAGTACGCAACCCAAAGCAACAGTTACAATCCACTGAACCAATCACGAAACTACAATTAATATGTAGATGTAGGTGTTAAAGTACTTGATCAAAGGCAACCTAAACAATCCACCTAAAATCACAAAGCTACAATTAAATAATTAATGTAGATGTTAAAGACGCATCAATTTACGTCCATTGATAGTGCTATCCCAGACAAGTAACGATCATCCTCCGCCCCACGAGGCTTCAAGCGGCGTTACATCATGAAAAATGAATCATTTTGTATCAATTCGTCACACTCATTTTCATCTTTCCGTCGACAGATTTCTGCCAGTTTCTCTTCACGGTTCCTGTTCGAATCTTGATAAATTTATAATAATAATAGATAAAAGATGAGCGACTTGGCGCTGAATGTCCTTCAAGTCCTCAATAACAAAGGTGCCATCGAGGACTCGAGAACTGAGTTCCCCAATGTGGAATCTCAGGAGGTCCAGCGGGCCATTTTGTCGTTAAAGGCCAAGAGCATGGTGGACTTCAAACAAATTGAACAAGACGTGTGGTCGCTGACTGCCGAAGGTGCTGACATCGTCGCAAATGGATCGCACGAGATGCGTCTATACATTTTGGTCCGGGAACTGCAAAACCTGAAAATTTCCGAGGTCGGCACTAAACTCGGTGCCAGCGGGAAACTGGGTCAACAGCGAGCATTCAAGAACGGCTGGGTCAAGAAGGACGGCGATAGTTTGGTTCCCGGAGTTGAAAGTTCTCCCGAGGACTCGACGGCTGTGAACCTCAAAGAAATCAAGAAAACTGGTACTCTGAAAGACCAGGCCGAACTAAATGACCTGAAAAAGCGAAAACTGGTCACAAAGACTAAACTGATTTCGTATTCGATCTCCAAGGGACCCGAGTTCAGTCTGGAAATCGCCAAAGTCGAGACTGACTTGACCATTGAGATGCTGCAAGCTGGTACGTGGAAAACTGCCAAATTCAAACCTTATAACTTCAAAGCCGAAGGTGCTTCCACTCCTTCTGGTGCTCTACATCCTCTTAACAAAGTCCGAGAAGAGTTCCGACAGATTTTCTTCTCCATGGGTTTCACTGAAATGCCTACTAATCAATACGTTGAAAGTGGATTCTGGAACTTTGACACTCTTTTCGTTCCTCAACAGCATCCTGCTCGAGATTTGCAGGATACCTTTTATATTAAAGATCCTATTATCGCTAAGGAGCCAGAGGACAAGACTTACTGGAACTTGGTGAAAAAAGTCCACGAGGGTGGTGACTTTGGTTCTATCGGATACCGATACCCTTGGAAGGGTGAGGAGTCTACGAAACTTGTGCTGAGAACCCATACTACTGCTGTCTCTGCCAAGATGCTCCACGAACTGGCTAAGAACCCTCGACCTGCGCGATATTTCTCCATTGACAAGGTGTTCCGAAATGAGGCGGTCGATGCTACCCATTTGGCCGAGTTCCACCAAGTCGAAGGTGTGGTGGCTGATTATAACCTGACTCTGGGAGACCTGATTGGATTCATGCAACGATTCTTCTCCAAGATGGGTGTCGAGAACCTCAGATTCAAGCCTGCATACAACCCTTACACCGAGCCTTCGCTAGAGATCTTCAGTTGGCATGCTGGCCTCAAGAAATGGGTCGAGATTGGAAACTCTGGTATGTTCCGACCGGAGATGTTGGAGGCTATGGGATTGCCCAAGAATCTGCGATGTCATGGATGGGGATTGAGTTTGGAGCGACCTACTATGATCAAGTATGGAGTGAGTAATATTCGAGAATTGCTGGGTCATAAGGTGAGTCTGGATTTCATTGAAAACAATCCTGCTGTTAGACTGGACGAGGCTCTGAATTAGGAGAGAAGTGGATAAAGTATATAATACAATTAGATAATAGATGACTGCTGTTCGACTGGACGAGGCTCTGAATTAGGAGCAAGTGGATAAAGTATACTACAATTAGATAATAGATGACTTGTGTTGAATGGTTTCTACGTAGTCTGAGAACAATTCTGACGTTGCAGTAGTAAGTATTTAGTAACCCATGCCTCTCCAACAACTTCTAGAAGCCCCTCGGATCCTGCCTCAAGCACTACGTCACAAACGTCACTAACATTTTAGTTACGACGTCAGACGAGCTGTCACTGCTGCTCTCGATGACGACAAAGATTAGCGATACACCCAAAGCAAACTCTAATACTATATTTAGCTAGCTAGCAAGTGACACTCAGCAAACGATTTTCAACGATTTTCACAACAGACCACTATTTCTCTCTTTCACACGATCACGAAACTACGCGATTGAATTACACAGATCGCGTTTCTTGCACTATTAAATTTGCAGCCATAATCTAGGTAGTATATAAACCAGCTACAATATTTTCGCCGCTAGATAACCTCATTTAATCCTCGAATGCCCCCATTGCAGTTTTTCCGGCCCCCTACTTTTGTTTGCCATTTTCATTGCTTGTATTGCTTGTTTTGACTCACCTGGTGCCTCGATCGTCCGCTTTAAGCTGCATCTCCGGGGTAACCAGCTCGTGTATAATAGACCCCACCTTTTCCTGTTTCAATACTCCCCCTATCTTATTATCTTATTGTTTGTTTATACTAAGAAAATTCAAAAATGGGTTTGACAGGAGCTGACATTGTTAAGATTATTATTGGTACGTGATGGTAATAAACCGGTGATGGATGACAATTGGATTGTTCGTATAGATGAAAGACTTTATAGAAAATACTACAATTGATTATTGCAAGCTGGGATTGTGTTGCGGTTTGGTTTGTTTTTGTTTCAATTGAAGAGTAATAATCAGACCACTATCGCTGATCAAACAATCAACTAACCAGCCATCATTTTCCCACCTCTGGCGGCGTTCATGGAGCGAGGATGTGGAATTGAACTGCTCATTTGCATTATTCTGTGCTGTTTCGCCTGGTTCCCTGGGTAAGTTTAACGTGAGAGGAGAGAGAGAATCCCACTAACCAGTGTGCTTTATGCCCTGTATTTGATATTCAGGTTCCGGTAAAGTGTAGTGGCTTTTTTTTGTATTATTGAGTCCAATTATATATTTTTATTCATAATTAAAAGGTCCTAAAGTTTCTTCAATATCTAGTTTAATGCTGTGCTACTAGGTCGTTGCTCCTTGACTATGTAGCGAGTACACCACTTTAGTTTGAACCTATAACTTTTACCCAACGACATTAGCCCCGCAGTATAATATGCTCCCATTGAATTTTACTAACAAATTTTCTTCAACAATTTGTAATAGTCAGCTGCGCCTTCATTGGCGGTCGTTTGACTCCCACAATGAGTCTATTGTCAGCCGCATACCGTATGACTATCGCGCGTCATAGCTGTGGTAACGAGTTGGCTGCAGCATGCTGCAACCAGCTGCAACTATGCAAGTAACCGTACCGTATGTCCCGCTACAGAAATTGTGGGTAATTCGCTTAATTGGAAGTGAATAATTGAACATGTCGGTAGTAGTTATCACCCGAAAGGACAACCAATGTCTAAAAAAGAGCTTTCAGAATAGATCAAATGCGGTTCAGTGAAATCCGGACATTAGACTAGAACTATATACGCATTCAGATCATATTGCACTCCTCCTCGCATTCCCGTAATCAGACCACGGTATCCTCACACTCGTCCATGGGTCCAAACCCAAACGAGTTCTGCCCTCCCTTCCAGCTGGATACCACAGCAGCCATAGCAGCCTTCCTCATCTCAGTCTCATACTTTCCAATAACTTTCTCAGTTATACTCTGCGCTCCTCCTGCTTCCACAATTGTCTTGGCCAAATCAGCAGCATCCCTCAACGCAGTATTGGTTCCTACTGCTCCAGTCGGAGGCATGACAGGTATCGAGTCTCCTAATACAGTGAGTCGTGGAGATGGATCCCATGCTGGCAAGTCTCGAACAGAGCGAATGGCCAAAGTAGATGACTGCTTAACACCCTGCATTTCGAATAGCAGCCTGAGATCGGGAGCCCAGGACTCAGTCAGTTTCAACGACAACTGAGCGGCCTCTTCCTTATTGAGGTAGACCAACTTTTCATCTGGCAACCCCATCGTCTCCTTCTTAGCTACCAGCACCCAGTAAAGATACGGGTCAGGAAGCTTTGGATCTATTATCTTATTGGCATGTGGGAAATTCATCGATTCAAATAGCAACGTCTTGGCATTGTTGGGATCCTCCATGTCAACCACCAAAGACATTCCGTGGTGCCAGGCTTTTGGAAATCGTTGCAGGACTCGCTCGAAAGAGGGGTCTTTCCAAATATCATGCGCATATTAGTATCCACAATCCTTATCTAGGGCAAGTACTGATTGCGGACCTTTGCTCTCACGCCGTCGGCTCCAACCAGCAAAGTGCCACTCTGTGACGTTCCATCAGTGAAATGAGCAGTGACGCCATCTTCCTCGATGGTGTAGTGGTCGAAATTCTTACCAAACTCAACGTCGTTCTCAATGCCCTTGAGCAAAACTTGACGAAACGTCGATCTGTCAACAGTGTAGACTCGTGAGCTCAGCATATTAGGTGGAGGACCAACGCCACCGCCAGGACCTTCAAGAGTCGTTCCGTCTTGTTTTATACGGACTCCTCCTTGGAGCACAGTTTCAGGACAAGTCTGTTCAAACAACCGGAATACTTCTGGGGTCAAGCAGTACTCAACAGCATGCACAGCACTGATTCGCAGTCTGTACCCTTGGAGTCTGATGTCGACCTTTTCGTCTCGTTCAAACAGTTTGAAAGTAACATTGTGCTTTTTTAGTGCTTGTGTAAAACACAGACCTCCTATACCGCCGCCAATGATAAGAATGGGGTGGGCCATGTTGACAGTTTATAGTTGAAAGACAAAGTTGAAGTTTATAGTTGAAATACAATGCCAGAATATCAGTCTAACTTCGTCTTGGCCCACGGATCGGGCATCCGATCGGCCCACCATTCTAACACTGAGCAATTAGTTGTGGATGCAAGTTGCGTTTCGAGGCACATGGTAATCCCGAGTTTTGAATCCAACGGTGTGATGGATGTGAATGTAGTCTACATGGTGTAAGAAGAAAGGAAGAGATGGGGAATGATTGGGCCATTATGCACGAATATGCAGGGGTGGCTCTGAGATCTGAGATCGTCATGCTCAGCCAAATGACTACCTTCCGTTCACGCTGTCAGTAGATCATTTGAGGCAGTAAAAACATTACCAATCACTTGAACACAAAATTCATAGACAAATGTCCAAACAGCACTCAATCTCCATCGATGTATCGCTTCTCACCCTTGCACTGCATGTACATTGGGGCCCGGTTAAGCTCGCATATATATGCAACTATAGACTAGTGCCGTCGATCACCAGGTTTTGAGGACTGATATGGGGTTGACTTTCTTATTACTCGTTATATACTAAACACTGGACAGATTTGAAGTTGTCGGCAAAGAGACGTGTAGGAATACAAGACAGAAAGTTGAAATACTGTGTACTAGTGCACAGTAGACATCCATACGAGGAGAGATTCAAGCCGCTTATATTACCTATAGGCACTTCTTTGGGGTTCCTCAAACGACAAGTCGGACTCATTGGAGCAATTTCACGCCAAACACTTTCCACTGTGTGTACCAGAAGGGTAAAACAGTGTGAACAGTCAATCCATCCAAGTCAAACTGCTTCAATTGCTTCATTGCTGCCGCTGACCCCCAGTTCTTTGAGGTTGACGGTATCTATACATCTGTCCTGCAGCACCAAACAGCCCCAAACAATTCAAACTCTTTAAGCACTCCAAACACCCAAATCGTCTTATCGATTAGTATCAATGGGGTGTACTTCATCCAAAGAGGTAGACTCTAGTGCAACCAAGGCTCAAAGGGCCTCTGGCCAGCCAACGAATGCAGGCCGACCAGCCCCAAATCGGTCTGCACTGGCCCCAATACCCAAGAAGCTATTCTCGATAAAACGAGTAGATGACATTGAAGAGAAGTTGCAGAGATCACAGAAAACTGCTCAGGCAGTCAAACTCCTACTATTAGGAGCTGGAGAGTGCGGAAAGTCAACTGTCCTTAAGCAGATGAGGCTGATCCATAGCGATGGGTTCACCAACATGGAACGCAGACAGTATACCCGGGTTATTTGGAGTGACGCTGTGCAGAGTATGAAGATCTTGCTTCAGAATGCCCCCAAGTTGAACATTGCTTTGGACGCAGACAGTCCTGACTCTTCTTTGAATCCTGCAAAGAACATCGTTTTGGCTACTTCTCCTTACGATGAATACGATGACGACGAGGGCCAGTATGAGACGTTGAAAGACTACATTCTTGAGATGGAAAGCACTCTGCCAAAGAGGAGAATAGGAACGGAGTACGACCAGTATAACTACGAGGTCTCTGAAGAGGAAATGAAGCAAGCTGAACTGGCCGAGACTACAAACAAGAAACGGTCAGCCAAGTACAAGGAGATGTTGGCTGAAGCGATCCACAGACTCTGGACTGAAGACAACGGGATCCATGAATGCTATTTGCATTCCAACCGGTTCCAGCTGGAGGTCAATGCCAGACACTACTTTGAGAATATATTCAAATATGCCAACCGGGATTATCTTGCTTCAGACCAGGATATTTTGGTCGGAAGGATCAAGACTACTGGTATATCTGAGACACTGTTTCAAATTCGTGGCTCCAGATTTCGGATGTTTGATGTTGGAGGTCAGAGATCTGAGCGACGGAAGTGGATTCATTGTTTTGATAATGTGACTGCCGTGTTGTATGTTGTGGCTGTTTCAGAATACGACGAAAAGTTGTACGAGGACGAGTCTGTGGATCGGATGGTAGAGTCCTTGAAACTGTTTGCAAACACTATCAATTCTCCATACTTCAAAGAGACTCCGGTCATTTTGTTTCTAAACAAAATTGATATTCTTGAGAGGAAACTCAAAACATCTCCCATTAAGGATTACTATCCAGCCTATTCTGGAGATCCTCATAGTGCCGAGGAGGTGTGTGAGTTTATGAGGCAATTGTTTGTTTGCCAGAACCTCAATCCGTCGCGACAGGTATACGTGCACAACACTTGTGCCACTGATACGGAGAGTATGAAGTTTGTGATTGGTGCGGTCACGGACATGGTATTCCAGAAGAATATTTTGTGGTCTGGATTGATTTGAGAGGCTATGGGAAGAGCCAAAGAGAAGAGCTGAAAAGCTCCTTGTTTGTTTGGAAGTTGAAGAGTTGAAGCGCGATATTTACGCACATATCTTGTTTGTAATTATTTGATAAGAGGGTATTTTGTAGGAAGAAGAGTTGTCGTCCCACATAGTTCACGAGATCGACAATTGATAAGCCCCATTGGCACCGACGATGCACGATTATGTACTAATTTTTCAAGCCACTACAATTCCATATTGTGCGTTGGTGCATCTTTTGTTTATCTTTTGTTTATCTTTTGTTCGGGATAGTAGTCAGTTTTATTGCTGAGTTAGTAAACTGTGGCTCCGCATGGAGTATCAAGCTTTGCAAATGTCACAACACAGAATGTTTCACTACGGGCTCAGCGATTCACTAGTGACCAGGGTTTCATCAGTCATCAAGGATTCATCAGTCATCAAGGATTCATCAGTCACCAGGATTGTTGTCAGTCTCCATGCCAGCAATTAAACTTATGCTATTCGGTAAATGTAACATCAACGTATTATTATTTATAAAATATAAATCACCCAATAAACCCTGGTCTTGTTCCCATACTGTCAGCCCATTGTACATTTAAATTAGATCATAGCCTCCACCTTGTGTCCTTCCCCGCTTCTTTCTCCTCTCGCAATTTTTTTTCTTTCAACCTTGCTCGTATCGGATCAACAGCTTCCTTCTGCAACAGTCCGAAACTATGCCTGGAAGGTGAAAATCTGTCCGGGTTAGGCGATTAACAGTAGTGACGAACACTAGGGACAGAATAAAGATTTAAGCTGCTGGGTAGGTGCGGAGCGCAGCGTGCAACGAAGAGGCCCTATACTATACTATATTATACTGTACTAACAAATAGTTTATCTCACTCTATCATTTCACATTCAGCTTTTCCTTCACGTGCAATCACTGTAATCACAGTTTTCACAATCATTGTGTCTATTGTGCTTTCATGTGATAATGGCCATTATCTACGGCCCTCGGAATTATGTTCGGCAAGTCATCACCTCATCGGGTCTGACATGATTCTTTCATGTGGCGGGTATATCATTGATGTTTTGGGTTATCCATCGCAAAGTTCATAGGCCAATCTAGACTGATACGACAATCATTCTTCTTCTTTTAGTTGTTCTTATGGCTGGGGTTGCAGCTCTCATATCGGTTTGCTCGGCGACATCGATCGGACATCTCTCTGTACCTACATAGTTGAGTAGCTTAAATGGTATTATTAGTCTTTGTTTACTGGGGATCTAAAAATTTTCTTTCAGAGGAGCGGGGGTTATACTAGATATGAGATTACGATAGAAATATGGAATATTAATCATGGCAAAAACTCACGGGTATTACTGCTACCACCACCACTTCTATTAATCCTATTCTCCCACTGCGTTATCTCGTCACGTAATTTTTCTCTCCACACGTGTTCGGGGAAACACGGTTATCTCCTCTTATAATGCACCGCTCGGCCGTTTGAGTCCGATCCCCACATTAGGTAGGCAAAATGGCTCTAATACGCAATATGCACGAGTTACTTCCATATACTTCCGGCCAAGTGGAGAAACCTGTAGATAGTGCAACTATATATAAATGTGACAACTGCCCCAGATAAGTGACATTCGTAAACTACATATAAGAGTGTGATCTGAACATCAACATATCATTATTTATCATCACATATTATACTATCATGGCCATAATATCAGACGACGACTATAACTACTTCCCCGGTTACTGTTCGCCAATTCTCACTCCTCGTCAGCTGGAAGAAGATGGTTTACTACCGGAAAGCAATAACACTACTTCGCAAGAGTCTCAACCGTCATTAACCAACTCTGGTGCTACATCTGCTAATTCTACACCACCTTTGTCGGGATTTTCCACCGGGCCTCCTTCAAACTCCGCCAGCCAGTTCTTCCAGATCCCTGGGTTTGGCAAGCGACAAACCAGCCAGCAGTTTGACATTCTGGCTGAAGCTGCTAGAAGAGCTCAAATGAGTTTACTAGTACGAAACATGGAGGAGTTGTGAGCCACTGGCTAATTCGCCATTATCTCTCGGTCAATCGGTCTATCGGGTTGAACTTCCCCGATAATCTTTTTAGAAGATTTTTTTATTTTTCTTCTATTCTTTTCCGCTGTTATCGGTTGCAATGCCGCCGTCTGTGGATTCTAATGTTACTTTGCATGCAGGATTTCGGTGAGGGGAGATTTTTTATACTGTGAGGGGAAAGTCAGAAAGAGGGGAAGAATCGAGCGCGGGGGGTCATCGAAGTGGGGAGATCGGGAGACGTCATAGATTGTTACGAATCACCATCAACAATAACTCGTATCAGTTTTGTTATTATTTATTTATTTATTCTATTATGTATATACTCAGGTATAACAAATTAATGTTGAGACCGTATTTACTACAACTACCACTTCTGTTATCTACCTAAAAAACGCCCTCCAACCTTCCCAACCTCCCAAATCACATCATAGCGCCGCATATATTCTTAGCGTTCGTATATATCCGATTTTAATTAGCCTCTTGCTTAGCTTCTGGGCCCATCTTCTGAAAAAGATGTAAATCCCCCATATCAAGTTATTTGATAGACGCTTTGGGCCATCAAATATCACTTGAGTGTATAATACTAACATAGAAGCGTATTCAAGCGTATACTACTACATGGAACGTGTGCTGCCCACATAAAATTATCTATACCGAACGAGTAATCATTTAACAACACAATGTGCGGGGCTGGACAGAACCTATACATTGTATCTATAGTGCAAATAGTTGGTTAGCGTACATTGTACAACTCGTAGTTATGCTTCCAAGTCGAGTGCAGCATTTACTGTTGGCACAAGTTGCACTGCTGTTGCAACACTGTGTACTATAGTATACGCTACCACAGTACTACAATGCATGTTCATGGACCTACATCTCCCCGTCGCCGTCTCGTCCCCGCAGCATTATGTAATATAATATTTACAACCGTCCCCGATAACTAAATAATTTATACAAATTCAGAACGAGGAGCAGAAGTGATCACAGACGCAGTTAAGAACCGCAGTTATTCTGTAATTCTTCCAAAAAGGGGATCAAGGGGTGCGATAACAGAATGCAAACTTATCATGGCGTACTTCTTCGCGTATTGATACGGCGAGGGTCTTGATAATCGGCCCGCTAGAGGAGATGTACTTGAGGAGGTATACTTTCCAGTATTACTAAGATTACAGCCATTGGGTTCACGCTTGTGGAGCCCACCAACCTGGACATGGAGAATGTAGACTATATTGGTCCAATAGAGTCTTTTATAGCACAAGGTAGAAACAATTTATAGCGAGGATTTCAGTGCATGCCAACTCTGGCCCAAGAGTAAACTATCTATCCCAGCTTGATGAACGTCTGGTACGATATCTGCTGCCATGGCCTACCTTGTTCTACTCACCTTGTTCCCCTCACACCTTGTTGCCCACTCTATTGCTGCATATTTGTCCTGCCCCCCTCCGAGCTAGTTTAATTTATGGCCAACTCTGATTGGCTGGACCTGCGTCATGCACCACCGTTATGCATGTCTTGCCGAACTTTATTGTGAGAGCCTCCTTTAATCACGATAACAAGACACGAGCGCTGGCAGGCCTGGAAAAGGGACACCTCAAGATGATGAGTCAAAAAATTGAATAATCAACTTGTACAAATGCATGAAGAAAGGCATCTACCAAGGTTATAAATGTTCGAGTCTCCGTCATTTCGATCCTTGCTCTTGCCCTTTCAACTCCGATAATCGCACAAAAGTTTCACAGATTCGTCCTCATCAACAATACAACTTCAAAATTATTGCGGAGCCTATACCCTGCTCTCCACACTTTGACTCAATATGATATAATGATCTAATGATCCCCACATCATCGCCTCGATTAGGTAATGACGTAGAGCTCATCACTCGATTGCTCATCTACCAATTTCATCAAGTTTCTCGAAGCAAGCAAAAAAATATTGTTAATTACGACCAGCAATCTGGTGTCAATCCGCATCCAGCAATATGACACTTGCGCAAAGCTTTGCAAATCAACGCATCATCTCGCAGAACGACCATTTCCCCCCGAGGCAGAGATTAATAACTTAAACTCATGACGGGCCCGCGGTCTTAATTGTGTTGAATGACAATCATTCCTCACAGATGAAAGCTAGTTGTAATTCAAACAGAATTCCATGACCACCCAAGTATCTATGAAAGTCCATTATAGTCGTCACGAGAACTGTAGTTCTTCTCTGGTTGGCTCGACCATTATTCCTGCCCCAGAAAATATCGACGAAAATGGGCAGTTACTGAGAGAGAAACCATATACAATTGGTGCTAGGAATGTGCGACCAATCAGAACCCATAGCAGAGTCATTGCGGGGATGAGAAATTTTGTCATTACTCTGGCATATATCTCGTTTCAGGAATTGGCCAGTCTACAAGTGCGGTCGCTGACTAGCGGGCTCGAAGAAGCTCATACTCGTGAAGCGTTGCAAAGTGTATTTACTGCTCCTCAGGCTATGGAACATGACCAGGATTATTATATTCGCATATTTCAAAAATCATTCTCCGGCCAAGAGACAGATGCAGTCAATTATGTCAGAGAGTCTGTTTATGATTCGCTTTATAGAATCACTTATGCTCATTTTCGATTCTGGGCTGACCAGCAACCGTTGCTGAAGACTTTCACTCTTGTCGATGAGAGGGAAATGTCAAATGTGCAGACCTTTGTGAAGCTGCCAGGAAATCATCAAGATGTCGACTTCTCCTTCAGCATATCCGTGAGCAATGGCAGTGGAGTGACAAGAATGGCTTTTTGCGGATTGGTCGTCAGCCGAGTTCAAAGAGTTGCTTGGGGCCAACAGTTTTATCACTATGGCCGACCGCCGCCTGAATTGGCATCCGCATTTAGTTTGTTAAAAGGAAGGGAAAGAGAGTTGTTTGTTGATACTTGTGTGGATAACTATGTATTGTCAATGAAGAAACTGACGGCGCTTGCACATATTTACGATGTACAGCATTTCGTACTGACAGACGGCTCCAAGTACATGTTTTTCCAGCTTCCTTTTATAGTCTGTGGTTCAACCGTCAGTCCCATGGATTCTATTACCTTCAATACTGCTGTTGTGCAGTACAGCAGAGAAGAATACAAAATTCTCAAGCAGAGATTGGGCACCTTTATGTGGAAAGCTATTATGGATACAAAGACCAAAATCGTATTTGAGGATCAGGCCGACTGGATAAAGAATTCTTGGAGGGATTTGCACATGTCGGAGAATCAGTGACAAGATCCGTAGGGTGTAAATAACCGATTACGGTGTAAATAATTAATGATATTTAATTTGCCAAGTTTATATAAAATTCCTTCAATTCAACGAATGCCAAGATGGCAAATTTAAACTCTCATAGTCTAGATCAACTTTTGTGAATAAGCAGAGCACAATACTGGAGCAATTGGTACCTCAAAGGCTATTGAATTCTTTCGAGCTATGCCGAGGAATCAATTTCTCGGATGACGTTTCAAATGGAAGAATTGAAAAGATCCCATAACCCCATTGGATTCATCAGACCCATTGAATTACTGCTTTCAACATTGCTCCCGCTCGAGTACTTCTATACTGAACTGTACTTTTTCTCCCCTGCTTAGATCCACCAGCTCTATAGCTACATGATACAGATATCCAAAAGGGTAAATGCAGCGAAAGAGAAAGTTCAAATGCAGTTTATTAATTTCAGACTTGCTGTAGTCTATAGGACAGGGATGAAGAGAAGCTAAAGGATTGAATGTGTTGCCAAATTGATGATGAAGCAATAAATTAGAATTGGCACAGTTCAAGACAGACGACAGTCGACAGTATGATCTATATGCTAACCGACGTTGACTAGCCTTCACTCTCATGGTGTCTCACTGATAACAGCTAGAACAACCTTATACATTTTGTGTTCCATTTCGAGAATTGAACCTTCACACGGCATATGGTTTTCATCCCTGGAGGAGATCTTAAATGACCCAATCTAAGTCTACCTACTGATTTATTATTTGCGACACCGTTTGCTACATAAACTATAACATAAACTACGTTTAACTACGAGATGTGGTTTCACGTACGGCAATTAATGTCCTAGGCCCACTTTACCAGATTGGGCTAAACGTTAAGGCTGCAGATGTATGAAGTAGGGGCAAAATACGTGCAATGTGAAAAAGCGCAGATTGCTAAGCAAGGAGCTGTAAAAGAGTGCAAAGTGGAGTAGAAGTACGACGAGATACGTTAGACTACATCCATGTACCTATATACCGGTGCTGCGTGGACTTTCCCAATACGACTTGTAGTGCAGATATGTGCACCACTGCACTTGATGGCTATGCCCCATGTACAGGGTCGGGCACGTGGTAGTTCTAATTTATAGAACAGTTGGTGTGGAGGTTAAGTTATTATTCTAGTTCTAGTTTATAGTTTTCTGTACTTGAGAGTATACGCTAAACGCCGTGCACCTCGATTTATAGTCTTGATCACCTAATAATAGGAGCCGCACGGATTGATCGGCTTCCGTAACCGTTTTGCCCCTAACCCCTCTTTCCCCACGTCTTATTGGCCAATATTTTTCATAGACCGAAATTCCATTTTCAAACTCTTGAAACCTGTCGTGAACACCAGTTGACTTTTCTCCATCGAATCAACGTCTACAATGTCCTTTATTAGATCCATCCGAACTCAGAGTCGAGCTTTCAGCTCCTCGTCTATGAACTTGTCCAAGGTCGCCGTCCTTGGTGCCAATGGAGGTATCGGACAGCCTCTCAGTTTGTTGCTCAAGCTCAACAAGAACGTCACTGAGTTGTCCTTGTACGATCTGCGAGGAACCGTCGGTGTCGCTGCTGATATTTCCCACATCAACACCAACTCCACCGTCAAAGGATTCACCCCTGAACAAGGTGGAATTGAGCAGGCCCTGAAGGGAGCCGAGGTGGTTGTTATCCCCGCCGGTGTGCCTCGAAAGCCTGGTATGACTCGAGATGATCTGTTCAACACCAACGCTTCAATTGTCCGAGATTTGGCCAAGGCTGTTGCTGAGAGCTGCCCCGAGGCCTTTGTGTTGGTTATTTCCAACCCTGTCAACTCCACCGTCCCTATTGTCGCTGAAGTTCTCAAATCCAAGAACGTCTATGACCCCAAGCGATTGTTTGGTGTCACCACTTTGGACGTTTTGCGAGCCTCTCGATTCATCTCTGAGGTCCAAAAGACTGATCCTACCCAGGAAAACGTCACCGTTGTCGGAGGACACTCTGGTGTTACCATTGTTCCTTTGATCTCTCAGTCCAAGCACCCCAAGATCTCTGGTGAGACTTTGGACAAGCTTGTTCACCGAATCCAGTTCGGTGGTGACGAGGTTGTTCAGGCCAAGGACGGTGCTGGATCTGCCACTTTGTCCATGGCTCAGGCTGCCGCTCGATTCACCGGCTCGTTGCTCGATGCCATCAAGGGCAAGTCTGGTGTTGTTGAGCCCAGTTTTGTCGACTCTCCTTTGTTCAAGTCCGAGGGTATTGACTTTTTCTCTTCCAAGATCACTCTTGGACCTTCTGGAGTTGAGAAGATCCACGACTTGGGCAAGCTTAATGAGTATGAGGAGAAGTTGATTGAGGCTGCCAAGGTTGATTTGATCAAGAACATCAAGAAGGGAAAGGAGTTTGTTGCCCAGAACCCTTAAGCAGATTAGTCTAGATACTTTACTGTTTCGCTCATCAGTTAGGTTGAAAATGTATATACTGGGACTGTACTGAGTATCAGAAACCCGTAGTACCTATATTGTCTACCTACTCACTGACTCTTCCAATATGTACCATGATGTCGCTTGCCGAACGGCCCATAGCCCGGACGGTGTACCATGTCACCACCGCCAGCTCTCGTCAAACATAACTCTATCCACGTACACTTGCCATAGCTATGGTTGTTACTACTAACCCGTATAAAACCACCCGCCCAAACTCTCAATTTTCCGCTTCCGCGCTCATCACTTTCACTTTCGCTATTCCGGCTAGCATCGATAAGTCAGCCTGCATAAATAATATGATCATAGCACTATATCTATCGATGAAGAGGTTGCTACTCTTGCTGCGAAACTAGTGCCAAGGAAAATAAATAATAATATTCATTGAAACTAACTGCTGTACATAGACTACAATACGGTCAATTGAACAGCTCCAATTCTGTTCTGTTGGTCTATAGATCCGCCCGGTCTCTCAGCACCACGCCCGACCCACTAAAGGTTAGGACTTGTTGCTGGATCAGACCGTTCACAGGTAAATGAATGCGTGGTTACGTTATACGTTCGGCTAAAGCTTGTTCGAGCCGGGCCGAAGCACTACGAGAATAACTAACCTACAAGGATTATACAATCGAACGCAAAAGGAAAAACAAGTGCCAAATGTCGTGTTGACGTGCTTAACCTTCACTATTCTGGTTCTAGAAATTGTCAGACCGTATAGCTCTGGGCATCATCGTCTGATGCTGCCCTGTACGAGTACTATTTGGTTTTAGCGATAAACAGATGGACAGATGAACATGTAGACCTAAACTTCTCACAGAGTAGTTGTGCTAGATTCGGTTAGAGGTAGTCAAAATATCAGCTACGATATACACTATAGATAATTGCACCATACAGCTATAATCGAAAGTACTGTAATCTACAACTGTAAATCGACGATTTCTCACACAATGGGATGGAGGATTTTCCGGGTGGCTGACAGACATGACATCTATCACACTGATACATCATCCGACAGCATACAAAGAAAAGAAATAAAATTTAGATTCATTGTGTGTCTCACATCATCGATCTATGGTTTATTGAAAGCCTGGAGCTTACTGCGATATTCGTGATCTTCGTTTGATCGTCACTCGCCTAAGAAAATGGCGGACGATCGTTTCCATACAGTTGTTGAATGGCAAAACAAAAGCAATTACAACTATTATATAATGTGCGGCGCATGCATGCATCATGTAAAGATTGGCGGATGATTGACTGAGTGATCGACCTGGTTAATTGATTGATCGCTATCAGGCTATTAATTGATACATAGTGTGTCGTTTCGTTGTTTCGTGGGCAGCCCGCCATTTGAGATGAGAGATGGCAAGATAGCTACAACCACCAAGATCGAGGCACACTGTGCCCACTTAAGTAGCAACAATTTGTAGTTGCTACTTCTTCAAATCAGTGATCAAGACGACATGATCACAAAACCTTCACATTTGCAATCGGGTGATATACCAACAGCTTGATCAGTACCTGGAGTTCATGATTGGTCTTTCTGACGCAGTCGCTGACATAGTTCCGAGCCGGCTGCTGACACATGTACCCGGCATAACTAGATTGGTTCACTGACGTACTCGTGTTACAGCAGGTCTTCCAGCATTCACCATCCGCCCGGCCGTTACCCCGCCAATCTACATACATTAGTACAGTACATCCGATAGGCTGGCGATTGGTGGTGGTGTACAGCCAAGTACCGATGAAACACAGGTAGACACCAGACATTATTCATAACTGATTAATCTATTCCGGTCGTAGTTTCACAGTTAGCTCCACCCCTAGATTCCTCTCGTTGCTGTAGAACACGTCCCGCTGCCGTTTGACCGCAGTCGTAATATATTATTTACCTTACATTAGGCAACATCTTTTTTAGTTCATATTCGTTTGAGTTACAGCAGGTACAATGTAGTACACTATAGATTACCTGGTAGTAGTAGTACACAGTAGGCTGGAATCGTTCGTCGTCGCATAAAAAGTAATCATTAGACGACAGTGAACTTCACGAATCGAAAAAGATGGTGATGATCTGTTTGATGGGTTCTTCTTCGATCTGATTGTCAACAGATTCGATAGCATAGACATCCTTGTCTTTCGAAGGTCCTCTTCGATCGAGGGAGGAAGAAACCCTTTTGGTACAGTTGAGAGTTGTATCTGTAACTGTCAGTACGGACTGTACACTCCATCATTATGTCCATCTGGGCGCAATCCGCTAAGTCCTTTCCCAAAGCGAAAGACAACCCAACCAGCCGGACCCACCAGAAACTTTATTTTTGAGTTCTTCTCGTGGCTCTGTGCCAGATTAGCTTGCCTGCTGCTGCCTCTATATGGTTTCTTTTTTGTTTTCTCAGTGTGTAAGAATTTTGTTTTCTCAGTGTATAAGAAAACCACTGGTAAAAGAAACCAAAATAAAGTTAAAGTTGAATCAGTTTAAGCTCTTTTTGAAAGAAGAGCAAAAAGTAAAGACTCTCACTTGGTAGAACAGAAGGCCGTTGGGAAAAAGCATGTTTTGGCGCTAATCAAGGGGGTCGGTAATTCCGACAGCCGACGCGTTCTTTGATGTATCACACAGAACGGACACACCGATTGCTATAGCATATCCACATGTAACAAACTGCAGTGATCACGTCGCACCGCGTTGCTTAACACCATATGGGATCATGCAACTAATTAATAGACCAGACAAGGTGTAGTGCATCACCACACGGTGTGAGCTGCTGATCGGACAGGGTACCTCACCTTAGGTCAATATGTGGACTATCGTGAACTGGCCCGCAACAGCGCGACAGCATATACAGTAGTCAATAGTCAGCTGCTGCACATTGATTGAACATCATATGTAATGTGAGGGCTCGTGTGGGATGGCAGCTAGTTAATCTCGCGCATTCGTATAATTTCCCCAAACTTGGATTTATCATTTTGGTAATTATTATTATGACCCACAGGAAACCAACGCTATCAACTCGATTGTATGCTGATAAACCCAGGTAACCCGGCCGACACGTCGGTTAACGTAAAATCAAGGTGGTAAAGTAATTAAGGCGTGCCGATTTCTGATGGCCGACAGAGTCCTTACCCTTAAGGACAAGGATAGTTAGTAGGTGGTTAGTTGGAACGGTGCAGTTGACAACTCATATTCCATCCAAAAGAAAGAATGCTTTTAGTTCTGGGTTACTCCTTTGCAAACCTTTGAATTTCCACACACTGTACAGTTGCTCATCACATTGTACTTCTCTCTGCTCTCTAAGCTCTGTCTAACGCGTGGAAATAAAATTGCCCAATTGGGTGCTCGCGTCGTTCGCGATCGACATCCTGCAGCGTCGCTCGTCGTAACATTTATTTTGTCGTCGTCCGCGCCATTTTGTAAGTTGCGACCTAACCCACCGTACACCTGGGTGCTGTGAGATATATTACTTTTTTTTGACAAATAGTAAGCTGTGCAAGCCAACTCTATCCATTTGGTGCGATTCTCGCATGGGTGCGCATATTTCCATGAATTATATATATATATATATATATATATCATCCCCCTTGATCGTCTGGGAACAAGAATTTGTGCGAGAAATATCTTCCGTTTCAATTGCACTGGTTCTCTTTCACAATCTCATTTGACTCTCAATCTCGTTTAAAAATCTCTGGGAGAATTTTTAACCATTAAAAAGCAGTCTTGTTTGTCAATTAACGACTGCCCTGCCGCTGGTTTTGCACACCGTAAAGCCTCTCCAAAAGCCACATATAAATTGATAGTCCGTCGGTTGGTCGTATTTTATTGTACATTCCGACGACGCACCTCGATTTCTTTCCATTCGGGTGATTGGGCAGAAAAATTAATTAACTTGCAAGCCTCGTTTGCTCGCATTTGGCTCGCGTGTCTCTGTTAGTACAAAAATCCTCTTTTGGCGTCGCCTCACTGTCAAGTAAACTGGTCATTTTAGTTAGTGGTCACATTTTTTTGTCTGTCTCCTCCTTACCATAAAAATGACCACATTCCTCCCTCATGACCCACCTGCACTACGAAGAACAATGTCTTCTCCTGCTCCTCAGGGCCACCCGCTCCACCATATAAAATCAAGAGATCACCATCATCATCATCATCTGCCTACCTCTCACATGTCATTGGGCATGGCAATGGTCAGCGAAGAACAGCAACAGCAACAATCACAGCCGGTCTATGACATGTCGGATATGATCTTCTACCAGCCGACTCCCACTTCCACAATCACCCCAAATATGCTGCTGCTAGGCGGCGGCGCAAACGGATCGGTGGTCAATGGCTCAATGAACAACAACTCCATGGCTGGTTCCATGAGTTCAATGTCCACAATGTCCTCAATGTCTTCAGCAGTCACCTCAATGACCGAAGACGACTCGTTCCATCAACCGTTCCAGATGGATAGAGCCCGAACTCTGTCGTACCTGGACGCCGAGTTGACTGCCACCCCAGTGGCTCCTAAAAGACATCACTCTCAGATGTTTGAGACTCCTCAGGAAATGGGGCTGCTAACCCCAATGTCGGCTGGCTCGACTGGAGGTGTCTCTGGTCATGCCATGACCTACTTCAACAAGCAGTCTCATGGCCAGCAACAGCACAATTATCAACAACAGCAACAACACCTTCACAATCAACATCATTCATCTCAACAATCCTTGAAGAACCCGTTTATGACTCCCCAATCCCCTGAACGACCCCCAAAGCTGGATTTTGGCTCTCATCCAGGTGTCAAGCTCGAATTCTCCTCGGAGGGCCGACGCTCTCCTCTTAGCGGCGGCCCCAACGACTCTGACCTGTCGCAAGGCATCAACCCTTTCTACTCCCCACCTTCATACATCGCGACTCCCCAATCCCAATACAATAGCAACTCCAACAACCACCATTCGTCGTCAGCAGTGTCAGTCTCTGCCGCTGCTGCTGCTGCTGCCGCTGCTGCCCAGGTTGCCCTCGACGTCCGAACCTTCTCTGCCACTCCCTCTCTGTCTTCTGCTTCCGACAGCTCCTCAATTCCCACCAGCCCCGAGTCTACTGTCGACTACAAGGCACAAGGAATAGCTGCTGCTGATGTGGCTCACCACCATCACTTTGACGACTACGGCATGATGGATACGCCCCGCAAGACAGGCCCCGGTCGACCTCCCAAACCAGCTGGAGCCATTCTCGTCAAGCCTCATCGATGCCAAATGTGCATGAAGTCGTTCAGACGCCTGGAGCATCTGAAACGCCACATGAAGATTCACACTGAAGAACGACCGTTTGTGTGCGACGTTATTGGCTGTGACAAACGGTTCTCAAGGTCTGATAACCTTCGAGCCCATCGTCGAACTCACATGAAAAAGGGAGGTCGAAATATGTTTATTGAAGGTCTGGAGGTCAAGTAAAAAAGACACTGGAAGGAAAGCAAAACAAAAAAGAGGTGACACACAGAAAGTAGGCTGGTTCCTAGTTCTTTGGCTTGTTTTTATTTATTTATGGCGGTTTGTGTGTCGGGGGTCCCAAAAAATGTCGTATACGGTTTTGTGTTTACGGGTTTTGTGTGATTACGAGGTTCAGGTCGCTCATTATGTCTCTCGTTATGTCGTTCGTTATGTCACTCATTTGCATAGTTGGTTGTATAGAAAATAATGCATGCATGGAAAGAATTAGTGAATCTCGTACAATATCAGTAATTATATACATGGAATGAAGACCATGGCTGCAAACCCGGCCAACGGGATCAGGAACAAGTTAAAAGCAGCCATACAGCTGCATCTGACTAGTCGCTAGTTCGTCATAGTTCCTCGATATGAAAACCCCCCGTCTTCTTACCTTGTCCATCAGTCAAATCTCCCTTGTCTGATCCAACCGTCTGCAGTTGCAGCTGCATCCTCTTGTACATCGTTAGACGTTGAGATCTGCCCTTGCATCCACTCTGCTCATGCATACCAGAAGCGTAGCCATATTGACCGTTAGAATGTACAGATGCAGTAAGATAATATGTCATAAATGGGACCTAAATAGAGAGTTAAGAGTAACTGAAACTCAATTGGCCTACCTGACCCACAATTTTCATTCACCGGACCACTGATCCACCAAGTCATGGTAAAACTTTAGTTCCTGTTCAGTCAACGGATCTCCGTCGTCGGGTCCAGGCGTAGGGGTCCGCGGTGTAGGTTCCCGGCGGGGCTGGTCGACGCTGCCTTTCTTGTCGCCAGACGCCGTATCCACATCTCCCATTGTTGTTTGTACTCCAGTCTGCAATGCGGGCTCGTAATTCTCAGCCTTCCTCTTCTGGTCTCGCAAAAAAATATCTTGTAGGTCACTGACTCCACAAAGGTCATGTCGAGTGAAGACCATACATTTGGCCCAAGCTTCAAGAATGTCCATGATCTGTGTTTTGAATCGTTCGCTGGTAATTCTGCCTTGTCTCATCAAAATCTGATTGTAGTCCCGTAGAAACTCAAATACCCCGGGCAGGGCTTTCTGAAATGCCACTCGATATGGACTGGCAACATCCACGTTGCACAGTATATCGCCTATCGACCACAGTCGTGCAATTCTCATCCGAGTGTCTATTTTCTCGTTCTGACTGAGAATGGAGTCGCAGATGATTTCAACCACCTCTGGGGCTGCTTCGCTATGATCCACAGCAAAACCCATAATTCGAGCAATGCTTCCTCGTCGATAGGAAACATGCTGTAGTAGTAGCTGTAGATGAAGAGCAGGCAAGTCACCTAGAAAGGGGTTATTGCCATAATCTGGAGGTTCATGTGTGCCAGAGGTCAGTATAAAGTCTATTCGACTGATCTCTCGGCCAACCGTAGGAGGACGATGGACTGGAGGCACGAATTCCACTCCGTAGAAGATTTCGACTGGAACTGGCGTTTCCTTATGTTGCACTACAGTGACCGGCCAGCTGTCCAAACTATTGGTCCCCAAAATCATGTACAACTTCCACCGATAGTAGACATGGTCGGTGGAGTACGAGTTGAAGAGAAACTCAAACCGTTCATCTTGCTTGTATTTCTCCATCAGGCACGCTTCGAAATGAGGGCCATGACTGATTACGCCTTCAACCACTCGGTGTATGAGCCGGACTTGGTCGATATTAGACGGATACTGGACTTGAACTTGGATCAAGTCTTGGCCGTTTCGTTTGATAACTGTGCCAGAAAATGGAGTTGGAAGGCGGCTCTTTGGCTTTTGTGTACTCTGGCTGCTCACGAAGTCGATTCTCGCTCTCCTTCCCCTACCCAAGTACTGGCCCTCCAATTTATCTCTCAGTTTATCAGCAATACGACGCTGGTTGACTGTCACAGTTCCACTTACAACGGGCAATTGTTCGAGTTTACTCTCTACAACTATAATATCCACTACATATGATATTTCTGAAGAGTCCAACACACTAAACACCAGTCGTTTCAGCTCGTCCTCCCTGTCAATTCCATCAAATTTCAGCTTCCAAGTACTAATTTGAGAAGACAGGTTCGGCGTATTATCTCCGCCTTTTCCTCTTTTCACAAAATGTCTTTTCATATTTCACTACACTTTACGTCAGTTTTTGTTTTCAGTACACTCTACATCACTACACACATTGGTTCCTCATTGATCTATCGAATTGGAGCGTAATGTCAAGTTTGAATTCTGGCCCATCGTCGTCATCGTATATATGTCGGGTTAGGTCACAAGATCTGCCTGGCAATGCCAGCGCCTCCTAGAGTGGAAGAACCGGTGAATTCTTGACCCTTGAGAGCAGCTAATAAATAACAAAGAGAAGCCAAGGTCATGAGAATTGCAACGGCCAGGAGGGACGTGACCTCAATTCCGCAGGAGCCGTACTGAAGCGCGGCCATTCTAGTTAGATAGATTACATAAAACAATCATTCATTGGGTTTTTCCCAATTTCAGCTACGCACAAAATATAGAATCCTGCTCGAGGCAGGTTTTGATTAAATAAGCGAATAAATGTTGTGAATCGGTCGGTAATTGGACAAATTCGCATCAGGAATGGAATCTCAATGAAAATCAGCATCAATCCTTGCACAAGACAGATTACAGAGAAGATAATCACCAAGTTGAAGTGGAAGATGTTGGCGATACCTAATGCTATACAGAGAAATATACATAGTACTCCAATCCTAGTTAGAGAAAATCCCTAAACAGTCGATTTTTTAACTGTTTACCATTGGCCATAGATACTAAAGTTTCGAGTTCTCAATTCGTCCTGGAACCCCATTTTGAACGTTGTGTTGTGCTGAAGCTAAGAGTGAAAGAAGCGTGGAGGGTTAAACGTGGGCATATAAATAAACGCAGATGGAATTACCATAGACTTAGACTGAACAGTATAAACCGGATGAAAAATAATAATTTTTATAAGATATAAACAAATTACCTATGTAGAATAACAGTGCCAGTGGTGCTTGGAGTTTCAAATACGTAGAAGCTTACTAGGGAAAGTTGTTTACCATATCTTGTTAGTAGTATCACAGCCTATGGGCCACTGTTGCAGGGACGAAGAGATACCTGACTGACTTCAAGTATCTCTTTGTGCCTACCACGGCAACCCGTGTGGTTCCTCTTTTGGATGTAGCAAATAAGACTTCTCATTTTTGTTCATGAAAGGACCAACACATGTCTATATCGAAAGGTATTGAAAGCAGTCATAGACATTTACAGTATTTCAACAGATTAAGAGTCACAAGAAAATCAACGAATTATTCAAACCGCCATGACATTTCCTCAACCAATCGATATTTGACACAGCAGTGGTATTTCACCCCGCCAGTGTTTTGAGTCCATTGTCTTTTTAACATATTTCAGACCCTCACTCTTTCCCCGTGGGATTCAGTGTAGCAGGATCAGCTGGTTCTTGTAGTGTACTCGACTATATTCAGAAACTCATAACGAATCAGTCTCCCAAGGGTGGATCAGATCTTGGAGAATAACCTAGAAGTCAATGTTCTGGTATCATCGTTCGTAGACCGTACAGGTACTTTTAAAGTACTTTCCCTTATTCCGAAAAGGAGTCTTTCTTTCGAAGCTCCATTACAATCTGCCAGTCTTTCCGCCTACTGCGCCAGAGTCCATGAAGGTACTCTTTAGCGATGTTGTACCATCTTTAGGCCGTCGGCCAACTAAATTGCTGATCCCGGGTGTCTTAAAAATTGATGTTTGATTCAGCTACTCCTTTTAGACGACCACGCAGGCCGCCTGTTGCAGGAAAGAAAGCATCACCAACTCTTTGTATCTGCATGGTCTCCATTACTACACTTTGCTTTTTCTTGAGTCCGACAGTGCAGTGACATCAGTGACATCAGTACAAAAGTCCTAGAAGAAAAAAAAAACTAAAAAAAAACTTATATGCACTATCCAACAGCTCCAGCTTAAGTCTGTGACTTTTCCAAGAGCCCGTTGTCCAGTCACCGCCGTCAATTGGTTCATCCAGTCCTCTCCAGAGCTGGAAATAAAAAAATAAAAAAAAACAGCCAGGCGGACCATTTCAGAACTCAATTCTCAATACTTTAAGACCGCTTCAGTACAATTTGGAGCAGACAGTACTCTATTTTGCAATAGTAAACATGTGAAAGTATGGGTCCAGTGAATTGAAAGGTGATTATCAACCAGGAATCGAACGAATTGAACGTCAGTCAAACGCCAATCGAGCAATACCCAGAAGATAGCTCAAAAAAAAACTGACACTCATTACTACGAGAACGAGCCACTATTTATATTGCATATGATTACCCTGATTTTTACCCCTGAGAACCAGATCGTGGTTCCACTTTGGAAATTTCATAATAATAGAGAAGGCTGGTGTGCATATAATTTCGCCTAGTGATATTTTCGAAGTATAAACTTTAAACACTGGAATGAATTGGGACATGAGTAATAGTCGGAACGAAGACTCAGCTTTCCCTGTTTACACTATAAACAAGGCTCTCTTTCTCAGGTAGATCACTACTAGTAGTATATTTAATATATTTCTTATATGACACACTGTCTAATTTCTATATTTCAATTCAGCTTATCGAAAATTATATGGAGACTAAGGTTATTAGCGTAAACGACTTATGTCGAATCATGCCACAATGTCGTTAAAGTTTACCACTCAGTTGGGTCATTTGAGTCAGTTGCTTGACATCAGTTGGGTCATTAGAGTCAGTTGATTAACATCTCAGTGGCTTTTATTTGAGATGAAACAATCATATAACGTAGATAGTACGGATTAACCATTATGCTTCTTCAAAAGTACAAGAATGCAATCCCTTCTCACTTTCGATACTAGCAGTCGACTTTCACGACGAAACATTGCGCCGCCTTTCTGTGAACTCTATATTTCAAACTTTGTGCACCAAATTAAGGTAATTGCGGGTTTAAATAAGCTTTATCCTTAAACTGTAGTGGGCGTGTCCCAGTACATGTAGTAGTGGTTGTGTACTTGTCCTACGTATGTTCATGAGTCCTGAGAATTCTATTAACATTTTCCTATACAACTCATCACTCATTCAATGCTCTATATGCGTATCTAAATTTTCGTAATTAACATGGGATTCTACTCAGTTTTCTCCCCGGTTTTCTCCTCCAACTTGACCAAACCAGCCTTTTGCAGCTCTTCCTTCTCACTAACCCAAGCAGGCATGGGGATGTCTATGACATTAGGAACGCCAGAGTACAAGTATGCACCAAGTCGGGCAACAGGGTTGAGTTTCTGAATGTCCAATTGGTCAGTCTTGGTGTCCAAAACATCTTCACGGATATGAAAGTTAATAGCCTCAAGGACAAACAGAGTGCTAGTCTGGAAGTCTCCAACAGCCATGGGCAGCTTGTTGACAACCTTGAATTCGATTGAGAAAGCAGACTCGGCAACATGAGGAGCCTTGACAAACTCAGAAGCAGCAGGAGTGAGGCCAGTCAGCTCAAACTCGTCAACTCCATGAGGAGCATTGATAGAGGTGTAGTTGACAGCTTCCAACATCCACTCAGATGGGATGCTGATGGTACCCTCGCCAGTCTCGAGCAAGTTTGTAGCAGTGTTCTTCATACCAGTGATCTGGGAGATACCAACCACAAAGGTAGGAGGATGGGTAGACACCAACTGGAAGAAAGAGAAAGGAGCCAAGTTTCGCTCTCCGTCCTTGGAGACAGTGGAAATCAGGGCAATGGGTCGGGGCAGAATGGCAGAGCTCAACAAATGGTAGTTGGCAAAAGGAGATCGGCCCTCTTCATTGGGGTTGACGGCAACCTTTTTGTGCTTTTTCCATTCAGTGGTGTTTGCACCCTGACCAGGCTTCCAGCCAGGGTTGAAAGAAGGGACAGTGGCTCCGGTGGAGTAAGTATTGGGTTGTTGATCTTGAGTCATGATTAATGTAGTGTATGTGCGAGTTTGTCTTTGTGTGAAGAATGCTAAACGTCTAATAAAAATGATTGAAGGTGCAGACATTCAACCAAACGCCAGCATATCATGGCTATTTATATTCTACAATTTTTTTTTCACTCTTGGATTCTGACAAACAATTAAAAGCGATCGGCAGAACCCTGCATGTTTAGTCAAAATTATGCAAATTTTGCGCATATCGGGCGGTAATCATATGCAATGGGCCATCTCCATTGAACGAAGATTAACGCCAAACAAACTTTGAATCGTTGTTGTAGTGGATACAACAAAGACACTAGTAGCGAATTCATTCAAACCTTTAATGTAGTTTATATGTTTCATCCTCGTCAAACATAGTCTCTCCCTCTCTATTCTTCCAATCTCGAGACAACAGCCTTCGCTTTGATTGGCCTAATCAGGACTAATATGCACGGGTGTTGCAATCCGACACACTTAATAATTTTTACTAACGCTGACAGTGCAAATCCATCGGTAGTTAGTACGATCCGGCAAGCCGGCAGTTTCTGCTTCTCTGGAGTACGGTAAAAATTATCTAAGGTGAGATAAGTTCGTAATATGTGAGATAGATTTAAGCATGTGTAATGTTGGGGTATTCTTCATTAGTAAAGCAAAATCTTTGGAGTCATTGACGTGGTCGTAATAAGGGATGGATCAAAAGCCCTACTGGTGGTACTGAACGGATTATGGAAGATTGTTTACCGCATTCTGTCAAATAGTACGAGGAAGTACTTAGTCAATGATTCGTTACTACATTGGTATCTATCAATGATAGGTAGTTACAATTTCCAGGTGACATCACACAGAGGTGAAGAATAGTGTACACTCAACCTGATCTTATAAGTATGAGACTCACATGTGTTGAAAAGTCAACTCTGACTTACAAACAACTCTAAAGCAAATGCTAAACTGCCATTCAGAGCTCTTTGCCAGTTTCTTTGCTAGTATTTACCCGTCAAAGTTTACTTTTTCAAGTCCAAATGCTATTACTATCTAATCACAACACTAGTTATTCACACTAATGAATATTAAACCATACCCAACTACCATGCTCGTAAACCATCTATCTAACCTATTGTTTGTCCTAACATCGGACTACTAAGCTTGAGCCTTTTTTTCGAGTGCTGGTTAGTGTCTTTACCCTAATACTAAATAAAAATCCCTACACACCTTCTTTCTGCTTCTGTCTCATAATCTCAGCTTGAGCTTCCAGTCTCTTTCGAGGATCTCCATCCTGCTTCTTCTTCTCCTGAGACAGCTTCTTCAAGTTCTTTTCTCGAGCTTTTTCTCTTTGATTTCCTCGAGTCATAATGTTTAGAGTTGTAGTAAAATTTATGTGTCCCGCTACCAATTCAAGAAATAGGAGTTTTGACTTTAACGATTTTCTAGCTTAAGTACAACCAGCTACTTGGCCAGAGCCAGGCTTAATTTACTGTTATATAAATTTGATGACAATAAAATATCGGCATAAAATAATCGTCCTTTTTGTTAGGTGGATGATTGACAGTTGGGGTTTCTGGGCAAGGGCAAACATGGGAAAGGGCAAAAAGCGGAAATTAGTAGAGAGCTTAGGTAACGCGAACAAACACGCACAAATATGTTAGGACAAGCTAACTACGTACAGTCCAAAAACTATGTACTGAGCGATGAGCGACACGGAAGAAGATAAAGCAAAGAAACTGGCCGCTGCCAGGAAAAAGGTAGGCAGTACAACGTTTTGATGTGATTGAATTGATCTGACCAGTTTGAAGATTTAAAGAAACAACAAAAGAAAAAAAAGAAGAAGGAAAAGAAAGGCGATGAAGGAAAGGAGGGCGAAGTGGAAGCCGCCGCAGAGGGAGAGGAAGGAATTACTGGTGAGGGGAGGGCTGACGTTGAAGGTGACTCAAAAGGAGAAGACTTGAAGGGAGAAGAGGTTCAAGGAGAAGCAGAAGCAGGAGAATTGAGAGAGAAATCGGAGAAGGCAGAGCCGAAAGCCGAGGAACTGATCGAATCGAAAGACGCAGACAATGAGAAAGAGGCAGAACAGCTCAAGGAATCGGAACAGAAATCGAAACAGGTCAAAGAGCGCAAAGAGGCGAAAGAACAGGAATTGACAGCGCAGATTAGTTCAGAGCCAAAAGCAGAGTCTAAAGCTGAGCCAACAGCAGAGCCAACAGCAGAGTCAACAACAAAATCAAGGGCCGATTCGCATAAATCTGCAGAATCTGCTAAGCACAAAGTTAACGATTCCAACACCTCTTCAGAAGTCGACTCCCTCAAATCAAAAGTCTCTTTCCTCGAAAACGAAAACACTACCCTCACAAACAAAGTGGCCCATCTGCAATCCAAAATCAAGGCTCTGGAACAAGAAAATGCTGCTCTCCTAGCCCGTGGAGATGACCACTCTGATGTATCCCTGTCCCCTCCACTAAAACCTCAAACTCGACACTCTCGTCGACAACCTTCATTTGTTGAAGTCGACTTGTATGGTGATGCAAGTAAGATTAAAGACATCCGAAAACAAATGGAACAATGGAAAGGGTGGCAGGTGGACATGCGAGGATGGAGGACGTTTGCAATTGGTCCAGCTTTTGAGTTGTAGCGCATTGCCATGCACTCACTCCTCTCATACTGCATCCATAGTACTTTGCGAAAGATATTTATTGTTAGACGTGGATTCGACCGTCTGTTTGTCATTTATAAAAAGTTTCTTACTGTCAGTCAGAAATCCTCCCAAAACATCTGACCTTCTACTTGATCGTAACACTTTATTGACTTCTCACTATATATACATGCATCATTCATTTGATTCGTTGATTGTTTGATTGTTTGATTGTTCGCCGTTGCTGTCGCCTTATACATCTGATCCTAGACGCCCTTACTAGTTCGCTCGACATATTATCTCTCCTCCCAAATGCTTCCTGGCTGCCTCATGCAACTCAACCACCGATCCGTCTCGTAACCGCACAAACATAGCCTCCCCAATCTGAGGAGGTGCTACAAATCTAAACTGTTTCCCACTAGCTAATCCTATTATATCTTTTGGCTCAGCTATAACTCGCCTGTTCGGATGGCTTACAAGATGAATATTTTTCAAGACTGGCTGGTGGTTGTGATATTTTAGACCAATCCACAGTCGTCGAGTAGAGATATTGTCAAAAGTGGTAGGTACAAACTCCTTATCAGGTCCCCGAAGGTCCCCCCGCTGAATAGTGGATAAGAACCCTTCTTTGTACAGACCTAATGCGACCTGGAGATGCAGTTTTGTCATCGGAACTGACGTGAGGAGCCGTCGCGCCCTTCCGACATTCTGCAAGTGGCAACAAAGATTTGCAAGATTTACAAGGGACATGCGAAAAATATATACAGAGAGAGAGCGGGTAGTTCAAACAGAGCTCAAAGACGGTTCAAGTTGAAAGTCTGATTTTTCAGTCTTTGGTGATGCAGGGTAACGCTTTGTGCTCTGAAAAAGGTTAATATCGCAGATCGAGATTGTGATCTTTTTTTGATTTCTTACTTTTAAGTTAATGATTCGGTCTGCGAGGGTTAACCTAGGAAAAAGTCAATTTTTGTCATACGCTAGTCGTACGGCGAGCTTCAGTTCGCGGGCTCCGACGTCGGGTGCCGTTGGTGCCAGATCAAACGGTCTTCAGCATTTAGGTCTGCAGAATCGCGTGTCCCAATGGTCTGCTTCCCGTAAATCTCGAACTTGTCCCTCACTTGCATCTGCCTACTCTACTAAGAACCGTAATAATGGCCCAGAGGTCCCCAACTTTAGATACATTGCATTAATAGCCATACTTGGCTCGCTAGGTTTCGCAGTAGCTGTTCGAATGGTCGACAAGAAGAAGCCTCATGAACTCACTGAAGAAGAATATGAGAGAGAAACCAAGGCCAAACGGATAAAACATAAACGAACTGCATTCAGCAGAGATCAGGCATTTGTTGTGTTTGTGCTAGGTGGTCCCGGAGCTGGTAAAGGCACGCAATGCTCGAACCTGGTGAGAGACTATAATTTCGTCCATCTGTCAGCTGGTGATCTTTTGCGAGCAGAACAGAACCGTCACGATTCAAAGTACGGTGAGCTCATTAAAACGTATATCAAGGAAGGGCAGATCGTACCCATGGAGATTACTCTTGCTTTGCTTCAGCAGGCCATGAGTAAGTCCATAGAGGAGGGCAAATCCACAAAGTTCCTGATAGATGGATTCCCTCGTAAGATGGATCAGGCTATTAAATTTGAAGAAGATATAGCTGCAGGCCAGTTGGTGCTTTTCTTTGAATGTCCTGAGGAGGTCATGCTTCAGAGATTGTTAAAGCGGGGTCAGAACAGTGGTCGAACTGATGACAACATTGAGAGTATCAAGAAGAGGTTTCAGACCTTTCTCGACACCAGCATGCCAGTGGTTGACTATTTTGACAAGGTAGATAAGGTGGTCAAAGTTCGCTGTGACCAGGCTCCGGCAAAGGTCTATACAGATGTTAAACTTGCATTGGCCGAGAGGGGTGTTGAGGAGTGACATAACCAAAGGAGCCAAGCGTTGTAAATAATCATGTAGTATAGAGAATTTCACCGGACATCACGTCACCAAAGTATGCTACCTCAGTTTCGTACTTCGATACTACGATCACCTCGTCCCTCCAAACCCCGAAAATCCCATCATTTTCATCATCTCATCTCCTCCTTCTGTCTCCTTTGCCATCTCCCTCTTCTTCTTCTTCTCTCTCTTCTTTTCCCTTCTTTCCTCCCTTTTTTTCTCCTGTATATCCCTCATCTTCTCAAGTTGTGCTCTAATATCAAACTCAGATACTTTTTCTTTTTCAGTTTCCCTCAAATATGCCAACCTCTCTCGAACTTCCTCCCCTGTGGCCCGCCTAACAGTCTCTTTCTGGCCAGAAGCGTACAAATGCTGTTTCGAGTTCAAATGATCCGTATACTCCAAACTATCCTTATACGTCAGATCACAAACTTCACAATAAAACCCGGCACCTCTGCCTCGTTTGCCAGTCGAAGCTCCTGCAGGTACCAATGTCACTTTGTTCAGACCTTCATAGATGTTCAATCTCTCGCTTCTCGCAGTGGCTTCCACCGCATCTTCTTTGATCTCCTCTCGGCCCTTTCGCTGCCGTTTTTCATACTCCAATTGCTGCCGTTCTCGTCCTTTTTTGGCATATTCCTCCTCGTCCCATTTGCCTTTATAGGTCTGTCGAGCTCCGTAGGCGGACATTTACGACTACAAGGATAGCTACGAGCGTAAAGGGTGAATGGGTGTTTCAATCAGACACAAAGGTCACTCGTGCAAACTTTGGCTCGTCCCGTTTGCAATTCTAGACACCAAAAACCAATGTTTAAGGAAACAATCCAAGTTCATGCCATCGATGTCGATCCAAGATCCCATATAAAAATGCGCCTGCTTACCTCATTGCCGATCATCCTTCACCTCCACTATTTTCCAACATCGACCCGGCATTGACTTTATTAAAATCCTTTGGTCAACGAGAATCTCCGTTGCTACACACTATACGATGCCCGTTGATTATAGAGGAGCAACCGTTGAGGACCTGGACCTGCTGCCGGCCCTCACAGTCCACGGTTCCAATCTGCTGTCCGAGGCGCTCGAATTATCGTACGAGCGAAACTTTTCATATCTGCCCGTAGTGTCTTCTCAGTCCAAGCGACTGCTGGGTTACTTGACTGCTGAGCAGCTCCAGAAGACTAGCAACAAAGATGGGTTGAGTAAAGTAGCTGATCACTATATAAAATTCGATAAATCTCGGCGTAAATTCCAAAAAATCACTCCAAACACTACACTAGAAGAATTAGAAGCCTTTTTCGCTAGTGGTCAGGAGTTTGCAGTCGTTACTGATGATACGAGAAAGTTTGTATATGGAGTTGCTACCAAGGAAGATTTAGAAGCGTTTGTAAAGAATAGGCCGTCGCTAGTGCAAGCACAGAGGTAGCGAGAGTAGAGTAGTACAATAGTGTGAACGTAAAAGTATGAGTAGTACAAGTAGTGTGAAAGTATAATGTGCATATAAATTACAAATATCATGGTGAATCCCCCTCGAATAGCCTCTGAAATATAAAAACACTGTGTTCTTCCCTGTCCTTCCGTGTCATCCTATTGAAAATGTCCACTACTGGAACTAAGATCCAGTCTCTGCTTCGCTACCACCCTCAGCCTTCTTCTTGGCTTCTGCCTCCTCCTGCAGCTTCTGATTCCGGGCAGCTGCAAGCACAACCTCGTGGAACCGAGCACCAGCAAGTTTTGTACTAGCTGCCGACCCTGCCGACCCAGTCGACCCTGCCGAACTCTTTGTTGAACTTCGAGACAAAAAAGGATTCAAAGATTCAATCAATGTATGTTTCGGAGAGTCGGCTCGCCCTCTGGGGATACTGCTATCCTCGTCGTCACTGTCCTCACTTTCCATTTGTAGAGACTTGATCCTATTTGACAATCGAATAGCCTCAATTGCAAACTGAAACTTCTTCCTAGCATTGAATCCAGCCCTGATGTTAGGCAACAAGTCTGCAGTCTTATTGGCCGAGTCTCCCTGGAACCACGGATCTTGCATCAACTGCTTCGCCGTGGGTCGCAGCTTCGGATTTAACTGCAACATCCGATCAATTAAATACTTGGCTTCCTCGGAAATATGCTTCCAATACTTTGTATGAAACATTACTCTGAATCCTTCTGCGGTCTCTTCCAGAAACTCACTGACCGACTCAGCCCTGAATGGCGAATATCCCGACAGCACCGTATACATGACAACCCCCAGTGACCAAATATCACAGGGCTTCCCGTGTCCTGTGCCTTGCAACACCTCTGGAGCGGCATATCCCAAGGAACCAGCCATGGAAGTCAGCTTCTCCTCGGAAGAACTTAAGGTTTTGGCAATTCCAAAATCAGCGAGCACCAGATCCGATTTGGGATCGTCGCTCACATACAGCAGATTCTCGGGCTTTAGGTCCCGGTGCACAATATCTTTACTGTGAAGGTAATCTATCGCAGACAGCACGTCGTGCATACAATGAGCAGCATCCTCTTCGGTGAATCGTCCACTGTTGCAGATTCGGTCAAACAATTCTCCGCCAGTAGCCAATTGAGTTACAATATAAAACTTGTCCTTGGACTCGAACCAGTCCTTGAACGACACGATATGAGGGTGATGCAAGCTCTGCAGCAGCATCAGTTCGTCCAGAACCATTTGATCGTTTCCTTTCAATGTTTTCTTCAGTATAATCTTCACAGCCACCTCATCGTCATTGGTAACGTCCTTGGCGTACCGGACAACGCCAAATGTTCCAGCACCCAGGGCTTTTCCAAATGAATAGTTGTGTTTTTTGTTGTAGGACACTGGCTGTCCTTTGACTTTGTTGACCAGAGTGTGAAGGGACATGGTTGAGAGATTGATTCAACTGCTCACCGATTTAAGGCTGAAACAATAAGGTTAAAGGTTTAAAAGATGTCAACAAGTCAAAAATGTTAAAGCAGGGGGATCTATGGGGATCATCTCGAACTGCGGCTGGTTGGGCTGAGGCGGGGACTGAGGCGGAGCTAATTGACATGTGATATGGTTTTTGGTGCTGAGCGTAACGTCTACGAGTATTTGGACATTGGCATTTTCAATTGTCTAACTTGGTTGCAGCTGGTTCTCCCAGTACATTTGGTATCTATACGTGTATAAGCGGTGAATGTGTTTTACTGGAGAACTATTGGCCCGTGTGTCAGGTTGTGTCGCTATACACGGGCTTTAAATGTTCTAGAACATTGTATGATTTGTAATTGATTTACCTACAGCTTTGTTCGAAAACTCTAACCCATAAGCCAACTATATGTTATAAACTTCAATGAAACTTCAATAAGCGGGAGTACACGTTTAAAGTTGCATGAATCATGCGAGATGATGCCGATCGGTGCGTGTACCATATCATGAACTATACATGTACAACGGATACAAATAAGAATAATTGTTCTGTCAATGTAGTTTTATCGTTTAGTTTACTATTAACCCTATTTCAATTACTGTATATTACTTAAAACAACACTCCAATTACCATCACTGCAAATACTGCCAACCCAATATTCAGTTTGGCATTGGCACTGCTCTTGGAAGTTGTCGCAACCGGAGGAGGGCCCTGCGTACCGTTGGGTTCAACAGGAGTAGTCGGAGCAGATGTACTGGAAAGGCTAGTCGACCAACCGCATTTACCAGTTTCAGAGCTACTGGCTGCCAATGTAGTGGGAGGACTAGCACTGGTAGAGGGACTAGTACTGGCAGGAGGAGTCGAAATAGCAGGCGGTGCAGCAGAGGTAACAGGGTGGGTGGTAGCAGGAGTAGTTGAAGTAGTGGAAGTAGATGTAGTAGACTTAGAAGTAGGAGTAGTAGAAGGAACCGCGGCAGTTGAAGCAGGAGCAGCAGAAGTCACAACCACATTAGCTCCATAAGGCGCAACGGTTGGGTTAGGAGCAGTCGCAGTGGCAGAAAACTCGCTGTACCATGGAAACTCAGTGACCATGTAATACAAATTGGTAGCCAATGCAGGGTCAGCTTGTAACACAGCAGTCACGTCTTCTCCTCCTTCTAAAAGTTGATTGATCTCTTTGGAGTAAATAGGGTTGACATCAAAAGTATGGGTGGCTAAGAATGTGTAATACTTGTTATAATACGACTGTTCATTAATCAAAAAATCATAGTAGAACTCCAGCACGTAGTTTTCTACTTCGGTGAAGGGCGCCTGGGCCAAAGCAGGACGGGTGAAAAGGAAAGCGAGGGAGATGATTTGAATCAAAGCAGGACTCAGCATGGTGTTTAACGATTGACTTTTTGAGAATTGGTCGATAAAAGAAAGAGTTAGGGGTCATTTTCAGAGGTTTATATTCGTTTCCATCCTGTGCATATCTCAAATCTCAAAATCTCCTATTTGGGCTCTATTAAAGACAACTTATGCATCGATATGCAATAGCATGCAGGGCCCAGATTCAGGGGGAACACTGGGCACTGTGGGAAACCCGTTTTCATGATTGGTCTAAACCATTCACAGATGGAAATAAACCATATCAGTCCTCTATCTGGTTATTCTGTGGACACAATTGGGTGTAGTAGTTACATAGTGCATGCAAGGTTGTAAAGGGATGTGTTTTGATGTTTATTGATCGGCTAGGATTGGCGAGTTTCTTACTGTAAGCTGTACTCCTTACCGAACTATCTGTGAGTTACAAGTTATTGGGGGTACAGGGTGAGAATTGTGGTTTTTTTTGTTAATTAATTCATAGCAGTGTGTGGTCTAAGTGAGTACAATACGTGGTCAGACGCGATAACCCTTGAACACGAAATAACAAATGTGCCGTAGCTAACGAGACACTAAGTATTGTCACTTAATACTCGGATCAAATAACATGAGTGATGTGAAACAGCCTACAATACTGAAGTAAGATAGTTTGAGCACATTAACCAGTGAGGTGTATAGCAAATGTTTATGTAATACCGGCCTTAGCTTTCAGTGTCTAGATAAATTATACCGCTACAATAATATTAGACCCTTGATAACCATTGACACTTAAGAATTGTGATATTCTCAACCTACTTTCTATACTGACGTCGAGTGCAATATTTACATAGACATTAGCATAGTAATCATTACTTTGTCCTATCATTATAAACACTATATGTCTCTCATATACGATTGTATGTATCGTAGCTGGTACCAACTTATGTAACTCTCATCGTCCATTAGCGTCATCAACGCTACGACCTCCCCGAACAATATTCACACAGCCCTTTCACATTCATTCACATTCATTTAAAATTAAACTTTATTATCCATTTACGTCACTGGTCCCGGTTCCTCGGTGCTGCTCTTATTCCATGCCGCGATCTGCAATATCAACCGTTGATCGAAAGTAGCCTGATTTCTATTTCCGTCGGGAGTTTGCAAATTGCGGTCTCTTTTGATTGGTTTCGCCTTGTTCTCACCTGCTGTTATCTACACCTTCTTTCAGATCACCAGATAGAGAATACGGATGCATTTGTTGTGATTATTGCCTACCTTCAAACACACGGATCACTACTATACGTATATATTGACGAAATGACGTAACTAGTCATCAGCACCTAGTTTACGCATAAACTTTGCATGGCACAGGCCGAGCGCAGATGTCAAATGCACAATGTCATCACTGGCCATCATCACTGTCAAGCCCCGACATCACTACTGTGTACAAAGCTACCAAAGAACGAGAAATAACGTGCATAGCCAATAAAAGTAGCAAACGTCCCACAGGAACACCCCTTTTTTCTCAACTTGACATAGTTAGCAAGCAATCGATAGCGATCGACGTGCAGACTTGCCGCATTAGCACGCTGTACTGCAGCCCGCCTCTTTGCTGTACTCCCCAGGATAATTAATTCAACGTATAAAAGCTGCGCCGTGGACGCCACTAAACTGTTTTTATCATCATTGAAGACAGAATTGCAACTTGTATAATTTTACAGAGATCCAATTGATTTTTAAAGGTACCACAAACAAACAACAAACAAACAAACAAAAGTAACCAACATGTCCGACAAATACACCACCAGCGGCGACTACAAGGCTACCCAGGCCATGCCCGGAATTCAACTCCCTAAGGATGCTGAGAGCAACTCTGCCTTCCACAACACTCGAAGCGTCGATGCTGAGAAGCTGAACAATGACATCAAGCAGGCTGGACGAAACACCAAGAACACCACCAAAGATAAAGCGTCTGACGCTGCCGACACCACAAAAGATAAGGCCAATGATGCTTGGGAGACCACCAAGGACTACGGTCAGTCCGCACAGGACAAGGCCTCTGATGCTGCCGATACTGCCAAGGACAAGGCCAGCGATGCATGGGAAACCACCAAAGACTACGGTCAGAGTGCACAGGACAAGTCCAAGGAGTACGGACAAAAGGCATCAGACAACGCGGCTGACGCAAAGGAGAGTACCAAGGATAGTGCTGCCAGTACCTGGGACACTGCCAAGGACTACAGCCAGTCTGCTCAGGACACTGCTGCTGAAAATTACCAGTACGCCAAGGACAAGGCTTCTGAGTACAGCGAAACTGCCCAAGAATACGGTCAGTCTGCTGCAGACAAGACCAAGGAGACTGCCCAGAGCGGAGCTGACACTCTTGCTGACACCTGGGAGGCCACTAAGGAGAAGGTAGCCGAGACCCTGCAGGCTGCTAAAGAGAAGATAGACGAGTACACTACTTCTCAGAAGTAAGGAGGTGGCTAGTATTTAAGTTATTAATTATATAGTTATAGTAAATTATTAAGAGAAGAAGATTGAGTGAAAGAGTAGCGGAAGTAGACAGTTGAATGTGTGCATTGTGACATTTACTATAGACTGTTGAATAGCCATTGTGACACTAGACAGTTGACCTTAGACAGTTGATTGTGACACTACTGTAGACCGTTGAATATCTCCATTGTGACATTCACTATAAATAGTATTATTTTTGTGGCAATATACTGTACATGTGGCTGCAATTTATGCGGAAACTAGCCTCCATTGCCATTGTACACGAGAGAGAGACTGTACTTGGAAAGTTGGTTTACAAAACAGTGTAGCTGAGTACGGTGAACATGCTGATATCTTCTAAATTGGCAAAAGTTGCTTTTTTCTAGTGTAATTTGCGATTTTCGTAATTCTAAAATCTCCTGTTTAAGTGAGACTGCTGAAATTTTTTGTCAATTACGAGCGTTAGTGGTTTAGTGGTAAAATTCATCGTTGCCATCGATGAGCCCCCGGTTCGATTCCGGGCTAACGCATTCTTTTTGCCTCAGAATAGTCTGATCCATACAGTAAGAAACTATATAAGAGAGTGTTATTTTTTTATTTATCCAGTCATTGAAAAGCTCTAATTAACATTCAATTAAGATTTCTTTAATTAATATTCTATTGAGTTTTGTTCTTTATTGTTCTATTGCTACTCAACTACCAGTCTCATCCCTTCTCACAGTAACGATCCCACGCGTAAACAGTTACCCTCACTTCACATATAAACTTCTCAGTAGAAACGTTTGGAATTATCGACATCAACATAATCATATAGAAAATGCAAGCCCCCGTGGTTGTTATGAGTAAGTAAGCCAGCTGGACAATGATAGTTTGATATGATGGATGTTACCATCCCTCGGTTGACGTTGCTAACAAGACGCCGGAGGAGAACGGCAAACCGGGCGAAGAGCCCAGGTGTCAAACATTACCGCAGCCAAGGCAGTGGCAGACATTGTGCGAACGTGTCTCGGGCCCAAAGCCATGTTGAAGATGTTGTTGGACCCTGTCGGAGGAATCGTTTTGACTAATGATGGACACGCAATTCTGCGAGAAATAGAAGTCACGCACCCGGCCGCCAAATCAATGATTGAGTTGAGCAGAGCCCAGGACGAAGAGGTGGGAGATGGAACCACCACTGTCATTATCCTGGCCGGTGAGATTTTGGCTCAGACGTTCCCGTATGTCGAAAAGAACATCCACCCTGTGGTTATTATCTCTGCTTTGAAAGAAGCCCTCAAAGATGCATTGGACGTGATCCATGAAATTTCTCGACCTGTAGATACTGACAATGAAGAGGCCATGATAAAGTTGGTCGCTGCATCAATTGGTACGAAATTTGTAGCCCGATGGAGCAACCTCATGTGCCAACTTGCCCTGACAGCGGTTAAGACGGTGCTACGTGTCGATGCCCGTGGTAAGAAGGAGATCGATGTCAAGAGATATGCTCGAATTGAGAAAATTCCTGGTGGAGAGATCGAAGATTCGCGAGTGTTGGACGGAGTAATGCTGAACAAGGATATTGTGCATCCTAAAATGAGAAGAAGAATCGAGAACCCTAGAATTTTACTACTTGACTGTCCTTTGGAATATAAGAAGGGAGAGTCCCAAACTAATATTGAGATCACCAAAGAGGAAGACTGGAGCCGAATTTTGCAGATCGAAGAGGAGCAGATCAAGAATCTCTGTGACAACATTGCATCGTTCAAACCCGACTTGGTCATCACTGAAAAGGGAGTGTCCGACTTGGCTCAGCACTACCTGTTAAAAGCCAACATCACTGCCCTACGACGAGTCCGAAAAGGAGACAACAACCGAATCGCACGAGCAACTGGTGCTACCATTGTCAACAGAATCGAGGATATTCGGGAATCAGACATTGGAACCCGAGGTGGTTTGTTCAACGTCGAACTTATTGGAGATGAATACTACTCGTTCATTACCGAATGCAAAGATCCCGGTGCTTGCACTATTCTGTTGCGAGGACCTTCAAAAGATATCCTGCAGGAGATTGAGCGAAATCTTCACGATGCCATGGCCGTTGCTCGAAACGTTGTGTTTGAGCCCCGTCTCTCTCCCGGAGGAGGTGCTACTGAAATGGCAGTCAGTGTTCGTTTGGCTGAAAAGGCAAAGTCCATTGAAGGTATTTCGCAGTGGCCCTACAAGGCTGTTGCTGATGCTATGGAGGTTATCCCCCGAACATTGATTCAAAACTGTGGAGCTAATCCTATTCGAGTATTGACTCAGCTACGAGCTAAGCATGCCGAGGGTCTATACACTTATGGTATTGATGGAGATAATGGAAAGGTTGTAGACATGAATGAGTATGGCATTTGGGAACCAGAGGCTATCAAATTACAGTCTATCAAGACTGCCATAGAGAGCTCGTGTCTGTTATTACGGGTTGATGACATTGTGAGTGGAGTTCGAAAGGGAGGAGCTGGAGCCAGCCAGGCAGCTGCTATGGCCGGCCCTGGACCAGAGGAGGTTGCTGCTTAGAGAACTTTAACAATTTAGGAATAAAACTGTAGAATATGTTACATATATATGAATGTAGATAAATGTGAAAGGATGAAAGTATACAATATCAATCATTAGATGTATGTGAATGCAATGCAGTAAAAAGTATATACAATAGTTGTGCTGGCTAGATATCGAAGTGCGCCTTGAATAAATTAGGAGGATGAGAAGTTAATAGTATGCAGTTCGTAATTTTATTGTGCAGCTTCTTCGGTCTCGACCTTTGGCTCATACCCCAGGTACTGTGAACCTAGTTCTAACAAATGCTCAGTCTGCTGTTGTGTGAATCTCTCTTCACACTCTTCCACAAGATTGTACAAAACCGGTAATGAAGTAGGCGCAGAGTTGATGATTTGCAAAACCTCTGCTTTTTCCAAGTAGATACCGGAACCTCCCAATTCAGTCATGAATTGTGAAATGTTGTCGGCCGTCTGGGGAAATTGTTCGTTACCAGCTGGCCGTTGTTGCAGATGAGCTTGAAGTTCAGATATTATGATTTCAAGATTTTCGGGAGATTCGCCTAGCTCAGAGGATTGTTGTTGACCTTTGATTTCATTGATTTTCCACAACACCTCGGCATTTGTGAGCATTCCATCTCGGGGTTTTACGATTTTCATGGTCTTTGGCCAGGGCACAGATTAGAACAGCCAAAGCGAAAGAGCAGCAAAAGCGAAAGACCAGACAGTCCAGAAATACTTATTTACAATTATATGAGTACTGTGCTCACTTAGATAAGACTACTATGTATGTAAAAGTTCACTACTATCTTGGAAGTACAGCACAAGTCAACAACGGTCTGACTTTTGGCGAAACTGAAGCTTTGCGAGATATCTTGATATATCGATATATCTAAGCTTAACGACCAATCTCAGATATGCACGGTTATGTAGCTTAAGGTCGGTAGTGCGGCTGTGCACATACACCAGCGAGTGTGGTGAACCTCAACCCTTATTAAACACCTAGGAGCTGGGTAGATTTAGGGTACTGTCAATGTGGTGATATCGCGACAAAACACACATAACAACTAGATAATCATTTTAGTAGCAGAATATAACACAGTTGACCACTTTACAGGGACTCCAGGTCTCTTATTTTTGCTCCTGAGCACACTGTCATTTCGGTGTGCTGGCCGATATAAACCTGGTGTGGTGTACAACAACATACAATCCCACCACCTTCCTTCCCAATCAAGTAACACAGTCCACAGTCTACGTACCCCTACCCTTCTTCTTTGGCCCGCATCATCTTGTGTTGAAATTTCATCTCTAAAATCCTCGTAAACCCAACCGACAAAAACCACACATCATGTCTCTCGTAGTCACCGAGAAAGGAAACTTCCAGCACATTTTACGACTGCTGTCGACCAACGTCGATGGTAAAATCAAGATCATGTACGCCTTGACCCACATCCGAGGTGTTGGCCGACGATACGCCAACTTGGTTTGCAAGAAAGCCGATGTTGATCTCAGCAAGCGAGCTGGTGAATTGACCGTCGAAGAATTGGAGCGAATCGTCACCATCATCCAGAACCCTACCCAATATAAGATCCCCGCTTGGTTCTTGAACAGACAACGAGATATTGTTGACGGAAAGGACTCTCACTTGTTGGTCAACCAGTTGGACAACAAGTTGCGAGAAGATTTGGAGCGATTGAAGAGAATGCGAGCCCACAGAGGTCTGCGACACTACTGGGGATTGAAGGTCCGAGGTCAGCATACTAAGACCACTGGACGACGAGGAAAGACTGTCGGTGTTGTTCGAAAGAAGTAAACGTGTAGTTTTGTGGGTGGTAGCCAAAGATTAAAAAAAGGGCTACGAAACATGCTAGGACGTAAGCTACGAAACGTAGCTATGAAAAATGTAGACATAGCTGTAATGAGAGTTTTTAACTAATGCGGTTGTAGGCTGTTCTTGTTGGAGTTCAGAAAGATGGCGTAGAAAAGTCAGGGTGACCGGTACTGTACTGTTATCAATATGGCAAGCGGGGGATATATAATAGTCCACAGTATGAAGTCGTTAGTTGGTTTCGTGTTACAACATCTAACTAATGTTGGCTGCGTTTCCATCATAGCAGCACATAATATTGTATCTAAACCATATTGTATCTAAACTGTGAAAACTCAGAAACTTGTTTATCTGCCACACTGTTTGATATTGAATACAGCAACCCAACACACCTCTACGTACCGTGAGACAACGTAGAATCGATATCGATCTAAAGTATTCGACCTACACAACTACTAGGTTGTCTACAATTATTCGTATGGACCCTGAACAGCCAGACAAAAAGAGTCTGTATGATATTTTACAAGAAAATGAAGGTATGTAGTAACTGTGTAGCTTGAGTTGGAGCTGAACCAATGCCATAAGCGTTGCCTCTGGATTGCAACATGTTATTTCTTCAGTGTGACAGCAGTGATTCGTCAATTGATTTATCAGTTCGTAAATTGACAGTGTCAGTAGATGCATAATATGTCACGCAGGTCGATACAGCCATTGATACAGCGACATGTAAATTATCTTGTACCGTCGTTGTTAGTTCACTCGTAAGCTGGTACTTCAATCAGTTTATACAATGAAATTTTACAACGCACATGCCACTCACACTTAATATTACTCTTCTAACCAGCAAAACGAGAAGAAGAGTACCAGAAACACTACGTAGAGAAAAATGCTATACACCGCCTCGACGAGCGAGAGGTCTCTTACCTCGAGACATTAGCCCGCAAAGAAAGGGAACGCGAACTGGCCCGTCAAAAGGAAATTCAAGATGGCTTGGCTAAATTGAAAAGGTGGGTAGATACAGCAGAGACTGCACGCAAATTTGCAAGCATACTGCTCACTCACAGTGAGTGAGACACACAGTAGCATTCTAACCAGACGGGAACATGAAATTGAACATGTCAAACCTCCCAAACCAATTGGGAATATAATTCCTACCAGAATAGTCAAGCCAAAGAAAAGGCTGCTGGTAAAAAAAAATGGCTTGGCTGGCAAGAGGACCGCTGAGGAAAGCTTTACAACTAACTCTGCTAGCAAAACTGACTCACTCAAATCAACTGCATCATCTGAAACACCTATCAAGCCCAAAACAACTACGACTAAACTAAAAACAGCCCAGCCACCCCCTCTGCTCTCTGGCTACAGCGACTCTGAGTAAATTCCAACGGGCTCGTCGATCACATGTGCAGATATCTTGCCGCATCTCGCAGCACTATGCAGGCAGCCATGTGATCGACATTCAGAACTCAACGGGTCTCCAGGGCCCCTCCACTGGTTTACTCTTCTATTTAACGGCAGACCAGTCATTCCATTCCCACAATTATATTCCTCAAGAATTTAATACTCATTGCTAATTATGAACTTTTCCTATAACATGCCTGAATTCACCGAGTCTGACAGGGCTGCTGCATTATACGGCATCCATGCGTCATCCAGTCAAGGCCCCTGCACTAGCCGATCACGGTCCCGCTTCACTAGTTTCTATTACTTTCGTCACTTTGCTGATTCGCTGAAGCGATTGAACAAGAGACTGAGCCGACGGAGATCGGGACGGTCAACTCCGACCAGCACAACTTTGGGCTCTCCTTATTCGTATAACAGTCCTTTCAAGTCCTCAATGAACTTTGCTGGGATGAGAGATACCTTTGATTTAGCGAGACTAGGTAAAGATCTTGAAGGTCACGAAAGCCAGGAGACGCTGTTTGAGGAGCTCGACAATTATGAGACGCTTCAGTGTCGGCCGTTGTACAATCGCTTTAGTGTGAGCGTAGAGTCGGTCGTTTCCATAGACAGCGAAGTTGGCTCAATACAATGGATGATCGATTAATGGCAGTGTTTAGACTGAACGAGATTGGAATGTGAAATGAAATACGAAATGAAAAATGGCTGGAAGAGGAAATGATTATGTTTACGGTTTTTGGGTAGTTTATTTTATTGGCCAGTCTGTGGTTTAAAGTTGTTTCAATATATTAAAATATGTTTACATCATATCTTCGAGTTGAATCGTCAAGTCATTAGTTGAATAATCTATAGCTTTTGCGTAGTTGAGTGACTGATAAATTTGGCTAGTTGATGTCAATCAGTCGATCTTCAACTTTAATATCGCACCTCTTTCTTCTCTTTGGGAAAAGCGGGTCCAATCAACTGCAATGACTCAGCAGCAAGCCACTGTCCAGTCTTGACAGACTCTTCGAGGCTCTTTCCCTCAACCAAGGCAGCCAAGAATCCTCCGGCAAAGGCATCTCCAGCACCGTTGGTGTCAACGATAGAAGAAGCGTCAAGCTTATGGACAGGATATCGGTGAGTGGTAGTGGTCTTGTTCACAACATCTCCAATGACGACAATGGTATCATCAACTCCTTGGGTCAAGATGACAACTCGCTCTCGCTTGGTGTTCTTCTTGGGCAACAAGGCAATGTGCTTTCCAATAGTCTCAATGTCGGTGGTGGCCAACTCGTGGGACTCGGCATAAGCAAGAGCCTCACTCTCGTTTCCGATCAAGTAATCCCAGTAGACAGAACTCTGATCCATGGGGTCCTTGAAGAACTGGGCCAAGAAAGGAGCAGACAAGTTCATGCTGAAAACCTTGTTGGACTCGGCAGCATACTCTCCCAAAGCGTTGATAGCAGGAGGGCACACAGTCAAGTGGAAACCTCCGACGTAAAAGACCTTGGCCTCTTCGACGTATTTCCAGTTTTCTGGAGCTTTAAGGTGCTCAAGCTTGTAGTGGTTGGCAGCAGCCAAGTCGGTGACCAGAGATCGATGAGCTCCAGTGATCAAAGCAGCACACTTTCCAGTGGGGATATCCTTGTGGACCATGTAGTTGCTGAACAAACCAGCTTCTTCGTTGGCTCGTCGAAGCTCGGCACTGTACTGATCCTCTCCAACAGATCCAAAGTATACAACAGTTCCCTTGGGGAGGAGGTACTGAGCACCGCGGGCAGCGTTCTGGGCGGCACCTCCAGCGAGAATGTGGACATCAGGGTTCTTCAACACCTCTTCGAAGATGGGCATGTGCTTGTCCTCGACGAGAATGGCATCGTTGTCCTTGAGGTCATATTTGGCCAAATACTCGGCAGTTCTGGTTAGCTGTGTAACGGTACGACGTACGGGGTTGGACAGGACGAGAAGAACAAAGGTCGGAAACTCAGTAATCTGTTCTTAGGGCCAACAGTCGACCAGAATTGAATGGCAGCCGACAGATAAATCAAGTGCCCTCGAATTGTAGGAGACACCAGTTCATAGCACGTGGCAGCACAGAACAGCGGACCTAAATCGTGAAGTTGGTCGACGGACCTAAATGCGGACCTAAATGAGCGCGGAATCAACTCTCCTCAACCACATTGAGCAGGCAGTAACCTTATGGCGAACCAGGACTTCACGGTAAACGGTAAACGCCCACGGTGCAGACGAACAACTCGCACAAGCCAAACAAGCCGGTTTCGCTTATTTTTTCACAACATTTGGCAACTCTCCTCGGAGATTTGGTTCACTTACACAGTAGCCTGAAGATCTTGTTAGTTAGATTTCCAATACATTTGTTCTTATCTACCCACCAAGCAAAGGATTTCCTAAACAGAGCACGTCAAAAGTCATTTTGTTTATGTATCAAAAATGGTAAAAAACTCAGGAGAAACTGAAAGTCTCTGTCTGGTTTTTTTTTGGACAACGGCACGTGACTTGATGATTGGTGGAAAGTCGAGAGGAGAAAGAGTGATAGGAAAATGAGGAATGAGAAAATAGATTTATAAAGAAGTAGAATGCTACGTAAATCTACTCGTAATTGCGCAGCAAGAAACAGATAACTGAAGCTCATTCGTATAGAGGCCAACCGGCGACGTGCATACTAGCTGCATATAATCTTACCGATCATATGCAGGTTTCCGTTTTCGTATAACAGTACCTTCTAGCATACAGTGATTAGTACTCTCGTGGAGAGTCCAGCACTGGTTCATACATGTAAACAGTGGTATTGTGCTGGTCAGGAGCAAAATATAATCGCAGGTTGCCATTTACAATATCCACATCAAACGGATTCTCGGTCATGGCTGTGCCTCGGCTGCTTTGCAACGTAATAGGCACTTCCGACAAGGGAACCATGGTGTTGACGTCCACAATGGCAATACCTCCGATGGTAATGTGGGCGTCAATCCGGTGACTCCAGAACAGATCATGACGGCTCGGTAATCGTAATACTGAGGATGGCCCAAGAACTTGCAGTCCTGGTAATCGACATAGAAGCTGGGGTTTCGGGTGACTTTCACTGGAGGAGTAAAGTCGGAATCAACAGGAGGTTCAGTGTTTGTGAGGTCAAAAATTGACGAGTTTCGAGAACCCCAGTTGAGTGTAGCAATTCGTTTCGTAAGCGGGTCGTGCACAATACCACCTTCATGGTCATTAGTTTGAAGGATTACCGTAGGTTCAAGGTTTTTGGGGATCTATTTTCAAAATTGTGGCAGTACTGTTGGGTCTATACTGTGCCAAGGTTGCCCAAATAGACTGTCCGTCGTAATCAATTCCACCCGTGTGGTATTCGATATCTCCTACATTTGAGATAGCAGAGTCGGCAATCCTGTTTCCATTACCATCAAAGACGATCAGGTGGCCCACCCCCATCACCGGGACTTCTGTCAGTACCGTTAATAATGGTGTTGTTACCGCACGAAATAGTAGGGACAGTGTACATCCCGCAGCTGATAATGTATCTGTCTTCACACAAGTTTACCATTCCTTCTGGTTCTCACGTCTCACCTTGCAATTGGACGGTCTTTACCAGGTTCCAGATAGTACTTCTGCCCAAGTTGTTGAACTTCTCAACTATGAGATCCGCATGAGAAGCAGGACCAGGTTCTGGGAGAGGAAGGGGGATGATAGGCACGTTGGGCTGAGAGTATGTGGCATTGAGAGCGTGGGCAGCTGAAAAAGCCGACAGAGCCACGAGAACCGATTTCATTTCTTGTGTACAGAACTGTAAGAGCTTAAGATGTCACTCAAGGACTAAGTGGAAGCACTCGAACAGGCAAAGACCAATTCCATATTTATATTGCACGTTTTATGTGCCGTGTACGCCGAAACGCTCCCGTGCATCTGTTAGAACATGTTGGTATACTGTCAATTTACAGCGTATATTAATGTCGTATTGATCTTCGAGTGAACAAAACAGCAGATTTCAACATACGTTATATGTTAGCTCATAAGCTCAAAACGATCGACAGGGCATCTTGCATAGCCGTTATGCATGTGCATCTCTAATCAGTTCTGATTGGAGAACATCGTGATGGTTATTGTAAAGTCACACTCACAGAAATAATGTGGGAAACTTTATATACAGATAAAGCCAATTGAGAGTGAAGTGAGGGTAGGTGCGTCATAGACGGGTTTCGCACTGACAGAAGCGGAGAAAGAGCGAGTTGAGACTGACACAACTGTGATACATACCACAGCGAGACCTATTCTGAGACAAACAGGCAAAGTGCACTCATGAGACGAAACGCGAAAAACAAAGAAGAAACTTAGGTGCAACTACTCACAGTACGAAATAAATTCCCTCATATTACGAATAAATTCACCGTCTTCCAATAAAGTTGTCTTGACATGATAAATTAATCCTTGTCACTGAACCACCATCTATTAAATTGCTTAACCCGCTTTTGTACTGCTCATGTTCCACGCTAGTATGACACTTCACCTACGCCCCACTGTCAGCTGTACCCTAGTCATTGTGTAAGTTCTCCTACTCCCTATTAACGATTGAGGTTGACCCCACACCCCACACGTTGGGCCATTTTTAAAGCCGAAGGTTTATTCAACCGTTGGGTTGAACTTTAAACCCTTTCCAAGCTTTACCATAGTTCCAGACGTCTCGTAATTACTTCCTCGTAATTGTTCAAGTGAAGTAAACTGTACTAATAAACTTCACTTTCACTACCAATACAGTTAGCACCTGAATCAACCACACTCTGCGTTGGGGTTCGTGCATATAGAGCGGGGGCATCAAATAGCCGAAATCGTTGACTCTGAACATTTCAACGGGACCAAAACTTCTTGAGTTTCACTAAATTTTTCTCACTCTACTCTTGCACAATGCAGCACTACTACCAGGATCCGCTGGCCCAATACAAAATCCAGGCCCTGAGTGACCTGGTGGAGCCGCTGGGAAGAAAGCTAGGCTACCGGACTCTGCAGGATCATGTCCACGAGGTTATGTTTGCATACCTGTTTTATGACACTATCTATAGACTCTCTGGGACTATAAGTCCGGTGATTTCAAAAGCGTACAGATCTTTGAGCTATAGAACACAGGTCAATTACGATATTCATGTTACTTCTATGGTGAATTGTCTGTTACTGCTGGCTATTAGCTTCCCCCTATTTGGAGATCCAGTACTAGCACTAGATAAAGTTTCTGCTTATACACCTTATAGTGGATTTGTGTGTGCAATCTCTTGTGGATACTTCCTATGGGACTCTGTTATCTGTTTGAGATTCATTCGATTGTTTGGCCCCGGGTTTGCCGTTCATGGAGTGGCTGCCCTGTTTGTGTTTTCGCAGAGCTTTAGACCATACATCTTGTACTATGCTCCCCATTTTTTGATGTTTGAGCTGTCAACGCCATTCTTGAATGTACACTGGTTTGCAACTCACTTGCCTGCTGGGATGGTGCCTTCGTGGGTGGTAACCATCAATGGGCTGTGTCTGATCGCCACCTTTTTCGGTGCTCGAATTGTCTGGGGTTTCTACCAAGCTTTCTACTTTGCGCTGGAGGTGTTTAGTGCCAAGAACTTGAGTGTTGTTCCCCTGTGGCTGCCCAGTTTTATTTTCGTGAGCAACTTGTTGTTGAACTTTTTGAATGTCCACTGGTTTAGTAAGATGATTAGTTCTGCCAGCAAGAGAATTGCGGGGTCAAAAGCGCATGCTGAGTAGACGATTATAGGGACCGAAAGGTGCTGACCAAGGAACTGATGAACAGAGCGCCGAAATACAGACACTGCGTGTTAGATCTACACTCGCTGTACATTATTAAATAGAGCCTAAGTGCAAAGGTCGATTGTCAGAGACTGCTTCATGTAACGGTATAAATCAATGACAAGCACAACATAAAGCACAACAGAAATTCAATCTATACACTATATATTTCTAACCAAAAAACTTATCCTCTATATACCTCTTATAGTCCTCTCTGTCTAAACTTTTCAATGCAACTTCAATATCAGTATTTATATCAGCTATCAGGGCATCCTTGGAAACATAGTTCAACTCTGGCCGGATGTACCCCAGAATAACCACTTTGATAGTGGCCCCGTAGAATGAATCTTTAAACTTATGCATTATATGAATCTCCGCACTTCTCCTTGCGTTCCCATAGAAAGGATTCCACCCTACGCTCATCACCATTGGATGCACCGATCTATCAGTCTCGTCTAAACTATGCCCAAACGAGAAATCTACCTTTCTACCACTTTCGTTCTTAGGTGTCTCATGCCTAGCGACACTCTCCACTTTAGCCCATCCGTAGTATATACCAGTTTCACCAATATCCAACTTGTCGAATTCCTCCTGTTCCACGTTAGCCGTGGGAATGCCCAGTTCGCTGCTTCCTCGCCCGAATCCAGGGATGATGTACGATTTCAAGTATACGGGATAAGGTGCAGAGACCTTGTCTGCGCCTACAATGGTCGGTCTACTTGATCTGTCCATGCTATAAGTTCTATAAGATAATGGCTCTATGACTGTTAATCGTGATCGTCCCAAATGTGTCTAGTTTATATGCAGGCAGCCGTGTCTCACCGAAAGCCGCCGAAACCGCGCCTATCCTAACGATACGCTTGAAAGCTCTTACCTTATCAGCGTGGTCATCATGGATGTGATCAAGGGCCTCACGCAGATAAGCGAATTCGATGACATACTTGTTCAAGACCCTAAGGCACCTAAACGGAGTTCGGTTGCGTTGATCGTTCGGTTCCCGAAACTGGGCCGAATGGAAACTCGGAACCTGAACGAACTCCTGAAAACAGCCGAGACGCTGGAAGGAAGAGGGTTCCCCGAGATTCTGTTTATTAAACGTGCTACCAGTAAACGGGACAGATGGTCAAATCACATTGCTTTGCCAGGGGGAAGAAGAGATCCCCAGGATGCGAGCGACGTGGAGACTGCTATCCGAGAAGCTCAGGAAGAGGTGGGACTCAACCTGAGAGAAGATGCGATTTACGTCGGTCCCTTGGATCAGCGATTGGTTAAAGTGTCGTGGGCATCTAAAACCATCATGACTCTTTGCTCTCACGTGTTTGTGCTGAAAGATGCCAATGCGAAGCTGACACTGCAGACCTCGGAAGTGGCAGATGCTTTTTGGCACCCGATAAAGGAGCTGTTTGACTCGAAATACTGGGGACATGAGTACGTTCATCTTGGAAAGCGTCTTGGCCTCGAGAACTCTTATCTTCCGGGCTTTTTGCATCCCCTGATCAATAAGTTCGTAGGAAACATGTATTTTGGTGCTATTGATCTGTGGAGATTCGATGTTAGAGCTGGAACTCCTCCTGAGAAACTGTGGGGATTGACCTTGGGGATTGTGACAGATTTGCTCGAAGTTTGTAGACCGGGTTCGGTGGTGGCTCTTGTGCAGCCTCCTCGTATGGCCCATGTGGATATCAACTTCGTTACAAGGCTATTGTCCTTTGGTCAGACCCAGAAATCTCAAAAATTGCTGAAAGAACTCAGGAACAGGGGTTCGTATACCGCTGGGTCATTAGATCTGGCGCACAAGCTCATTCACGGACATTTCAGGTATATATTTCCGTCCATTCTACTGACCTTGGTATTGCGAATATTGGGTCTGGTATTTTTGATCAAATATATGCGAGCCAGAAAGAAGAGGTGAGCTGAATTACGTTCTACTCAAAAGTATTCCCGTATGTCTAATAAATTATAGATACTAATTGCATGCTAGGTAGTAGGTAATTCAAATCCTAATGCACTTTGACAGATGATCGTCTAGGCTGACATCTGCTTCCACTTGACAGCAATAGTCCCCTTTTCTCTCCAATCCTCTCCAAGCAGACGCAATCGAGCAGCTGCGGGATACTTTTGCTCACTCGAAACTGCGGTCCACTGATCCCATGCCAAGTTCAATAGCTTGGCTCCCTGTTTACCGTAGACATCTAAAAATCGTTTCGCAGAAATATCCCACCAACCAGCCACTGCAGCGTAGTCTGAGTTGAGTAGCAATTTCGGATCCTTATTGACCTGCCGAGCTAAAAACTTCCATGTGTTTGAAAATGGATACGGGTGTTCATGTTCAGACTGTGCTCCCAACTTGGACTGCGTGATGACTGCCCATACACAAATCATACCCGAGATTCTCTCAGAGTACTGCGTCTCATCCTCCCATTTTTCATTGCGCCTCTTCCATCCCATACGCCGTCTGCCTTCTTCGGTGTCTATAGAACACGAATATCCAATGCATTGAGGACATTTTTTGACAAATCGGGCCAGCAAGAACTTTTGTAAAGGTGGATGTTTGACTAAGCAATTGATGGTAAACATTCCAAGAGGGATGGCCGATTGTAATGAGACGATGGTTTCTGTTTCAGCCTGTGATACAACGCTTTTGGCCAAAAAGTTGAGGAGCCATAAATATGCAAGCTCGTTCTGGCTCTTGGCGGTGTTGAGAACGGCGTCCACCTCACCGGCCAGATTATGCAAATGCTTTTTACTCTCTGTGAGTTGACCCAGTTTCGGCTTGATTTGCCGTTTGGCGTTGAATGTATATGTTTTGAGTTGCTTTTCCTCACTGACCGGAGTGACTATGTTTTGCTTGATATCGTGAATCTTTTGTTTGTATGCAAAAAATTCCCGCTCGACTTGTTTAAAGTCAGTGAATGCGTTTTCGGCTGAAGCGGCCCGTTTTGCTTCGGCCTCTTTGGCCAACCGTTCTTGTTCGGCTTTCTCTTTAGTAGAGCGTTCCTGTTCAGCTTTTTCTTTAGCCAATCGTTCTTGTTCAGCCCTCTCATTGGCCAGACGGTCCTTTTCAGCTTTCTCTTTCGCCATTCGTTCCCGCTCTAGTCGTTCTTTCTCCAAACGTTCTCTCTCAGCTTTCAACTTGGCTTCTTCTTCAGCTTTTCTTCTCTCTCTCTCTCTCAGCCTAGCCTCCTCTTCAGCTCTTTTCCTTGCTTCTTCTCTCCTCCTCTCTTCCTCTTCTTTTCTTCGGATATCATCCAGCAGGCCCTTTAAGCGATCCTGCTGCCGGCCTTTTATCTCCGAGATATAACTGCTCGCTCTCTGCCGCTGGCTCGAGCTCTTCTGACCGTATGCACGCAGTTCGTTCTCAATTTCCTGTTTCTCCCTTTCAACCGTATTCTTCACATTACGAGCATTGCTCAATGATATATTTTCCAGCATATTATCAATTTCAGTGAAACTTCCATTCATCAATGGTGCCGAATCAGTGGTTTTTGCCTGCACTCCTTCGGTCAGACCGCGAGCCTCATGGCCGAACTTGGTGAGCAGAGACAGACGTCTGTCCGTCATCTCTCGTATATGGTCGTACAAATCCTCATCTTCTGACGTCGCGCTCGGCGTTTCCACGTCGGAGATCTCTCGCAGTGCATCAACTTCGTCGTCTGATTCGTTCAGCGAGTCATATCCTTCATCATATTCCTTTTGATTGACAGAGTGTCTGCCTCTATGTCCACTGAAGAACATGTTCCACGGTCATTGGTCACCCAAAATGTCTAGTTAACTGCGCGTCAAGATTTATATATGAATATCAAAAAGTTATCACGACCACCACACAAATATATCGTGATCATGTAATATGTTGGTGGACAGAGTAGTCATCAGGTTAGGGTCAGGGCCACAGAATGAGGGAATTGGAGATGCTGTATCTCAACATTGGGCTGTTTCGAAAACAGGAGAAGCAGCTCACTGAAAGGAATTGAGCCATAAATACTGAATAGACACACTTTCAAACAATTCTCGCTTAAAAATGGCCCGTTCGCGCAGACCCTAAAATGTACCCAACTCGGTGCTGACAAAGCAATGTCGTAAACTGTCCATACATCATTACGTAAACACCACTGAAAAATCATTTTCTGCCTGCGTTTCAACTGATTTTCACTTTTATCATTCAACGAATTTGTGATTTCATAGATAGACCGGCAAATGGCCACTCCGTACAAAGGTCCCTTCCGACTGTCGTCGCGAAGTTTCCACACATCACCTTTCCTCTCGGGAAAAGTCGGTGTTTCCATAAAACATCCCGTCCATCACACGGTGAAATTTAAAAACGCTCAGGTTTCTGAACGATTCCGAGATCTTCTGGTCCCCAAATCTTCCATTGAATCTGCTGGTTTTCGGCCATGGCTCACACACGCCGACAGACTCCAAGATCATCATCATAACAACATTGCATCGGACCTGCTCCTAATAAACTATAACCACCACGGAGTAGACAAAAAGGGTATTAAGCGACGAGAGTGGGATGGGTCCTCTCCATATCATATTTTCCGACCTGCTAAACCTCCAAGAGGTCGAGACCGAGAAACCAAAGACGTTAAGAAACGGGACTGGAGAAACGTTCCCGAGATCAAGGCTGTTTCCCTTAACACATATGTAACTGCTGCTCGAGAAAACCGAGATTTGTCTATTTCGGCCATGCTGCAAATGCAACAGATCACGGGCTCGAAACCTCAGTTGGTGCTCACTCGAGAAAACATTGCTCATTTCAAAATCAGAAAGGGCATGCCGATGGGTGCTAAAGTGACCTTGAAAGGAAGACCAATGACTCAGTTTCTAACCACTCTCAGTGAAATCGTGTTTCCTCGATCCAAGACTTTCACGGGGATTTCTAACAGATCTGGAGATAGAACTGGTAACATTACCTTTGGAGTCTCTGCCGAAGAGGCTAAATTATTTCCAGAATTGGAAGGAAACCTGGATTTGTGGCCCACTACTTTTGGATTCGATGTTACAGTGCATACCACAGCTCAGGTTGATCCTGATGCCAGAGTGCTATTGAGTGCGTACGGATTTGTTTTTAAGTCGGACAAAGAAACATTCCCAAGTAGATGGTAACCCCTGTACATTAAATAAGCTACTTATGTACATAGAACACAATTAATGATTATATGATCAGTTGAACAACCACACGGCCTGGCCCATACGCCTTTTCGGTGACGAGAAATTATAAAAACCAAGGGACATTTCCATTGAAACTTTTTCTTGGAAGAAAACGTCGAGTTTTTCTTGTCATAAGTTCGAAAATATTTACCATACACCGTCCAGTTGGGAGGAAGATCCCTAGGCCAATCTAAGAACAGCTCTTGTCCTTCAGCGACGGTCGATATCCTGCCAGCCCTATTCAGTACTAGATAGAGAAGCTCTCCGTTTTCCGTCCGATATCCTACTATAATCAAAAGGCGGGTTCCTACTTGAGAGCCAGCATTAGGAGGTATTGGTGCCAAAGCTAATGTGTTATGATCCTTCCTGGCACTCTCGAGATACTGCTTTACATCGACTCCCAGGTTGACACCCAGGTTCAAACTTGCATCCAGCTCCTCTACGGTTGGCGCCAACCCCTCTGCCATAAAGAAATGTAAGTCCAAAAAGGCTTGTTTCTTCGCGCTCACCGGTACTTCGCAGAAAACAATACACATTACCAATACGATCGGATGCAAATGGGCATCACGATATATGGTTTTAAGTTGGCCACGTCTTTTCATAGACGTTTTTGATATAGTAGACGCAGTAACTCCCTTTCCAGAGGATCCCATCTGAACTTGCACTATACGTTCAGCCAGTTGCTGAACTCCAAATTCTGCAACGTGGGTATGTTTTTTCTCGGAAAGTTGCACAGAGTCGTGGCCAACTTCAATTGTCACAGAGTTATCTCTCGAGAGTTTAACGTGCAGCAAGATTTTGCTTGAGCTGTCGACTGGTGTGGCTATAATGTCCTCAATTGCCCACAAAGCAAGTAGCTTCTTTACCACTTCTGCGATAAAACATGCATTCACAACTTTTTTAAATTGAAAGCGACGATACAGCGTCATCAGAAAGTTCAGAGATTCCGAATCTTCCTCCTCAGGTGCCCGATACTCCCTCTAATTTAAAACAGCCTGTGCCAGATCAACTATCAATTGCGATAACTGCAGTTGATTTCCAGAACGGATAGCGTCTTTTAGACTATTCCAAGGAAAACGAGAACGCAAGTACCCTTGGGCCTCCGTCATAACATCTCTCGACGTAAAAGCCCGACAGGGTTCGAGCTGATTTCCCACGACTACAAGGAAATCTATTAAATCATAGTCATTAGGGTGGTTGGCGATTTCAATAATTGATCGAGTACCAATCACCGTACTTATTGCCTTGGAAGTTCGATCCTTCACATACCCCGCTGATAGTCGTCATTGGGTTCCAGCCGACCCATCACATAGTAAACCTTGGCCAAAAATCCAGCGAGTTCCGATATAAGATCATAATCATGATCGGGCCACTGTTTGTTAACAATTTATCGACCAGCAATTCGATCCGAACCTTATCCTGCGACTCGCGGGACAGAACAAATCGTCCTAGTTGGAGAACTTCTCGAGAAAGTTTCAAATCGTTTCCATGAAATACACAACGTCTAGTTAGTACGAGTTGCCATTGACCAAACTACAAAAGTACACACCGATTAATGAAGTCAGTCCAATACTTTGGGGCAGAAAAGATATCTCTAAACTCGGTGCAGGCAGACGACAGATTCACAACATTATTACTGTCAATACAGATGAGATCTAAAATCTCCAGAGGTGGCTCAATAATCAGCATTTCAGTTATTATTTTGCTGATGTAAGTTACGATTCCAAACTTAAAGATAAAATTAAAAACAACTAGTGCGATGTATAATAAGATGTATCAATACAAGTAAATAACGTGAGTATTTATAGCGGGGTACCTGCATTCGACTATACCTATTACGGTACTCAACATGAAATGATCTACACTTTGCATGCACCTTACTGCCCTCGCGAGAACATGCTTTCTTTACACACTATCTAGAGTTTTCAAGGGTATAGGTAACATAAATCTCAAGTATGATATCTGGATGCGCTAACTACAAAATAATAAAGCAAGTTCGTATATTGCTGTCCATGAAAAGTTATAATAACCACAGAACTTTCCCTTTAAAGCTCTTTCTAGGACAAAGCCTCTTAGAGTCCTTGTCATAATTTTGAAAATATTTGCCGTACACATCGCTTCGGGGAAGGTCATACTCGTAGGCGGCCACACCCAGTTTAAGTTTCTTTTTTGTATAGATCATCAAGTTACCTGTCTTACCCATCACTAGATAGAGGAGCGATTTGTTCTTTGTGTGATATCCCACTATAACCACCTTGGTGCACAACTCCTCAATCCAATAAAAATGGCCGACTTCCAAGGCAGCCGTGGAGGGATTGGGAGTCAAGATCAACGTATTAGAAGACCGTTTGGTACTTTCGAGATATTGCTTTACATCGATCTCCAGAATATCCTTCAAGTTGATACTCGCATTCAACTCCTCTATCACTGTTGGTAGTCCTTCTGCGCTAAACTGCCGTAAATCCAAAAAGGCGCGTCTCTTCACGGGTACCGATACATTACTAAAGAGAATACACATTAACAAGACGGTAAACTGCAAACTCACGTCAAGGCTGATATGCAAGGCTCCATTTTCTCATTTACGCTGTTCGCATCTTTTCTTGGAAGTCGTTAATATAGTAGTGCCTGTGATGTCTCTTCTTCTTCCAGCCGACCCAATCTGAACTTGTACTATATATCTAGCCAGTTGCTCAACACCAAATTCCACAGTCGGTGTGATTTGTTCGTCGAAAACGTATCCAGTGCAACTATCAATTCTGATCGTGACGGAATCCTTCTCCGTCAATTTAACGCAGAGAAGAACTGTCTTCAGATCGTCCTCATCTGCCGCTATTATTACCTCAAACTCAAGACCCAACAGCCTTTTCACGATTGCCGCAACGAAGCAGTTGTGCACATTATAGCTAAACTGAATTCGGTCATATATCTCCGTAATCACACTCCAACCTGGTCTTCTCTGGGTCATGTACTTTGAAATGGTATGTGCAAGCTCAATCATAGTTTGAGTAGACCGTACCATGTCTCGTCGAGAACAGTGTTCTAAACCATGCCAAGCAAAACGAGTACTCTTCAAGTAACCCTTGACTTGCACCATAACATCTGCTGAGTTGTAGTATTGATCAGGCCGAAATTGATAGTTCAACACTATAAGAAAGTCTAACAGGTCATAGTCATTCGGGTAGTTGTAATTTCAATCTAAGACTTAGCACCTAACTACCACTTTTATTGCCTCCGACAATTTGCGAATTATATATTCTTGATATGCATCCTTACCTCTAACTAGTCGGACCTTGGTCCCAAATTTGACAATCTTTGCTACAAGATCGCAATCCTGTTCAATGCCTTGGTCGGCGTATATTTCCTCTAGGATCGACCGAATTTCGTCCCTGTCCGCCGCTGCAAGAGCCAAACACCCTCGTCCCAGTTGGAGCAGCTTTTTAAACAGTCCCAAGTCCCATTTATAGTCAGCATAATTCTCGTTAGCAGGAGTTCGCTGATTATCTCACGTAATATCTACACACCTGTCAACAAAATCGACCCAATACTTTGGTGCCGAAAATATATCTCTAAGCTCAGTACAAGTCGCCGAAAGTCATAAGTTTAAACAAAAGTTCTGTAAACCCACTAACTTGGCATGCCGCGTACCTGCGTTCACTATGCTGATTCAGGCAATCGCAATGCAATGATCTGCAATACCGTAGTGTGTGTTACAAGTCAGACATCAAGCGGCAATATCAAGTAGTAAGCTGTACAGATTGCTATAAAGTTAGTATGCAAGTTTGAATATTACTATGGTCGATCATAACACCAGCCGGCCATGTCGATGAAGCAGTTTCTTAGATTAAACATCTTAGATTTTTCATCGTAGCTCGTGAAAAATCGACCATGCACCGTGCAGTCGGGAATAAAGATTCCAGTTTTGCCACCTAAAATCATTCTTTCGACCTCCTTTCTCTTATAAAAGTGGAGAGCACCAATGCGATCGACCAGTACATAGTGAAGCACCTCTCCAATCTTGGAATATGCCACCATAACCAAATGGATGCGCCGAAGTTTATCCCGATAAACCTCTCCTTGTATAATGGGTTTGCGTCCTGATTCAATGGCATGGTCATAAGGCATCTCTCCCACGAGTATTACCCCGTCGTGTCGGACTCTCTCGAGGTACCGCTGCTCATCAGCATTTAGAATAATTCTGGGTTTCAACAGCTCTACGATTATCGTCAATACCTCTGCAGTAAAATATTGTAGATCCGCAAGAGCCTTTCGCTTGATCGATATCGGTAGCTTGCAAAACAGAATACAAAGCAGATCCACGGTACCATGCATATAAACATCGTATGAGTGTTGGCTCATTCGCCTGTCTGCCCTTCGCTTTTGGGACTGCCGCATTACGATAGTTTCGTCAATTTTATCTATATCAGACTCCATCTGCGTCTGGACGATCACTTCGGCTAGTTGCTCAACCCCAAACGTCACAATTGAGGAGTCATGCGCCTGTTGGCAGACCTTTCCTGACTGGCTGTCAATTCTAATTGTGATAAACCCCTTTTCTCTCAACTTAATGCAAAGCAAAATTTCAGGCTGGGTGCTTCCAGCTGTCGCTACAGTAGCTTGAAATCCTTCCAAAGTAAGTATCCTTCGTACAACCGCCGCAATTAAGCAGCTGTGCACAACATGCCTAAAGGAAAACGGATGATACGAACGCACCACAGAATTCAAATGACAGTCACCTTTTACATAGTTTCTGGTCATTTTCTCTTGTCTACTGTACTCTAGAACGCCTCGGACAAGGAGAGTTAGATGTGATGACAAAAGTTGAGGAGAGCCTTTCAGGGTACGAGCCACCACTTTACCGTACTCTAAACCCAGTGAAGGAAAATATTCCCCATACAGGTATCCTTGTGCATTTCTCACAATATCCTGGGAGTTGTGAAAATTGGGACTTATAGCTTGATAAGCCACTACTGTGATGAAGTCAAGAAGATCATAATGGCTGGGAAGGTCAGCAATTTCGATCAACGAGGCAGTGCTAACAACCAGTACCATCTGCTCCACTACTCGAAAAGAAATATATCGTTGATAATAATTGTGGGAGCATGTGGAGCAACAATTAATGCATGATTTACGACGAAGCAGTGCTGGCAGGACCCTAGTTCCAAGCTTTGCACAATTCCTTACAGCCTCGTAGTCGTAGCCAATGCCTTGGTCAGCTAGCATTGTGTCTACAAGTTGTTGAATTTGAGCTTTGTCCTCCTCAAACCTCAGAGCCTCTCTTCCGGACTGGAGCAGCTTTCCAAAAGCCTTGATATCGGGTTGATGTGTCGCAAAGCGCCTAGTTAGTATACCGCGTTTTTCCAATCATATCGGCACAGAAGGTACGCACTTTTCAATAAAGTCAACCCAATACTTTGGGGCAGAACAGAGTTCTCTCAGTTTGGAGCAAGTTCCTGAGAGACCCACAACATTTTCGCTGTAAGTACAGATCAGATCTAAGATTTCCTGGGGTAGTTCGGTTAGCAGCATCTCGAAACCTTAACTATACTTGAGCGTTGACCGCCGTATAAAGTTAAGGTGATGACTATTAAAGTTACAGTTGAAGTTAAACTTAAAATCAAAACAAGAATGTGTTGTGTATATATGGGCCCACTTGAGGGTACTCGTACATGCGTTTACCTATACCATATCCGGAAAACCGTTATGCGATGATCTGCATAATCAGTGCTACATGCGTTTCCATCTTACAGTAGTTAATCTTGTATTGTTGTAGTCTTCTTACAGTCTATTTTCATTTGAATGGGCTGTCGAAATTGGTCCCATAGCGCTTCATGTACGGCACTACGCAGTGTTGAACCTCGTTTCAGTAGAAATGGGGTCTTGATAGTTGCTCTACACATTCATTATCAGATATACTATCTAAACAGATGTATATAATCAACTCTAACATGACCCAGGACAGCACTTAGCAACACATTTGAGTTCTCCAACGACCACTAACAGAGGCCAGAGAGGCGGGCTCTTCCTTTGAAGCTTCTGCGTAGGCAGAACATCTGAGATGATTCATCATAGCTCTCAATATATTGCCATGCACGCTCGGCAAAGGAACAAACCGATCATTGGGATATAACTCGAGCTTCTTAAGTTCGTATTTATCATAAACCGTCATTATACCGAGCCGTTCCAGTACGATGTACCTTATTCTGTCGGCTTTTGTCTCAAATCCCACTATGACCACATGCGAATGCAATCTGTGTTCCCAGAAAACAGTTCCTACTTTATAGATAGTTTTCGCGGGACACGATGCCAGAGATGGTACATAACGAAGATGAGAGTTTCTGGCATTTTCCAAATATCTCTTTACATCAATTCCGAGATTGATGCTAGCATTCAGCTCTTCTACTACTGTCTTCAACCCCTCTTTAATACAAACCTGTACAGGATCGGAAAGAGCCACTTTTCGCACGTCCGATGGCAATTCGCCAAAAAGAATACATAGCAATGTGATGGTAGAATGCATATCGACGAGATGAGGTTTATTACCACTAAAGTGCTGGCCCTGTCTCCTGTAGAGACTGTTTTTTATAGTCATATTATCAATTTTTCTTCCTACTGACTCCATCTGGAGTTGAACTATGTATTGAGCTAGTCGCTCAACACCAAACTCCACGACGGAGACATGCTGCTCTTCAGAAACTTTGAGCGCCTCGCTATCAATTCTTATCGCAAGGGACTCTTCAGTAGTCACTTTAACGACCAGCAGAATCGTACTCGCCCTGTCTTTTGGTGTCGCAACCATTGCTTCAATTCCCCATTCAGCTAGTATCTTTTTTGAAACCGCCGCAACAAAACAGTCATATACAAGATAGTAAAATGGGAATGCACGATATGCAGTTGTGACGCAGTTCATATGACATGAGTCTGTCACGCAGCCTTTGTGGCCCAATGCTTGTTCGCTGTACTTCAATATTCCCTGAGCGAGCATGATTATAAAGGATGACTGCAACTGCTGACCACTTATCTGGATCGCAGATGAGAAGCTACCATAGCTAAAAGCCTGGAATGGGAAATAATGACGTTGTAGATATTTCCGCGCTTCTTTCATAACATCTTGGGAGCTATGAAATTCAGTAAGGGGCTGTAGATAACTTACCATTGAAATGAGGTTCACCAGATCATAGTTATCAGGGTGCTTTGCGATTTCAGTCAACGACCTTGCACCAACTACTATTTTTATTTGGCGCAATGCTTTTCCGATAACATATTCTTGGTAAATGTTGAGCTTGGACTTCTGGAAGTGAGCTATCAACGGTAGAGCTCTGCTCCCGAATTTTACGACTTCTGCCACAAGATCATAGTGCTGATCCAATCCCTGATCAGCCAGCAATTCTCCAGGATCGATTTAATTTCATCCTTATCCTGTTCTTCAAAGGAAAGAACACTTCTACCCAGTGGGAGTAGACTTTGAAATACCTTGAAATCGGGCTTATGCTGAGCATATCGTCTAGTCAGTACGAGTGCTGTCAATTGAAACATAAATATACACGCCTTTCAATAAAGTTGACCCAATATTCTGGGGGAGAACAAATATTTCTCAGCTCGGTACATGTAGCTGAAAGATTCACAACATTATCACTGTAAATGCAGATGAGATCTAAAATCTCGAAGGGAATTCCAGTAGCAGCATCTATATTCTTCTTTCGTCCTATTTACTGATAGATTTTATCATTGAAAAAAAGTAAAACTACGCCGTGTTTTTCACGTCACACAGAAGTGCAGTGATAAGTCTAACAGATAATATTAAAGAACCGGCTGTCACTCCAAGCTTACCCTCGCAGGATCAGGGGTCGGATCAGGGGTCGGAGGATAGGGTTATCACTCCAGGGTAAACTAGTCCTGACATATAAGATGGACACGATATATCTTCGATAGAATCCTTAGGGGAGATTCAATTGTACTATCGAGATATCAAGAAGCCCTTTAGTTTGTAATTAACATTAGGTGAGATCTTTGAATACTTTAACGCATAGAAATATACTAACATTAGTTTCGAGAAAGAGAGTCTCACAGAAACTCGATCCTGACATAATCCCACACTATGCGTTGATCTGCATGTTTCGCTCTCTCAACTCTCCCGCTCCCTTGAGGTTCACTTTACTTCCCATATTCGCTGTTGGACCACCATCTTTTTCCTATTCAGCATCACCACTTGCTTTGTTCCTGTAACTCATGAATTCAATACATTTACATCTACTAAGCAGATACAGCCTGCTGCTTCCTCTGCAACTCAGCTACTCTATCTCCCAATGACAATGCCAGACCCTGGCCCTTGGATCTTATACGAACATGACCCACTATCTTTCCAGTAGAATCTTTTTCAATCGACAGATTGGCAAGAGCATCTTCACCAAATGTCGACCGAGCATGCAAGTTGGCAGACAAAAATTGGCACTCATCATTGTAAACTTCATTAGGATCATCTGCTCCCTCCGGGATAGCACCCGACGTCAAGCAGGTCATGTTCGTGTTCTTCAACAGATAGATCAAGAAGCCTTGCAACGACGACCAACTAACAGAGATGTTGACCTTATTCTCCCATTCAAATTCGCTCCACATTGATCGGAATTCTGTTTCAGTGCAGTGACCAGGTTTGATGTAGTCCATGATGTCCACATGAATATCGTTGAGAATAACCACGTTGTTCACGCTAGCAGTGTGTCCCTCGTAGATAATATTTCCAAAAATAACACCGGCGTCGGCAGACGACACCTTGATTGTAGTTTGGACCGAGTAGAAGCTTTGCGGTCCAATGTTTTGTGTAGTTGGACGCTCAACCACCTTGAGATCACCCAAAGTAGCAAATTCCACACTTAAATTTTGTAGTGTAGTATTAGTTTGGTTGAACAGTAACACATCGAGAATAATATCAAATTGATGCACGGCCACGTAAGCTTCGGCATAAACAGGATCACTGAAACCAGTGAGCTGGACAATCTTGTTGAGCTTCGATGTTAGACGGTCAGAGTTGTCTACGGCTCCAGCAGCACTAGCAATTTGAAGGTCCTTTTCGGGTTCGTCGGTTGTCTGACTCTCGTCTATCTTGGAAAGTTGTCTGAACTTGATAGGACTATCGACAGAAGTGGCGTTTTTGTGAGTTTCATCTGCTGATTTCTCATCTTTCTTCCTTTGTTGAGCAGTTACAAGTATTTTAAAAGCCTCGTGAGAGTCCTCGAGGAAAGCTTTCTCAACTAGTTCACCTCCATCGGCCAAAGCACGGAAACACGAGTAGATACGGTCGGCTGAGTCCTCATCGATTTTTTTGCTGACAAGCTCAGAGCTGCCGACTCTCAGAATAGAGGTGAGGATTAAAAGTGCTTCAGCTCGAAGAGCATTGATTCGAGCCGTATTCTTGGAGAGTTTAGAATATCGCAAAACTAGCTTAGTGAGAGTAGAGGACAGGACAGCAGCCAGGAAGTAGTTTCCATCCAGGATAAGAGCCCGCAACGGTGGTCTGTCGTTTCTGATTCTTTCCAATGCTTTAGGGTCGACTGAGCTGAAGGCTGACTCAGAAGCATAAGTTCCGTCGGCTAGAATTTTGGGAGCGGTAGTAGTCTTTTTAGGTTCACCATTAGTTTCAATGGGAGCATTTCCATTTTCAGCCTCAATACTGTTTCTTTCCGACGACAAAATGGGGATCTCTCCGAGACTTTTTCGAATGTGGATCCAAGCCTCTTGAATGTCTTGCTCATCGAGACAGTACTCTCCCAGAATCCAGAGAGCACCTCGATAGACAGAGCCACTGTGGACATCTTTGAGGGTAGCCAATAATCGTTGAATTATAGAAGACCGTAAATCAGGGAAGATTTCCACCACTTCTTTGACAAAGGAAATGACATCCACAGCGGAACTGGAATTGAAATCGCCAATAAAGTCAAGGAGTAGATCGACCACGCTAGCAGCGACTTCATGGAATTTAATAGCACAGGTGTGAATGGCCTGAATGAGAAGCTGTCGGTATTCAGCGTTCTTTTCATAGTCTTGGGACAGAGTTCGCGTGAGTTCTTTCTTGAAGAGTTTGATAACATCGTCCACGTTCTTACTGGTGATCATATCAAGGGCAATTGCCAGAGCCTTTTTACGGACATCGAGATCAGAGGCAGAGAGCACAAAGAGGATGTCCATGGTGATGTCATTCAGGACACCGGGATTTCTGATCCTCAACTGATCAACTCGATCCAAGACAATTAGCTTGACGTTGTTGTCACTCTCTTTGGTAGCCAGATCAATGAATTTGGAGGCAGCTGCCACCACGGCAGAGGGGTTGGAAGTCAGACCCGTCAAAGCATTGGCAGCTTCGTATACTACAGTATTGGAGGGAGAGTCAAGTACATCAAACACAATCTTCAGGTAAGACGACTTCAGTTCTGGGTGGGTCAGAGCATCTCGGCGAATAAACTCAATAAACGCCAATTGGAGCAGTTCGTCAAAATTGACAATCTGACTGTAGTTTTTCTGTAAATAGGCAAACGCCTGGTCTCTGTCGAGGCTACTCAAAGCAATAAACGCATTTCGCTTGCAAGTAGCGTCGGTCTCGGCCAGCAGGAACTTTCGAATAAGGTCGCTGGCATCGGGAATCAGGTGCTCAGAGTGGAGGGCGATGGAATAAACAGTAAACACGGCATTCTTACGAACATACGCATGGCGGTGCTCCAGACAGGCCAGCACCGATGCAATGAGCGGTTCCAACAGCTCAGCCTCGCGTAATTTGCACAAGAACCGCAACGTCGCACCGCGAATATACTCATTAGGATGTTGCAAGTCGTTTCGGATCGCGTTGCACACCAAGATCATCTCCTGCTTGAGCTTCCCATCGGGCTGCAACTTGGGGCAAATCTCCCAGTAGAAATGCAGCAATTTCTTCAATTCCTTGTTTCTCGACGGCATCACGAACCGGATGATCTGCATGAGCAGCTGGGGCATGGGATCCCCGTTGAGCATGGCCGTGAGAATTCGTCGCATGGCGTCAATCTTGACATCGTCGCGGCCCTTTTCGAGCAGTTGCATGAATTCTTGGACCGACGGTTTGTCGGCTGAGTTGGACTGGTTAGCAGAATCTTTAGAAAGTCAATTAGCGCAACTACGTACCTCATAGACCAACGTATAAGACGACGAATCCCCGATTGACATGATGGAAGTGCCGAAGTTTGGAAGTTGAGTTTGGAGAATGTCAAGCACCAAAATGAATCGTTGTTCAAAAGTCATGTGATCCCTCCGCGAACGGAGGGTGCGGCGTCTGCAGCTGTTCTGTGGGTCGAATTTGGCGACTGGCCAGACATAAATATTTGATAACATCTAGAATAGCGTAATAGAATACAATGAGTCAAAAACTAGTATTTGTAACAGGTGTGTAGTCTATAGTACAGTCTAAAGCAATATACTAAACAGGAAACAAGAATAAACTAAGAGAGACGCAGCAGATAATTGGAGATCGGCTCACAAACCATGCGCTTGATCTCGACGAGATTCAGGGCACTATTGAGGACATTTCTATTCACAAAGCAAAATCCGCAGCGGCAATTGTATGTAACAAATAGTAGTGTTGACACTGAGTAAACGGGTGGTCTAACCAGCTAAAATGCCCTGTTATCGTAGAAGACACTGCTCTAGAATTCGATGCTCTAGGAGGACTTCCTGGACCGTACATCAAATGGTTCTTGGAAAGTGTGGGTAACCAAGGTCTGTATGATATGCTTGCCAAATTTGATAAATCTGCCCGAGCAATTTGTACTTTTGCTTATTGTGAGGGCCCGGGCAAAGAAGTTCAGCTGTTCCAAGGTGTCCACGAAGGAGAGATAGTAGCTCCTCGAGGCCCACCAGATTTTGGTTGGAATCCAATCTTTAAACCAAAGGAGAGCGACAAAACCTATGCAGAAATGACTGCAGAGGAGAAGTCAAAGGTCAGTCATCGATTCTTGGCATTGGCCAAGCTGAGAGTCTTTTTGGATGAGCTCGAGGGTATCCGTAATGAGTAGTGCCGCAGTTTATATATCTGCACGCAGTCTCATATATCCTGTTAATGGCTGCCTCTCAACTGCTGCCTCTCAATGGCCCTCTCAGCGGCAATCTCTCAACGGTAACCTCTCAACTGTAACCTCTGTATAATAAACACTAATTTTGTATCCAGTAACCTGGCTTACCCCAGTACCCTGACACCAGTAACCTGGCTAGTATTCACCTCTCCCCCGCTTTCTACCCTCTAAATTTCTCTTTCGAACCTCCTCATACGCCTCTCTCAACTTCACATATCCCATGTGCAGTTTTCCCAAAAAGTGTTCTGCTAATCGTTTGTCTGTGTCCAGTCTACTTATAAAAGCTCCACAGGTTTGACACACCTGCAGCTTCTGATGCGCAGCAAACCCACTCTGCTCCGACAAGACACGTATGTCTCGTTCTTTTGTCTCTTGTACAAACTGCAACTCCGCCAGTTTATGAGTTTCAAAAGCTGCTCGAGTTATTTCTCCACTACTTCCCAGAATCTCGATTTCCTCTAGTCCCAGGGCAAGCTGGGTGTTTATTTTCTCCAGCTCCCGGTTGACCTCATTGATCTTTGCAATATCTTCTGGGGTTTTTTCCAACCTCTGATTCGCAGCTTCTATTCGTCTATTACAGTCCTGAACATATCGTTCAATGTCTCGTTCGTATTCGAGATCGATTTGAGGAAATGCGGTTCCTCGGTTGATCTGGGCCCGATATTCCATCTTGGCCTGTTCCGAGTGGATCTTTGGGCAGCTACCAATGTCTTGCTTTGTATGGGCAAACAACTCATACAGACACTCGTCTACCATGAAGCTTTTACACAATTTGGGGTCAGTGAGATCGATTTTCTGACGCCTGGGGTCCCGAGGGTCCAGGAAGTCAGTGCCCATCAACTGTTGAAGAGCTTTACGTTGTTCGGCGGCCATGTTAAATGGAGAAAGGGACAGATATGAAAGAAGCAATGGCAACGAACTCTAGAACAAGGCTAAACTACAGAGAGAATGTTTAAAGCGAAGTAGTGATATTGACATAATGCTCTGTCGATCATCAGCGGGATGTTGCATAAACAGTGCGGCTTGCTGCAAAAATCGTGCATACGCACTGAGAACCAGGACCACGAAAAGGGTTGTTGCCCACTTAAACAGTAGACCAAAACTACCTCAGTCAGTTTTAATTTCCTTACTCTACATGATGCCAGGTTTCCTGCCTAAAACCCTCTCTTTGGTCTCATTCGTGGACCCCCTAAAACACCCCATACTCTGTGTGTTTAATAAAGCGCTTATCCAACACACTCCCCACTTAACACGTCGACGTTGCATTGGTCTTCGAGACAGCCACCGTCTTTAATCATAGTTGTCGTCAATCATGAAACTCAACCTATTGCTGACAGCAGCGTCTTGCCTTGTGTCGACTGCCGTCGCCGAGTGGTCGGTCCAAAATGGTCAATTGAAAGTAATCAGCTCGGGCCAAGAAATCTCATCATATCCGTTTGGAGCAGATGCCAACCGGGTGGATTTGGACTCGCTGTCCTCGCTTGAGGTCACTTTTGACACTGTGAATAAAAAGGGCTCGCAGGCACATCAGACAGTTGTGGCATTGTCAGATCCAAAGTCGGGGTTGGAGATCTTCTTCCCAGCAACCGTCAAACCCAGTGGGAAGGCCAAATTGTCGTTGACTGCCAAAAAAATCCCCGCTGCGCTGCACGGCAAACCTCTAAAAGTTTCCGTCTTGGTCAGCTCTTTCGGGTCTGACAAACCTGTCGAGGTCCAAGCTGGATCCAACGTAATCGTGTCCACTAATACTCCGCGTAGTAAACCTGCCCGGTTAGGTGCTAAACCAGAAATCATCCATCAGTTCAGAGCTAGCCCTCGAACCGTGCCAGCTCCAGTGGCTCTTGTGTTTGTTGGAGGTGCAGCATTTGCAACTGTGGTTCTGCTCGGCTACTGGACCGCTATTGGAGCCAACATTGACTCACTACCAAAGGCACTGTCCAAGGCTCCCGTTGGGCATATTGGGCTTGTTGGATCAATTGTCAGTCTTGAGACTGTATTTATTCTCTACTTTCTAGGAAGATCTATATTTGACACTCTGTGGTCATTTGCAGTGATTGGTCCCGTTGTGATTTACACTGGAAGCAGGGCATTGCGAGAGGTGAGAGCAAGAAGACTGAGCAGTCAATAGAATGCCGAGAGTACTGGAGAGTCAGAAAACAGTAATCATAGAAAACATGTCGAATCGTTATTGTCTGGAACAAGTAGTTAAAAGATTCATCAACACAACAACAGCTCCATTCAAACAGTATGCCCTATTGTCTAGTGCTCGTGTAACGTAAAACAATGTTATAATTATTGGGTTCGTACATATATATTCCATAGCCAATCTACCCACCCTACTCTACAATCACATTTCACCATTAATCCGAATCGGGGTTGGCTACAAATAATCTAATTTTACCCACATCTTCTTCAACACTCTTGATACTAGAATCACTGTTGGCTCGCGGCCGGGTCGAACCCTCTGTCGAGCTAATCTCATTATCAACCGAAGCACTGTCCACTGGAGTCCGTGCCACAGAGGCAGTCGCACTGACTATGACACTACCGGCAGCACTGGCTGTTGCACTTGATGCTTTTGAACTGCTTTCGGAGATACGAACCTCTGAACTTATGCTCTTCTTCTGTCCACTATTACTAGATGCTCCCGTAGTCGTTGTGTCGTCATCCTCTTCATCCACTTCACTTGCCAGAAGTCGAGGAGCCAAATGCGAATGCTTGATGTCCATGGCCCGTCGAAGATACATTCTTGACGGATTGAAAGCTGACGTAGTACTGGTGGTTGCGGCCTTTCCAGCAATTCCGACCGGCAAGCCCCACACCCTGGAGGGAACGTCACACCATGTAACTGCCGATTTCTTTCGTAATTCCTTGACATATGCAGAACCGACACCAATACCCAAGTCAGCGGGGTTTGCAGTTGAGTCAGAAGCTTTACTGCGATGAGACGAAATCGAACCCCCTCGGCCATGATCCTGCGGGGTATTTGGCGTCAAATACCCTCCAAGTTGTCCTTGCTGCATAAACTGTATCGAACTTTGAGGACCCGATGCATTCATATACAGAGGCTGGCTAGATGACAGTCCACTACTCGAACTGTTGACACTACCACTTCTTCTGTGGTTGTAGTGGGATTCATCAGCTATCTGCACTTGAGGTGAACTTTGAGAGAACTTTGTAGGTCCGTACGGGGAGGTCGCTTGGTTAGCTTCCAACACTCGTGGGCCCGGTCCCGACAGTGGCGCAGGAGGGTATTGTTTGAACGGGGAGGGCATTCTAAGAGGTGCTGGTACACTATGTCGAGCAGTGGAAGCTCGGTCAGAGCGCATATCCATGCGGATATCAGCTCTAATGTCTTGTCGAAGACTCTGTCGGATGTCTTGGCCGCGCGACATGTCGGGAGGAGAAGGATTGAGACTTTGGGTGGGACCTTGAATGCTTACGCCTTGCACGTGAGCCCCTTGCACTGGAGGTTGTTTGTTGGGTGCTTGTATATGTGCTTGAGCTTGGACTGCAGTTGCTTGTAGATTAGGTGCTTGTACGTGGGTCGTGACTTGAGCTGCAGTTGCTTGCAAGTTGGGTGCTTGCACAGTAGTGATAGCGCGTGTTGCAGTTGCGTGCATGTTATGTGCCTGAATACTAGTAGTAGCCCGTGCTGCAGTTGCGTTCAAGTTAGGAGCTTGTACACTAGTCGTAGCCCGTACTGCAGTTGCATGCAGATTAGGAGCTTGCACACTCGTGGCATGCATTTTTCCTGTCTGGACATTCGAACCTTGTACCTGTCTGACCTCTTGGTGAACAGTCTGGACCTCTAGAGGTTCCGAATACGGGTTCTTCCCGTCAAGCTTCTCAGCTTCTTCAGCGGGAGGATTGTGAACCAAAGTAGCACCCCCGTAAGGCATCGAAGGAGTTTCAGTATTTATCGCTTCCACCATTCGTTGAACCTCGGAGTACATGTGAGCCGGTTTAATGGGGTTGGAATTTCTGTTGTCATCAGGATAATGCAAATGCTGCGGAGGGACCATAGCGGTTGGAGTGGTATCATTATGTAGTTGTTTGTCTGGGGGTCCAGGAGAAGGAGTGCTTCGTGAATCATAAAACTCATTAGTAGAAATAGAAGCCCTGTCCACGGACACGGAACTGGATGCAGGACTGGAGATATGATGCTGGCGATCTTTGCCGGGAATTTGCAAAGGAGAAGTAGATTGACGGTTCTCAAAGTGGAAGTTATTAAAGTTGTTAAACTCTGGGGTGCCGGGCCGCGACGAGTGGTTTGAGTTTATTCTAGGTTTTTGGCTGGGAGCAGAAAGCCCAAAGTTCATCGGCTGCTGAGATCCATTGTGTTGACCGGTTTGGTCATTTTTTGGCGCCTGCGCCAAGCCATGGTTTGTGTAGTTGTTGTTGTTATGTTGTGGTGATGAGTTCATGGTCGCCGGTAAAGGAGGCACCGGCGGAACCTGGGATAGAGATGCTGCTGGAGGTACCGGTGAAAGGGTTCCGTTCCCTCTCGAAGCGCCTACCGGGACTCGCTGCACCTGTTTTCTTTTCACCGCTCCTCCATGGATGGGTGGAGGAGGCAGACTATGCAGATTGCTGAGATCCAACGGTTTCCCGTTCAGATAACCTCCAAAATTTTTGCTCTCGTAATCTGACATGATGAGATGATAAGAATGATCAATACAAGTCGAGCACACCAAAAGTCATTCAGCTTGATATTGGTTTAATATGATAAATAGGAATATGATTTTTGTGTTGTTGTTGAGACTTGCAGAATAAGGTCAGGCCAAGTTTGTTAGATGGCTCTTAGATGTTAGGTCAAAATCCACAAATCCAAATCGACAAATCCACAAATCCACAAATCTGAATCCACAACACCAAAAAATCTTTCAAAAAATATTACTTTAATCTTACAAGTCGCACAACTTGAAACAAGCTATTCAACATAAATTGGGCAATATGATTTGACGGGGATGTTATATACCAGTGTGATTAAATTCGAAACTTGTTGCTATAGTCGCGCGAAGCTTGAAATCTTGCCCACCGAATAATAATCACCTCAGATATATGCTTTGGCTTTCAAATATCTGGCCAAAAAGAGTCTCACTCAACTTTTTTATTAGTGGGTGAGATTTAATGCTATACGACGTAATAGGCGTGAAAATCGCACGGCAAGTTCAGCCAATTAGTATCACGTGCAGGTTACGTAAGATAAACTTAATCGGGGAGCGCGATAGCTGATCTGAAAGATCGAACGAAGGAAGAACACTTGAGCTTATCTTATTTGAGAGTTGTGGTGATCAGGAGCTGTATTTCCTTTGAATAGAGTCTGTATTTTCTAACTATTGGCTCGAGCCATGTCTCTACTTATAACAATCTCAAGCCTCTCTCTGGGCTCCTCGAATTGCTTACAATGACATAATGCATACCCGTTTTATGCGGAGTTCATTGTGATGACCTAATTGGCATTCTAAGGTCGTAGGCTAACCAACTGAATTGCTCTACGCGTTAAATTTAGTTTACAGACTAATTAGATAGTTACGTACAACGCTATAACTACCGGTAACGTCCGGATCAACGGCGGTTACAGATTAAAAAAAGTCGTATCTGTTAGGTACCATCAACACTGTATACAGTTGTGAGATAATGATGGTGGCCTGCGTAGCAATGCATTAAAGGCACGGTCAGCAGCATTGAGCCGTGGCCCATACAGTAGTATACATGTACAGCACTGTTTCAGGTTGTGCAGGGCCGCAGAACTAGGTCATTATGGTTATATTTTAGACTGATTGGTTTGTAGACAAAAAGTTAACGTATACGAGGTCGTAACACATCAATTGATGCACGATAGATCATCAACTTTGCAAAGGCTTTACTTGAAGGAGTGACAGGAGTGTGATGAACAGCCGATAAGCTGATAAAGCGCACATAGGTTCACTACGGCTGTAATATCAAGGTCACCGAACATTAACTGTAACTTAAAACTCTAAACAAAACGATCATCAACATATTTAAGCAATGTCAGCCACAGGTCTCTTTCTAAGAGAAGCCTTGACAGGGTTGGGCTCAGCAAAGATTTGGTCAAGCTCTTCCAGAGTGTAGCCCTTGGTTTCAGGAAGCAAAAAGTAAAACACGGTTCCTTGCACCATACACCAGATTGCGTAAACAATGTAGATTTTCCAGTCAATCTTCTGAAGAGCGACTGGGATGGCAAACTGATTGATGAGCATGGCAGCGTTGGTGGCCAAAGAGGAGAACGCCATACCCTTGGCTCGCATCTCAAATGACAACACCTCGACGGGGTACAGAGCCTGCATGGGAGTAATACCAATGGAGAAGATGACGTCGAACAAGAAAATCATTGCAATGGCAGCATCACCGGCTCCCTTGTTGTTGGGCTGCTTGGCCACAGTGCTAGTAGCGGCAACCACACCAATCCAGCAGATGGAAACCGAGAACATGGCCGCCATTAACAGAGTTCGTCGACCAAGAGTATCAACCATCAAGGCACCAAAAATAGCAAAGGCAAACTGAGTGCAACTCAAGCCAATGTTGATGTTAAACTGTTCAACTTCATCGGTAACGCCGGCAGTGTTCAACAGACCAGACAGATAGTATGAGACAATACCGTTACCGGACCACTGGGAGAAAATGGAAACGCACATGTTGCAGCACAATCGATAAATGGAAGATCTGCTTCGGAACAAAGCCCGGTAATCCCACCATCTCTTGTCAGCACCATCGACGTTCAGGAACTGCTCGTACTCGCTCAACTGCATCTGGACCCAGATACTGTCGGGGTCGCCAAGTCCGTGGAACTTAGTCACAATAGCCTTGGACTGTTCGAATTTGTTATTGGCATACAACCATCGGGGAGATTCGGGAAGGAAGTAAGCAAAACAGAAAATGATACCGGGGGCAACCATCTGGATGTAAAGAGGGAGATCCCACGATCTGTTGCCAGGCAAGAAAGCTGCAAATCGGGTGCAGATGGAGGCAACAATAGCTCCAGTGAACCAGCACACGTTGTACAGACCAGTCAAGGTACCTCGATAAGCCGGGTGGGCCAACTCAACGACGTACATGGGTCCCGAAGCAGCAGAAATGGAGACTCCGAAACCCAAGAAGAATCGACCAGCCAAAAACTGGCCTAGGTTGCCATTGAGAGAAGTGGTACCAGTCAAAATAGTACCGATGATGATAATGAAAGAACCAATCATCATACCGATTCGTCGACCCCAGGTATCGATAGCAGGACCGACAAAGGGCAGAGCAACCACACCCCCAACCTGGTACATTCCTCCAAGGATACCAGCTTTGACACCGACGTTGTCAGTTCCAAAAAAGTTTTTGAACTGAGTGTTAATCAGTAGTGCGTTCATGAGCGATCCGTCATAACCGTTGGTAGTGGAGTTCAAAAATCCTACCAGGCAGCACAGATACATGAGGATCATGATAGGGTGTCTTGGCTGAGGAGGTTCAGTTCGAAGAGCCTTTTGGAAGACATCTTCTTCAAGAACATTGACTTCATAATGCTCTTTGACATGCTCAAGGTTTTCTTGAGTGGGAGTATCTTTCTCCATGATACCAAAGAAGGAAGAGAAAGGGTTGGATACCAGAATGAAAAAGCTTCACTTCGAGGTCCCTTCCGCCTTTATATACTCTCTGTATACAACACAGTGATAAAATTCCCCGCACAAGAAAAAACGCACAGTGTGGGGAAAATTCACTATAAAACGGAAAACCGGCTTTTAGCCTGTTTAGGCGCTTGGGCCGCCAAAAGGCTGGCGATCCTGTTTTTCGTTTAAGGGGGGGGCCGAGTGTGGAGATATTGCAGATTTTGCGGTTAACTGGCTACAATACGTGGGATCGCCCAGTAGCCTCGGTGCAAATCGCCTGAAAGGTTACTCAAATGAGAGGCTCGAGAGGCATCAAAAGGCATGAGGGGCATGAGGGGCATATCGCACCGGAATGTTTGAAGTTTTGATTCCGAGAATGGAAAACCGAACGTTTGTATGGTTTTCAACGGAGAAGTGCCCAAAAAGTAGGTAGAACCGGTAAGTAAGTCCAACAGTTAGGTTGACTGTACGCGGATATGCTCTGGTCATATTCACTTGGATCATATTCACTTGCAGTACCTTACCTGGTTGATTGCAGGTAATGGTAATGGTGTTAGTAGCTGGTCGCATAAGTAAAACACACTGCACTAGGTCAAGACTTTTCTCCGTTAGGTAGCCGGGCCAACTCACATACTTCCACGGATTATTATTCTCCAGTGTTTTTGTCAGTATTTTCACGGGCCAAAGACCTCTTCCGAGCGGTTTGCGCTGAAGATCAAATTCATGCAGTAAAAAATGCTGATCAATTTATCCGCAGTACACTCATCGTAAGTTAAAATACCCACCCTGTGGGGATGATCTAGCCGAGTATATCATACTTGCATGGATTGTGGTTGGGTACCACTTTCAACCACTTTTCAGATGTTCTGGATTTATATCTGGATTTGTCCTTTCTTACACTAGATCAACAACGTTATAGGTTTCTTAACTAGCTGGCTTGATTGTGGTTAAATTTAAATTTAGGAAGACTGATGTACTTGCTGGAAAATACCAGATCTCAGTGATGGTGATAATTAATATAATCTGGTACATAGTTACAGTAAAGACTTTCAAGTCGAAATGCAATCATTAATTTTGTAGACAATGGTAAACATGTCCAAATGTTTTGACGTCTGTTAACGTTGCTAGGAGCCATTCAGCAATTTCCCTTCGAAAGCATACTGGCGAGCGATCTCACCGTAGCGACAAGTGAAGTGGTGACAACGTACGATGAAGTTAGGATCAGCAATGCCTATCAACGCCCATGCCATCCCGCAGCCGTCTCGTATGCAAAAGTTGTACCATTCTGCTCTGGGCTCACCGGTCACATCTTTCGATCTCGTCGAATGTTATGTCGGTCGTTGTTCTCGTCAATCTCCACCTCCAAAATCATTCTCAATCCATTTAAATCCATCTCCATTCATGACACAAAGCACCTTTCCTTTAACTAAAGCCAAAGGTAGTGCTCCGTACGACCGCGAATCCAAGCTGACATCCAAATTGTCTCCAGTCACCCAGCAATGCCCTTTAGGGACCTTGATGTACGTCTCACAGTCTCCAGCCGAAGGATCGACCAGCACTGTATCGCCAGGCATCCCAGTTATTCGCTTACATACACGCTGCTGGGGATTTGTAGGTTTAATAGCTATAATAAGATCTCCAACTTCGCAATTTCGGCCACGTCGACACAATTTATTACCCCAGACGTAATCACCAGTCAAGTTGAGCGTGGGAAGCATCGATTCGCCATATGTTTCGGTAATTTCAAACAAGTACGAGTGCACAAAATGGATCCCACAGCCCATTCGAATCGCCCAGGAGGTCGTACTCCATAGTTTTGCAGCCAAACCGGACATGGCTCAATTCTCGAGTTCGAATTAACCCGTAGTGGGACGGTAGACGATAGAAAAAGTGAAGATGATGTGACGCAAGTCAAAATAGTACGAGATCGACTGGTCAGCCCCATGAGCCTCGAGCCGTCATATGTGTGGCTAGCATTGGTGAAAGCGAGCATTGACTTTCAGCAGTGTCCCGATTTTCAGCAGTGTCCCGAGAAATGTTTTGGTACATTCTCTATGGCTGAATCGCCCTTCTTGAATGGAACTGCCGCTCGCCCTCCACTCGTTTGTAGATCAACATAATTGCAGCCATGTTGCACTCTGGCGTACCAGTAATCGTCAACATTCTTTCGTCACCTCGAGCTCCCGGCTTGACCAATTCATCTATTACAATCGCACTTCCTGAAGTCTGCCTCATTTCCAAGATTTTTGCTCCCCCTTTGCCAATCATGGCGCCCACAAACTCATTGGGGATCATAACCTGCTGAGAAATGAGCTGGCCGGGGATCACTGTCTCACTGTCTCGTTCACCTTGTTTTCTAGCCTGAACCAGTCCTTCTTCACTGCTGAGACTTGCGATGATACGGTTCGAGGGAGCAAGCGGCGCTGGTTGAGCGTTGACAGAGTCTGGTGACAAAACTGTCGGGTCAATGTAAGGATTTCGTCTGGCAAGGGTTTGATTGATGCTGGTTCTCAAATACTTGTCTGGGTGTCCATAGTGACCAATTATGGGACGAGGTTCGTATTGGACAGTTGTTTTCTGCTCGACATTGCCTATCCTATGAATATAGTCTAGAATGATGCATAGTAACTTGACAGCATCAGGAAGAGTTTCCAGCTTTTCATTTGCGCCATCTGATTTTGGTTCATTGATCGTTACAGACAACACCCGCATTGAGGAGAATGGAAGACTGGATCTCGCCAATTCAATGTTTATACCTGTCTGCTTGTGAAGTGTGCTTAACTTTTCTTGAACTCGCCCTGTATAAAACGTGGATTCAGGAAACAGTAGTCTGATGGAATTCCGACCCAATCGTCGATATATTTCGTAGGTAGCTGTAGCAATATCTCCAACGGTTCCAGCACTGGTAGCTACTCGTTCTATGCTTCCAGCTTGACTCTTGATCTCAACGCCGGAAACGTCAGAAAAGTTGTCTGACCCTGCGGGTATCAGGAAAACCTGCGTAGCCTTGAACTTATATTTTGCGGGATCAACTTCAGTGAGGGGATTTATGACAGCAGGCTGTTCAACTGGCGCTTCACCGGCGTCAGCAATCAGCCCCGACGTCAATGGGCTTTCATCGGTGTGATCTCCAGCTGTCGCCGTGCCTTTTGGTCCGCCTCTCTGTCCTCCCCTCGCACCGCCTCTCCGGGCACCTCCTCTTGTCGGTGCTGCTCTTGATCCCTTTGGCCCTTTTGGCGCGTTTGGACCCGCGGCTGACTGGGCCGATGCATCACCGGCGGTGCTTTCACTTGGCGCACTACTTTCAGTCTCCTTGGCCACTTTGCCCTTTTTATTGCCAGCATCTGCTGCTTTTCTCTTTCTTGGAGGCATCCTACTGTTACAATCTGATTGGTCTTTCTTATTCAATTGTGCAAGTCGAAAGAAACTCAGCCAAAGCATATAAAAAGGATCGCCCAATATCACTGATGTAAGCATTATGTCACTTCACCGATAACACTTACATAATTAAATTGATAGACTGAAAATTTGTGAAAATCGGGTTCTTTCAACCTGCAAACATAAATATATTCAACATGGCCAAGGAAAAGAAAGAAAAAGTTAAGACCGAAGAGGAAGACAACTACGAAAAGAGACTGCCCGCTCTCTTACCGTTTGCCACGCCTCTGGCCCCCAAAAAGCTCAACAAAAAAGTCCTCAAGACCGTGAAGAAAGCTTCCAAGGCTAAGCATGTCAAGCGAGGAGTCAAAGAAGTGGTCAAATCACTGCGAAAGGGTGAAAAAGGATTAGTTATAATAGCTGGAGATATTTCTCCTGGTGATGTTATTTCTCATATCCCCGTTTTGTGCGAGGATAGTAAAGTTCCATTTATATTTATTCCATCTAAAGAAGATCTTGGCTCTGCCGGAGCTACCAAACGACCAACTTCATGTGTTATGATTGTGCCTGGAGGAAAGGGTGACAAGGCTAAAGTGGAAGAGTACAAGGAGAACTACGATGAGGTTGTTAAGGATATTAGCAGTTTGTAATGAGCGAGAACATTAGTGTGTGTAATATATTCAAAGTGCAAAGGATATCTGCAATGTCTTTCAATTGTATTTAGAACTTGCAAGACCCTTTATTGATGTGGTCACTCAAATCTTCACTAAAGCCATTCTTGTTGTATATTATTTACATTGTATGTTACGTTGTCCTTATGATACACCTTGATCCAGCCTACAGTTTGGATCGCACCCACCCCTCTAATCCTCCTTCAACAATAATCTCCTGCATACTCTCTCCGAGTTCTCCAACCTTGGCACTAAGTACAACTGGACCGTTCTTTCCCTCAGTAACAGTCACCGTAGCAGACTTGACATCCCATTGGGCAAACAAGCCTGTTCGGATCGTCAGTTCCTTGGATCCCTTAAATCGATCTCTCGCCAACTTGATCAACTCTGGGATCTCCACAGTCAAAAGTGCATTGTTGATACTGTTTCTGCTGAAAATGTTTCCAAAAGATCCAGCAATGACCAGTCGAATATCTCGTGCCAAAATAGCAGTAGCAGCCTGTTCTCGAGAAGATCCAGTACCAAAATTGAACCCACTCAGAATAATATCTCCAGCTTTAGTTTTCTGACCAAACTCAGAGTCATAATTCTCCATGCAAACCTCGGCCATCTTTTCCCGAGGCACATCGTCCTGGTATGTATACTTTCCAGGATAAATAGCATCAGTGTTGACATTGTCGGCATCACACAGAACCAATTCTCCTTCAATCGATTCAGGGAATCCTTCGAGGGTCTTTACTGAAGATTCGCTTCCGGTTGCCTTTTGTTGCAAAATCTCAACTGAACTCTCAATTCCTCCGGCAGCAGGAGGAGTCTCACCTCTTACTTCCTCGGGGAACCCAATTCTACCAAGGACGGCCGATGCAGCGACAACCTCAGGAGAAGCTAGATATGCGAGCGCGTCTCGGGAACCCATTCGTCCTTTAAAGTTTCGATTGGTTGCAGAAATACCGACCTCACCGTCCTTCAGCAACCCGGTACCTAAACCGATGCATGGACCACAACCAGCTGGTAGAGGTTTCGCACCTGCATCGATGATATCTTTCCAAACTCCAATAGTCTCTGCATCTTGTTGAACTAGGCTCGAAGCTGCTGCAACGTAAAATTCAACCCCGTCAGCAACTTTCTTGCCCTTGAGGACTTTGGCAGCTGCTTGAATATCAGACAGTCGTGAGTTGGTGCAACTCACCAGGTATGCTTTTTGAATTTTAATGTCCTTTTTAGCTAGCTCGCTCAAAGGATTGGAGACTTTGACCGAGTTAGGGCCTGAAACGTACGGTGAAAGAGTGGAGAGATTGAGAGTCAAATGCTTGGCGTAGGTAGCATCAGAATCAGCAGTAACTTTGTTCGTCGAAAGAGCCTCGACGGTAGACTGGCTAACTCGAGGATGGGGTTGACGAAGTCGAGTAATTCTATACTTGTACCAGTCGATCAAGACATTATCAACCGGGAACAATCCTGACAATGCTCCCCATTCTGTAGTCATATTAGCAATAGTCAGTCTCTCGTCTACTGACAAATGGGCTACTCCGTCTCCCACAAATTCAATCGCATGATTCAAAACCTCATCCTGATTGAAAACTCCACACAAAGCTACAATGACATCTTTTCCGGTAACTCCATCTGGAAGCCTGCCCTTGAGTTCCACCTGCGCAACCGGCGGAATCTGCCACCAGGTCATGCCAGTAGCCCAAATAGCAGCAGCATCAGTTCGCACTATGGGCGTACCTAAGCACCCAACTCCTCCGTACATATTACTATGCGAATCAGAGGCTACCGTGAGATTGTAAGGGAATGCATACCCCTCTTCGACCATGATCTGATGTCCAATACCCCTACCTGCGGGATAAAAGTCGACACCATGTGTTTTGGCAAAAGTCTCGATATTTCGGTACTTTTCCAGGTTCTTTTCAGACTTGTTCTGAACATCATGATCCAAGGTCATGACGACCTGGCGGTTATCGTGGATCTCTTTCGCGCCCAGACCCATAAACTTCATAGCCACTGGCCATGAGTTATCGTGTGACATGCAATGTGAAGGTTGAATAGAAACATAATCCCCGCTCTTGACCCCTTTGCCCGGAGCTAATCCCACAGCGTATTTCTGGACGATTTTCTCAGTCAAGTTTTGTCCGTTTACGTATCTCGAGGTTGAGAATGAGCGCAAAGGCTGCACTACTGATCCTCGCGATCTTTGAACTGCCTGTAGTAGTCCCATGTTTGAGTGTATATTTCTACGAACCAATGAGATTCAAGATAATTAAAGACAATCAATTGAGTCATGGATTCCGATCGGCATATAACGTCGATCGTTTTTCATGAAGCGGCTCAAGGTGCCGCACATGTTAATGCATGGTGCATGCATCCTATATGGCACGGCTGGTCGTAGCTGTCAATTTCACTTCTTCTTTCTATCCATGAATAGATTGAAGAGCCGACAAAATGAGTTGTTGTTTGGATTAGAACATGGCCCTGTTTTAGTATCTGGAGTTGGAGTTGATGATGTCGTGGATTTGATCTGTGACTTGCAGCGCAAACGCGTCGTAAGCGGAACGGTGCCGTTAGTGACCGAAACTGCCCGGATTAAAGCTGAGCAATTGTCTGAAAAATTGAGTCAAGAGATTGGATATGTGCTTCCGTTTGATGAGAGTGTCAATGGTACAGCTAAAATCAAGTGCATGACTGCAGAGAGCTTGGTAAATGAGGCACTGATGGATCCCTTGATCAGCCAGTATGATCTGATTGTCATTGAAGAAGTCCAACAACGACTTGTCTGGACAGATATTCTATGTGGAGTACTAAAAAAAGTGCTGAGGAAAAGACCTGAGCTCAGAATTGTTATGCAGGCTTCCGTACTGTCCGATTCTGCCGAGGAAGTCGTAAGATTCTTTGGAGCTGCGGTCCTGTCAACAGATGCCATTGTTCCGCGAGCTGACACGTTATATTTGAAAGAATCAGTGCCCAGCTACATTGAAGAATGTGTAAAGACAGTGTTACGTATTCATAAAGGCGAACAGCCTGGAGATATAGCTGTATTCGTTGCAAACAGAAACGAGCAGAGTCAACTACTGGATCTGTTACAAGACTCGGATCAGGCACCGTTATTCTACGTTTTTGAGCATTACCTAGACATGTCGCGAGATTCCAAAAAGACGCTCTTTGATGAAAGTGACAAGAGACGGATAATATTGACTAGCTCCGCTGATTTTGAGCTGCACTCTAGAGCAAATGTGAAATACGTGGTAGACACCGGGTTTACTCAATCTAAATGGTATGACTACAAAACCCGTCAATGGAGCGAAGTCGTTCATCCTATTTCGAGGCCATTGGCAGAGCTACGAAGATCGTTGGCAGACTCAAAATGCTACCGACTGTACACTGAAGAGGCAGCTCATTCCCTGTTGTCGAAAAGTGAACTGCCCGAAGTGCTGCGCTTTCGACTGGTGGAGCCATTGCTACGGCTCAAAGCTCTAGGGATTGACAATGTCGTACGGTCTTTTCCCTTTGTCAGTGCCCCCTCTGTGGAAGCTGTTGCTGCGTCGCTGAACGAATTGTATCTATTAAAGGTGCTGGACGATAATGGAAAGCTGACTCCTGAAGGCTCAATAGTTGGCGAACTCCCATTGGGATTGTATATTAGTCGAGCAATAGCGTTTGCTTCTTCAGCTGGCTGTCTTGACGAAATGTTATGGATAGCAGCAGGAGTAGTAGTGGGAGGACTATCAGGTCTCTATTTCCGACCTTCTGTCTGGTCAGAACGGCAGGAAGCAGATGCTGAACACTCAAAGTTCATGGTCGCAGAGGGTGACTATCTTACGATGTTGAATATTATTACTGCCTACAATGCTGGTCCAGGTACCGCTCGTTGGGCAGTTACTCGTTTTTTGAACTACAAAACTCTACAAAGCGTGCACAATGTGTATGAAAGGCTGAGGACGATATTAGATCGAGTGCATGTTCAAACAGGTTTTGCCTCCTCCGACTCTGACAGTAATGTTAGTCAGTCAGTCCTGCAATGCCTGGCTAGAAGCCACTTTCTACAAGTTGCAAGGTATGCAGATGAAAAGTGGCTTGTGATGGCTACGGAACCAGTTGACGTCCTGCCTGACTCGTCTAGTGTCATGAGCAGTATGTGGTATAAGAAGGCTAAACCGCCTGGCCATTGGGTCGTTTACGAAGAGATGATTGAGTCGGGAGGAAAACGTTATCTAAAAGGGATCAATCATATTGATAGAAGTGACATTATGAGCAGTGGCTACTACAAATCTTCTGCGGGGAATATAATATATTGAAAAGTATAGTAGCATGTGACGGCAGGAGGTACAGCTGCTGATATGCATGAATCTCTCATAGAATGACTGACTCACTATTAGACTCACACGCCAATCGCACTGCCTAATTACTCACCACCACTCACTACACCATCTCCTTCACAATCCTCCGCAATCTACTACGTGTCCCTACCGCTGTCGTCATGCCTTGCTAATATCTCATGCCACTAACGCACCAGCCCGCAATTCTCACGCGACCTCGGCAATTGATACCCTCACCCTTGCAACCTAAACTGCCTAACACCAACACCCTAAACCCACACTGTGTGTTTTGCCTCTTTTTTCCCTTTTTCCCAGCTTATTTACTGATTATCTTTTATTCACTGAGCAACCTTGTCATCTTTCCAAGAAATTGTGTGTGTTTAAAAGGCAAACTAACCCCAGTGATTTTGACTTCTAAGAACAGCTCTAATACTAAAATCTATTTGTATTCAATCGATAACATTAAACAATTTATCGTTGCCCCAATTTAATTCTTTTTATCAATTGATAAGAATTAATCCGTCAAGACACTTTTTCAAAACCCAAAAATCATCGCATAATGGCCACTTCAGCACCGTCGTCGGCATCTGCACCCAAGCCTAAGTTCCCAGCCATCTTGACATGGCAGGATCCTGTCAAGTCCGGAACTGTGTTTGGACAATTGTTGGCTCTACTGCTTGCCCTGAGATATGGCAATTTATTCAGAATTAGCTTGCGTCTTGTTTATTGGGCTGTTGGCAGTATCGCTGCTGTGGAGTTTGTGACTAGAAAGTTTCACGGATCAAACCAAGGACTGGTGTCTTCATATAAACCAAGCAGATTCATTGGTGTTTCTCAGGCTTCTCTAGAGGTCCATTCAAGACGATTTGCTCAATGCTTTGCCGATTCCTTCACAGATGCCAAGCAGATCATTGACGGAGAGGATTTGGGTCTGTCGTTGTTTGTATTCATTGCTGCCTTCATTGGCTACTTCCTGACTGGATTCTTATCCATCTCTGCTCTGCTGTTGGTCACACTGACTGTGGCTTTCACTGTTCCTCCCGTGTACTTGCAATTCCAGCCCCAAATCGATGAGCTTACAGGGTTCATCCACAAGGAGTTGGGAGACAAATACGAGCAAGTTCATAAGCAAGCTAGTGCTGCCGCTGGTCCTCACATTGCCAAGGCCAAGGCTCACATTAACAGTCTGACTGGCAATCTTGGTGTCAACCGAGGTGGATTCCCTACTACTCCTGCTGACAAGAAAGTTGCTCCTGTTGCCCGACCTGACGACATTCCAGGTCCCGCTGCCAAAGCTGCCGAACCTGTTATCAAGTCTCCTAAGTTGTCTCAGACTGCCACTTCTTCTTCTAAAGCCCCCTCTGTCGCTGAAGTTCTCGCCAAAGCTGACAGTGTCCCTACTTTAGTCGGCAATGTTTCACTTGATCCTCATGCTCCATCTCGGCCTTCTGACTTTTCGAAGCCTTTGTCTGCTGGTGGTGCTCCTGTTGTCGATGAGACTGCCACTGGTGCTGACAGCGACCTCGTGTCTGACCTGAAGGATTCTATTAAAAGTGATAAGGAGTCTCTTTTAAACTAAGGGTGTTTGATTTGACTGAAGCTTGGTATTTTGGGTGGGTCAAATCTTATTAAATAAACAGTAGTATAGTAATGGAGATTGGTGATTGATATATGGATTCAAGGCTATAGTTAGTCGGGTCTACTCATTGCATAACTGTGAGGATGTAGTCCGCTGGAGTCGTGTACCAGTAGTCCGCTGGAGTCACTGGTGTGCATGTAGATCTTGGTGAAAACTTGGGTGAACGATTGACGATGAGTAATTTCACAGATGCAATTGGACGTCAGGTGCAAGACAACTCCACTATATTGTAAAGATGTACGGAGTATCATGTTTAAAGTCTGTATTTCGCAGCTTCACAGTTTACAGTGTTTGAAATATTGGGCATAAATATGCAGGGGTGCTGCACCAAACGGCTAGCGGCAGAAAATGGTTCAAGACCTCAACGGGGCTTGATTCTTGAACTTAAAACTGTCTAATAGATTACATTTATAGATTTCGTATTACCTACAGTGCAATACAGCGTAATGATGGTTCCATTCCCGTATTCACTTTCTAATCCTACTCCACTGCTCCCACCAGACTTGCGCGCGCATAGCTCGATACGTTGCTCAATACAAAGGAACAATAAGTCTTCAACTGGCCGGGGGTTGTATCTCAAAAAATGTGTCCCATGCAACATATTATAGCCGTAGATGTACGCTAATACAGCGATCAATCACTGGTAACAAGCTAACATATCTTGGTTTGGCGTTCGCTCATACCTAGGACTCCGATCTCTACTGTCAGTGGCCCACCATCAAGACTACAAGAGGGTTGTACTGAATGGTTAGCACTCACTGTAATACTATTATTTGCAGTATGATTTTCTATAGCCATAAAGGGTCTGGGCGCAACCTTTCCTTGGTGAAATAGACTAAGTGACTCTACATTTAGCCTCATTTCGACGTAAACCTCGATTTTTGACCTTCTTTCAGCTCTATCATCTCAATTCCGCCACTGCTAAAACCTGATGCTCTCTTCAACAATCTGGTATATTAAACAATGTCATATCTTCAGAATTCCGTGGTAAAAATCGCATTTCGCATTTTTTTGTTTCTGGTCTACATGTGGTACTGGAAAGAAATATTTTCAACAAGTGGCGTTAGTGGTTTAGTGGTAAAATTCATCGTTGCCATCGATGAGCCCCCGGTTCGATTCCGGGCTAACGCATTCTTTTTTTCCTTTCTTAATTAAATGTCAAGTCACACCTTAAATTATTTTTTTCTGTGTGACAACCGGAGAAATTCGCAGTCTCGGAGAAATTACAGGTCTCTTATCCGGATGAATCGGCACGCCAGACGCATTTTCTGCCTAAATTTAGCAGTTCCGTAGGATTCCACCGGACCATTGAATTCCTGTTTTTAGAGTTTCCGCCAAAGGATGTAAAGTTTTCACGTGTAGAGCTGATATACTAATATTGCTAGCAAGTGTCAATATAAATAGTGTTGGAATAACAAGAAGTCATTACGCAATTGGTTGTAGTAAGGGTTCTACAGTCACTGATTATTGTAAATTCATCCATTTAACTGATTACTGTTTGTCATATATGTTAGTGGCACTTCTCAGCTTATATCCACCACGAGTACTCGGTACAGTCAGTTCAGATTCTTGCATAGATCGACAACAGTTAAGCTTTCAACATTTTCAGCTCGGATACCAGTCAAGATTAAACCTTACCTACCTTGGGCTTTGTTTGACAAAAGATTTCACCATTATAAATTGATTACACCCAATAGCCAGGTACCGCCCACTAGTACGACTCATCACGAAAACAAATCGTGCGCATCAACTATATACTTCACTTAAGCGCTCCTGGTTCTGTCTCTCGCATTGTGACTCCTAACCCACAGCGCGCCAATCACAAGCTTAATTGGGAACCTCCGAACGTGCAAAAATAAAAGAAGCGCTTTTTCTCTTTGTGAAAGAATTCAGAGTTGTATATTGCAATTCTGCTGATTCGTAGATTGCTAGTAACTAGCAGAGACTTATTGTTCTTGCCATTACTTCAAACACATTGACGGTTTGTTTTCTGATAATCCGGTTCAAAGCGAATTCTAGTATATTCCCTTTGTAGTGGGTGATTTAGTCGATTATCCAATCAGCCGAAAAAGCAGCATCGCAGTAGCAACTGAGTCATTGCAATAGAACGTTTCCCAAAAAATGTCAAACTTGTCAGCTCGGTCGTTGCAAGTTTTAAAGAGTCGAGCACTCGCAAGGCCATTGGCTGCAGTTCCTTCTGCTGTTGTCCGACCAATCTATCGGCCGTTCTCGTCCAGTAGACTCAGACTAGCAGAGACCATCCCGGTCGAACCTGCAACAGCTGCCAGCTCTTATCCTCCTCCCCCACCACCTCCTCCTAGGAAGAAGAGATGGGGATTCTGGAGAACCACCTGGCGATTGACCTACGGGTCCACGTTGCTCGGGTTGGCCTATTTCGGCTACACTATCTACAAGACCCGACATCCTCGGGAAAATCAGCTCCCACCCGATCCTTCCAAGAAGACTCTGGTCATTCTGGGAAGTGGATGGGGAAGTGTGTCTCTGTTGAAGAAGATTGACACTTCCAATTACAATGTGGTTGTGGTCTCTCCTCGAAATTTCTTCTTGTTCACTCCCTTGCTGCCCAGTTGTACTACCGGCACAGTTGAGCACCGATCTATTATGGAGCCCATTCGAGGCATTATCCGAAATAAGGAGTCTGACGTTACCTATTACGAGGCCCATGCCACTAATATTGACTACGAGAACCGAAAGCTGACTATTTCCGACGCTGTTGCCAGCCGACATGGCCGAACCGACGAGAAGACCGTTGATTTCGATTATTTGGTTATTGGTGTTGGAGCCATGAACTCGACTTTTGGTATTCCTGGTGTGCAAGAAAATGCTTGTTTCTTGAAGGAGATCCCTGACGCTCAGAAGATTCGAAAGAAGATTATGGACAATATTGAAAGTGCTTCGTTCAAGAACTTGGACGATGAGAACCGAAAGAGACTGCTGCACACTGTTGTCGTTGGTGGAGGTCCCACTGGTGTCGAATTTGCTGCTGAGTTGCAAGATTTCTTTGAGGAAGATTTGAAAAAGTGGATTCCCGAAATTGCCAAGGACTTCAAAGTCACTCTGGTCGAAGCTCTCCCCAACGTGTTGCCCTCGTTTTCCAAACAATTGATCGAGTACACTGAAAAGACATTCCAAGCAGAGAAGATCAGCGTGTTAACCAAGACTATGGTCAAGAAAGTCACTGAGAGCAGTATCATTGCCGAAGCCACCAAACCTGATGGAAGTAAAGAAACCATTGAGATGCCCTATGGTCTTCTTGTGTGGGCCACTGGTAACACCGTTCGACCAGTGATCCGGGACCTGATGTCTCGAATCCAAGCTCAGCAGAATTCGCGACGAGGACTGTTGGTGAATGAGTATCTAGTCGTTGAAGGAACTGAAGGAATCTGGGCTCTGGGAGACTGCACTGCTAGCAAGTACGCTCCTACTGCTCAAGTAGCTTCCCAGCAAGGTTCGTATCTTGCCGGTCTTTTCAACCAACTTGCTCGAGCCAATGAACTCGAAGATGACGTCAACAAACTGAGTGAGCGAGCTAAGCAGTCCGACAGCAGCGACCGAAATGCTGTTCTGTCCGAGATTGAAGCCAAGACACGAAGACTACGACGAACCAAGTCACTATTACCTTTTGAATACTCGCATCAAGGATCTCTCGCCTATGTTGGTTCTGATTTGGCAGTTGCCGATTTGAGCATCTGGGGAGAAGGAAATTTCGCTAGTGGAGGGCGAATGACCTACTTGTTCTGGCGGTCAGCATATATTTCCATGTGCTTTTCAGCTCGAAATAAAGTACTGGTGGTTTTGGACTGGCTCAAGGTTAAGGTGTTTGGACGGGATGTTTCTCGAGAGTAATGTAATATGATATAATATATGGATGTGGCAGTCGTTACTGTTGTAAGAAGAACATAAAAAATATTTCCATTGAAGTTCAGCTGAACGAGTACTCATATATCTACTACGCGTGGTACATGTAGTTACTACTACACTAGTCAATTTAAGCGTAATCTCACGCACAGATTGGCAGCCCCACGACGGAAGCCACCCCACGGCACGTCCTACGTTTTACCCGAAAGTAAGACCTGTCAAGTTTAATAGTTAGCCATCCTAGCTTGATCTCATTATTACTTGGATTAAATCATCATAATTTAGCTTTTTTAAGTTAGGGCTCCTGAGCCGCTAATTACGTAGTCCCTTTTTTTAATTTCGTGATATATCCATATCATCAAAACCCATAACAGCGACGTGCAAAATAATCACAACAGTACTGGCGACTGACTGAGCACTATAAACGAATAATTCGTTACATTGTACATTTTTCTGATTGATCCGCGAAATCTCCCCAAACTGCACTTATCATAAAACGGCGACCTGCACGACGAACAGGTGAAACATACATTCCTGCTGTCTGCTGCTGGGCCCCAAAAGAAATAGTGCAAGTGTGCAAAGTTGCTTAGCGAGTGATCTACAGTTTTAAAAGTGTGAGGTCGTGAACCGCTCTTGTTTTTATTAGCTGTTCTTCAACCTTTTTTTTTCTTTCACTCTGGACAGCAAAGAAATGTCAAATTACCCCCAAAGCTACTACCAGCAACCCAACCCGCGAGGGCCGGGTGGGCCTCCAAATCAAGCTGGTGGTCAATCATATGACTATCCCGATGATCGAAGAGCCTATCAGCAGCAGCAGCAGTATGCTGGGTCGCGAGATCAATATGCTGGCAGAGACCAGTACGCGAATCATCAACAGTATAGTTCGGGGAGAGGTCAGCAGGGTCCACCACAGGGTCACCCCCAGGGTCCCCCTCAAGGACATCCACAGGGACAGGGTGCTCCTCAGGGCTATGGTTACTCGCAGAGAAGTCCTACTGAGTACGGGCCTGGGCCTGGTTCTGCGTCTGGTCCTCCTCCTGCCCCGCAATCTTACAACTATAGACCTCCCGGCTCTCCTAAACAAGGTCGTGGTCAAGGTCGCGCGCCTCCCCCGTCTGGCTTGATGAGCGCTAGGTACCATGGCCCCAACGGTCAATACGTAGCCCCAAATAGAGGATACGCTAATTCCCCCTCACCTACTGCATCGACCCATTCCTCTGCTGGCTCTATACACAGGGAACCCAGGGAACCTGTCGCAGCAGCAGCACCAGCAGCAGCCCCACCATCTGCAGGCTATGCTGCTCCTCCCAGACAACCTGTCTACTCCAACGGATACAGAGGAAGTCCCTCAAATCCAGACATCTCAACCTCGATCCAGAATATGTCGATCCAGGACAATCAAAGACGGCCCTCTGCTCCCATGAATTATCCTGCTGGGCCGGCTGGAGCTCCTTTCAGCAATCCACCAAGACCTCAATCGCCTGGTATGCCGGTTACGCCAACCAACCAAACGTTTTACAAACAGCCCGGCGAATCTGTCAGCAACGGCAATAATAACATGATGGCTCCTCCGGCCGCTTTGCATAATGCCCCACCGGGTCGAGCTTCTCCAGTTGCAATGGCTCAGCGACGGGTTGCTCCGCCCCAGGCTGGTCCTCAAGGTGGACCCCAAGGTGGGCCCCAAGGTGGTTCACAATACGCCCCACGGAGACAGAGCCCTCCTCAACCCAATCAGTATGCGTATGATTCCATCGCCTACACCGATGACAATGCTCCTCCCAGCCCCACCGCTGTAACTGCCGACTACGGATACGGAAGGGGAGACGGCTACAACAAGGCTCCGAAAATCTCGACGAACAAAATTCCGCCTTCATCAAAAGTCGTAAACGCTCCCATGTCTCCCCAGGGTGTAGAGTACAGAAGAGATAACGGCAACTCTTCAGGGTATAATAACGACTACCAGTACGGTCAACCACAACATCAGCGGTCTCCACCGGGCGGAGATCCAAATGGTGCGGGCAATGCGTACGGAGATCAGAATGCAAATGATTACGATAACCAGTACCAACAGTATGCTGGTCAACCCTATGGCCAGGATGCTCAGCAACAGCCCCAACAACAACCCCCACAACCGGAGGCAAAACCTCCTCCAAGAAGGCAGTACAATACCACTGATCCCTTGCACGAGATGCCGGACCAAAAGAATAAACAGCTTACGGTTGAAGATTTCGAGCTTCTTCGAAAGCGGGCTCGAGTGCAAGCCCACGATCCCAAGGTGCAGTTCGAGTTGGCTAAGAAGCTAGTTGAGGCCAGCTCAGTGCTCGCAGATCGTTATTCGGATCCGAACACACCTGGCCATGCTCCAGATAGCAAATCACAGCGGAAAAATCGAGACGCTTGGTCTGCCCAGGCTTACAAAATTATCAAAAAGCTCGTCAGCGCACAGTACCCAGCCGCTATGTTTTATTACGGCTCGAGCTACAATTCTGGAGGCTTGGGCTTGGAAGTCGACAATGAAAAAGCTTATGAACTGTACGTAAAAGCCGCCAAGCTGGATCACAGTGAAGCTGCATACCGAGTGGCTGTCTGTAACGAAGTCGGAGCGGGAACCAGGAAAGATTTTGAAAAGGCTCTGATTTGGTACAAGAAAGCTGCTTCATTGGGCGATGTGTCTGCTATGTATAAGCTGGGAATGATTTCTTTGAACGGCCTTCTTGGTCAGCCTCGAAGTTTCACAGAGGCGGTGACTTGGCTTGAGCGGGCTGCCGAGAAAGCTGATGCGGACACCCCTCATGCTGTGCATGAATTGGGTCTGTTGTATGAACGAGCTGACACGTTGGATATGTCAGCTATCAATAACTCTGGAACTGCGATGGTTATTCAGAAGGACGAACGGAAGGCGTTTGACATGTTTTTGAAGGCCGCAAAATTGGGTTATTCTCCATCTCAGTTCAGACTTGGGTGCTGCTACGAGTATGGTACATTGGGCTGTCCAATTGATCCCAAGCGAAGCATTGCCTGGTATAGTAAAGCAGCTGAAAAGGGAGAAGCTGAGAGCGAGTTGGCTCTCAGTGGATGGTACTTGACTGGTTCTGAAGGTATTTTGCAACAGAGTGATACTGAAGCGTACTTGTGGGCCCGAAGAGCTGCTGAGAAAGGACTGGCTAAGGCAGAATATGCACTTGGATACTTTTCAGAGGTTGGGATTGGTGTGAAGGCTGACCTGGAGGAAGCCAAGAAGTGGTATTACAAGGCCGCGGCCCAGAAGCATCCCAAGGCCGGAACTAGGCTCCAAGAACTTCGGCAAGCCGAGGGAAGGAAGGCATGAGAGAGTAATGAGTTTAAAATAAGACTTTTTTATGTATTTATCTATTTTATGAGTGTATAATGTGATGATTTTTTGAAAAGTAGGCATCGATGAGAGTCAAGAAGCATATTGCATATTGTATGCGCGATACCGCGGTGGCCGCACCGGGGACGGCATTTCTGGTATTTCGTGAGAAGTGAGAAATGAAACATGAGCTGTGTACATGGACGAGTATACGTGGTGCATTATGTACTGGCTAGTGTTTTCTACGTAGGTTGCGTGTGTCTTCTGTTTTTCTAGCTGACTGATTGTAAAAGTATACACATACATGAGCTAAATGGAGCATGTATAGATGAAATTCCATATATGTCGAGAACATCAATTATTATGGCATCGGTGAAAAACGTTGATATATGCTGGATGTTCCCATTCTGAAGTATATACCAGTCAAATGAATCTCAACTAGAATTCGCTGGGCACTGTTAACATGTTCTTTACAGTTCCCAGCTGTTCTCCACCATTCCCCGCCCACAATTCTTAATTACCCTCCCTGAAAATTTTCCCATTCCCCTGGCAACAAGGCACCCTTGCCCCAGCCACCCTTCAACCTCGATCCCCTCAAAACTTCGGCGTTTTCCCACAACACGTTCACATCACATATATAACTTATTTGGAAGAGAAAACGCGAGGTTTGTCAAGTGCTAATCGATATCAACCAATCGATTTGAAGATTTCAACGTTTTTATTTGACACTGTATAATAAATCTATTTAAAAAAATGTCCCACGAAGAAGAAGAACTTTTGGACTATTCCGACACCGAGGACGTGGCTGCATCGGCCGCTAACGGAGCCAATGGCGGCGAATTAGACGACGACGAGATTCTCGTCAGCAAACAAGAAGACTCGGATAAGAAGGGCTCCTACGTTGGAATCCATTCCACTGGTTTCCGAGATTTCTTGCTGAAGCCCGAGTTATTAAGAGCTATTGTTGATTGCGGTTTCGAGCATCCTTCAGAAGGTTAGTAAAAAATAGCGATTCAAAGACGATAAAAGAGTCAGTTACGCAGAGAGATTCCGTGGATGAATGGGTGTAGCAGAAAAGATTTGTCGTTAATCCGCAAAACACCTTTCGTCAAAGTCAGTCATCGAGTCATTACATTGATTGAAGTCAATCATTAAAAAAATCAATCATCAAAAAATCAATCATCAAAAAATCAATCATCAAATAAAAATCATCAGTAGTGTCGAAGCAGTAGCCGCACTTGCACAAGTGCAAGGTTGTGGACTGCTTGACGCGTGTGCTGGTGTACTATGGGGGAGGGTAAGAGGGGAGTGAAGGACTCTCAGCACCGAAAAAGGTCAAAGTTGAATGAGATTTCAATGATTGCAAAGTTGTTGAAATCTCATCTAACAACACCACAAACTAGTAATCATGTGGACTTTGGTTCAACCATGATGTACAAAGTTTCTACGAATGATGATAATATGAAGCGCCATAATGACTTGATACCAGACAGACAAAGACAGAATGTAAAAGTGTTTTGTGGAAAATGACATGATACCAAATGCTACGCCATACCTGAAGCTACCAACTCTTTTGACTGCTTGCTTTTGACCCTGATTTAATTCATCTTTGAATACCACTAATAAGTTCAACAAGTTTGTATCCCACAGTCCATTCTTGGAACCGACGTGCTGTGCCAAGCCAAGTCTGGTTTGGGTAAAACTGCCGTCTTCGTTTTGTCTACTCTTCAACAGATTAACCCTGTTGCCGGAGAGGTTTCCGTAGTTGTTTTGTGCCATACCCGAGAATTGGCTTATCAGATCAAGAACGAGTACGCTCGATTCGCCAAGTACCTGCCTGATGTTCGAACCACCGTTTTCTACGGAGGAACCCCCATCCAGAAGGACGTCGAGGTTATCAAGGACAAGGATCAGAGCCCCCATATTATTGTGGCTACTCCCGGTCGATTGAATGCGTTGGTGCGAGACAAGCATCTGCGATTGAACAATGTCAGCACTTTTGTCATTGACGAGTGTGACAAGGTTCTTGAACAAGTCGATATGCGACGAGACGTTCAGGAAATTTTCCGAGCTACTCCTCACCAAAAGCAGGTCATGATGTTTTCCGCTACCTTGAGCAAAGAGATTCGACCTATTTGCAAGAAGTTTATGCAAAATCCTTTGGAGATCTACGTAGACGACGAGGCTAAGCTGACCCTTCATGGTCTCCAGCAATACTATGTTAAATTGGATGAGAAGGATAAGAACAGAAAGCTGAATGACCTGCTTGACAACCTGGACTTCAACCAGGTTATCATCTTCGTCAAGTCGACTCAGCGAGCCAAGGAGCTTAACCGACTTCTCAACGAGTGCAGCTTCCCCAGTATTGCTGTGCACTCTGGAATTCCTCAAGAAGAGCGAATTGCTCGATACAAGTTGTTCAAGGAGTTCAACAAGCGAATCTGTGTCTCTACTGACGTTTTTGGACGAGGAATTGATATTGAGCGAATCAACTTGGCCATCAACTACGACTTGCCTCCTGAGGCTGACCAGTACCTTCACCGAGTGGGCCGTGCCGGTCGATTTGGTACCAAGGGATTGGCGGTTTCGTTTGTGAGCAATGAAGAAGACGAGCAGGTTCTCGAGAAGATTCAAGCTCGGTTCAATGTTAAGATTGCTCCTTTCCCTGAGGAGGGAGTGGATCCTTCTACTTATATGAACACGTAGAGAGATAGTTTGTTATTGATTTGCTATGATTGGAAACGAGACAGTAGTAGCTAAAGTATACACAGCATAGGAAAATTTGATTATCTGTCTAAAGTGTACATCGCTTGCCTGTGAATTACCTTTGGTAGAGTGTGAATTAGGTTCAGGGATTCTACAGTAAATTATGTCCGAGGCAGCAGCCCGTATTCATTACAGTTTAAGGTTTTTGATTTATTAGTTTCAAACCCAAACGGTAAACGTGTAATCTGCCGTTGGAACGTAATTTCATAGCTACCGCAACCAAGTAAAACACCAAATAAGCTATGTACGTATATATATATTAAATATTAAATATCAAATATTGCTCTCCGCTGTAGATTTAGTGCTGAATCACATCCTCTATCGTATTCATATTCACCCCACCCACCAAGGCCCAGACTCGTTTTACCCGCCCATTACTAAATCCCCGTACGTTATTGGTTATTAACCCTTGCCGAAATCTGCTCACCTCTGCCGAGTTTTTCCATATTTACAGACTCAACCTTTGACTCAACGCAGTAACTAAGCAAACTTTTCAATCATGGACAAGGTGGTTCGTCAAGGCAAGGCTCTATGCCCGTTTATCCACTCGACCTCTATGGCGACTCTCCGCCAAATGCAGGCTTCTCAATCTTTGCCCGCCATGGCCCGCCAGTGTCCCGTGATGGGCCACGCTATGGCGGCTAGGGAATATTCTCAGGCCTCAAAGCCCAACGCTGCTGCTGGAGCAGACACTCAAATTCCTCGACCCAGGGCTGCTACCCCAGCTCCTGCTCCCGAGTTTTTGGGTCCTATTGAGGTGCCCAGCTCAGACGCACATGCGCACGCCCACGCTGTGAAGCGGACCAAAACTGAGGACTCCAAGTTCCAGTATCACTCGGTTTACAAGACCGAATTGGACCGAAAACGCCAGGACAAGTCGTATCGGTTCTTTAACAATATTAACCGACTTGCCACGGAATTCCCTCGAGCCCACAGGGCTCAGGAATCTGAGAAAGTCACGGTTTGGTGTGCCAATGACTACCTGGGCATGGGCTCCGCCAAACCTGTGCTAGATGCTATGCACAAGACTCTGGACAAGTACGGGGCCGGTGCTGGCGGTACCCGAAATATTGCCGGTCACAACCGTCACGCTCTAGAGCTCGAAGCCAAAGTTGCCAAGCTGCACAAGAAAAGCGGTGCTCTAGTTTTCTCTTCTTGCTATGTAGCGAACGATGCTACACTGACTTTGCTTGGCCAGAGGATTCCTGGCCTTGTCTACTTTTCCGACGAGAGCAACCACGCTTCCATGATCCAAGGTATTCGACACTCTGGTGCCAAGAAAGTCATCTTTAAACACAATGACGTAGCTGATTTGGAAAAAAAACTGAAACAATTCCCGTTGTCCACACCCAAGGTTATTGCCTTTGAGAGTGTGTATTCCATGTGCGGATCGATTGGTCCTATTGAGGAGATTTGCGACTTGGCCGAGAAATACGGCGCCATTACCTTTTTGGATGAAGTCCACGCCGTGGGCATGTACGGTCCACATGGAGCGGGTGTAGCTGAACATCTTGATTTTGATTATCACAGCGGTGCGATCCCCAAAGATCCCAAGTACCGAACTGTTATGGACCGAGTTGATATTATTTCTGCCACCCTCGGCAAAGCTTATGGCTGCGTTGGAGGCTATATTGCTGGATCTGGTGAGTTTATTGACTGGATTCGTTCGTATGCCCCCGGATTTATTTTCACTACTAGTTTGCCTCCTGCTATCATGGCCGGAGCTAACGCTGCTATCACATATCAGGCTAGTACAAACAAGTACCGACGAGGTCAACAGATGAATACCAGATACGTCAAGGATCAACTTGAAAAACGAGGTATCCCCGTTGTACCTAATCCTTCACATATTATTCCAGTTTTGGTCGGAGATGCTGAAAAGGCAAAAGCTGCTTCTGATTTGTTGTTGTCCAAGTACAACATTTACGTACAAGCTATCAACTATCCTACTGTTCCAATTGGTCACGAGCGACTACGAGTGACTCCCACTCCCGGACATAGCCACGAGCTATGTGATGAGTTGGTTGATGCTCTAGACAAGACATTTAGTGAACTTGGATTGAATCGAGTTGCCGATTGGGAGGCCAAGGGTGGTCTTTGTGGAGTTGGAGAGGCAGACGGCGAGACAGTCGAACCTATCTGGACCGAAGAGCAGTTGGCTTTTGAGCCTCTGAACGACAATGTGGATGCTTAAGCGTGCCATGTTTTCAAGAACTTTCTCACCAAATACGGTATCTACTTCGCTTCTTTCACTGTTTTGGTTTACAATTGGCTTTATCTTTTTTTTCTTTCTACCTTCTCTCTACACCTTTTGTTAAAATAAATAGGAATATATATGCTTTCATTATGAGTGTTCAATTCATTGCCTCTACTCCATCCGAGTAGAGTGCTACCCAGTAATTAATGGTGTCAAATACAACACCCATTTTCCCCGACGGAACCAAAAACCACTCATTATGTCGTCCAGTACACCCTTCACACTCGACATGCCCTTTACCAAACAGGCCCCTCAATTCGGTGTGAATTGCAGACTCCACCGCACGCACCTGCGGAGCCGGCCACCCTAATTTTGATTGGTCAAAGCGGCCAGTGGCGCGAATCCGAGCTGGAGGAGACAACAGCATTACTGGATGTTTACACTTTGATTTCCATTCCTGTAGACGTCTAATAGGGTCTTTGGTAGTATACCCAATCTTGACCAACAAGGTCCGGCTCATCAGCAGGTCTTCAACCGGCGGCGGAGACCCCAGACGATCGACCAGTTTCTTGAAGAACCCAGACTTGGAGTGACTTAGACTCTTGTACATTTGTTTGTTATGATCATACACGTGAGCATTATTGTGCGACACGTCCAAGGCGTACATATAAATATAGCCAGATGTCTTTTTCTTGACCGGTTTTGATATCGTCATGGCCGATACCAGTTCTATCAGATGCTCGTCATTTCCCACATGATATCTACAATAACGGGTTTCTGGACGGACAGTCTTCAGACACCTGAGTCCTTTTTTAGTGATACCTCTACACTGTTCCATGTTTCATGGTCAAGTGGAGAGAAGAGGAGAGTGTGAAAAAAAGAAGAGCCATAAGGTTATTATATAAATGGACAACCTGCAGGTCTGGCGCGCAGAAATGTTGGATGCATTGTTTAGCCGAATAACAATACGCCGCATTACTTATCATGGCAGATTTCACGTTGATTTGTGCATGGCTTTAACCACAACAGGTTTAGTGACTGTACCTGTAATGTACCTGACATGTGGCAGGGATGTACGTGTATTTGGAAATAATAATATGAGAAAAATACAACCCTGTGAATAGCATGGAAGGGTTGAAAAATATAATATTTTTGCGCGAAATATTTTCAGGGGTGGATACTAGTGGGTAGAGAGGAATGAAGAGATGTAGGTATGGGATGATTAGACGAGAGATAGCAAGATTCATGAATGCAGGGTTAATTAGCGATATGTTGAATATCTTATATTACATTTTTACACTTTTAACCACTTTAAAATACCACAAATTGATCCAACTATACGGTGCTGGAACTTGGAACTTGGCACACTGGACTTCCCCTCACGGAGACGCTTCATGCCCCTTCCACGCCTTCACCGGTTTCCTGCATTGCAGGGTCAGATTGGCCAGGATCATCGCGAGATGGAGAATCAGGCTGAGCTGATAGCGAACCATCGGGCTGGTCAGATTGGGCCTGCTGATCAGGGTCGTTCTCAGGTTCTTTCTCAAGTCCGTTTTTATCAGGGGTCTCCTCCTCCTGATCGGCGGCGAGATCCTTGATCTTAGCTTTCATTTCCTTTGCATTGACCCGAACTCGTTTAAACAGATCTTGCGGGATCAGTACGAGGAACTGGGAAAGAGCCATGGCCGTCACCACCGAGAGCCATACCACAAATAGAAGTACCACCAAACCGATAATGACGGGTGAAAGAACAATTACTAGTTAGATTGAATGTAATTGTGCAATGTAGATTGTACACACCGCCTAAGACCGCAGTACCGGTGACAGCTGCCACGAACATGAAAGCAGAAGCGGCCACAACAGTAGCCATTGTGATGGATGCCAAAGTCAATGGAACCTTGAAAGAAGTGTTGGCGGTTTCTATTGCGAGCTAGTTAGTGTTTTATTCTAGTTGACATCAAAGCACCACACACATTAGTGTAAGGTTGATACTCGTCGAGAAGTCTGGAAACTGTGTGTTTGAACCGCTGACCAAAGTGCAACACAATTCTCGTTAGATGAACATTACAGTAATATACTAGTTGTGAACGAACATAATAATAGCTTCTGGTATATCGGGAATGTTAGGATTGGAACCACTTGAGCCTGGTGCAATTGATCCAGTCGGCGTCTGACTATATTCGTTTGTGTTATTGATAATTTCAGGGTTAGTCATGTTGTGATAGAGAGTATTAATTTCTCCCAAATAACAATTAAAAGTTGTCTTTCATTATGTAAATTGGTTGTGTGTGATATATCATATGTATGTACATGGACCTAAAGGCTCGTCTGATCTCCGGCCGGGTTTTTATGTGTGGTGGTTCCCTCTCTCAACTACTAGTCTCTATCTTCTTGCCTTTCTCTCGTAACACCTTTTTAGCCTCTTCAGCGTTCCTCCTGCTCTTTCTCATTGAATATCTACACTGTTCCCAAGACGTAACTGAGCCCATTAAGAATCCCAGCATGGACCAGTTTGATGCTCGCCGGTAGGGCTGCTTGGCCGTCACTAGGACCCCAAAAGTCACAGCAGCAATCCCTCCTCCCGTCATCATAGCCTGACGTAGACATGGGATCCTGTGTATATTTTTGAAATCGTCACTACCTATAGATGCTACAGTCTTTTTAAATATTTGAGCTTGCTGCTCATGAGGGAGGATTTTATTGGGGTCATCCTCGAACTTGGGGGGTCTATCTTCGAGGAGCTGGGTTGAGGGCGACTGGGGAGATGGAGCTGTGTGGACATCTTGAGGAGCCTGTGGAGCTTCTTCTTTTGATTTCCTCCAAGGATTCCAAATGCCCATGGTGTGAGTATTCAGTATGAAATGTGAACAGATATTTTGGAAATTGGACGTTGAAAAATTAAGCCGCGAGAAGCTGGTGATCGGCGAGATAAGATAAGGCGGAGAAGTACGAGGAACAGACAGTCGTTAAATCAAATAAGGTTGTACATTATTGATTATGGTATATTATTACTTACACTCAGTGCTACCACTGTATAGTCTATACTATTAGTTACACTCAGTAGCTCCTGATTCTTTATACACATGACAGTCTCTCTTACGGTCCCTACAACTGGGCTCTCTTCTCAAATGCTGCCACTACTACCTTGCCTGAATCATGCACCTGAGACTCGTTCAGTCCCTCTGCTACCAATACCTTGATGGCATATTCAGGGCCAAATAAATCATGCTGAGGAAGATGGTTGACTTTAGAGATCAACACTCCCTGAGTTCGACAATAGTCGATGATACCTTGAATGTATGAAGCGGGGTCAGTAAGGAAACCGCTACTGGGTTTCAGAGGTTTCAGAATAACCAGAGGAGAGTCTGGTCGGGAAACAATCTCAATAAATGGACTTTCCGATACAGTATTTCGGAATAAAGTGGTCTTGTTTCTCAAGCTCGTGAAATGCTCTCGTCTGAAATCAGGGTCCGAGAAAAACTTGACCACCTCACTGGTAGAATTTGCTAGGTACGGAGGCATAGTCGCTGAGAAAGTGTAAGCCAAACTGGTAATTCGCTGATGCTCGACCATGGTCTTCGATCCGGCACAGAAACCGCCAGCGGAGCCAAAGGCATTGCACAGAGCACCCAGAGTAATCTCAATATCATTTCGATCAATGCCCAGTTCTTCAGGCAATCCACGGCCGGTTTTGCCAAGGATACCCAGGGAATGCGATTCATCCAGGAGAAGTCTGTATTTATACTTCTTCTTCAACTCAACGATCTTTGTAAGATCAGGGGATTCACCGGTAAGTTCGAATATGCCCTCGGTGATTACAAATCGACGAGGTAGAGGTCCCTTTCTATGTAACTTATTAGCTTTATTCAAAGCCTTCTCCAAATCCTCAATGTCGTTATGCTTATGCCACACCACTGATGCTCGGGAAAGCAAGATTCCCTTTTGTATGCCGAGATTGACTTTGGAGTCAGCCACAATCACGTCGCCCCGTTTTAGGAAACAGGGAATGACGGATGATGCAGTCGCATAGCCTTGGGAGTACAAAATACTCCCCTCTGTTCCCAAAAACGTGGACATGGCATGCTCACATTCTTCGTGAGCATCTTGATGGCCGTAAAATCCAGCAGGACCGCAGGAACCCACCCCGTATTTTCGGATAGAGTCAACAGCCTTCTGTCGAATGTGAGGATCATTATTGAACCCATACACGTCAGTTGACGTCAGATTGATAAACTCTCTGTCTCCCTCTCCCTGGAGTTGGACTACAGGTCGGTTGTGGTCTATAATGACCGGGATACTGTCCAGCGTGCGCTTCTGTTGAGCACTGACGGGTTTCACCAGCGGCTCCGGTTCCCAGTCGGCGACCAGCTCGTCAACTTCGTCCTCGGTCAAAGCCACGTAGTTTTTCTTCGACACCGAGTACTTTGACGCCAGGAAATAACGCACCGCAAATAGCAGCAGCAGCAGTTCCAGAACAGATCGTGCCGGGTCATCTTGATACGACGAGGCAATGTATCGAATCAAAATCGACGACCCGGGGATATTTGAGATTTTATGGGCCAGTTTCTCAAACGTGGAATTCCATGCCGAGTGGAGATCCTGACTGAGCTCGTTCATGGTGGGCAAAGATTAAAAGGAGAGTGAAAGACCAATAGACGGGTTACACGCGCATCCACCAGAACTCGGGAATCGGCAATATTTGGAAAAAAGTTGAACTGTTTTAGACCGGCACTAAGTTAATTAGGGGTGCAGCTGAGTCAGGGGGCAGTGGTGGGTTACGTCAGCGAAAATTGATGTCTGGTGGATGTGGAAGAGGAGTTGTACGGACAAAGTGCAGTAATAAAGGCTAATTCAGATGCTATTGGCAGAGTAGGGCCAGCAATAGTTATACTATTGTGCATTTCTGCCGAGACTATTCAGCAATAGACCTCAACATGCTCCATGCTCCACAGCTAATAGCTACGTCATGTCTCAAACACTAGTACATGCAGTGAATGTAAATTACAATCTAATATTACAATACAGCACATCTATATACTCTTTTCTATTAGGGTTCTGATGAGTTTTTCAATATCTGTTTGTGATCCCTGGTCTACATGAACTTTGAACTCTTTTCCTTGGTCTTGTTAGTTGAGCGATTCAACCTACTCTACGGTTAGTTGTGGCAGCAGCTTACGTACCAAATCGAGCATAGACGGTAGGTCGAACACCTGCAGCTTCTCGGATGAGAATTGGAGTCGTTGGATTGTTCTTCTTTAATGCTGGATAGTGTTTGGTGATAAATGATCTGGTTAGAGACCGATACTACAAGTAATAATACGAACTACACACTTTATTGCCGATGAGGCTTCACCGGTTTGTGAGAAATGAATCCGTAGCTCTTTGAGAGCTTTTGGGAACACATATTTGGCACTCATTGTGGAAAGTCTGTGGTTTGATGTCGAAGATGAATTATTAGAATTGATGTGATTTGATGTTT